>CM034234.1:62508994-63708994 GCA_019916065.1 Vitellaria paradoxa | reverse complement strand
GTTTCTGTCCCTTAAATGCCTTCGAGGGTTACGGACTAATAAGTTCTATTGCTATTTTGTTCTTTGCTCTTTCATATAATGATATATATGTTGCGTATATGAATGTAATTGAGAGAAGTTATTCACTTTAGGTTAGAAAGCGTAAGAGAATAAAATGGCTGCTGGTGGCAAAGAATCCTGAAAATGGGGAGGCTGACATCGCACGGACATTAGGTCGCACGTGATATTAGGTTATAGGACTGTTGGATTAAAATTTAACAGTTCAGATTCATTCAAATATTTTTAAATTAAAAATATGTGAATGAATTTAGAATATTTAATTTTAATTTAATAGTTCAAATTTGATATTTAAGTAACACCGGAAAGTGATGTTAGCTCCCTAAGTCTAAGAAGCCTTTGCTAGGTAGCATGCCTCCACCAACATCATTGTCACAAAGTTTTTCGCATGATTTTCAGTGACATTTGATGGAATAATCTGTAGGACTACAAGCATGGAGCCAAACTGACCTAAGTAGATCAACTGATGCTGACTTGTTAGGAGTTTAATAATGCTGCCCTGTCGATTTAGAGCTGCAGAATCCCCTAAAGTAATGTAAAATTTGTGTATCAAGCTTTTTACAATTATGTAGTTTGAACTTTGAACGAAGCTGTAAATATTTTTTTATGGGGCATTTCTTTCGGTTTTGAATTTGGGGTTGGACAAGGGTATGAATTAATCCAAACAAACAGATCTTTGGGAAATCACTAGGTGAACAGAAATTTTATGTATCAATACGCATATATATATATATATATATAGGTGCAGTAAATTCAAATTGTATTACATTTAACTCTCAGATCTCACAACCGACCAGGGCTTAGGCAATTTCTGGGCACCACTAAGCTTGTCAGAACATAACTGCATCAAATGCTAAAAAACCATTTATCTACAGGGCACCCTTATACTAGCTTGAAATGCATTGACATGAAGAAAAGCCTATGCCATCACAAAACTCAATCATCTCAGACTCTTATCAATCTGCATCTTGCTCAAAATATACAACAGCGAATAAACCAAAATGGGCATTTGTTCCCAAAGTTGTATCAGCCCATATTTATCATCTGTGAAGCTTAAGACTGCCAACAAATTTATTGAAAGATATATGCAAAAATTGAATTTATTGAAAGATATAGGCAAAACTTGAATTTATTGAAAGATAGAGGCAAAACTTGAATGTTATCCGCGCTACAAATGGATCTCATCTAATGAATTGTCAAAAAATTGTCCTACCCATTTGGATGGTAGTACAAGTCTAGAAAATCAAAATTTTTGCCATGAATGGGCAAATAGGCGTTCAGAGAGATTTTTGTAATTTTACCACAACTTCAACAAAGCAGTGAAGCAAAAAAAGTTCTGCTGCTCTTTGAGAAATAATATCTGATCCAGATGCAGAGCAATTTATAAGACAAGAAGTGAGTCCATGCCCCAAAACTGCTTCCCACTAATAAAAAGCAGCCGGATTCAATCCCCAGCAGGGAGAAAGCTTGTAGGCAACAATTAGGATTCTATGCAAACATAAAAGAATTCCCGTAACCATGCCTTGAATATCTTATCTAGCCTCTACCACCAAGGAGGATGCCTTTCTAGAGGAATAGGGCCAGAACGGTGAAAGTGCAACAACTTTCCCAATGATGATCAGAGTAGGCGACACAAACTGGGCTTGGGTAATTTTGTCAGCAAGATCCTTCAATTCAGCAAAAACCTGTGAAATTGGACATACAACTGCAATCAATCATTCACATTTTTTTTCCCCGATAAACAGTCAATCATTCACAATCAAGTCAACAGCATATGAACAGTCAACCTACAAGACTGTATAAATGCCATAATTTGTGTTTTAAAAGAGTTCGATTGCAGCTTGTGGAAGCATTTCCAGATCTGAAGAAACTAAAAGAAATGAGCTCCTGCTTGGCTTGTCTCGGAAATAATTTAATATACAACCCTGTTAGACTTGCATTCAGAATAAGCTTATTCCTCTGTTCTATTAGATTTAAATATAGATTATTTGTTAACTTCTAGGATTTACATAAACATTTGGCTCTTTACTCAACAAGAAGAATTGTATGATGATATAGGTAATTACTCCATTCCAATTGACAAATTAATGTATCCACATGAATCAAACTCATGTTTAATTTTATTGCTACTTCAAAATGCTCCACTTGTAATATTAAGACATTAAGAGAGAGATCTCATATCTTTTTCAGCAGGAATATAGACTTAGTATGAAATAAAGTGGAATCTATTGACATTCAGTTTTGTTCTCTGATATTATTTCTTTTTCCCCAAGAAAAATTGAAGCACATCAACACATCAACAGTTCTTGGGCAATCTTTTACTTTCCAATTTTTCATTGGGTATACAAAAAACAAAACCTCCGACAAAAAGCTCACTGTTGATATGCTGTTAGAGGAATTAAACTTCTTATGCAGCCTGCACGGAAACCACGCATACCAGTGAACTGTTATCTAATATTTTCCACATTTGACATGTTGCATACCACAGAGTCTTTGACAAGTAATTTGTGAACATAGAAAGAATAAACAAAATTGAAACAGAGAGCAACGAGAAAATAAGGTCAAGGACATGTTTGCATACCATGCGTTGATGAGGTGTGGTCCCTCGCTCAACAGCAGCAGCTGGTGTATTGGGTGGCAAACCATGATTTATCAACTTCAGAGAGAGAGAAGGAAGAGTTGACAAGCCCATATAAACAACCAAGGTTGAATCGGAGTCAGCTGCATTCTCTGCTACAAACAGGGGATCCTTTCCTCCTTTCATTGAGTGGCCAGTAAGAAATCTAACACTATTTGCGACACCTCGGTGTGTTAATGGAATCCCCAGCTCTGCTGCTATACCTGAAGCAGCAGTAATACCTACAGAGCAATGAAAATACCAATTATAGCACTATTGTTCCTAAGAAAATTCTTCCCTCAACTTCAGACACTATCTCTTCAGTTGTTGATAAGAAAAATACTTCAAGTAAAACAAATAGCGCTAAGTTGGTTATCAATAACCATGGGAGTGCTATTAAGCGTGTCAAGTTTGAAAGGTACTAGGTTTTATCACTTTGGCCACCTTGTGTTACAAGTTACAACACGGGGTTCTGCACACGGCTTCACTCAGAGCAAGCAACAGGCAAGATTTTCATACATGACAAAGAAATGCTCAAGATGTCTTCGGAAGGCGTTGAACTACATATTTTGAATAGTGAATGTGATTAAAACCCCTGACACTTGAACACTATGGGAGATATTATCAAGTCCATTAATGTGAATTCCTCATACTAGTTTGCTTTCCAGCAATTTATTCCCCTATTATTTAAACAAAACAAATCTTTACTCTTATTTTTCTTATCCCTGATAGATTTAATGTTCACTTGCTTACCCAAAAAAAAAAAAAGACAGATTTAACGTTAGATATGCTACATTTAAAGTCAAAGAGTTGTGTTCCAAACAAAGAGAATGAAAAATAAAATAAATCCAATGGAAGGAACTCAGCATCATCACATTAAGCAACTCGGTTAAATTTTTGCAGCTTATTTCATAGACAAGTTAATTAGGGAAGAAGAAAAAAGAAGGTCTACATATTTCATTAACAAGTTAATTAAGGAAGAAGAAAATCTATGAGTTTCTTTTAAATGATAAGACCTGGAGAGGGCTTTACAGTCTGTATTATATACCTGGAATGACTTGCACTTGAATCCCTTGTTGTTGCAAGAAATCCATCTCCTCTCCGCCCCTCCCAAACACCTATTAAAACCCACCAAAATGCAGAAGTGTTTAAGAAGATACATTTATCAGTGGCGGAAAAAGATAACAAGTCCAAGATAATTTGACTGAACTTTTTAAACATCTATGAGAGAGAACTCACCAATGGATCCCCTCCTTTAAGTCTAACGACAGTAGCCCCCGCTTCCGCAAAACTCAAAAGCAACTCGTGAATTTCCTCCTGCAAATTATCCCAAATTATCAAAATGATACTCCCTTTGATTTTTTTTTTTTTGGGGTGGGGGGGAACCAGAAATTTGTATAATTAATTGATCACAATTAGGGAATTAACAAAATATTAAATTCAATTTTTGACAAAATACTGATCATAATTTGACCACTACAGCAACTCATTTCTTTTCCCATTTTTTTCCTTCTCCCTTATATCTTTAGCCTTTGTTCGGGAGAATGGGAGCGGAAGGGAAGGGAAGGGAAGGGAAGATAATGGCATGGAGGTTAATTATTATTATTATTATTACTTTTGGGAGAGATGGGAAAAGGAATGGAGGGTAGAGTAAAGAATATGGTTAAAAATACTATTATATCCTGTAAAATATATTTATTTGCAATAAACATTTGTGAAAATAACACCCATTTCCCCAGATTGGGAATAAAGAAACTTAGTTAATGGAAGTAAACAAGTCACCTTCATTTGCTTCCCTTCCCTCCCAAATAATATAAATATTTTCACCTCCTCTTACTCATTTCCTTTCACTCCCATTCATCCCATTCCCCTCCTCAAGGGCTTAGATAAGTAGAACTAGCAAGTCAGTGAATTTATTTTTCATAAATAACATTCCGAATCCCCTTTTTGTTCTCTCTTTTCCTCCACTGAAGATTGATTGAAAGTTGAAACTAAATGCCTAAAAACCAAATAACAGAGCAAACTAAATAAACCCAATTGTAAAAATTTCCCAAATAACATGCTAAATCAGAATCCAGAATAAGAAATGAAGCAAACCCACATTTCAAATTCATTTACAAAATAATATGACAAAATCAGAGTCCAAACTAAGAAATGAAGCAAACCCCACAATCCAAATTTATGAACGTCTTTTGCAAAATGGGAATAATAGAAAAAGAGACTTGACAGAAAAAAACATAATGTAACACAAAACATACATACACATATAGAAATACGTATATCTATACAATTGCACCAATCTAGGTATATATAATATACCGACCTGGGTTCGGCTATGGTACCCAGCAGTCTTGCCCACATAGAGAAGCCTAGCATCAGGACCCACCAAATTCAACACCTCATTGGACACCAACCGATCATACAACAAAAGGTCGGCGCTCTGAATCACTCTCGCCGCCTTCAATGTCAACAGTTCCGGGTCACCAGGCCCCGTCCCCACCAAGAACACGTTCCCGGGTCCACTCCCTCCCTCTCCTCCGGGCCCACCGCTCCCTCTCTTCTCCCTCAAAACCTCAAGCAGCCGCTTCAGCTCCGGCAGCTGCAGAGCTACGTCGTAGTCCCGTATTGAGTCCGGATCGGATGAGAGCGGGCAGGAAACGGGTTTGTCCAATTGGTCCTTGAACAGCCAATTGTCCCTTCGGTAGCGCTCAATGGAGTGTTTTTCTGTGAAGGGTGAGGAAGAAGAGGATGTGTAATGTACGGAACAAATTGGGATGAAGTTGAATGAATTGGGTTTTCTGAATTGAGGTGAAGAAGAAGAAGAAGAAGAAGAAGAAGAAGAAATTGAAGGAAGCTTATTGACAAGAGCCATATCAAAAGTCACGATCTCTAGGCCCCTAGGGATAGAAAGAGAGATGGGTTTTGATCTCAACTGGTTTTGCTGTCAAAACCCATGAAGGGTGCGTAAAAATGTATGTATATGGCCCGTATATGAGCCACGTACAAAGAGAAAGTCATTTTGAACTTTTGGAGAGGATGAGAAGGCGGCTGATGCCTTTTGGGGCTTTCAGAGGGACATGATCTTAGAGAGCTGCTATGGGCTTTTGGGTGAGAGCTTTTATCAAATACACTCGAACTATTATTATGCCGAGGCACCAATTGATGTTGAAGTTTGATTGGATTTTGAAAACCCACGTCATTCAGAACAGGACTTCGGTTACGTGTTAGTTTCTTATTAGAGATTGTTCTGATGTTTTATAGGAAGAGTTGTAGGGGAAAGAAATCCTGGAAATGGCGGCTTGGTGGGTGGCCCAAACCTGGGCCTTGGATCCGGTTGACTAATTGGTCCTAATGGGCCGATTGGAGGTAACAAATAGGGTTTTCATAAATAATACACTCTTATAAGTTTTGATGTGATATTTTTTGTTTGATTTGGGAAGTAAAATTTCTTTCCTCTAAAGATTATCCCTCTTCTTAATCTTGGAAGAAGGTGTATTATTTTTAGAAAGGGTTTGAGCTCTCCAAAAATTATCTCCCCTTATATGAATTAAATTGGACCATTATACCCCTTCTCATCCCCCTTTCTCACCTATAAAATGTATTTTATATTAGAAATAAATTTTTTTTAATGAAAAAATGTATTAAAAATTATATTAATAAAAATAAAAAAATATAATTTTTTTTCCAAATAGAGGGTCGTGTAATTAAAAAAATATATTATTTTCAAATTGGACGTGATGTGATTTTAAGATAATAATATTATTTTTAGCAAATTTATACAAAATTACACATATATTGATATTTTTTTAAATAAGGAGAAAAAAATAAGCAACTAAGGAAGTTTCGGATAAATTGAGATGTTATTGTCTATAAAACTAATTTATATATTTTATAAAGTTTAATTTATTAATAACATAATTTATTTATAATTAATTTGTCTAAAATTAATTTGTACTAGTTAGTTTTCACATTATATAATTAACATAAACATATAATTAAGTTTGGGTAACCAAGTTTTGGGACACCATAAGAGCAAAAGAGTCATTTGACTATTTTTTCCATCATTTACCTCCTCTTATTTATAAAACAACCAAATCAAGTCAAAAGTTATCCCTCTTCATAAACATCACATCAATGTGGGCTAACCCTCTAAAAATAATGCTCCCTCTTATCTTATACCCCCTCTAAAATTTAGGAGTTTTTGGAGACCGGCTACTATTTATGGACTTATAAGGATTTAAGTCATACCCAAAAAACTTGTTTGTAAATAAGTCACACTTGCAAAAAAAGGACAAAAAAAGACATCACGCATTTTTCACTACATTTCAAAACTGTCAGTTTTATCCGAAAATAGTGCACACTTCACTCATAACTTCCGCGACTTTCCATCTTCTTTACAAAGCAAGTAAAACCGATTTTTGGAAACAAAATCAAAACTGTTTGGAAAAAACCTAAATCAATCATCATTTCTAAGTATCTTTATTTTTTCTGATTTTGAAACAGTACCGTTATTGTTTTGAAAATAACTCAAAATGCTAATCAACCCCATGGATTTCTCTTGCCCAAAACTTGTCATCTGCTTTTAATTCATGGTGCTATTTTGAAAACAGTACCAGTACTGTTTTAGACCGGTACTGTTTTCATACTGCCTAAAAAATATCAATGAAAACAATACCAGTACTGTTTTCATATTACCTAAAAAACATCGATCGATACATAACACAAATCAATCATATGAGCCAATATCGTCATATTTTTTGAAACAGTACCAGTACTGTTTTGAAGATAACTCAAAAAGTCCATCGGTCCCATGGATTTCTCTTACCCTTAAAACTCGTCATCTACTTATAATTCATGGTGCTGTTTTGAAAACAGTACTGGTACTGTTTTGAAAATAGTACCGATAAAACAGTCCCGATACTGTTTTCATATTACCTAAAAAATATCAATCGATACATAACACAAACCAACCATACGAGCCAACATCATCATATTTTTGAAATAGTACCGGTACTGTTTTGAAGATAGCTCAAAACGTTGATCGGCCCAATAGATTTCTCTTACCTTTAAAACTCGTCATCTGCTTATAATTCATGGTGGTGTTTTGAAAACAATACTTTCAAAACAGTACCGATAAAATAGTACCGGTACTGTGTTAAAAATAGTACTGATAAAACATACCAATACTGTTTTGGACCGGTACTGTTTTCAAAAAATCAATCGATACATAACACAAACTAACCATACGAGCCAACATCATTATATTTTTTGAAACAGTACCCGTACTATTTTGAAGATAGCTCAAAATGCCAATCGACAAAATCCATTCATGAAGAAGATAGACCAAAAAAGTTCTATCTTCTTAATATCTTCACGACTAAAACTGTAAATAATGAAACTGAAAACAATGAAAGAAAAAAAAAAAGGAAGAAGCGTAATTCTCGGCAAACCATATCTTTACGTGATTCCCGGAAATAACTTGTGTAACTTTGTTATAGAAATAAAGGATATTATCGGTATATTAGAAACTATATTTAAAATAAACTCGTGGGATCCACTCAAAAGTGTGACTTAAATACAAAACTTTTCACATTAATATGACTTAAAAGCAATACTTTTTTTGGGTGTGACTAATAGTTTTAAAAGATTACAAAGTACGACTTGGATACAATTTTTCGTAAAATTTATCCCCTGAAATTTTAGCACCATCCAATCGGGCCCTTACTGTTTTAAATATGGACCTTGCCAGGTTCAGTATGTGCGTGCCTAACCCATGCATGAGTCGGGTCGGATTCGCTCTAGACCTAGATTCGATCAAATTAATCTTTATCAATAATTCCCATCGATTTTCATGGCACTACTACAATAATTGATAAAGATCACACTAAGAAATTTATAAAGATCACGGTTTTAGAAAAAGCGTGATAAAGATTTGTGAGTTAAACTTTTTATCTCAGTCTAATTAAAAAACTGGGATAAAAAGTTACTTTTAATACTTTTTATCTCATTTTTGTTAAAACCGTGATTGTATTTAAAACGAGATAAAAGATCAATGGAAACTATCTCAACAAAAAACTGAGATAAAAAATTAGTGAAAACTATCTCTAGAAAAAACTGAGATAAAAGATCAGTGAAAACATCTCTAAAAAAAATTGAGATCAAAAAGTGAGTAAAATTATATCTTAAAAAAAGCGAGATAATTAAAAGAATGAGAGATAATATTGTTATTTTTTTCTTTATATCTCTCTGAAATAATTTTGTTTATCATCTTATATGATTTAAATTAGATTTTGTAAACTTTATTTTAACATTTATTTATTAATTTTAATTAATTGAATATTATATAAAAACTATAATCATAGATCAATAAACAAAAAAATTTTAAATTAATGTTAAAACTAAATTTACCACATCAAATTTAAATAACGCTAAATATATGATTATTATTTTTTTCAGTAAATATATGGAAGTAGTTTTCATAATTTGTATAACTTATAACGAGGTGAATATTAAATATTTAATATCTAATAAATATTTAGTGTATCTTTAATATTATTTATATTTATTAATTTTAATTAATTGAATATGATATAAAAACTATAATCATAGATCAATAAACAAAAAAATTTTAAATTAATGTTAAAACTAAATTTATCAAATCAAATTTAAATAACGCTAAATATATAATTATTATTTTTTCAGTAAATATATGGAAGTAGTTTTCATAATTTGTATAACTTATAACGAGTTGAATATTTTAATATTTAGTATCTAATAAATATTTAGTGTATCTTTAATATTATTTATATTAAAAGTGACATTATTTTATATTTTGTTGGAAGTGATAAAAATTTACAAATAAAAATAATAAAAATTTCCATTTTTTTGTTTTTTTGAACTAATTTTTGAATATAATCATTGAAAATATTTTTTGTATTACAAATCAATTTTTAAAATAGTTTTCAAAAATTTTGTTTTGAATAATAATTTTCTAGAACTAAAACTAAACGTGAGCTAATTACTTTTAAAAATATAATACAAAATGAAGAAACATATATTATAAATAGTGAGTTATGATTAAATATATGCTATACACAAAGAGTAAAGGAAAATAAGAAAAAGATTTGAGATTATTTTTAATTAAATATAATAGATATTCATAAATTATTTATTAAGTATTCACATTGTTTTATATATTACTTACAATTTCAAGTTGTTGCAAAAAGTTAAAATAATTAAATAAAAGTAAATTTTTTATCATTTTTTCTGATCAATTGATTAAGAAAAATGTAATTTTTAACTACTAATTGGTTGACAAAAGTCATAATAAATTATTGTAAAAACTTAAAATAATATAATTTTATTATTTTTAGTAACCCCTAAAGTGATAAAAATTTGTTTATATATATTAATATGCAAAATGTATACATAAATGATAGGTTGGACTAGCGGTCAACTACACTAACTTCCAAATGAATGGTAGGGGTTCGATTCTCAGCAGTAACAAAAAAAGCTATAATGATAAGTGGCAAACGGTGCTATGATAGCGTGATAGTAGTTTGCCATGTGAATTTTTATTATTTTTAAAATTAATCTATTTTTTCAACATAATTATTTATTTATATTTGATCACGATTTTTCAAAAAAAGTGAGATCAAAATACATAAAAGATCACACGAAATTTCTTTTCATCTCAGTTTTTACCATAAAGATCACGCTTTTAGTGTGTGATTGTTGTAAGTTTTCGATCACGGTTGTTAACTGTGATAAAAAATAGGTGACTTACAATCTCACCTGGATCAATCACGCTTTTGTGACTGAGATAAAAAGTGAAACATCACGCTTAAAAGTTGTGATGTTTATGCATTTTTGTAGTAGTGTGGTATAATATTTTCCTTTATCTGTGCTACTAATGTGAAGCCACAATTTTGACAAATCAGAAGTTTTAGCGAGGTCCTATTCTTTTGTTGATTATTTTTATTTTGATATAATTAGCCTCAAATAAATATATTTGCGTTTATTAATTTCAACGGTAAATTTATAAGCAATCATTATCCACATCAAAGATAATTTCGGAAAACTAAAACTACCATTATCCTCACCCACAGTGAATCAAGGGTGGGTAAAGTCGACGCTGAATTTTTATAAAAAAAAAATTATACATTAAATTTTTATAAAAAGTATATATATATAATATAAAATTTTCATACGTAATTGCATAGGAATGAATAGATAAATAGTTATTTGGTGACATACATTAAAAGAGACATATTTAAAATCATTGACAATAAAACTATTTTGGAACATTTTTAGAATATGAAAAAACAAAGAGTATTGATATACCTTATTTTGTTAATTTAAATGTTATTTTATATAAGAAACATTTGATATTAATGTATAATATTTTATATTTTATCACATTTTATGCAGTTGTTTGAAATTTAAAATTTTAGTTGTGATTTTGACCTACGCTGTTTCAAATTCTTGTATTCGCTGCTGATCATCTTAATTCATAACCCTCACGTCCCTTTTTCTCAACCTCATTTTTCAACAACAATTTTGATATAATTACCCCCAAACAAATACACCTAGTATTTGTGGAGTTCAAGGGTATACAACTAGCATATATTCCTATGTAACAAAAACGTCAACTTCGATTGTAGATCTATATTAATTCATACGTGATGGGGATGTTGGTAAGCCTCAAAACCTTTATAACCATACATGGTTGGAATTGCATGCAAGCATGGGCTAAATGGACCCTCCATTGGATGATCGGATAAATAAAGACTAGTTTTTAAACAAAGGATTAAAATGCTATTCCAAACAAAAAGCCAACCAAGTCTTGCCGAAAAAGTCATTTCCAGAGAAAAAATAATAATAATAATAATAATCTATCAATTGATTATTATGCGGCTGCATTTAAGGACGTAGTATGCTTTATGTTTCATAGCTTTGTTTGTTATTTGGATTACGCAGTGGGTGCATAAATGGGTAAATCCTAAGTACAAAGAGAGACTACCGCCTGGTTCCATGGGCTTCCCATTTACTGGGGAAACAATCGAGTTTTTCTCCCCTCTTTCTAAACTTGACACCCCACCATTCATCAGAAACAGAACAGCAAGGTAAGGCATGCACCCCGCTGATATAATATATATATATATATGATAACTGGGTCATTAATTCAAACCGAACAAAGGCACACAAGTATATGTATATATTTGTTGCATACGTAATCAGATATCACAACTACCTTCGAACTTGTATGTGATTCATGCTTACGTGTTAATTTAATATCTTCCTTTTTTTCTTTTTCATCAGATATATGGACCATTGTTCCATACTAGTCTGGTTGGGCAGCAGATAGTTGTTTCAACTGATCCTGAGATTAATTACCAAATCTTCCAACAAGAAGGAATATATATTTCGAGTGCTATTACACGGAGAGCTTTGTCAAGATGCTTGGAAATCAAAGTTTGCTTGCTTACCACGGGGCGTTCCGTAAGTACCTCAAGAACTTGATCTTGAAGGTCACGGCCCTTAAAACAACATATGCTTCAAGAAATTGATGCAAATACTCTTGGATGTTTTCTGACCTCGGCAGCTTAGATGTCAAAGAAGCAGTTGCAGAGCTAAATTAATCACCATTCCTTTAGGTAACAAAAAGTAAAATCAAATCAAATTTCAATTAAAAAAAAAAAAAAAGTAAAAGGAACTGACTTCTCTTGCTGTTGTGAACATCAACCTCATCATACTGAGGAAAGTATTGTTTGGGCCTTGACAGATGAGTTTTGAATTTATCGCAAAGAAGTTGCTTAGTTACTATGATAAAGAGGGGTTGATGAAAGTGAGACAGAACTACAAAGCTTTCATGGGTGGTGTCATCTCGTTTCCTTTGAAGGTCCCTGGGACAGCTTACCATGCTTGTGTGCAGGTATCATCGTAGTCAGGTTAAATTTGAAAAGAAAAAAAGTTAATTTTTTTTTTATATCTGTCTACTTAAAAAAAAATTAATTTTTTTTTATACGTAGGAAGGGAAAAATTAATATTTTACTTTTTTTTCTTTTAATTTGACATTTAATCCTTAAAAATTTTAAAAAAAATTTTAAATGTAAAAGAATAAATTTACTTCATTTAAAAAAAGTTAAAAAATTAATAACCGATAACTTATTTATTACCAAACGGAGACTCATAATCTATAAAATAGGATGATAATTAGTTTTAAATATATATATATATATATAGCTACTTTTTTTCTCCTCTGTTCTTTCTGATTATAATTTTTCCTTATGTTTTCTTCTCTAATTAACAATTAATTAACTAGCTATGCCCAAATTAATATAATTATATATATATATATATATATGTACAGGCCCGTAAAAATATTGTGAATGTGATTAAGGATGCGTTCAAGGAGAAGGAATCGTCACAAGTGCCCCATCATGATTTTCTGGATAATTTACTTGAGGAAGTGAAGAAGGAAGGAACGTTTCTAACTGAAGAAATTGCTATAGATTTAGTATTTGTGCTTCTCTTTGCTACATACGAGACTACCTCTACTGCAATTACATCACTCCTAAAATTTCTTGCACATCATCCATTGGTGCTCGCTGAAATTACGGTTTGTACATCAAAATATAGCGATTTTGAAACCTAATCTTGTTCTTTCGCTCAATAATACATATGCATGGGTTGGTCCAATTTAATTCCATACTAAATTTAAAAACAAATTAATTTTTATTAGATTTAAAATTTTGAATTCAAAATTAAACTAATCATCACATAGAATTGAACAATTATCAGATTGGTTTGAAACAATGATATAACTATACATGTTAGGAAGAAAAATAATAAATAAAATAAAAAAATGGGGTTAGCTTAGTTGGAGTGTTGAAATAAGCCCACCCATGACCGAATCAATAAAAATCAAATCTATATTTTTTTGAACCAAACGGATCAATCTAAAGTGATCAAATTAATTCAAAATTTAAATTATTCGAATATTTTGTGCACCCCTTACTCTTTTATCACGTTTTTAATTGTTTTATAGTTATTTTACATCACAAAAATAGCACGAGGCAATTCTTAGTAGCCGAGATAACAAGGAGTCTGGAATTAGATGGGAAGAATATGGATCAATGACTTTTACACATATGGTAATCTCTTTTACAAATGTGCTTGTATTTTGGCCGGCCACCTAGTTTAATTTTCATCTGTTGGGAATGTGTTCCTTCCTTTGCATTGCAGGTTATCAATGAAACCGTTCGATAGGCAAATATTGCGCCAGTGATTCTTAGAAGAGTGATTAAAGATGTTGAGTTGAAGGGTTAGTTTTAGAATTACTGCGTTGAAATGAATTTCTAACTCATTTAATTTTCGCATTTTTTAGTAAAGTTGTGCATGAGTTTTGAACGACTTGATTTGATAAGTTTTCATAAATTTTAATTTGTTTATATAATTTGTATTTGATCAAAAATTAACGAATTGATAACACTGGCAATAGAATACCTAACATTATTTTTTAAAATTTCAAATATTTTTAAAATTTAACGGATCAATAGTTAATTTAAATATCTTTTAACAAATTTTTAATTTTAATACCCGTTTGCCACACTTGCTCTTTGTTTAGAATTTTTTTTTGCGGCCCATGCCCTGACCCCTTGATTACTAAGTCGAGTTGGGCCTGCCCATCATCACGGTAAATCGGGTTATTATCATCATCATTATCTTTTTTTTTTAATAATAATAATAAGCAACAATGACCTTATTAATCATAAAAACAATGCCTATCAAGTGAATATGACAACCACGTTAATAATGTATACATGGGACCACATTAACAAAAATAATGCATACATAGGAAACCATTAACCCAAAAAAAAAAAAAAAAGAAGGAGAGAGAGAGAGAAAGAGAGAGAGAGACAAGAATAAAAATATCTAACTAACCAACCAACCAAATGGTTATAGGGGTTCACCATGTTAGTTAATTAAAATCGATAGAGTATTTCTATTACTAGTTGTTGAACTTGTAACAATATATGGCAGGATATACAATTCCAAAGGGTTGGCTTGTCATGGTCTCTACATTATCAACTCATTTGAATCCCAATATGCATGAGGATCCCCTTGCATTCAATCCATGGTGGTGGGAGGTAAAATATATATATATATATATACATATCAATATGTTTGTCAGCATTTCTGATCACAATTCATAGCTGAAGTGTAATAGAACAGAACCTAGTTTTTCGCTATTTTTCACTAATAATTTGATTGAAATGTGAAACTAGAAAAGGGACAAGAATTGCATGCGAGGTCCAAGAATTTCATGGCTTTCGGTAGGGGGCTGAGACTTTGCGTGTAGCTGAATTTGTGAAGTGTTGGTACAAAAATAGCCTTAGACAGGTGGTGCATTCTTGAGCGATTAGGAGGAAGTACTCGGGAATGCAGAAGCAGTTAAAAGGAGATTAAAGTAGGGTCCCACCTCGTTCATGAATCAGATGAGTTTAAATTCCAATCATAAATGTGAAATAGTCATAAATGAAATAATTTAATTGCTGAAAAGTTAACTTAATTAGTTTATCTATTTATAAGTGACAGACAAAAATGACATTTAGACATCCAAGAGAGTAAACCTAGTCATTTCATATGCACATTTAGCCCACGCACATTAAATGCGAGATGTGGGCATTAAATAGAAAGAGAAATGCATTTAAAGATGAGAAGGTTACGGTGTACTATAATATCCATATACAGGATACACAATAATTACCATCTACTCATTTATTTATTTATTTATTTATATTGTCTAACTATAAATATAGCATTTAGCTCCAAAATTCAGATACGTTTTTTATTGTCAACTTTACGCCGTTACTTTCATCCTTTATAAAATATTTCAAGCTCTTACTGACTTGATCGTCGGACGATTTTCTGGTTGGAGACCATCTTTTTGGTCATAACCTTCTGTTTCTTTACACTTGGTAGGCTCGATTTCGAGTTTCCAGTTGACGTGGAGGGCAAATTTCGATAAAGAAGATTTTATTGCCGCACACGAAACTACAAACAGGGCCGGTTCAAAGTGCTTTGAAGCCTAAAGCAACAACCACAAATGAGGCCTTTACATTTAAAAAAAAAATCATAACTTTCTACATTTTTAGTTATGGTAAAGATATTATTTAAAATTTAATTTTCTTACTTTTTGAGATGCAAAATTATTAATTAAATCTTTATATTCAAGTTTATCTAGTATAGGATCTACGATATAAATAAAAAAAAATTAAAATAGTTATCTATCGAATAATACATTGAAATAAAAATAAAGAAATAAAAAAATATTTTCTTCACAATATTCCCCAAATTAGATTTCCACCAAAGAAAGTCACACCAAAATTAATCATCAAATATCTCTTAAATAGAGTTATAAAAACAAAACTAAACAAACAAATCTTAAAGGAAAAAAAAAAGAAAAAAAGAAGAAAGAAAAAAAAAAAGAAGGGCTATACCTTCTTCGAGCAAATCTGAGCCTTGACAAAACTAATGATTTGTTATCGACGACGAGTCTTCGTTGATTGATGAAAAGTCGCCTGAAAGTCGTATGTTAAAAAAAAAATCAAACTACTACTCTATGTTAAAAAAAAATAAAACAAAAAACTAATCTATAAATTTTTGGGTTAAATGCTTTTACACCCCTCGTACTTAAGTCGATTTGCACTTTATCCCCCTCAACTTAAAAAACTAGCACTAATACTCCATGTACTGTGCACAAAAGTGCAACGGCAGGTAAATTTGTGAGTTTTAACTGCGCGTGACTTACACGTGCATCAATCTAATCTAAATGACGAAAATACCCCTGTCTCCCCCTTCTTCTTCATCTTCTTCTTCGCAGATATATATATATATATATATATATATATATATATATATATATATATATATATATATATATATATAACCCTAGGTGGGTTTCTTCCATGGCCGTTCTTCCTTCGGTTAAAAATACATTCTATCTCCCTTTTCTTCTTCTTCTCCTTCTTCTTCTTCTTGTTCTTTTTCTCTTTCTTCCTTCGGTGAAAGATATATATATATATATATATATATATAGACAGAGAGAGAAAGAGAGAGATACAATTTCTCAAAACCCTTCATTATAGTCCATTTGACCCAAAATACCACTCCAAGCTGAGTTCCGATCCTTGGATTTGCTCCATCGAGTGAGATTTTGTTTCGTCGGGTGAGGATTTGCTCCGTCGGTCAGGCGAGAGTTTGAGCTGTTACAGAAGGGCAAAAATGACTTTTTAATCACTTAACATAACGACATCTACCGCTACACTTTTGTGCACAGTACAAGGGGTATTAGTGCTAATTTTTGAAGTTGATGGGATAAAGTGCAAATCGATTTAAATACAAGGGGTGTAAAAGTATTTAATCCTAAATTTTTTTAAAACATTACCTCAAAAATCCCTTTGATTGATGTCGCAATTAAAAACTTTACCAATATATTTTTTAGCTTCAAAGTTTAAACTTTGAGAGAAATTGAGAGAGAGGGGCTGAGAGGTAGAGAGGGAGAGAAAGTGTAATAGGGTTGGATTTCTACACGTTAGAGATTGTTTTATAAAATTTTTGATCTATAAAACTATTAATCTTCCTTCCTTATAAGACTTTTGATATTCCTTCTTTGAATATATTATTCTTTTCATTTATGTAGAGGCTTTCTTTTTTTTTTTTTCTTTTTCTTACGAGCTCTTTCCTGATTTAGATTAAGGCATTCTTTTTTTTTCTTGTGATTTTTTTCTCATTTATATTGGGACTTCTTGTGATCATTTTTTTTCTTTCATTTAGTTTGAAACTTTTTACATTTTTTCTTATAAACTTTTTTTTTAATTCAGATTAGGCTTTTATTATACAAAACGTATGTTAAAAATATAATCAAAATATGTTAAAATTTAACTATAGTATAAAAGATTTTTTAAAACTAGGGGCCCTCAAAATTTGGGGACCTAAAGCGGTGGCTTTAATTGCTTTATGCTTGAGCCACCCCTGGTTACAAATGGCCATTTTTCTCCATCACTTGGTCACAAAATACAGTTAATGATAGTAGATATAAATTTCCAGTCCTTGAGGTTAACTAGACTTAGTCTTAAGTTTTGATCAGGTTTGATATCATTGAAATTGATTCATTTCATGTGAAAGAAAATGGAAGGAAAGACAAAAAAAAAAAAAAAAAATGATTAGTTATCAGAATTCATGACCAGAATGATACAGTAATTACCATCTATATAGGGTGTGTTTGGAGTTGTATAAAAGTATATAAAATATTATAAAATTGTAAAAGTAAATGTCTTGTAATTCGTGTAATGAGTGAAAATTTTAAATTTTACTATCTCGTAATTCGTGTTTGTAGAGATTTGTAAATTTTTTTTTTTTTTAAGAACTCCAAACGGAGCCATAATATAGAACTTATTGATGGATTATTTTTTTTTTTTGTGAAAGCGACTAATTCATAAATGATAACCTCATTGTGATTGCGGGGTTATCTCATTTTTAGGTATGATTTCAGAAATATGCACAGTTGAGAAAATGTTAATTATGGGGTGAATAGCCTGAAATTTCAGGTGGAAAATAATCGGAGGAGGGGACATTATAGTTCAAATGACTGGTTTGAAGTTCCCAAATGGATTGCTCATCGAAGTCTCGCAGAAAAACTGAATTAGTGATTGAACTTTCCTAGGAAAACAACTCGTCATCACTAGCGATAAGGTAATCCTTGGCGCTACCAAATTACCATCGACAATCAAACAAAAGTGCTATTTCAGGCCATGTATACATATACACCAAACATTGGGCTAGATATTTTATGACTAACAATCGAATAAATGGGCTTTTGCAGGGATGGTTTTGTTGAAATGCCACCTTTTTCGTTGTAGCAAATTAAGTAGACTGTATTTAGATTAAAAATTTGTTAAAAAAAAAAAAGCAAGAAATATGGATTCAAAATTTGTTTTTTTGTTTGGATTGTGATAAAATTTGATATAAAAATATGAAATTTAAAATTTAAAATTAATTAAATAAAAAAACTAATATCTTAATTAATGCTTTTATTTTATTATATTTTTTGATCCATTCTTACTAAAAATATGTATTTAAAATTTTACGTTTTCTTCTTATTTTTTCTTTACCAAATCCTCACTTCAAATGCAACCAAATACACCCTTAAGTTGCATTTGAATTGAAAGATTTGAAATAAAAGAATTTTGTGCTATTTATTGAAAAAGAATTAGTCAAATATAGCCTTGTTGAGTTAGATGAAGATTTCTTTATGAATACGCATGAGTGGTTTAGTTATATGATACACTATGATGAATTTAAAATTATTAAAAAATAATTATTTAAAATCTCTTATAATTAATGACTCCTCTACTTAGTAGTAATTATTATAATTTTTCAATGTCCTTTTACATAAGTTGGTTATTTTTTTGGTATATTATAATACAATTTAAGTTTAAATTTATTAATTTGAAATTCATAGGTGTGCAAACTAATCCTTATTTCTTAGATATATACCAATTTGTGACTTTCATTTAATCCCATTTGACTTTTATCGTCTTTAATTTCGATTTGAAATTGAGTATTTACGAATTTGTATTGACGGTTAATCATGTTTTGCAACACGATTTATTGGCCATAGTTTCGGTGGTCTCATTCGGTACTAGCTAGCACATAGTTGTCAAATTAAGATTTTTATCCTGAATCAAAATCTTATTTTTGAAAATTGAAAATTGTATATTGTTATGAATTGTCAAGTTCAATATGGAACCAAAAAAATGATGAATAATGATATTTATATATTAAAAGTATAAAGGTATTAACTAATGAACATCTTGGTTTAATATAATTCCAATGTCTAAATAATAAGAAACTAATTTAGACATATAAATTGGGTCGATTCAACCCTAAACCAGGGATGAGTATCAGTCAATACGGTTCAAATAAATTATAACTTTTATAACTATGTCTATTATTTTTTAAAATTAAAAATGGTAATCAAATCGATTAAAAAATATACACTAATCGAACCGAATTATATCAATTTGGTTACGTCGATTCAGTTATATAGACTTTCAATTTTGAATATAACTTTTATAATTTAATTATAGAAATAAAATAATAATTTTTATATAAATCCTCTTTGAGATTTAGAATGTAAAAACAAAACTTACAACACTTATAAGTTCAAATGGAATAAGAAACAACCCACAAATTATCAATAGTATTACTGTTATAATAATATTTAATAACTAATTAGTTTATATGTAAATTCATAAAAATAAAATTGAAAGATGGTCTGCATAAATATTTCAACTAGCAAAAAAAGTATAATGTCATCAAAATATTAAAATTCTAAATTTCAAATCGTAAAAACTAACAGTTTCCATTAAACCATTACTAATAAAATAAAATGCATAATAAAACTAAAAGTGAACAACTTAAATTAAAAAAATAAAAATAAAAATAAAAGCTCCCCACTATATGACTTCATCAATACCCTTGCAAAGTAACAATGGCAAAATCACGACATCGTACATTCAGACTACAACCAAGAGAAATGAGAGTTAATGGGGAAGTAGGAGACCACAACTGGAACTTCGGATGATTTTGATTTGCTTCTGTCTCTCCCAGTGGAAGGACGAGCCTTCACTTGTTGTCTGTCAGTGACTCTTGACTGTGTCGACCATGGTAATAAGCAACTGAACATAGTTGAGAAAACAGCCATTTAGCCCCACTTTTTTCTTGTATGGAACTTGAAAATGGTTACTGAACAACAAAAAAGGCAAGCAAATTAAGGGAATGTTTGATTGATCAAAATTAATCAAAATTCACAAGTTTTTATTAATTTTTTATACTTTTTTTAATTAAAATTTATCAAATATTACTTTTACATTAAATATTTGTACTTTTATTATTATTATTATTATTATTATTATTTGACTAACTAAATACCCCTGAGAAGAAAAAGAATTGCCAAATTGTACTACAGTTTGGTGATTGATATGAGAGATAAGTAGTTGAGAGTCCAGCTTCATTTATAGCGTGTGTGAGAGAGACAGATGAGGGGGTGGAGTGTCGACGAAATTAGTCAATTGTCTTGAAGGTTATAAGGGAGCTCAAGTGGATCAGTCCATTTTGAAATTGAAAATCGCAGACCCGTGGCAGCTTCCTTGCCTAGTTCTTACCGTGTTCTCAAGGCTAGCTGCTTTCTTTTGACCCATTCTTTCCAAACTTTCTTAGAAGAATATCAGTTTCTTTTTATTATTATTTTAATTTAGAATAAATTATACCGATTTCTCTTAATGTTTTTTAAAAATTTGACAACATATTATATATTAAGAAATTTACTTTTAACCTTTTCTATTTTAAAATTTTTCTTAATAAGTTATCTTGTTTGACGCGTGAATATTAAAAATTTTAGGAAGTCTCAATAATGTCAAATAAATTATGAATGAATTAATCAAAATATTTTCATATAAAATGTTATAACTTATATATAAATAACAAAAATTTTTTATTAATTTATATAAAAATCCTTGGAGTCGATTTGAAGACAGCTTCTATGCTGGTCCAGACCACATAATTAATTTTTTGATGTTTAAGTATGAATTAGTCAAATATTTTCGGGGATAAGATCAAAGTACCATCACCGTCTTTGTTAAGAGGAAACGTGATCTCTTATAACCCTCTATTTATTTATTTCTTATTTTTTTGGTAAGTTATGTATGATATTATGACTATTAATATAATGATAATGATTATTATAAAAAGAAATACGGGAAAGGGAAGAAGTTGAGGAGAACCTTTAGAATCGGAAGCCTTGTGAATTGGTCAAATATATTTGTGATAATGTGATTTAATTAATTATATGGCCATGATAGGGTTGCATATGTTTAAAGTGATAATGTGAGGAGTTTCGTCAGATTTAAACTTGCAAAGATTAAATTACCCAAAAAAAATTGCAGTGATTAGGGATAAAAACGAACCGAATTGAATTGAGTTTTAATTTATTCGAATTCGGTTCGAACTCAGCTCGCGAATAGTTCGATTAAACTAAAACGATATCGTTTTTAGTTTAAAATATAATAAACAATATATTATAAAAAAATATAATAAAAATATTATTTAAAAATATAAAAATATTATTAAAAAATATATATATTATTTATCGAGTCTACTCGCAAGCTTTTGAGTCAATATTTTCTAAATTCGAGCTCGAGCTCGAATCTAAACGAGTCACAAATCAAACTCGATTAGAGCTCATTTTAATTAGGAACTGAATTCGAGCCAAACTTTTTTCGAACTGAGCTCGAATAACTCGTGAACAGCTCGATTCTTTTCCATCCCCTCTCAGTGATGTAGTTATATATGTACTATTAGGAACTATAATTTTTCTCTCGCATCTTAAAAGTCTCAATTATTAACATTTATTTTTAATTAAAAAAAATTTACTATCTTAAAGTATTCAGGCCAGCCTACGCGCACCTCGACTAATCCTTGGAGCCCTGAAGTTAACGACTAGGTGGATCTCCAGTAAGCCTGAGGAGACTCGAATCAGTGACCACTAAGAAGTAAACTAAGAACTGACCAGTTAAGTTAACCTTCAAAATTTTTAATTAAAAAAAGTTTATACATAAAATATTGACCTCCTCTCCCCCAAAATATTTGCCCCCTACAATTTCGGCTCCTGTTGTTGAAAATTCTTAATTGTGTCCCTGAAGACTTGTATATTAAGTAGATATATATAATAGGAATTTAGGTTGATAATTGCTCCATTTTTAAAGGAATAGCTTCTGGAAATCAAAATTACTAGTAAGAAAAAAAAATAAAAACAAATAGTCTGGTGATCCCGTAATACCAATCTTCCCCCCCCCCCCTTCTTTTTGAGTTAAGTTGCTAGTTTTCTAACTTATTACAGTACTGAAATGTGTGATGTTCAGTGTAACAGAAGTTGTTCAGTGAGATACAGAAGAATAAACCCGTGGGAAATCAGACTTCGCCAATGAACAAGTTTGAGTTGCAACATATATATGTTGGGCTCATCAGAAATTGCTTTGCCTGGAAAGAGCTTTATCAGCCATGTCGCCTTTATTGGTTCATGGCTAGGCAATATATGACTTTGAACTCAATCGCTTGATCGATATATATCATGAGTAGCAGCTGCTACTCTATATGTATGCACTACTACAAGCGAGAGAGGTTTGAGTTAATGGGGAAATATGACATCACAATTGGAGCAGATCCAGATGATTTCGACGATTTTCTTTCTGGTGATTTCTGATCTGAAGAAGAACAACCCACCACCTTCAATTTACGGCTCCCACCATCGTCTGAGACCCGAGACGAAGATGAAGGCACGAAGCAACTGAAAATATCTGAGAAGAAAGACATATTGTTGAAATTCAGATGGTTTTTTGAAAGCTGCTATGTGTGTGTGCAATAAGCAAAGAAGAAATGAGTTGGGCACCTGATATATGTGTAGGTGAAGATTGATATGAGAGCTGGTTCAAAATGTTAATATTTATAGCCATAAAAGAGAGAGAGAGAGAGAGAGAGAGAGAGTTCTGCGTGTTAAGCCTATTTTCTTGGTGAGCAAGTGAAGATCCTTTCCCCGGGAGCTTCCTTTCATGTTCACCTGGTCTGCTTTGACCCATTTTTATCACATGTTAATTTGCACCCAAGGCTTGTCTAGATTCCCTGCTCCTTCCAGTTACACTCGAAAGACTTTTCAAACCACATAACTGATTTTTGTGGAAAGGGGCACTAGTAGAAATAACAGTTTTAGGGGTAGTGGTCGCTAAAATTTATGAGGACGGTGGTTGTTATAATATTAACGACAGAAATAGTGATCACCGGATAATTTACTCCGAGACCATTAACGACCGTTTAAATTGTAGATATATATCTGTGCAAATTTTGGTCCCTAAGGCTCCGTTTGGAGCTCTAAAAAGTGACAAAGGATCTGTTTGGAGTTATATAAAATTGTATAAAATAGTATAAAATTATAAAAGTAAATGTCTCGTAATTCGTGCAGTGAGTGAAGAATTTAAATTTTATTATCTCGTAATTCGTATTTGTAGAGATTTGTAGGATTTTATTTTTTTTTTTGAGAGCTCCAAACGGAGCCAAAAAATGAGATAAAACGTGATTTGGGGAAACTTTTGATATTTGGTGCACGTCGCTCAAACCGCGTTTTTTGAAGATAAATAATGAAATTTCGTTCTGACGGATTAAAAATTTTAAGTAATCATATTTCTTTACACTACAATCCGTTCAAACGGATTGTAGAAACTGTTTGGACGAAAGTTGCCCGCGCGATTCCGTCAAAACGGTTTCTACAATCCGTTTAAACGGTTTTAAAAACACCACCAAAAATAATCAAAGTGGGTGTTATTTAGTAGCTTAGGAGTTCATGGTGAGAATGACGAAAAAATTTTTACTATTTGAATAATTGAATTCTCGTTATTAACTTTTTTTTGGAAAGATATGGAACGTTTTTTTAATTTTAAGAAGGCGGGAGTGTGTAATATTTTATAAAGATTTTTGGAGGTTGTTAGAGATTTTCAGAGATTTTCATCAAATATTAGTCCACCAAACGTACCTTAAATCTCCAAAAACTCTATGAATTAATATATATACACAATCATTAAGGATAAGGGATTCTTAATATTAAAATACAACATCAAGAGTTGAAATTATATTTTTAATGTTTAGATTCTTGTGAAAATCTATCAAAGATTAAAAATATACACAACTTCAACTTTTAAATTTGAATTTTAACTTAATTAGATTATCAAAAAATTTAAAAATATAATTCATTAATATAATTTAAATTTTTATAATAGAAAATAATTTTATTAGAAAATCTATTTT
Organism: Vitellaria paradoxa; assembly: GCA_019916065.1. Taxonomy (NCBI): domain Eukaryota; kingdom Viridiplantae; phylum Streptophyta; class Magnoliopsida; order Ericales; family Sapotaceae; genus Vitellaria; species Vitellaria paradoxa. Next base: position 63,684,399 of record CM034234.1, on the reverse strand, counting down.
TGACAACTTATAAAAATATTCTTAATTTTAACATATTAATATAATTCATATGTCATAAATGAAATTTTTTTAAAATTTCAAGTAGCAATTGTAATCCTTTTGCTATAAGTAAATTTTTTGTTTAAAAATTCAAGTTGCAATTATTTACCATTGTTTTTAGTCCACACGTGGGGCGAACTCATATACTATCCTTATATTATTTATCTATAATAAAAAATATACTTATGGCACATGAGTTTCCTTCATATGGTAAAAATTAAACTACTTGCCAATGATAAAAATTAAAAATATTTTGGTATGTTGATTTTTTTATATTTTTTAATTTCTTTTTCTATTATAATATTTAAATTATACAAGATGTTTTGAGAAATGAACATGTAATTGCTACCTGAATTTCTAAATAATCCTTATATTAAGGTCAAGTTGATGTTTATTTTTGTTTTCCTTTTGATAAAATTGAATATTAATAAGACATTCTTACTTTTTATTATATGAATAATATCTATATGCTATAATTGAAATTTTTTTAAAAATTTAGGTTATAATTGTTTGTCATTAGCCCAGGAGTATAGTAGGATAGCAAATCAAGAAGATATAATAATCAGAAATATACAACAAGAGTAGATAATCTCTTAATAGTAAAATAATTTGATTTTATCCAAAAGTTATTTTTTATCTTTTCTTGTTTCAAAATATTCTGAAATTAACATAATTAAAACAGATGTTTGATATTTATCAGTATTATTTATTCTATTTTTAATATATTGTAAATATTTTCTTTTAGCAATTAATTGTTGTTTGTAAAAGTGTAAATAAATCATGAAATAAGAAATTCAAATACAAATAATGCAAGTAAGAAACATATATGATGAAAATAATAAAAATTTTATTGATGACTTGATGCAATAAAGATAAAACTTACTTGTACAAAAAGTTTATCTTCAATAAACTTGATACATTTAATAGAGAAGGCTGGAAGGCTTGATAATAGGTGATGATTGGAAACAAGTTTGATACATTCAAGGAGGAAGGAGGTAAGGATAGGTTTTAGGCTTGATGGATTCAGATTCAATTAGAATTAAGTTCCAAGAAATTTTCTTGTTTTCAGAATTCAATCCAAAATTGAATCTTAATTTCTTCTTCAACTTCTTTTCCTTTTATAATGAAAAAAGAAGCCTTGAGAGAGTATCATGCTACAGTTTTTTTCGTGTTAGGTAATGATAAAGAGCTTGATATTCTCATTACAAAAGTGACATAAAGTTTTGGCAAAACATAAAGTTTTGACAATATATAAAGTTTTGACAATACATAAAGTTTGAAAGATACAGTAACTGACACGTGAAACTATAGTAACTGGAGCTTGTGATTGTCTTTGATGAATGATTGCCTTTGATAATTTCCTCCCTGCATGTGATGCTACATGAACTTGATAGATACTTTGCAGAAATTTGATATGATTATTTTCTTACTTTTGCATTTGATTTTTTCTTCTTGATGCTAGATGGGGATGTGGAATCTTTGATGGGTGGAAGTATTCCATAGCAGTCGTCTCCATTTTCATTGCCAAGGTTGATTGAACTGAAACTTTCTGTTGAGGAATTTGAATCTTCACCGGATGTTTGATTAGGATCGTGTTCTGATAAGGATTCCAATGATTCCATGAGTTGCTTCTTCAACTCTTCTTTTAATGATGCTGCCACAAGTTTTGATAAATTTTTGCTCTTTTGGAGTAGAAATTGTGGAGATGTTGATGATATCAGAGTTGGATGTTGATGAAAATACTAGTCAATAGCGGCCTGAGTCACCCTATCAATTTTAAATTGATCCCACCATTTAACTTTAAGGCTCCGTTTAGAATTAAACAAAATAAAATAAAATCTTACAAATCTTTACAAATACGAATTACGAGATAATAAAATTTAAATTCTTCACTCACTGCACGAATTACGAGACATTTACTTTTACAATTTTATTTTATTTTATACACTTTTATACAATTCCAAACACACCCTAAATCTTCTAGATAATGATGAAATAGTTGGTCGTTGATGAATATTTTATTAATTTCTTTTTTTATTATAAAAAATTTAAATTATACCAAGTCAAAAAATATGACATATGAGTTACCTAAAAATTAAGAACATTTTGGTAAGTTACCAAACTTAATTTTTTTTTAAATTATATTGTATTATAAAAATTTTAATTATATTAATAAGTTACATTTTCAGATATTTTGATGATTTGGTGAAATTAAAACGTAAATTTAACGACTCAAAAGATTTCTTTGATTTACCAATAATGGAAGGCATGCCCAGGAGCAAATTTTTTTTTTTTTTTTTTTAAACCTCCCCCATCTGCTGCATCACTAGACTACTTATTAAAGACCAAAATTTACTGAACTTTATTTATTGGAATAGTGCTTGGGACAGATCAGCTTCCTAGAACTTACTGAACTTCATTTATTTTTTTGTTTATTTTTACTAGTTATATATATATATATAATATGAAAAATATTGCAGAAATCACTATTAGAACTCATCCAAATAAGAAACCATCACAAAATTATTCACAGAAATACAAAAAAAATATATAAATAAATACGAGAAAATTTCCATTACAGGCTGAATCAAAATCTAGGCTAGCTTCCCGAGCAACTTCAACTTCATCATATTTAATCAGTGCCCTTCTGACAAATTCCCCCGATCAACCGAAATCATGGCAAGTTGAATTTCCTCAATTGCTTCATGTTTGAGAGTTACTACAAGCGGGAGAGATTTGAGTTGATGGGGAAGTATGAGAGTATAATTGGAGCTCCACTTGATTTTTCTGATGATTTTCTCTTTTCCTTCCCAGTGGAGGAAGCCGATTTCGATTTATGGCTGGTACTGGAATCATCCGAGGCAACCTTTGTCGACGATGAAGGCATGAAACAACTGAAAATAGCTGAGAAGATAGCCATTTCTCTCTTCCTTTTTTTTTTTTTTCTTGTTTTCCCCCTCCCAAAAAATTGAATTCTGGAGCTGCGATGAAGGCTGAAAAAAACAGAGGAAATGAATGTGCACTGGGAGACTAACGGGAGATGACTGGTATATAAGAGTGGTTTCTCAAGATTCTCCTCTATTTATAGTCAGAGGACAAGGAAAACCGGGGGAAAAAAAAAAAAACTTTTTTTAGTTGGTCAATTTACTTGGGGGTTAAGTATAATTTCCTCCAGCAGCTTCCTTTCAAGTTCCTATGATGGCTGTCTCGGGCTCTTTTTCTTTTTTCTCACTATTTAGGGTGCGTTTTGAGTGAGAAAAAATAAGATAAAATAAAATATTTTGTAAGTTCATAATTCGTGCAGTGAGATAAAAATAAATAATTTTTAAAAATTTTTAAAATTTTTCAAAATTTTTTAATAATTTTTAACAAATCAAATGCTTAATTTGTCTTTCGGCAAATTAAGACTTTTCAGCTTGAATTGTGTCATCTTAGAGTTATATATATATTAATAATAATTCGTGCATACGGAACTCTAAATAAAATTAGTATTAAATTTCTTATATAGTTAAAACTTTTGATAAAATGTTTAAATCGAAAAAATTATAATAATTTATGAGTTTTAATTTTTTTCAAAACTTTAACTCTTAACAATTATTACATATGTTTTGCTCTCTTTTTTCTCCAATTAATTTTTTATAAGCACAATTAAAAAAAACACAAATTATAGTACTTTAATTTGGAAGATTTAACTTCCGAGAAATCATAATTATGCAAAATTTAAACTGGTAGCTTTGATTTGCATATAATCTTCACCCTTGAAATATGGTGAAATTTAAAATATTCAAATCATTTTATAAAATATATAGTAGTGAAATCCACTAAAATAAGAATTAAGCGTTACTTAAAAATATGAAAATAATTTTAATCATTAAATAAAAGAAATAATAATTTTTAACTGTTAAATCTTAATTTATAATAAATACGTTTTAACAAAAAAAAAAAAAAACTTTTCTACTTTACGGGCTCGTTTGACAACGCTGTCGTTTTTTTTGTTGTTATGTTTCTGTTGCCGTTTTCTGTTTTTTGTTTTCTGTTACCGTTTATTTTTTCTGAAATGAAAACTGAAACTGCGTTTAGAAATGCAAGTTTGTTTATAATTATTAATTTTTTATTTTAGAAAATATTTAATTTTATTAGTTTTAAAAAATTAATAGAACTTAATAAAATATATTTTATATTAATTTAATTTAATTAATACAGTAAATTATTTATTAAAAGTATTTAATTCAATAAATAAAAAAATATATTAAATTATATTATTTATTAAAAATAATTTAATAAAATATATTCATATTAAATAAATAATTAAATTAGATTAATTATTAAATTAAATTATTTATTAATTAAATTAATTAAATTATTTATTAAAATAATTTAATAAAATATATTTTATATAAATTAAATTAATTAAATCATAAATAATTTAATTTAATTATGATATGTATTTAAAATATTTTAATAATAATTATTAAATTAAAAATTAATGTAATTTAATTATTTATTATTAATTATTTTATATAAATTAAATTAATTATTAAATTAAATAAATTAATTATGATATTTATTTTAGATAATTTCGCAATAATTAATTATTAAATTAAATTAATTAATTTAGTTTTATTATTTATTAAAAATAATTTATATTAATTTATATAATTTATTGAATTTAATTATATTATTTATTAAAATAACTTATTTTAATAAAATATTTAAATAAAATAATTTATTTTTATATAATGTAATAAAAATAGACAAAATATTGACAATAAAAAAATTAACCAGAGTGAAAATACATTTTTTTTCTTTATGTTTTTCTGTTTATATTTTCATTTTTTGAAAATAAAAAAACGTAAACAAGTTTATTAAACATATTTCTGTTGCGAGTTTACAAAATTTTAAAAATATAAACAGAAAAATAAAAAATGAAAACGTTACCAAACGGAGCCTACATATATGATTTACATGTTTGCAAATTCTTCCTCCATCCCAAATGTTCAAAATAGTTCGGCATTGATGCCCTGTTTGATGCCTGGATTAAAACGCCGGATTGGAGAAGTCTTCCATGGGCCCCACTCAAAGTGGTGTTTGTTTTACTTTTGGTTTAATCTGTAAGTCCCACAAATTGAATGAGTTGTGGCCTAAATGGCCGGATGTGGTATCCTGTGAGGCACGTGGGATTAATAATCCCCATAGCTGGATTTGTTTCCTTATAAGATTCAAAAGTCCAAAATTATTTTCTATCACATCACATATTAAATTATATTTTTTATTCTACTTTATATCCCACCAATTAAATACCAAAAAAATAATTTCACATAAAAAATTAATCTCAACTTTATCCAATCTCATATATATAATTTACAGTATTATTTATCTCTTATCATCCAATTCCCTCGAATTAATCCCATCTTTTTATTTCACTGTTTGTGGTCAATTAGCTTGGAGGCCAAGTATACATCCCCGGAGGAGCTTCCTGGCGGCTACTTTTGACTAATTTGCCAGCAGAAGAGGTTGTTAGTGCTCGTATAAAAGATATTTTATTCTGTATTTTAGTAATTCACCGTACAACTGTGACGTCATTAGAATATTATAACTTTAATTTTTTTTTTCTTTTTGGGTCACTTTCTTGTTCATATTATATATATATATATATATATATCTTCGTCAAATTTCAAAGTCTCCAAATTGATTAATTGACATCTTAGCCGTCCAAACAACTTTGAGCGACCACAATTTCCCACTTGTATCACTAAATAATTGGAAATTAATTATCTTCCACGCGTTTACTAGTTCTCCTGTGTACGTCTGTGCTGACAATTATCCAGTTTTAGGTTAAATTATTGCTGGTTCAGCTGCCAGCTACCATTTTCATGATCATCATAACGGCTGGCTGATTTTTGCATTTGCCGCGGGATATGTTTATAATTAATTTCCTTGGGGAGATTTCATGGTGCTCATTAACTTTTAACAAAGAAATCATTTTTTTATTTTTTTTAACTCTGAAATTTTACTGTTGAGCTTTTGTTCTAAAAACTTTCCACTCTTGTTTTGGGCTTGGGTCTATTTACACTCTATTTTATTTTTTTATTAAATAAAATTAAACTATTAATCTTATTTTTTTAATAAAATATATTATATAGTTTTAATGTTATAAATACTTTTTTTTAATAAAGGTAATTGCGTACTTTATTTAATAATAAAATAAAATAAAGTGCAAGAATTCATTTGTGCAGGATAAATAAACCCACCCTTATTTTTGTGTAACTACTCCAAAAGTTAACATAACTTAATTTAACCCCTAAAAAAAAAAGCTTATTTAAATTTTTATTAATTATAAAAAAAGTAATTACATTGCCGGATAAAATATCACAAAAAATATAATATTTAACCTTTTCTAATTTCACACCAAACACGTCTTTGGTTCTAGTATACTTTATTTATTTGATATTAATAAAAATGGAAGGCATGGCCAATAACTTGCTTGTGGTTTCCTTCATCCCTCCATCCAAAATTATTTTTTTTTTAATTAAGAGAGTGTTTGGTTCAACAATTTCTTTTATTAAAAAAAAATTTAATATTTATCTCAAAAAAAACACAATTTGAAGATTATTTGGGATTTTTTAAATTCATTAGAACGGATTTGGAAAAACCGTCCTAACGGATTACAACTGTTCATCTTAGAAAGATAAGATTTGGAGAGAGAATAACTATTATTTAGGGATTTTTTAAATCCGTTAGAACAAACTTGAGAAAACCGTTCTAACAAATTACCACTGTTCGTCCCAAAAAAAAAAAGATTTGGGGAGAGATAGAAGAACTATTATCAGGAAATTTTTTTAATCTATTAGAACAAATTTGGAAAAACTGTTCTAACGGATTACCATTGTTCATATTCAAAAAACGCAATTTTGGAAAAAGAGAGAGAGAGAGAAGAAAAATGAATGAAGATTTTTTGAATCTGTTTGAATGGATTTGGGAAACTATTTTAACAGTTTATTCATGTTCATCTTCATAAAATGCAGTTTGAAAATAAAACATTAAACGCTAAAATTAACTCAAAATCATGTTTTATCTCATTTTATCTTTTTTTTTTACCTCTCCAAATGCTAATTATATATATATATATATATATATATATATATATATATATATATATTAATTACAAATGAAAACTTTAGAATTAAAATAAGTACTGAACAAATCACAGAGATTTCGAAGAGAAAATTACTAGCAAATTATAGAGACTTTGAAGAAAAAATTGTTATAATAAAAAGTTCAAAAATTTTTGAAAGAGAATAAGAGAATTGAGATCTATTTATAAATTTTATTTTAGACACTGGAAGAGGCCTATCCCACTTAAATTAGAACCCCATAAATAATTTACAAAACATCAATAGAAATTTAATCAATTTCAAATTTCAAATCTTGTTACTAAACGAAAAATAGTTTGATTACATTCAAATTATAATAAATAAATAAAAAAGAAAATTAGAATATGAGAGAGATCAAGAGTAGCATGAAGGAAATAAAAAAAACCTAAAACTTTTGATTAGTCTAAATTGTATCATTATCTTTTATTATTATCGTCGTCATTTGATATAGGAATAAAATTGACGAATCAAAAGGTTGAGTAAATGGATTGTAATTTATCTGTTTAGTCTTAGAATATCTAAAAAATATATATATATGGATTTTCTAGAGAAAACTTTTCTAATAAAATTTTATTAATACTCAAAATTTCATCAACAATAAAAGCTTACAACATATTTAATAAAAAAGTTCAAACTAAAATTAGGAAATAAAATAACGTGGTTTAGTAATTTATCTATTTATTCCAAGAATATCCAAAAAAAATATTACAGATTTTTGTCGAAAAAGCTTCTCTAATTAAATTTTATTAATATTCAAAATTTCATCTGCAATAAAAGCTTACAATTAGGAAACAAAATAATGTGAAATTTAGTAATTTATCTATTTAGCTTAAAAATATCAAAAAAATAATACAGATTTTTGTAAAGAAAACTTCTTTAATGAAATTTTATTAATACTCAAAAATTTCATTTACAATAAAAACTTACAATGTATTAAATAGAAAAGCTCAAACTAAAATTAGGAAACAAAATAACGTGAAATTTAGGAAACAAGATAACTGTCAAAATCGAAAAACTCTTAGCTTCACCACTAAATATAATATTCTAAAAACATATTTAAAATATAGTAAATATTCTAAAACTAATTCTAAATAGATTAAAAAATACTTGTCCATTAATATTCTTTGATAAATATCCAAAACCAAAATAAGAAATATTAATCATAAAATTCTTTACATATTCTGCCTGCATTATTATTATTATTATTATTATTAAACAAAATAAGTGTTATATCTTAAATCAAAATACTTGTATCTTGAAATAATAAACATATAAAATAAATAAAAAATTTTTGATTAATTAGAATATGTGAGATTGCTCATATCTCATTTAGATTAGAATATTATGAATAATTATAAATTAAATAATACAATGAAAGATTTTAGAATAAAAAAACTTATATAATAAAAAATTTCTTTAAAATGATTATAATTAAATGTCATATATTAATGTGTCACAACTATAGTATCAATTAGGTGCATTTAAACTTTTTTATATTTCTTTCAAATCCTTTATTTAACTTGTCTGTATCGCATATATCTTCAAATTCCAAGTCTCCAAAATCATTAATTAACAGGTTCTTTTTAGTGGAACAAATCACTTTGATGAACACAACAATTTTCTTGGTTGATTAAATAATTTGAATTCACCTTAAACGTACACGTATGCATTTTTTTGTGGGGGGGGGGTGGTGGTGGTTAGCATTCAACATTCATTGAGTTTTAGTTTAAAGAAAATGTGGATGTTCAATCATTCCAGAGCCCAGATAGAAGCTCTGGGAAAAATTAGGATGATTAATTTTATTTTTTAGTTTGCCCCCCAACCTATAACCTTCAACAAATTAAAGTCATATACATACATATATATGTATATCAGTAGTCGATTTTTTTTTTTTTTTATTTAAAGTTGTAAGATCAAAAAATCATTTGCAAAAATTATTGAGGAAAAACAAAAACTGTTAACGATGAGGGAAGGTTTATGGTTGACAAGAACAAGCAGGTTTGAAAGGCTGGTTCAGCGCATGCATCCCCGCTGTTGGGTTATTCACATAAGACTGCAACTATCAGTCAAATATTAATTATGGATGAAATTTGTGCCTAAAAGTTTGCATTTGTGTCAGGTAATTTTCTTAAGCGTATCTCCAATAATTTTCTTACTTCAGGGGATCCTCTCTAATGGGGAAAGGAATGATCATTTTTTGAGCTCTAGACCAATCGCATCATAACATCAGATGGTCTGTGGTTTCCCCCCTTTGCATTTGAAAAAAAAAAAAAAAAAACCATCAAATTACAGTTTCCTTCACAAAGCAGCGATAAGCAAAATCATTTCGTTTCCCCATTAATGGGGATAAATAAATAAATAAATTGCCTAACACTGAATGAGATTACAGTAAAAAATACAGAAAGAGGGTGGGGATGAAAAGCTTCTGATTACATTAATTTAGCATCACCAGCCACAACTGCCCAAGAAGGAAAAAGGGCGGGCTATACATGTCTTTTTAAGATGATTATGAACATTGCGTCGCTGCTTCTGTACAGAAACCAACTGCAGTTTCATAAGTCAAATCTAGAATTAGAATTGGTAGCAGACTCTCACCCACAGATACATACTATATAACTCTCGCAATAGATAATTAGCTTCTTACCTATTTGCATGAAGACCTGTCAAGCACATTTAACTTCAAACCTGGTCCTTGAAAAGTTTAGGCGTCAACTTCAAAGCAATATCACCGTAAGGCTCTTCTTGCTCTACATCTACTAGTCCACAACATTTTAAAACCTACAATGGGCAATGAAGTGCAATCTCAGTTGTCATCTTTCAAGTCGTCTCTTGCTACTAGCAGCAGAAATCTCAAATGCTGAACCGAAAATGCACATTTCCATATGGAACGGCAACAGCAACCAGATGATCAGAAAGGAACGGGGATCAATGTATAATCGTACTAAAAAGGGATTCTCAACTCAAGAAAAAGATTTGTCGTAACTTAGATGCGTGTTGTTTCACCATTTCAAGGGACATAATTTTAGTTAAATTAGAACTAAGAAGTCCTTTCTTATTAACTCAATTCATGCATGTTAATTTTGGTCTCCCTTATCTCCTAGCATTGCGCTTAGTGGGATAGTATTAGTGCCCCTTATCAGTCAAGACTAAATATGTAACAGCAGCCATTGGGAGCCATTACAGTCCAATTCAATACAGTATGCTTGGTATTTTAATTGCCCACTAGCAGAATGTTAAGCATGTGTACTACAAGGCTCGTCATTTCTCTGGGCTAATTTTACACCTTTTTTTGGGGGAGGGGGGGGGTAAGTTTGGCGAATTTTACTTGTAAAACTGTTAAAGGTACTTTAATTGCCAACTATGAGAATGTTAAGCGTGTGTACTAAAAGACTTGCCATTTCTCTAGGCTAATTTCCCTTTTAAAAACTAGCTCGGTTTGGGAATGAAACATCTTGGTATACAATTATTTAATGGAGCAACTGAAATCAACTGTTTTTTACAACCATGGAGTGACAAATGAGAGTTTTTTTGTTTATTAGGAGCTATTTCAGCCACAGCACAACTTAAAAATTCCTCAGCTCAAAAGTTTCTTTGGTACCAATAAATCAATATCAAAAAACAAATAGACAAAACATATAAGTTAACATATAAGTATGGATGCGGATGCTAGACATGGATGTAACACGAACACACCAAAACAATAATTTTTGAAATATAAGGAAATGATACAACAGCAACACGAAAACAAATAATTTAAATTTACATATACACATACATGAATGCTGTAACCAATGCGTTAGTTTTTGTCTTATAAATCACTGTTACCATGCACCAACAACTAAAATAATCCACACAAAAACAATCCCAGGAACTGTAGAATTTAAAAATTCTAAAAAAATCAGAAATAAACATAGTTACAGCAGGATTGAAGAAACTTGACAGCAAAAGATTGCCAGACGAAATCGTGATATACTTTCTATTAGGGCTGCTAATCCAGATGCCCAAGAACTGGGGGAAAAAAATTATATACATATATATATATCTTGGAAACCTAAACTCTATGAAATCTGTCTGTGAATTCCACTAAATGCACTTTTGCAATACCTAAATTGGTGATTCACATGTGAGTAATCTCAAACAATGCCATTTCATTTCATCACTTCCGTGCCGGGAATATAAAAATGATGGTGCACACTAACCAAATGCAAAAAATCTGTTCTTAAATAACAGGCAACGCAGGAAAAATACTATCATCACAAACTAAGCAATTGGAAGGAAGGTGTCAATCACCAATTGTCCCAAAAGTTTAAGCTGTTAGGAAATGGGCCCAGCAATATATATCAAGTTATTTCAACACTTTCCCTCACATGCAACCCCCAATTTAAACGTGGAGTAAACAAGCAAATCAAATCAAATAAGATGCAACAATACAAAGTGTACAACAATAAATGGGGATGACAAGATTCAAACCTAGGATCTCCTGGAACCAAAACTCTGATACTATGTTAAGCCACCAATTGTCCCAAAAGATTAAGCTGTTAGGAAATAGACCCAACAATGTATATCAAGCTATTTCAACAGAAGGTTTCAAAAACTCACCAGAGACTCATAGAACATCCGGGCACATACTTTTCTGCTTTTTCCTTCTAAAAGCTGGTTCAAGGTTAGATCTCTAGACAATTCTTCTGATAAAGGAATAACTGAAGACTTTACTTTTAAATATTGAGCCACTTTCCTGTACACAAGTCACAAGTCACACAAAATACATTTACAGGCAACTAAAAAAGTGAAGCCATCAGTCACACACGGGATATTCTGCAAGAAGCTACCTTGTTGTCCCTGACAATATGTCAAAGCCTTGAGTTCCTTCAAATTCTGCCAAAAGCATATACGTCATACAAATATTCGGATATCAAAATGTAAATAAGAACAGAAAGTTTGTCTATGAGCATTTGTTTCTTGCAAGTAATCAAGGAAAACATTAAGCAGATGATTCAAAATCATTCAAGTTGAAAATCAAAATAATGGCAGAAGGTTTTTTCACTTACTGGTAGGTGTGTAGTCTTCAGAGGCCAAAAAATTAAGGTCCTGCAATGAAATAATCAGCAAGTATGATGCAACTTGCAGTAAGTGCCCTCAACTTAATCATTCAAAAGGTGAGGTTTCAAGTGAAACCATGGGTGCATATACACGTGCATTAAGAAGTTAATACCTTGAATAAATCAACTAAACTAAATGGGATGAGGATCATTATCAAACAATTAAGAATACATAAATGCAAAATCTGCTTTTATTACTTGTACTGTTGCTTACAACTTGAGTTGAGCCTTAAATTAAAAGTGGCTCCAAAATGGTTTCAAATCAATATAACTTTATTAAAAGATCAACAAAACAATAGCCCCATGTTGCTCCCTGCCTAAACATTTTCAGGCACTGCCTTGGAGGGTCACCAAGAAGCATGTCCCACATTCTAAAACAGCAAACTTTTGTTATTTCCTAATGTTATTATTTCAATACGAGTCAACAATTACTTATCAGAAAGAAGGGGAAAACATGATGGATCATTAAAAGACTTACACTTGTACCTCCATGGTAAATAACCATATAAAGCGCAGAAATGAATTAAAACACAAACTTACATCTGCTTCTCGTGAATTCATCCCCTCCGGAATATCTGAAAGACCACTGCTTTCTAATCCTAGTTGATCCCCTAAAAATGTCATAGGTGTTTCCATCTCAGACTGAAGAGTTCCGGTAGATGCTGCCACATCTGGTGTGGGTTGTACTTCAGCCCCAACAGTTGTTCCTAGATGAGAATCCGGTTGTAATCCTGAAGTGCCAGCTGAGCCAGGAGTGAAGTCATCTCCTCTATTCGGAGAAGACATGAATCTGGTTTCAGAAGGCATGAATTTACCAGGAGAACATATGAACTCAGGCAAAATATTGGTGCCAACAGCACCTTCGTAATTTCGTAGTCGTTCAATTTCCATATCAAGCTCACGCATCGGGTCATACACAGGAGTAGACTCTGGAAAACTAGGCTCTGGGCAAGCTTCTTCTGCAGAAACTAAATGAGGTTTTGCAGAAATAAAGTCCCTGTTGTAAATGTTACACAGGTCTTGACAGAACCCTGCAGATATCCAGGCACCCATTTTTTCAGAAAAGCAATCCCTACGACCAATTGACAAGCATTAAAGACAAAATAGTGAAAGAAGAAAGCTATTCACCAGTAATTAATGGCTCAAGCAAGCTTTTTTCTTTTCTTAATCTATTATTTGACTTCCAGACACCCAATGCAAAAGAAGGGCAACATTTTCTCTTCCGCAATAGGTCACTACAGTTATCAAGTGCCCCTTTCATAAACCTAACACATCCACATCCTTGTATAAACAACATTTTTTTCAGAAAATAAGATAAAACGAACGAAAGGAATTCAAAAATAAATAAATAAAATAAACTCATACTCATCCCAAATTCATACTTATTAGTCAGAACTGTGGACTCATCAAATAGCTGCTTTCTCTTTCTTGGTCTTGCTTTTGGCTGGCCAACAGGTGGCGATGAACGTATTGCCAGTTCAGGTGATGCATGCCCTGCAACACAACAAAGAAAATATACTCAAAAATAAAAACAAGCTCAGCCTTAGCCTGTATCAAATATCGAAAAACTTGCACCTACCAAATGAAATGTGAGTATCAAAAATGTCAGGAGCCTGGTCCGAAACACCAGAAGCAAGTGGTTCCGCATGTGGCTGAGGTGGGAGAGACTGCCCTGCAGATGGTAAATTGTCTTCCACGGCTGGAGTAAGGTTTTCTTTCTCATTTATGATTAGCTGCTCCAAAGTTCTGTCTGGTTCAATTACATCATTCCCTTGATCTGGCCATACTTGAATGTTCTCTGCACGAAAATCATGGACAGCATCACGCATAACTTCAATTTCTGGGACATCATGGTGAATACTATCTTCATTAAGCCTTGCATTGTCCCCTGTTTGATTATTCAGATGAGGATCTTGAATACCAACAGTTGGGTCCACTTGAGGTGAAGATTCAGAACTGTCATCAACAAAAGAAAGGAACTCATTACTTCCTCATAAGATAGGGCAAACAATGAGATTCATTATTCATCAAAAGGCATACTCTTCCTCCATCAGCCTGGCTCCTGTTCCGGAAGTATCTTCCAAATGTGATAAATCCCTCAAAACTTCCTAAAAGAACAGAGACATCTGTTATGCAACACAAGGTAAATTCAAAAATTAAATGACTTGAGGTGATCAAGCTAGTGAAGTTACCTTATCAAAAGTAATGGTAATGTATGGATCTCTTCCAATTGGAATTTGATCTGCAGTACGATAATTCCAGTGTTATCATTTAGCATCAGTGTTAACAAATCATAAATTAGAGTTCAACAATTTACATATTATGAACTCAGGGATGCATAAGTAATACTCCCACCTACGAGTGTTATATCCTCCTGGCTCCTAAGATGATTATCCTGCTCCCTGACAATTTAAAAACCATGTGTTATCTCAAGATTCAAATAAATACACAAGTGCAATAGCTTTACAGAAAATTACCCCTCGTATAAGAAGTCATCATCTAAATTCAAGGCATCCAGTTCAAATGTGTCTGGCAAGGTGACAGTGTGAAAAGGTGCATGAGTTGCATCTTCTGGTAGATTAACTTCTACAGAAGAAAAGGCCTTTCTCATGGTTATCAGAAAAAAATTGTAGTCTTGGTACAGATAATCAACCTTCTTTGAGTATATCCGAACAACGCCCAGCAGAAGATGGCCCGACATTCTCAATGCAATGGGAACTTCTGGATACATGATGCGTTCTGGAAGATACATCCAGAGAGAGAAAAAGGGACAGAATGTTAACCAAAATAATCATACAAGGCTATTATGTGCCATTTGACTTGTAATTTTGTGCAAGTTAAGACACATTAGTACAGAAGCAGAATGAGAACAAAACTAATATACACCAAGGAAATTAGTAACAGATTGCTAATCATGACATAGCAATAAAAGAACTCCACGTAATATTTCAAGATGAAAGAGCATAAAGATAATCGCCAGCATAGAAAGAGAGTTTAGCAATAAGAAATATAAATATTTGCCCTTGATTTGGAGTGACACGCAAGTAGGAAGTTCAACTTGATACACCCCACCTAAAGACTCAATCATCCATCAATCAAAAGTTAATACCAGGCAAATACAGCAAATGAAATTTTCCAAAATAATGAATCAAAGGTAGAAAATGGAAAACAGAAATCTTTCCATTATATCTCCACAACTACAAGGGTGGTATTGAATTTGAACCAAGGATTCTAGTCACAATTAGAAACTTCAACCAACTAGGATGATTTTCTATCATATAATTTGATAAAAGTGACCATAATCCAATCACATAAATTTACCAGATGAGGAAGCTCTCTTTAACACCCATCCCACACAAAATGATGGTACCCCAACCAAATTGCTGAGTTGATATAAAACATCCAAAATAGTGAATACCCTCGTGCATATGAGCATGATTCTGCAAATGTATCTGGACTCAATAAAGTCGGGCAAATATAAGCATGGAAATTTAGCACCTGACCAAGTTCTCTTCACATTTCTGTTGAGTTCATGATACTGCAAATGTGCAGGCATAGAGATGAATACCCTCGTGCATATGCACCGACATTATAACATTAATAATTAGGGACCGATTCACCTCAGTAGAAAACACCCACATCCACAAATTAAAGGATATTTGGCCATAAACTTTGACAAGACTGATTAGGGACCATTAGAAACTGATACAACTGGTAACCATTGATTGAAATTTAACTAACTTTTCTAATCTGATATCTACAAAATTCAGCCAATAAAATACCATATAAATTGTTTGATGCAGCCTACTTTCATATTCTCGAAGTCAAAGAAATCTAATAATAAAACATCATACAGAGCCATGTTCTATCCCAAATCCAGAAATCAAGATAAAAAGGGGCGAATTTTCTGCTCCTGTTCTAACCCAACATAGAGGCTGCCACTAATTTTCGACACAAAAGCAACAACTTTTGTAATGCCGATAAGAAAAAATACAAAAGTAGTATTTGATAAAACGGGTACAAGTTATAAATATAAAAGGTGGGTTTTTCAATAAAACTCATCTGTATGCGTAAATAAATAAAGCGAATCGAAGTTAGAAGGATATATAACGAAACGAACCAACTGTGGAAGAGATATCAGTGGAGGTGTAGTGCGATTTCTTCAGTCTGTGCTGCAGATGTGCAGCGCACCACACTGTTCCCAGTGGCCCTTTCCGAGCCAAAAACGTATGCGAGTAAAACATCCCCTTCTTCCTCGATACGCTTCGCAGATGTGTGTGTGTGTGTGTCTATGTAGAGAAAGAGAGAGGGGGGAAGAGAGAAGAAAGCTGTGAATTCGCCGGTTACAAAATCAGAGAAATGGATTGATAGAGAGAGGAGAAGCTAGGGTTATATCGGGTGTTTCGGTTCGAGTAGTGGCGCGGGAAACGATATATTGGCGCCAATTGAAGATAGCGGATGTAATTTTGGTCAGTTACTTCGTAAATGCCCTTCAATGTACAAACAATTTCTATTAATGCCATTTACGGATTTACCCGGCAGGAGAAGGAAGTTACCCAAAATCAAACAACGCCGTTTGATATAATTCCTTATTTAAATGTTTGACTATTGTTTTTAGTGGTATTTTCCTAGTTCTGTTCTATGCATAAATGTAAAATTCCTTTTTTTTTTCCCTTTCAAATTTTTTTAATCTTTCTACGTACAAATGAAATAAATTTACTATATTTATATTCCACAATTGAGAAAATTACGACCACATGATCTCATCTTTTCATTTTATAAGTTTTACTATTAATTATATACTAAAATAAATAATTACAATTGTATAATTACGCCCTTTCTAAATTAATTACAACTTTTCACGTATTTAAAAGGTGTACGAGAAATATTTTATTTACTTGAACTCAAGATAATAATGTCAACATATCGGAAGAACTAATGTCTACACTAATTTGAATTTGCTCATGAAAAATTACCAAATCATTCAAAACCATACAACCAACAAAATCGAAAAAGACTTTTTGAACTTCGAGATGGTGAAAAAAAATAAAAAAAGCTTAAGTCCAACAATAGCAATAAGTAGAGATGTAACCAAGCTAAGCTCTACTATATTTAAGCTCGTTTATTTAATAAATAAGCTTAAATTTTGTGTTTAAACTTTACTAGTTAACTAATTAGGTGAGCGTTCAATTTTTTTGCAAACTAAGTTTTAACTTGTTCATAAATGACAATTTTGTTTTTTAGTACTAATTGGATAAGACATTTTTTACATTTATAATCTGACATGAAAAAAATATAAATATAGTGTACCATTACATTATATCTAATATTTCCGTAAATCAATATAGTCTTATTAATAAAATTTAAATTTATTAAGTTGATTAATGTGATAGTTTAAATATAACTATTATAGTGTTGAAAATGATAGTTCAAACAGTGATTATTAATATAAAAATGATTCAATTAAACATTAAATTAATTGTAATATAATTTTTATAATGAAATATACATTATAACATAAAAATACAAAACAATTAATATTTTTATATTTTAAATAAATATTAATTAATTATATATAGATTCTCACCAAACCTAAGCTCTCAATGATCAAAATTAAGTAATGTTCTAGCTCAATTCGATGATTAAATAAGTTTACTTTTTTGTTCACGTTCAACAAATCAAGTCGAGCTTTAACAACTTAATTCAATCGCTGTTTTAGCAATGGAACGGCAAGTGGGTAATTTTTTTTTTTTTTTTTTAATCCTATTCTAAAGAATGAAGGGGGAAAAATTTTTAAATTGGATAGAATTTGAAACAAAATTAGGATAAAATTTCCTAACCCACATTGAATATTAAAATTATAAAAATATCCTTATTATTCTCACTTTATGTGCTAAGAAGTTAAGGGCTTGTTTAACAAAATTGTTAGTTTTTAATTTTTGTATTTAATTCCAAGTTTTTATGTTCATTTTTTATTTTTAATTTCATTTTTACAATAAAAAATAATAAAAAAAAATCTTCAAAATGTGTTTGATAACAATAATTATTGGCTAGTAATTATAATGTTATGAAGGTAGTCGACGGTGATGAATGGTGGCTAAAGGTAGATGGCAATTTTGTGACAAAAGTGGTCAATAGTGGCGGAAGGCAAAGGTGGTGGCGGTGTTCAAAGGTGCGTAGCGGCCAATGATTACTAATATATGCAATAGTTGGCGATGGATATCGTGACCAAGGACAAAGATGATGACCAGTTAATAAGGACGAGGGGGGTGCAGTCGCCCTCTAACTGCAGCCGCTGCAGTCAGGGTAAAACGACACCGTGTTACTTTTTTTGTTTTTTTCCTCGCCCAGTCTTGTGGCAGCCGTTTGATGGTTTTGGCAGGATGGTGTGCGTGCATGTGTTGCGTGGTTTTGGCTGGCGTGCGTGCGTGTGTTGTGTGTTACAATAAAAATAATATATAAATAAAAATAAATAAATTTTTATTTGATTAAGTTAATAGATAAAATAAAATAAAAAATATTTTTAATATAATTAGTTAATTTTGGACTACTTTTAGGTGTGTAAAAAATAAATAAAAATAATTAATTTTTAATATACTTGTTAAAAGATAAATATCAATAAATTTTATTTTAATTTTTATTTAACTTTAAATCAATTTAAAAGTTACTAAAAATTGATGTGTTAGTAACTCGCCATCTAAAATTAGTAACAATTTTTGATATTTTACCAAACAGTGTTTTTGTCGAAATTTATAAAGATTTATTTATGTGGAATAATTATCTCTATTCAAATTATATATGTGACGAGTTGCAAATACATTAATTTTTTAGTAACTTTTGAATTAAGTTAAAGTAAAATGTCAACAAACATAAACTTTTTATGTTTTTAGGTGTTTGGTAAAATATAAAAAATTGTTATTGATTTTATATGGCGAGTTACCAACACATCAATTTTTGGTAACTTTTAAATTGATATAAAGTGAAATAAAAATTAAAATAAAATTTATTGATATTTATATTTTAACAAGTATATTAAAAATTAATTATTTTTATTTATTTTTTACACACCTAAAAGTAGTCCAAAATTAACTAATTATATTAAAAATAATTATTTATTTTATTTTATCTTTTAACTTAATCAAATAAAAATTTAATTATTTTTATTTATATATTATTTTTATTGTAACGC
Organism: Vitellaria paradoxa; assembly: GCA_019916065.1. Taxonomy (NCBI): domain Eukaryota; kingdom Viridiplantae; phylum Streptophyta; class Magnoliopsida; order Ericales; family Sapotaceae; genus Vitellaria; species Vitellaria paradoxa. The sequence goes on along the minus strand of CM034234.1, from coordinate 63,664,918 downwards.
ACAACACACGCGCGCACGCCAACCAAAACCACGCAACACACGCACGCACGCTATCCTGCCAGAACCATCAAACGGCTGCCACAAGACTGGGTGAGGAAAAAAAAAAAAAAAAGTAAAACGGTGCCGTTTTATCTCGACTGTAGCGGCTATGGTCAGGGAGCGACTGCAGCCCCCCTCGTCCAGTTAATAATAGTTGAAGATAGGTGACAAAAGAAAAAAAACATACGTTGCGATCAACGACTAGAGGTGATGATTGGGCATTGGTTGGTGGTGAGTGGTGATGAATGATAATTGTGACATATAGTAGTAATGTAGTTGTGAAAGAAACTGAAAATGTGAGAAATCACATTTTTTATATTTTTATAATTTTTAATAATTTTGATAATAGTTTTATTGTTTGAAAACTAAAAATTGAAAATAAATTTACTAAAGAAATTTCGTGCTCAATTTAAAAAAAAATAAATAAAAACTAAAAGTTTTGTCTAATGAGGCCTAAAATGTTTGCGTTAAAATATTAATTTTTACTGTTTTATTAATTTATATATTGAAATTTTTATTCACACCTGTTTGGATAAGAAATAAAAAAAAAATAAATTTTCATTATTTTTTTATTGAAACTAATAACTTTTAACAAAACAAACGCGGATTTTTCGTTATTTTTTTTTTTCATGAACGCGATTAACATATCAAAAAACTACAATTTTTGAAAAAAAAAAATTTAAATTTTGATGGAAAAAAACTATAAAAGACGAAAACCTAAAATGACAAGCTTCCATTGCGAACAATATCTGATCCTCACAAAACCCGTAGATAAAGAATGTCATATCAACCTACAAAAGAAATACGACGAACGAACGTTAATACTTCAAATTTTGTCCATATAACTTCATCACTGTACAGAAGTACCCGAAAGCTTACATCAAAACAACCATGAACACTAGGTTGTTCCCCTTCCTCTCTTCTCTCTTTTCAGGAACTGATGGATGTTCTAAAAATGCTGTAATTCTCGTTCCACTCTTCAAAAAGAACACCAATTAATTCTCAATACAACAGTTACAGTGCAAATCATCTCCCTAGGTTTATCCCAACTACGTTATGCCATATTTATACCAGGTTTAAGCCAACTAAGCCTTGTTCACGCGAATTTTCTGCCCTTCCAGCAACTGCAATAAATAAAAAGTATCAGAAAATTGCAATGCTGATCTGACCACTAACTACTTATTTATTTATTTATTTTTATTTTGGGGTGAGTTAAGTACCATCAACATCTATAATTAAAAAAAAAATAAATAAATAAGATTGTGGTAGAGTTTGGAAAACAAAAAACCTAGCTGCCAAAAAAAAAGGCTAGCTTTTTATGTTTAAGAAGAGAAAAAAGTCAAACTTTTTAATAACTAGCTTTTTAACTTTTTTCTTGATTTGACATTTTTGTCTTTTATGATTTAAAAGAAATTTAAAATATAAATGAGTAAATTTGGTCATTAAAAAAAAAAAAAACCAAAAAATTGAGTAGCTAAATGCCCACTAAGGTTTCGACCATTTCTGTATAATCTGGAGCTGTCAATGGTCAGTTTAAGCCACTGTCTCAACCCCTATCGTCAAGTATGCAATGGACACATATCATGGAACCAAGAAATATGGTATTGTTTTCTTTTTTTGCCTAATACACACATAATCAAGTAGCAAACTTAAAAGCATTGCTTAGGATAGCAAACTTACAGCATTGTTTAAGGATGAGATAGCAGCTTCTACATCCTCTTCCGAAGAAAAAGTTACAAATCCATACCCACTGGATTTTGAAGTCCCCGGAAGTCGGGATACCTTCGCACTAAGAACCTTCCCCTTCTCGGAAAAGAAGTTTTTGAGAGACTCTGTGGTTACTGTTTTTGCAAGATTGCCAACATAAACTTTATGGGGGCTGTCAATGAATTGGGATTCTTCAACCTGTAGAAGTAATAAGTCCACACCCGTCAAAGGTTTTTCTGTTATATTTACTTTGATTTCACGCCCTCCAATCTCCTGTAATGGAAAACAAGATGGAATTACACAGGTTGTTTAAGGGGTAAGATTGGTAGAAACTACGGACCATTTGCAATAAATTTCTAAGCCTGAAAGAGTTGGTGACAGGATCAAATAATCGAGGTTTACCGTGCCATTTAGCTTTTCAATAGCTGCATTTGCATCCTCAACAGTCTTCATTGTAACAAAAGCAAATCGACGGCTCCTGCCGGAGTATTTATCATATATGACCTGTCAAATAACCAAAAGGTTAATAACCTTTTAGTGTAAGTTATTCTAATTAGAATGAATACCGGGTACTTATACAACATGATACAGCCAACACAACAATTTTCATGAAGAAGTTAGAACAATTCATGGCAGCGCCAGGGCAACAAATAAAAGTAAAATATATACATGAAGATCGTTACGTTATATATATATATATATATTTTTTTTTTTATATAAAAGTTACCTTTACATCTTTGTTTGTAGAAATAATACTGAGAAATCATACTTTCCCGCCAAGACTTGGTCATGATATTTTATAAATTGTAATGAAGTTTGACCATCTATTTTTAAATGACTCCATGTATAAAACTGTTGAAAGAAACTAAGACAACACAAGGATGGGTCTCTCAACTCATTGTCAACTAGTCTTGTTTTAACATCGCATTGAAGCAGAGATCTAAAAATATTTGTTTTTTATTGGGTTATTGTGTCTTATCAAGAAACCTGCTAAGCATCAAAAGACCCATTGTTGACCACAGAAAATTCACATATTATCACCGGAGAACCAAGCCGACCACATCAAAAGTCTTCTTCACCGCAGACAAGCCTCTTTGTCACCATTGTCATTGCGCAACATTGTCACTGCCATTACTGCCTAATAACAATAAACCATTTCCAATCACCTGAGACGAGCAACCAACCACCTAAGGAAGACCACCAACGACCTCCCTCAGCCAAACCAGAAGCTCATCGGACCTTCCACACATCGACCTTAGTCAAGCATGTCAGAGCTTTTTTCTGACCTCCTTCCAACTCCAGCAATACCCTTTTTGGGTATGTTCGATCTCTTCCTAAAGGACTGTGGGTCTCGTTTCCGAACACCTTCTTCGATGAAGTTACTTCCTCTGATGACTCACGGTGAGATCATCACCATCTGGCATCCCTTCATCTGCCCTTGGTTGCTTGATCTTGGGTCTCCTTTGAGACCTTCACACCGAACTTTCACACTGATCGAGTTACTATTACCTTGTTTGCTCATCTTGGCTGCTATTCTAACAACTAGTCTTTTGATTATGGTGAGATAGTTGATCGTGGTCTCGCAACTGGCCTCTTTCTCATACATTGAAGATTATGAGTCCAAAACTTCTCCGTTGTTCCTCTCAATGCCCATCATTCTTCCAGTTGTCACAATATCTCCATAACTAATGAGGAATATTCTTATGTTCTTCAGTATTGCATAGCTTGGCAGATGTCTTCCTACTACATATCTTACTCAGGTTGGCAATTCGTTTGCATGGTTCTCATCTTGCCAGCCTACCGAACACCCTTGAATCCTTGATTCTGGTGCCTCTAATCACATGTCAAGTATACCTACAATTTCGCTTGATCTTTAATTCTCCATAAGTACTGCTATATCTACCATTGTTAATGGCTCAACTAGAGATGTAAGTAGGTAATATTCATCCTACTTCCTCTACCTCTTTAGCCTTTGTATTGTACATTCCATCACTTGGCTTCAATTTTATGTTGATTAGTAAACTCAACAAACATCAAAACTGTATAGAAAATTTTCTTCCTATTTTTGTCATTATTCATTACTAAGAAATTCCATGGCTGGTGAACTTCAATATGCTCATAATAGGGAAAATTGAAAGCGATGCATAAGATAAGCTATATAGTTGCATTAGTGAACTACCCAAGAAGATAGCTTCATGTGAGACAAACCAAATAATTGTATGTTTGTATCATATTTTTGAGAAAATATCCAAAACAACAGTCGTACCATGTCATCATGTTTATGTGGTTTTGAGGTACAACAGCTCTATCACATTAAGACACATAAATATATTAATCCTATTAATCAAGATGGCTGGCTTTCAAATTTTAAAAATTTGAATTTTGCTCCTAAGATGAGACGAAATAAGTCAAATTCTATCTCCCGCACACGGATTTTCCTATTTTGAAGGTTTTTTTTTTGGGGGGGGGGGGGCCTAGTAATCAAGATGGTTCAATTTCAAATTTTAAAATTTTGAATTTTGCTCCTAAAATGAGATGACATCTAATGGTAAGATGTGTATGTGTCTTTACTTAATTGGGTTGTTGTACCACGTAAGCATGATGACGTTGTACCACTATTGTATTGAATATTTTCTCATCATTATCCTTGGAATGCATTTAGGCTTGTGCATATCTTTATAAATTATAACTCACAGTACCTTTCAAGTCTCTCAACAACCACAATAATCAATCCTCCTAGATAAATTAGCAGATTGAACTTCAAATTCTATCTTTCAAATTCATCCCCCAAGTCTAACTTGTTCGTGGAAGATTTGTTTTCCTTTGGCCACAGGATTTTCAACAAAAAGGGAGCATTAACATGTTAGAATGAAAGAGAAAAGATTGAGAAGAAAGATCATATGCTCTATGTTTTGAATTGTTGAAAGCCTGACTCACCTTGAAAATTACAAGGTAAGGGTCGTCTGAGGTGTTCGAAGAAGATCTTTTTTTTCCCCTTTGGCCACGGGATTCTCAACAAAAAGGGGCATTAAGATGTTAGAATCAAAGAGAAAAGACAGAGAAGTAAGATCATATGCTCTGTGTTTTGAATTGTTGAAGGCCTAATTCGCCTTGAAAACCAGCTTACAAGGTGATGGTTGTCCAAGGTTTTTATACGGAGGGTAAAGTCAATGATACTAGGCAATGTGGGGGCTTAGGACTTGGCTCACATACAAATAGGATTGTTTAACAGGTAATCTAACAACTACAAGTTTTAGCGTCACCCAATTTTAAGTATAAAAGCTTGATCGATCTTTTCACCTAATAAGGCCTAACTATTGGCCACCACAAATTATGATAACAACTACGTTATATGAAAAGCCAAATGTTTTGTGAATTTCCTGTTCAACAACCATCCAAATCAGCGTCTCAAGAATTTCATGAACTTCAATAAATTCTCCACCTCATGAATTATGTTACTTAAATTGCATTATGTACCGTACTAAGCAATTGACGTAGCAATTCAATAATATACTCATAAACCACAATCAATTTAATTAAAAAAAAAAAAAGGTAAAAGCTAACGTCATTACAAACAAATTGGAAAATTGAGCCGCAGCAATACCTCGGCCTTCTCTACGGCCCCGTGCTCCTCAACAATCCGGCGGAGCTCATCGCTGCTGACAGTCCGCGGAATGTTGCCGACGTACAACCTCCGCGCTGCCTCCGACGACGGGTCCGCCGTCGACACCGAAGTTTCTTCGGCAACAGCGGAGAGCCTTGTGGGTTGTTTGGGGTTCAAACCCAAATGCGAGACAGAGAAGCAAAGAGAAATTTGAGGAAGGTGTGATTTGAGGGTGTGGAGAGAGAGCTTGGAGGGCTGTGGTTGGTGGGTTCCGACCGGTTTCCCAGGAAGGCTTTGGAGCAGATTTGGAGATGTTATGGATGAGACTGTGGCCATTCTCAGCGAAATTCTCCGACGAATCTGGGAACTCAAGTGTAAGGAGTAAGGACTTTGGCAACTCAACTGTGCGTGCTTGAGAGAGAGAGAGAGAGAGAGAGGATAGGGTGAGAGGATAGGGCGAGGTACAAATGGAGGGCTTATCTGAACAGAGGAAATTTGCATTGCCTGTTATGAGTCACGGTAGAGTTTAAACCCGTCTTTATGTTTGGAATTGAACTTGTAGGCATGAGTTCGGCCCGGCCCAAATTATTAAAAAATATTTTTTAATACATACGTATATTATTTTATTTATATTTTTTTAAAAAATATTTTACTTATTTTTAAAATTTTAAATTATTTTTTATCTAAAAATACATTTTAAATTTTCTCTTAAAATTTACATGATTGGCCTGGAAATTCAACTTGAGCTCAACGAGCAAAAAAGCATTCTTAAATCAGCCCCAACCCAACCATTGACCACCCTATTTCAGTCTATTCACTAGCACACGGTATATTTGGAGTTGTGAAAAAATTAGTTAAAATTAATAAAAATTATAATATCATAATTTATACAATAAGATAAAAAGTTAAAAATTTTTAAAAAATTTTAATATTTCTCGATGACATTAAGAGCTCCAAAAGAAGCTTAAACAAAAATATACAAGGTTAAAAAATTGAGTTAAATTTTATTTAATTATTTCAATACGATTATTTCTAAAATTATTTATATTAGTAATTGAGCAAAAATAAATAAATATGTGCGTAATTTTAAAATTATATATATATATATATATATATATATATATATAAGATAATTATAGTTTTTAATTTAAATTATAATTTTTAATTTTTTTTTGTAATAATTAAATTGTAGATATCGTTAAAACAAGAATATATATCTAATTTTAAAAATATAATAAATCAAATAAAATTTGTAAATAAAATAAAATTTTAGTGTTTCAAAATTTCATAATTTTTCTAATTCTATTAAATCATCAAAATCAATTAATATTTTTATGCTTATTGTTTATACACATTGTGATAAAAGAGGAATCTTGCATAGAGTTGTTAATAAGGAATTAAATTTAAAATTGTAAGCACAATATAATATTATATGAGAATTTTCAATAGTCAACCATTTTAGCACTCCTGGTATGACTAAAAATAAGTAATAAGCATGTTAAAATATTATGCAAATATATAATGAGTATGTTTAGAGTTGTATAAATTTGTAAGAGTTAATATCTCGTACTTTGTGTAATAAATAAAAAATTTAAAATTTATATTTTCTTAATTCATATTTACATAAATTTATAAAATATTATTTTTTTAACTCTAAACAGTGCCAATATTACATTCAAAAATCACACCATATCTCAAAACGATGAACGTTCACATTGGCATTTTATTAATCCTTTCCACGCTTACAATCGGGAAAGCGAAAAAAAAAAATCCTATTTATCATTTTTCCAATAATATCATTTTTGTGATTTTTGCTTCTTCGAATACTAGACTAACTTTTTTGGCATAAAACAAGGGAAAAAAAAAAAAAAAAAAGGCCGCAACATTTTGTCTAAAACTCCATACAATTTCTGGAATCACTTTGCTAGAATTTTTTGAGTGAATTGTATCTATTTTTTTCCATCATCAACAAATATTAGATTAGATAAATTACCGTGTCGTTCTTTTTCCATGAAATAATTGGTTATCAATGAGTTAGCATCATATTTAGGTTTGGTTTGGTAACCAAAATAGCTGTCTTTTTTTTTTTATAATTAGTTAGCAGCTAGTTAACTAAAAAAAAAATTAACTTTTTTGTGTTTGGGAAGTTAAGAACGCTAACTTTTTTTTCCTAACTTTATTAATAAATTTATATATTAACATCTATGCCATTGATACTTCACACTATCTTTCAAAACTACCACTGAATACACAAATGCTCCAGGTCCTCGCATGCCTATTGCCAGAAGGGGTTGACCCCATTGGGAAAAGGGATCGATCTTATTTGGTGGTTTAAGAATACGCATGCCTAGTGCCAAAAGTGGTTGACTTTTTTTTTTTTTGATGGGGTCGACCCAATTTGTTTGGTTTAAGGATTCATATGTCTACTGCCAAAATGGGTCGATCCTTTTCCTGATGGAATCAACGAGATCGATCCCATTTGTTGGTCTAAGGATCACATCTTTACAGTGTTTACGAAAAAGTAATTTTATAATTTAGAAATAACTCAACAATTAGCTGTTATATTATAAAAAAAAAAAAAGCTAGCTAGTTGGTAGGTACTAGCTCGGCATTCCTAAATGATACCTTAAACTCTGATCCACAATATGGCTGCAGTTAATAATTATTGTTCAAAATATTTTGACAAATAAAGAAAAAAAAGGAAAACATCTATAACAATTATTTTACGTATGTTTATTTTTGAAAATTAAATCTCAAAAAATACAAAATACTAAAAAGAACAAAATAGAGATTGGCCTATTTTTTGAGACGAAGAAGGTTAAAAAAACTAAATAAAGATACAAACTTTCCGCCCTTTAATTTTTTCCGTAATGGTTTCAATCCAAAAAAACCAAAAAAAAAAAAAAATCCTAAAAATTGTTTATACTATTAATAATGAATATTCTCTAGCTATATAGGTATACACCCGTTTTTCCTACTATTTGCTATATAACCAAGAAATTGAAAATTCTTCCTGTCACACCCCAGATTTTCATAACCCGAATATATAGGTATACACCCATTTTCCCTACTATTTGCTATATAACCAAGAAATTGAAAATTCTTCCTGTCACACCCTAGATTTTTATAACCCGAATGCTTGGGGGTGACTTGGAATTATTTGTTGGGTATAAAAATGAGATGATAATAACACACTATCACACCCCAAAATTTTCCTTCAAACTGGGGTTGACCCGCAATAAAAAAGTTTAAGGTATTCAAAATCTCTTGTTTATCCTAATCAATATTTATAAGTCATTAGACTAAATCATTTGATAGGATTCAACTACGGGGCACAAAATAAAGATAGAGTAAAATATTACAGAGCCATTTAAACATCCTAACCACGCGATTAACATTACATACCAAATAAAAGTAAATTAGGTCTAAACTTAATAATTACAATCATCCAACAATTATTATTATAGACTACAATAATAAATAAAGTCTTCCAGTGCTACGCAAGAAAAAAAAATAGATAACTCTTTTGGTGAAATATTTAAGATAAATTAATTTCTTTCTAGCTCATCTTCAGTATCCCTGTGCGTAATGTCCTGAAAAAAAAAATTTTCACAAGGGGTGAGCTACTAAAGCCTAGTAATCAGAATCTCCTAAGTACCTATATGCAGTGGTTGTAATGCTACATTGTAGTAGGTGACTCAATACAGTGAATGTGATTAGGTGGCATACTGTTCATGCAACAATTAATTAAATAGATCCCAACTGAATAATGTAAATTATACTTACAACGGTTCGATGAAACCGTCATCATAACTACTATTTTAATTACACATAAAATAGTTAAATGTTGATATGTGTACCACAATGAAATCTGTGTCGCAGTGGTGGGAATCTCAAATTCAGATCTTCAAGGTCTCGAGATCAAACTTCATAGCGATACAGGTTTCGTATATATATATTTCCTACATCTTTTTATAAAATATTCATCTAAAGGAATTAAATATAATTAAATAATTCCAACACATCATTTATACATAAGTAAAAGATATTGCTAGTCACAGTAAAATTTGGCAAAGGAGTTTAATCTAAATCCTCCTATGATAATCATATTCCTATCATCCTCTACCCCCAGCCTTGGGAATCAGTAACTTTACGGGCTTAGCATCCAATACATTTCGACGGTGTCACCCTCTAAAAACCTAGCCGTCGCGACCAGCTACCTGATTCGCTAGGTCAGAAGGGGCATCTCCCAAATAAAATGCATATGTTCCCATCTCCATCTAAAAGGCCATTTCTACCCACCCATCACTCCATTGTCAAAAATAACTTTAGCACCGAGTGCCTTAATTTCTTCTCACTTTTTTTTTTTTTTTTACATTTCCAATGGTACCTTGTATGGAAATAAGACATTTTTAATAACAACCGGCAATGTTCCCGGGTGATGAATCATAAGTGGGATTATTCAGTCACATGCAGTATTTTTTTAAGTACTTTATCTAAATCCATAATTTAATAAAAATTCTCAATAAATCAAAGATTTAACATAGTCACCAATATTATTATCACAAAGGTAAGTACTACATGTAAATTAACAAGTAGCAAGTAGTTAAAAATAATTTAGAATACGAATTAGTATTTTAGTTAATTGTTTTAACAAGTTTACTACATTTGATAAGAATAAAATTATTTCTAATGGTATATTAATTAAGCCGAGGTTGGCAGCTTAGTGGGTGGGCAACCATAATTGCGATTTGAAGTCACGAGTTCGAATCTCATTGGCTGCGATCTCGGTTTTTGCCTCTTTTTCCTTTTTATTTTATTATTTTATGGAATATAAAGATAATAAAAAGCTCTTTGGACTAATATTTAATTTTAGATAAATTGATAAGTTTTTATTTTATTCTAACTGAATAGTATAGTACATCACTTGAACAAATAAGCAAATGTGAGATTACAAAACTAATTCATCTTACCCTTTTTATTTGGTAGGAGAATAATATTATTCAAAATAATTTGAATAAATTTCCAATCATCATCTTATTTATAACCAAACCCTTATCACAGATTTTTGGTTTCAATATATTCACAAATGTCCATAGAATTGTTACAATGTTTAGGAAAGTGTTAAATAAGTTTCATTAAATTCACTTAATCATAACAATATAGTTATATAACTTGCTAGGTTGACAAAACAATGCCTAAAAATCAATTAGAACAAATCAAATCATTTAAGGAAGACCAAATGAGGAAAAAATAAGTTCATTGTTTCATTTGGGCATTTTTGTCAAATACTATAAGTGTTTTGCTAGATTAGGCCTTGTGAACAAAATCACACATAAATAAATTATTAACATAACTATAACTAACAGAGGGTAACTGGGAATTTTAAGAAAATCTTTAAACATCAAATTCTAAAAAAAAATTCAAACAAGTATCAATTAAAGGCTAAGCAGAAATAGCAGCATAAAAGAAAATTCATATAACATAGAGCAGAACTCCGATATTTATAAATTTTATATCTGTAGAAACTAAACTTTAGGACCAACAACTTTCATGTTTTACACTTTTTAAAATTCTAAAGTCTAAAGGTTCAAAAACAACCTTGAATTCAGTTTGTTCAGAAGAGACAGTTTTACACGTGTTCTATCACGCCCATAACTTAATTGTCCGGGACGAACGGCATAGGAATATGGAACAACATAAATTAAATAAAAACTTGTTCCAAAACCAAGTCTTCGTGTCAATAACAACTATCAAGTACTAAATACGTTCCTTATTCCCATATAAAATAAAGCATCATTAATTATGATCAATTCAAGACCAGAATCCAGTGGCTAATTTTAGGGTTTATACAATCACCTTGATCTAGTCAGCAATAAACTAATCTCATACATATAAGGTTTGACATTAGAACCCACGCCTTGGGTTACACACTACGAATACGAACATTTAACCATAACCAAAATATTGCAACAGACTGATTATCAATATCATTTCAACCCCGAGTGGCTACCTCCTGGCCTAGCCGAATCACTTGTAGTTTAAATGGAGTGAGCTAACCAGCTCAGTAAGTAGAACCGTGCTAATGTGTGTAAGTGAACAAGTTTAAGCATTGTATAATACAACCAAGCAATATGTAAAAATGTGTATGTGAGATGATGCAATGCAATGTGTACATGATAAAAATAATATCTATATAATGCAATACGACTAAATTCTTTCATTCAAGATCATTTAGGAATAAGACCGGACTCAAGCTATTCTACCCTGAGCTGCTTACGTATCCCACCTCGGGAATCAGGTCATCGTAGTTCCTATTCCATACCTCTCTTCAATATATGTTACAATCCACTATCTCAATATAAAAATGTAGATCCAGGGGAACCGTGTTACACCCCCTGATCCTTTTGCTAGGGATTCAGGTTACCCCTCTTGGCAGGCATCCGCTTATCTGAAGCAGGCATTTGCTTATCTCAAGCAGGGTTCGGCTATAGTCCAAAAAAATCTCATAATATCTCACATTGATATTAACGTTCAATCCTGTCTTGAAATCCCAAAATTTACACTTTTATTTCTAACCTCATTTGAATGCCATGACGTCAACTATAATTTCCCATAACTCTTAGGAGCCACATTATTATTCTCCCCAATCCTTTAGGGGTCAAAATCGTAATTTTCCAAAACTTTAGGGGCTATTTTGAAATTATTTGAGCCTTTGGGGTTCATTTTGAAATTATTTAAACTCTTAGGATTCACTTTGAAATTATCTAAAACTTTTGGGGACTATTTTATAATTATCTAAAATTTTGGGGGTCCATTTATGTTTATCCAAAAGTTTTGGGCCCAAATGGTAATATCACCAACTATTTTCTCATTCCTTTTTCTTTTTCTTTTTCTTTTCCGGTTGCTTCCAGTAAACGTCCCCTGGCGCTGGCATTCCATTTCGAACATAATTCATATTATCAGTCTAAATTTAATCACTTCCACACAAAATAAACATATAGAAATTTATCCTAAAATTTCTATATATCTTTTATGCAATTTTCATGGTTCAAAGGTCTGAAAAATTTGACACCCACATGCATATACATATACCCGTGCATATATATGTATGTATATACACATTTCATAAAACATCACCGAATCAAACATATAAATATACCAAAATGTTCCTTACAACGTATAGAACACAAATATAAGTCCTACTTACCTCAGATATGAAGAAGGAAGAAGAAATGGAGAAATTTTTGTTTTGGCCCCAAAGCTTTTGACGTCGATTTCTCCCACTACGAGCAAAATCACGCAAAATGGACACTACCACGGCGTTCACGGCATCGAAATCTATCCAGTTCTACCCTCCTTCTTCCCAGATCTTTCTCTTTCTTTCCCTTCTCTCTCCTCTCTCTCTCTCTTCTCTCTCTCCCCGTGCACTCGGGAACCCCCACGGCCAAAAACCAAACCAAAAACCAGCCTCCCTTCTGCCCGCCAGACTCCAAAAAAACAAAGAAAAGGAAATTAAAAAAAATAAAAACGGCCCAGAAATGGCCCAGGAAAATAAAAAAACGGCCCAGAAAAATAAAAAAATTAAAATATAATATAAAATAAATTACCAAATTTTAATTTAAATATTTCATTAATCCAAAGTAAGACAGAAATGGCCAAAATTAAGTACTAGGTATTACATGTTCAGTATTTTGGGCATAATTTTTGACTCACAACTCGGATTGATGCAAATCTTTTTGGGTTGGAAAGAAAACTTAAAGGGCTACAACTTTTATGTTTTAGCCGAAACCTAATTCCACCGTTTTAAGGGTCAAAAGCACATTAGAAGTTACATACAGAGAGTTGCTAGCATGCTGGGCTATATTAGTCAAAGTTTTGGCTTCCCTACCCCCAATATGCTAGTATTTTTTATCTATCACAATCAAGTTTCATACTTCAAACCCAAAAAAAAATGCTTTAGCTTCAAATTGAAGACATCAAATACATTTTTAGGAGGTTCGTCGTCCTACCTCAATGAAGATATTGGTGACCAAGTCTGAGAAGGAAAAAAGATTTAAGCTTTGAACACCACCTAATTGGAAAGTTCCAAGCCTTTCTTCTTCCTCCAAGCAACACCGAATGTCCAACCACACTTGATAATAATATTTTTTTTTCTCTTTGAAGGCACACAATTTATAAGAAATCATGGGAGTGTAGAGAAAGTATCGGTGGAGAAAATAACCTCCACTTCCCATGCTTCAAAGCAACTAAAGTAAGATCATGCATGTACAATAGGTAGCATAATCCAAGAATCATGCTTGCTTTTTTGACTATCTAACCATATAATTTAAGAGAGGTATTAGAGGATGGATGGAGATGGGTGGCATGATCCGGGAATCATGCTAGCTTTTTGACTAATTAAACAAATTATTCAAAAGATGCTTTAAGTTTTTAAATCATACTTGCTAAATAATTTAAAAGAAATGCTTTAAAGTCATCAATGTAGAGTCTTTTTTTTGACTAATAAACTAAATAATTTGAGAGATGTGAGAGATGTATGGAAGAAAGGATCGATGGAAAATGAAGTTTGCCAGGAAATGATTTAGAGTTATTATTCATGAGTAAACTCAGTGAGTGATAAAGTGAGTTGAGATGAGTCAAAGAAACGGTTGACCCATGGGTTAATGGGTTTGGGTTAAACCAAATAGGTAATTGGGCTGGGAATTGTTTGGATAAAAGTTTAGAAATTTTACATTAAACTTCCACATAGGGTGAAATTAAATCCGAAAATTTTTCTAACTAATTTTATCATTTTAAAAATTTTTCAAATCCTCAATTTTCTAGATTTTTACTATAGCAAATATCACCACCACACTTAAGCAAATTTATTAAGAGAAAAAAAAATTCAGGTTATTACACTTCCACTATATATACACACATGATAATACATATGATAGGAAAAGTTTACAATTAGGCATGTTAATAGGTTGAATTTGACCAAAATCTGATGTAATAGCTTTAGGTCAAATCTGACAAACTCGATTTGTGAGTTGACATATAGATACGTTGAATTCAATGATTAATGGATCTGAATTCGAATCCATTATACTCATTATTTTGATATGTCACAAATATCTTACAAATGTTGAATAGAGGAACCTATGACATTCATATTTCACATGTCATACGATGAGGCTATTTGAAGTGTAAAAAGTAAAATAAAAGTTAACAAAAGTAAAATTTTTTGGAATTTAGAGTGTAAAAAGTTGTTTTAAAATGATGATTGGATATTTGTATTTGATTTGATATAAAATTGTTAAAAATTATATAAAGTGACACATGACAAAATTTTAATAGAAAGTCTCAAAAATTTTTGAAATTTTGTGCAATTTTTTGGTACAAATATCAGTCTAACTTTTATAAAAATCTGTCAAAATTCGTTAGAACGTATTATAATAGTTTATTCCAAAGGATTTTGATAATTTTTTTTTTTTGAAAAAGTTATAATTTTTTGAAATTTAACGAAGTTGAAATGTTTGAAAATTTTTAAAGTTTTTAAAACTCTTTTAGAGCTGCAAACAGCCCCAATATGTCTCAGTTGATAAAACAAAATCTTTGGGCAGGATATTGGCATTCCTCCAAAAGTTTCCCCCAACTTTTTTTCTTTTATAAGATTACAAAACTATCCTTGTAATTAATGGAAAAATTAATACAAAACACATTTAATATCATAATTACCCCTGCTTTCTATTTATTATTACAAAATTAACATTTTTTACTTTTTACTCTTTTTTTATAGCATCCTCTATTTTTTACTAATTTGCATGTTAAATTAAAAATCTATTATTAATTATAATTTCATGAAATTGTGTGAGAGAGTTTTTTTTAATATTTTTTAAATTAGCTTTGTACATATATCTTTTAAATTTATTTTATCACAAATCAAAGAAAAAATTAACAATTATTATTTTTTAATTGATACAAAGTAAGGTAACAACCAATTCATACACCATGATAATAATTGAATAAAAATAAATCAAATTCAAATTCAAATCTTAACATTCATGCCCAAAACCATCCACCATTAAATTAAAAAAATATGGCACTGTTTAAAATAATTCAACAATTTTAACAAAAACCCTTTATAAATTAACAAGCAAAAAAGAAACACAACAAATAAAGACCGTAAAAAAAAATCTTCATAGTGAAAAAAAATTTCATAATAATGAAATAGTACATACACCTACAAAAATTAAAAAATTAAAAAATATTATGCACAATTTGTTCCATACTACTCTACCAAGAAATCAACCTCATAAAAGAAGAAAATAGAAGAAGTTAATAGTTGCTCTATTGTTTGATGAATTCAATGATTTATAATAATATGAAATTTGCTACATATTGCTTGTGAAAAAAAATGTAATCACATTCGAAAACTTCATTTTAACATAATCATCTTCTATAGTGTCTTGTTTGAGATTTAATGAACCAAAGAGAGATATACACAAGTGATTATATATGAGATTATGAGAGATGTAATTGCAGAAAAGTGAAAAGTGGAGGATGTTAGTTTTATAATAATAAATGAAAATAGAAGGATGTTAATTTTATAATAATAAATGAAAATAGAGGGTAATTATAATATTGGAAGTTTTTTGCATTGAATGTCCTTCATTAATTACAAGGCTAGTTTTGTAATTTTGTAGAAGAAAATAATTGCAAGAAGTGGGAGATGTTTTTGAAGAAGTGATAACATCCTCACCCAAAATCTTTTTATAATCATGTTATTTTCAAATTAAAGGTCATATATATGGATGCAAAATGACTGAATAAGCTTGCCGAAACCTCACATGTGCTATCCTTCTTTGGCAATTAAGGCACGTTAGGCACACTAAAAAACGTTGAAAATTCTAAAAATATCTAAAAGTTATTTATTTTTTATCTCATTATACAAATTATAAATTCATAAATTATCTCAAATTATCTCACTTTTTATCACTCCAAATATTCTCTAATTTTAAGGATAAATTATTCAAAATAAATAACTTGTGAAGTTTTGAATGCAAAACTCAACTTGACAAGTATCTTACTTGGAATAAGGAGGCGTTTGGTAATGAAATTTTTAGCAAAAAAATCAGCGATTAGCAAATCAATAACTTTTGTCACTTTTTTTCTCTGTTACAATAATTTTTCAACTCAAAAATTACTGAAAGTTACGAAAAGTTATCAAAAATTACTAAAAATTGCCAAAAGTTGTCAAAATTTACCAAACAAAAAAAAATTGTAAAAAATTACTGAAAATTGTTAAAAATTACTACTTATTTTACCAACCACATAAAAAATTACAACTAGTAACTTTTGGTAAAAATGTCAAAAATTATTAAAAATTATGCCTTCAAATGCTCTTTAATATGGGTGAGAAATGATGTGAGAGAAAACTTGTTCCTTTGCAGATGGAAGTAGGGTCTATTTATGTGGTTGAACTTTAGATGTGACATAGGCATTGTTTAGAGTTAAAAAATACAAAATTTTACAAATACGAATTACGAAACTATAAAATATAAATTTTTTACTCACTATATAAAGCACGAGACACCAATTTTTACAAATTTATATAAATTTACACAATTCTAAACATACTCATATTCACTACACTCCTATTGCGGCCCCTTCATGACAATTGTCAATTGGCAAAGTCAAATACACCATGTGAGAAATGATGTCAAGGAGAACTTGCTCCTTTGCAAATGGAAGTAGGGTCTACTCATGGGATTCAAGGGGGCTGTAGTGAAAAAATTTACTGCAAGAGCTATAGTGGAAAATAAAATATTGAGATTTCCTTACATTTAATTCAATGATTCCAATTTATTTTAATTAAATTTATTTTCAAAATAAAAATAAAAGTTTAAAAATTTTGATTAGAGTACAATTAATGCAGAATGTCAAATATTACGTGTCATTAAAGTGTAAAGAAATATTAGCCGTTCGTTTCTCCACTGCAGCCTTTACAGTCGATTTTTTTATTGTAGCCCCTTTTAACCCCTACTCACGTGGTTGCTCTTTAGATGTGACCTATTCACTACACTCCTAGTGCGACCCCCCATGACAATTGTTAATTGACTAAGTCAAATCCATCATAATATGGAAGTAGGGGGGCTAACACCACGAATGATGTTAGTCTGTTGATCTCATCTCTTAGCCACACGTTTTTTTTTTTCCCTTTCTAGTTTGGTTTAAACATACCCTGCTGACCTCGCTTCCCAGCCATACGTTTTTTGTTTTCTTGTTTGGTTCAAACAACGCGCGCGTGATTTTTTTTTCTTCATTTTGGTTGAAATCTTGTAGTGCAGCCCCTCCATGGCAATTGTCAATTGACTAAGTCAAATCTACTGTAATATGGAAGCAGGGGGCTAACATCGTAAATGATGTTAGCCCGCTGACTTTGCCTCCTAGCTACACATTTTTTTTTTCTTTCTTTCTTTCTTATTTGGTTTAAACGTAACCTGTTGACATCGTTTCCTAGCCACACATTTTTTTTCTTGTTTGGTTCAAACAGGGCGTGCGTGATTTTTTTTTTCCTTCAATTTGGTTGAAACCAGCAAATGAGACTAAGTTTGGGAAAGAACTAATTGCCAACTAACTATTAAAAAACTTTTTTTTTAATGTTTGGAAAAGGGAAAAAAACCTAATTTTTTAGTAATTATCTTTTTACTTTTTATTAATTTGACATTTTTACCCTTCAATGTTTAAAATGAGTGTAAAATGTAAGATGATAAATTTAGTCATTTTAAAAAAAAGTTAAAAAATTAATAATTGATTGCCGAGTTGTCAACTTTTTTCCCCTAAGCACATCTACTGACGTACATCAACTCAATAATTTTATTTTTTTTTTTGTAAGATCGTGGTTCAACTAATAAAATTATTTTTGAGTTATTGGAAAACATATTAATTATATTGAATATTAAATATTTTAAAATAAAATTTTTTAATACAAGTAAAAATACTATAATAAAAATTTAGCTATCAATATGATTTTCTTTAAAATATTTTTAAATTAATACCTTTAAAATATTTGAAAATAAAATTTATCAATATAATTTAAAATATTATAATAAAAATTCAACCATTATAAAAACCAGAATATCTATATATGTTTCGTTCAATTTATATAAAAATATTTTTTATTATAAAAAATAAATTATAGTAATAAATTACTTATCTAATTTTTTTAACAATTGTTACTTGAATTATTATAAAACATTTAAATAATTAATATGATAAAAATATTTTTAAGTTATTGGGCTATATATTAATTATATTGAATATTAAAATATATAAAATAAAATTTATTAATATAATTTACAATATTATAATAAAAACAAAGCCATCAATAAATTTTAAAAATATTTATTTAAAAATATAATTGATCAAAATAATAATAAAAATTAATTCAGATAACAATATCTGTTTGTTTGTTAAAATATTTAAAAAAGAAACTAATTTGTCATTATAATTTAATATTTTACAATAAAAAATATTTTTTCAAACATTTCAGAGAGAATAAGTTAATTTTAAGTTTTATGATTTAAAAATAACTCACATGGTATAAGTAGAATTTTTTAAAAAGTTTAATTTGTAATTGTTTATATGTTAAATAAAATTTTAGTTCAATCAAATTATTAAAATAATTTTATTTTTACCATAAGAAAGTAGTCTCTATAATATTTTTTTATTTAAGTATTAATTCAAGTATTCATACAAGCAAGTGATTAGTTTTTATAATAATTATCTAAATTTTTTATAGTAATTCAAGTAACAATTGTTAAAAAATTTAGAAAAGTAATTTATTAGAATAATTTATTTTTGTAACAAAAAATATTTTTTATATAGATTAAACAAGACAGATGTAGATACTCTGATTTTTATAATAGTTGAATTTTTATTATAATATTTCAAATTACATTGATAAATTTTATTTTAAAATATTTTAAAGTATTAATTTAAAACTATTTTAAAATCATATTGATAACAAAATTTTTATTATAGTATTTTTATTAGTATTAAAAAATTTTATTTAAAAAGATTTAATATTCAATATAATTAATATATTATCTAATAAATTAAAAATATCTTTATTAGTTGAACCATGATCTTACAAAAGAAAAAATAAAATTATTGGGTTAGTTAATGTCGAGAGATATGTTTAGGAAAAAAAGCTGGTAACTCGACTATCAGCTATTAATTTTTTTATTTTTTTTAAAATGATTAAATTTATCATCTTATATTTTACATTCGTTTCAAACATTAAAAGGGAAAAATGTCAAATTAATAAATATCAAACAAGATAGATATTAAAAAGTTAGGTTTTTCCCCTCCCCCTCCCCCTACCCACACACACAAACTAGTTTTTAATAGTTAGTTGGCAGCCAATTACAAAAAAAAAAAAAAAAACTTTTTTTTCTTCTCAAACCCAACCTCATTCGCCGCTTTCAACCAAATTGAAGGAAAAAAAATTACGTGCATCTCGTTTGAACCAAACAAGAATAAAAAAAAAAAAATAAAAGAGAAATGTGTGATTGGGAGACAAGGTCAGCAGGCTAACATCACTCGCGATGTTGGCCCCTTTCCCCCTCCCCCAATTATTATCCACAATCCAACCCCCTTCCACCCCCCAACACACACACAATATAACGGAACAATTTTTAAAAAATTGTTCATCGTGCAAATTGAAATTTAACGGTTAAAAATTATTTTTATTTAATTATTGAGATTATTTTTATATTTTTAGTTTTCCATTCAATTTTTATTTTGCTGGACCCACTATCATTTATCTCACAAAATGATGTGTGTATTTTAAATTTCAGCATATTTCAAAGGTAGGGATAATATACAAATTAAAACTAGCTACCAATTTAGATTTTGTCCAATTATAATTTTTAGAAAGTTAAACCTTCTAAGTTAAAATACTATAATTTGTGTTTTCTTTTATGGTGTTTATCAAAAATTAATTTGGATAGAAAGAGAAAGAGAATAAAACACATGTAATACTGGCTAAAATCTAAATTTTTGAAAAAAAAAATTAAAAACAAAGGATTATTATAATTTTTTGATTTGAACTTTTTGTCCAAACTTTCAACTATATAACAAAGTTAACACTAATCTTGTTTAGAATGTCGTAAGCACAGATTATTGCTAGTATGTATATATCATACATGTGATTCACTTGTATAGAGGACCAAAACTTATCTACTTCTATTAACTTTTTTTAAATTCTTCCAATTAAATTTCATCACATATCACTTTTATAATAATTTTTTATTGTTTTGTACTTTTTTGTTATATAAACACAGCTATAGTATATATATTTATATGAAATAATGGTTAAAAAAATTATTTTTGAAAAGAGATCATATCCAATTATATAAATTGAATATGAATCTTACAATATTGGACCTATTCATACTTGAATAAGATAATTAAAAGAAGAGGAAGGAAAATCATTCAAGGTTTTGTTAAAAATTGAGATGAACTAAATTATCAGTCGACTATGCATAAAAATTCTGAAAGATTTTTCACTTAACTTGTATATTATTATTCTTATACATATGTTAAGCACGTTGAGTTTTGACTTAATTTATTATCATCCACTTCATTTGCTGGTGATTAAAAAAGTTGACATCACACCACAAAGTTTTTCTTGTGTTATTTATTTATTTATTTTTGAGGTGGACCCAGAGAGTCCAAAATTAAAGAGCCACGCACTAATCCTTGGCATTATAGGATATCGAATATATAAGAAGAGCAAGTTACGCAAAATATGAAAAAATGACGAACGGAGTACGTTTGGTCTAATCCAATTTTGACACGAAATATCCGCGTAAAATTTTCCTAGCTAGTTTCTTGGGAGACCCGTTGGTGTGGGGGTACTCAACCACTACGTCTAGAACGTGGAAAGTTAAAATTTTATGAACATTTACGAAAATTGAAAGGTATGTTTGGAGTGATAAAAAAAAATAAAGTGAGATAAATTGTGAATTTATAATTCGTACAGTAAAAATAAAAAATAAATAACTTTTAAAAATTTTTAAAATTTTTTAATAAATCGAACACAAATAAACTTTGAGCTCAAAGAAAGGCAGGTCTAGTTTTTTATGATTGGTATACTCTGCTCTTTGTTCAACTCTATATTTATATATAAGGATAGTTTAAAGAAATGTGTAAATTGTATAATTATTTTATACACAAATTATCAATTAATAGTAAAAATAAATTGTCCATTCATAAGCTTGAACTTACGCGGTAATATACTACCATCTTTTCAACGTGTTGCTGTCCCGTGCAGAGCGTGAGAAGACCGCGATAAAAAAAGTCGTGCATTGTGCGCCGAAAATTTTGATATTATTGTCGGCCGCTGCCATCAAACTCCCAATGTCAACCCCCCCCGCTCCGCGAGAATGGCCCCAGCTTTTATGAAGCTGACGTTGAATCGTTGATTGCTCATCGGGAGAGTGTTTAGTTGGTAAATATTAAATTAAAAAATATAATAAAAATAAAAAAAATTGATATAAAAGTTATATATAATAAAATTTAATTAGAAAAAAGTATAAAAAAAAATCGATAAAAATTAATAAATTTTAGTTAATTTGATTTTGGTCAATCAAATACTCCCTAACTTTTTCAAATTTGACAGTGAAAGGTACTTTTTTTTTTGGGTAATCTGGAACTCTCATCGTTATCTTCATCTTTAATGCCTAAACCCATATAGCCGATCCCTCCTAATGGGAAATGGCTTAGTTTGATTTGGTTTGGTTTGGAACCCTCATCGATTTATTACAACCCTTAATGAGCCACATAACCGATGGATAAACTGGGAATATGTACGTTATCCCTCACGCATATCTCGTCTGAGTTAGGAATCGAACTTTTATAATTTCTATGGGGAGTAAACTCACGAGCCACTCGAGTTAATCTCATTGGGCAAGGTACTATTTTGCTCTCATTTGATCATTAATTTGTGGTACATTATTATCTCTCCATCGTAGAAATATAGGGGATGTTTGGACTAAAAAAATACAAAATAAGTTATCAATTTATTTCAATTTTTTTTTAAATTTTATTATATATCATTCTTACATTAATTTTTTGTATTTTTTATTTTTTTTATCCAAACAACCCCTTAATGTTTTTTAGAATGTCGATGAATAAAAACTATAAACAGGCTGAAAATGTGACAAAAATAAGTTTATTTTCCATTACTAGAACTAATATTTATCAATTTAGAAGTGAAATTTTTAAGAATTTTTGATAATTTTTTCTATAAAAGTTTAAGAATTTTTGATAATTTTTTTCTATAAAAGTTATAAGGCGTAACTTTTTTATGTGCGTAACTTTTTATGTGTTTAGTAAAAAATTAAAATTTGCAACAACTCTTAAAGACTTCTGGTAACTTCTGATTGTTTAGTGAAAGTTAAAAAAAATTATTTTAATAAATCGAAATTTCTCAAATTCTAGATGCATAAATTTTTACTCCAAATAGATGAAATTAAGTTTAGCATTTTGGGAGGGGGGATGGTTTTGACAATTGGAGTCAATAAAAATTTATATATTTAAAATTTCAAAATTTTCAATTTATTCAAATAAAATTTTTAATCCGAAAGTTAACTTTTAATAGAATTTTCCGTACTTGAATTGCCCTTTTATAAATGCACACATCACCAACATTATCTCTGCATAAAAATACTCTGTCCACAGAGGCCCAAGTGAGATTGTGAGAATGGAAACAACAGGGTTGAGCAAGATTCTTGTGTTTGGGGGAACTGGGTATATTGGTAGGTTCATGGTGAGAGCTAGCGTTATGCTTGGACATCCAACATATGTCTATGCGAGACCAATCACTCCCAGTACTAATCCCTCCAAGGTCCAAGTGCACGAGGAGTTCCAGTCGATGGGTGTCACAATAATCCAAGTATTATTTAATATTTAATTACCTTGCTTCTCTGCTTTAGATATTTTACTCTTCATTTTCTTCTTACTTAACTTATACACACGCTATTTTGCTTTCCTCTCCCTGTGAATTAATCAAGGGAGAACTGAGTGAGCAGGAGAAGCTTGTTTCAACCATTAAACAAATTGATATTGTCATCTCTGTACTTGCAACTCCACATGTTATCGAACAGCTCAAGATCATAGATGCCATGCAAATTGCAGGCAACGTAAAGGTATCACTAATGTGTTATATATATATATATATATATTCTGTGTATGAGTGAGAGAGAGAGAGAGAATTTACCTTCTTCATAGTTGCTTGTTTGGTTTTGCTATGAAAATTGTAGGTAAGCATATTAACATGAAAAGGGAAGGCTGAAATCGCTGTGATATCAATCACAAGACATTATATTTGTAAATTATTAGATTAAAATTTAACAGTTTAGATTTATTCAAATGTTTTTTGAAATTTAGTATTCTCTTATACGCTAGATATCTCAAGCAAATACAAAAAATAAATAGAAAAGGATAAATATAAAGTGAGGAAACCCACGTAGAGAAATTCTTCAAAACTTTTACTAAAAATGAAATGTTAGTTACAAATTCAAAATTCTCGATAAATCGACTCTTTAACTCTATATTCTGTTGATGATCAATGTCAGCTCCCCGCGCCCAATCAACATGTTCTGAATTAGATAATTCAAAAAATGAAATCTTTAATTCCATTGAAGTCTAAAGTAACTGAAATTATTTTAATGTGTTATGCATATATATATATATATATATGCATACACACACCCCAGAGATTCATTCCATCAGAGTATGGATGTGAGGAAGACAAGATAAATGCATTACCGCCGCACCAAGCTCTCCTTGACAAAAAGAAGAAGATCAGAAGGGCCACAGAGGCAGCTGGGATCCCTTTTACTTGTCTTTCTTCAGTTTGCATGGGGGAATACTTCTTGAATTTCTTTTTCCATCCACTTGAGCAATCTGAGGAGATTACAATCTTTGGTACTGGTGAAGTCAAAGGTACATTCTCAAAGCAACAAATTAAACTTAACTTATTATTATTATTTGTTTTGTAATTTCTAATTAATGCTTATTTGTCTTTATAGCTGTGTTCACGTGGGAAAAGGACGTTGCTATCTATACAATTAAAGCTGCAAACGATGAAAGAACGTGCAATCGCATAGTCTATTTCCGGCCTCCAAGTAACGTCTTGTCTCAATTAGATTTGATCTCACTTTGGGAGGAAAGAACGATTAAGAATTATAAGAAGGTTAATGTTCCGGAGGAAGAGATTGTGAAGCTTGCAATGAGTAAGATTTGTGTCTACATTTCTCTTCCTAATTACTTAATTTATCTACTCTGTTTGTGTGTGTATATATATTTGCTAAGGAAAATATGGAAACTGCACTTTAGAATTAATATGACACCGTTTTGATAATACAATTTTCAGCAGAAAGCTGTCAAATTTTAATTTTTAAATGTTTGACAAAACACTAATTTTTATCACTTTTCTACTCAATTAGCGTAATTTATCAACTTAAAAGTTATTAAAATTTTTACCAAATATACAAAAAATTACCACAAAAGTTATTAAAAATTTTACTGAACACCGAAAGTTACCAAAAATTGTTAAAATTTATTAAAAATTACTACTTATTTTGTCAAATACATCAAAAATTTCAACTATCAACTTCTGATAAAAATAAAATAAAAAGTTTCTAAAAATTATGTTGCCAAACGGTGCCTATATAAATAACGAAAATTAAGCAAACATTGATTTTTGTTAAATTTTTATTTTAAATAAAAAATTATAAAAATGTCTCAAATAGTAAATAATGAATCGGTAAGATATTTCAATAGATATCAACTAATTAAGAGACATTTTAAAAAAAAAATAAAAGTTAAAAAAAATAATGTATATTTAAAAGGTATTTAAAGAAGACAAAAATACGAATAGATGAAAGGCTCGTTTGAAACTCAAAGTTTCTTCAAAAAATTTATTAATTTTTTAACTTTCTCCAATTTTCTCTATCTTTCTTCACAAAAAAAAAAAAAAAATCCAACTTTTTTTAACTTTTTCTAACTTTTTTTAACTTTTCCTAACTTTTTTCAATTTTTACCAATTTTTTTAACTTTCTACAACTTTTATAAACTTTTACTAATCAAATAATTTTGTTTATAAGAGTGACACATAGTAGCACTAGGACAAAAGTTATAAAAATTTCTACCTTTCTGGCACTCTAAATAACCTAAAATTACTTAATCATATGGTACAAAAATTTTCGTTTCATTGAAATTATAGTATGTTAGGTTTATTTTCGTAGTTGGCAAATTAAGTACTTGTTTGTTTGGCTAATTGTTTGATACTATTGCTTTACATATTTTTTTTATAGTATATTATAAGAAATTTAGGAGTATTATAAGAAGAATAAAATTTTTTTTATCAAAATAAAACTTCATTAATTTTAAAATCACATCATTTGCTTTGTATAATAGTATAGATACCAAGGAGATCTCAGGTTTTACTTTGGGAATTGGGTGAACAACACTGGGAGAGAGAGAGGGAAGGAGACAAAGAGAGAGAGAGAGAGAGAATAACTGGAACAACTTGCAAATCAAATAATCCATCCGAGCAGTATATGGCGTGAAAGTTACTGTTATTTCACCTAAAATCATAGGAGCTTTTAGTTAGCTTCTCCAAAAGTTCAGTGTTGGCGGGGAAAAAATAATATATATATATATATATATTCTAAAGAGTTTGGCATGCCCAATAAAGTTTACATGCGAGGGTCATTCTTCTTATATCCAAAACAAACTTCTAGTTTCAAAGAGTTTAGGTGGCATTTGATTAATTTTTTTTATTTTTTATTTTTGTTTTGTGTATTAAAATTTTCAAAACAAGGTAACAAAAAATGTTTTGTTTTTCTTATTTTGAGATTTTTCTTATTTTGAGTTAAAAACTCTCAAAAATAATTTTTTGTCATTTTTTATTTATGTGTAAATTTATTTTCTATTTTCTACAACAAATTTTAAAAATACAAATAATCAAATGAGTTTTAACCTGTTTTCTTTATTTTCAAAAACACAAAATAAAAAATAAGCTCAAAACAGAAAGTAAAAAACAAAAAACAGAAAATTAAAAAAAAAAAAAAACCAAATAACATCTTAATTTTTAGATAGCTTCTAATTGGCAAAAGTTTGTAGTAAAAAAATTAAGTGCGTACGTGCATCTCCACTTTTTGTTATAAAGTATTCCTAATTTCTTCTATCAATATATTATGATTGGAGAAATCATTATTTTTTTCATAAATTTATAACAAATGATGAAATATAGATGGTCGCATGCAGAATATATGTGCATGTTTATGTACTATATGTATGTGTGCCATTTTATTCATCTTACATGCTTGACCTTCGTATTTTAATTTTTCAATGGTACTTTCTTCGCAGCATCACCACATCCGCATAACGCACGAGCAGCAATATTACACAGCATATTTGTGGAAGCAGGCACGACAAATTTTGAACTGAAGGAAGATGAGTTGGAGGTCTCCAAGTTATATCCCCAGTTTGAGTACACACCAATTGATAAGCTCTTTGACATTTTTCTTGCTAGTCCCCCCAAGTTCGAATATGTTGAGCTTTGAGGATCCCTATATGTAGTTCTTTAGTTATTTCTCTCTTCATTGTACGTCTCCGTCTTATATTTTGTAACTTTTTGGACTTTAAGATGAGATGAAATAAGTCAAATTCTTTCTCCCATACACGGATTTTCCTATTTTTAAGTTTTTTTTTCTTTTTTTTTTTTTTTTTTTGGGACCTAGTAATCAAGATGGTTGAATTTCAAAATTTAAAAATTTGAATTTTGCTCCTAAAATGAGATGACATCTAATGGTAAGATGTGTATGTGTCTTTACTTATAATCGGGTTGTTGTACCACGTAAGCATTTCTCATCATTATCCTTGGAATACATTCAGACTTGTGCATATCTTTGTGAATTAGACCTCACAGTACCCTTCAAGTCTCTCACCAACCACAATAATCAATCCTCTTAGATAAATTAGCAGATTGAACTTCAAATCCTATCTTTCAAATTCATCCCCCAAGTCTAACTTGTTCGTGGAAGATTTGTTTTCCCTCGGCCACAGGATTTTCAACAAAATGGGGGCATTAACATGTTAGAATCAAAGAGAAAAAGATTGAGAAGAAAGATCATATGCTCTACGTTTTGAATTGTTGAAGGCCTAACTCACCTTGAAAATTACAATGTAAGGGTCGTCTAAGGTGTTCGTAGAAGATTTTTTTTTTCCCCTTTGGCCACGGGATTTTCAAACATGTTAGAATCAAAGAGAAAAGACAGAGAAGTAAGATCATATGCTCTGTGTTTTGAATTGTTGAAGGCCTAATTCGCCTTGAAAACCAGCTTACAAGGTGAGAGTTGTCCAAGGTTTTTACATGGAGGGTAAAGTCAATGATACTAGGCAATGTGGGGTGCTTGGGACTTGGCTCACATACAAACTGGATTGTTTAACAGGTAATCTAACAATTACAAGTTTTAGCATCACCCAATTTTAAGTATAAAAGCTTGATCACTCTTTTCACCTAATAAGGCCTAACTATTGGCTACCACAGATTATGGCACAGCTAAGTTCTATGAAAGCCAAATGTTTTGTGAATTTCCTGTTCAACAACCATCCAAATCAGTATCTCAAGAATTTCATGAACTTGAATAAATTCTTCACCTCATGAATTGTGTTACTTAAATTGCATTATGTACTGTACTCATAAACCGCAATCAATTTAATTGAAAAAAAAAAAAAGGTAAGAGCTAACGTCATTACAAACAAATTGGAGAATTGAACAGCAGTAATACCTCGGCCTTCTCTACGGCCCGGTGCTCCTCAACAATCCGGCGGAGCTCATCGCTGCTGACAGTCCGCGGAATGTTGCCGACGTACAACCTCCGCGCCGCCTCCGACGACGGACTCGATACCGAAGTTTCTTCGGCAACAGCGGAGAGCCTTGTGGGTTGCTTGGGGTTCAATCCCAAATGCGAGACAGAGAAGCAAAGAGATATTTGAGGAAGGTGTGATTTGAGGGCGTGGAGAGAGAGCTTGGACGGTTGTGGTTGGTGGGTTCCGAAGGGTTTCCCAGGAAGGCTTTGGAGCAGATTTGGAGATGTTATGGATGAGACTGTGGCCGTTCTCAGCGAAATTTTCCAACGAATCTGGGAACTAAAGTGTGAGAAGTTAGGACTTTGGCAAGTCGACTGTGCGCGCGCGAGAGAGAAAGAGAGACCCGAGAGAGAGAGAGAGAGAGAGAGAGAGAGAGAGAGTAGGGTGAGGTACAAATGGAGAGTTTTTCCGTGCAGAAGAAATCAGCATCGCCTGTTTTGCGTCACGGCAGGGTTTAAACCCGTCTTTATGTTTGGAATTGAACTTGTAGAAATGAGTTCGGCCCAGTCCAAATTATTAAGAAAATCTAATTTTCTATTATATTTATGTATTATTTTATTTATACTTTTTGTCAGAAAATTATTTTAAAAAATATTTTATTTATTTTTTATAATTTTTAAATAATTTTTATCTAAAAATATATTTTAAATTTTCTCTTAAAATTTACATGATTGAGCTGGAAATTCAACTTGAGCACAACGAGCAAAATAGTATTCTTAAATCAGCCCAAACCCAACTATTGACCACCCTATTTTAGTCTATTCACTAGTATGCGGTGCATTTGAAGTTGTAAAAAGTTAATAAAAATTAATAAAAATTGTAGCCTTCTAATTTATATAATGAGATAAAAAGTTAGTAACTTTTACATATTCTTAATATTTTTCGATGAAATTAAGAGTTCCAAAAGAAGCTTAAACAAAAATATGCAAGGTTAAAAATAGAGTTAAATTTTATTTAATTATTACAAATTCAATTTTCTTAAATTTATTTATATTAGTAATTGTGCAAACATAAATAAATATGTGCGTAATTTTAAAATTATATATATATATTTTTTTAAGATAATTATAGTTTTTAATTTTTTTTTGTAATAATTAAAGTGTGGATATAGTTAAAACAGGAATATATATCTAATTTTAAAAATATAATAAATCAAATAAAATTTGTAAATAAAATAAAAATTTAGTGTTTCAAAATTTTGTAATTTTTCTAATTCTATTGAATCATCAAAATCAATTTAATATTTTTATGCTTATTGTTTATACACATTGTGATAAATAAAGGATTCTTACATAGAGTTGTTAATAAGGAATTAAATTTAAAATTTTAAGTACAATATAATATTAGTATAAAAATTTTCAAGAGTCAACTATTTTAGTATTACTGGTATGAATAAAAGTAAGTAATAAGTATATTAAAATATTATACAAATACATAACAGATGTGTTTAGAGTTGTATAAATGTATATGAATTTATAAAAATTAATGTCTCGTATTTTATGTAATGAAAACAAAATTTAAATTTAACAATCTCGTAAATCATATTTACAGAAATTTGTAAAGTCTTATTTTTTTTTTAACTCTAAACAGGGTCAATATTACATATGAATCAAAAATCACACCATATCTCAAAAAGATGAACGTTGACATTGGCATTTTATTATTCCTTCCCACGCTTACATTCGGAAAAGCGAAAAAGAAAATGTCCCGTTTATCATTTTTCTAATAATATCATTTTTGTGATTTTTACTTCTTCGAATACTAGACCGACTTCTTTGGCATAAAACAAGAAAAAATAAAAAAAAAAAAGCCGCAACATATTGTCTAAAACCCCATACTAATTTCTGGGATCACTTTATTAGAATTTTTTGAGTGAATTGTATCTATTTTTTCCATTGTCAACAAATATTAGATTAGATAAATTATCGTATCCTTCATTTTCCATGAAATGATTGGTTATCAACGAGTTAGCATCATATTTAGACTTGGTTTGGTAACCAAAATAATTGACTTTTTTTGTAGTTAGTTTATAACTAGTTAGTTATAAAAAAAATTAACTTTTTTTTTTTCGTGTTTGGGAAGCCAAGATAGCTAACTTTTTTGTCCTAACTTTTCTACTAAATTTATATATTAACATCTGTGCCTTTAATACTTCACACAATCTTGCAATACTATCCTTGAATACACAAATATCCTAAGTCCTCGCATGTCGACCCTACCGAGAAAAGAGGTCGACCCCATTTATTAGTTTGAGGATTCACGTGTCTATTGTCAAGAGGCCAACTTTTTTTCTTAATAGGGTCGACCCTCCATTTGTTTGGTTAAAGGATTCACAAGTCCACTGTTAAAAAGGATCGATCGTTTTTCTTGGCAGGTCGACTCTATTTGTTGATTTAAAAATTTACATGTCTATAGTGTCTAAGAAAATATAATTTTGTCATTTAAAAATGATCCAATAATTAGCTGTTACAGTGTTAAAAAAAAAATAGTTAGCTAACTGGTAAGTACTAACCTAGTGTTCCAAATAATACCTTAAACTCCGATCCATGATATGGCTGCAGTTAGTAATTATCGTTCAAAATATTTTGAAAATTAAAGGGAAAAAAAGAAAAACATTTATAACAATTATTTTATGTATGTTTGTTTTTGAAAATTAAATCTCAAAAAATACAAAATACTAAAAAGAACGAAATAGAGATTGACCTATTTTTTGAGACGAAAAAAGTTAAAAAAACTAAATAAAGAAACAAACGTTCTGCCTTTAATTTTTTCCGTAATGGTTTCAATCCAAAAAAACAAAAAAAATCCTAAAAATTGTTTATATTATTAATAATGAATATTCTGCAGCTATACATATATACGCCCGTTTTCCCTACTATTTGCCATATAACCAAGAAATTGAAAATTCTTCCACTATATATACACGCATGATGATAAATATGATAAGAGAAGTTTATAATTAGGCATGTTAATAAGTTGAATTTGACCAAAATCTGATGTAATAATATTAGATCAGATTTGACAAACTTGATTTGCGACTTAACAGATATATGTTGAATTCAATGATTAATGGATCTGAATCTGAATCTGTTATACCCATTATTTTGATATGTCTCACAAATATCTTACAAATGATGAATAGAGGAACCTATGATGTTCATATTTCGTGTGTCATACAATGAGGTTGTTTGAAGTGTTAAAAAAAAAAAAATTATCAAAAGTGAAAAATTTTTAAAAATTTTAGTGTAAAAAGTTGTCTTGAAATAATGATTGAATGTTTGTATTTGATTTGATATAAAATTATTAAAAATTATATAAAACAACATGTAACAAAATTTTAATAGAGAATCTCAAAAAAATTTGGAATTCTGTACAACTTTTTGGTACAAACATCAATTCAACTGTTTTAAAAATTTGTCAAACTTTGTTAGAATGTATTACAATAGTTTATCCCAACATATTTTGACAATTTTTTTGAAAAAGTTATAATTTTTTGAAATTTAAAAAAGTTGAAATATTTGAAATTTTTTTAGAGTTTTTTAAACTTTTTTAGAGTTCCAAACAACCCCAATATGTCTCAATTGATGAAATAAAATCTTTGGGCAGGATATTGGTGTTAGATTTATATTCCTTTGGTACCCTTGAAAGCATGTTTTATGTAATGACATTTTATTGTAGTTTATTTTTCTGGACATAATAAAACATTTATTTATTTAAGCAAACATTATTGTCCCTTATTTATAAAGTATATGATTTAAGTATTGGGTATAAGATGCCAATACAAAAAAATTTAAATTGCAAGTTTTATAAATTCATAGCTATTAATGAAACGGGCATTTCATTATGTTAAAACTGTAACTTTTTTATTTCTTAATTGGGTGATTTATCTTAATCACTAAAATAAAGACTTTGAGTAGAAAAGTTAGTATGTATATGTGATGTACATATTGAAAGGATTGTTGTAAATTATGATTTGGTTAATAAATGTCACTAATCATAATTTACTTAAGCTTTAATAAACTTAATAAACCTTAATCCTGAGTTTGTAATGGACTCA
Source organism: Vitellaria paradoxa (assembly GCA_019916065.1). Classification (NCBI taxonomy): domain Eukaryota; kingdom Viridiplantae; phylum Streptophyta; class Magnoliopsida; order Ericales; family Sapotaceae; genus Vitellaria; species Vitellaria paradoxa. Next base: position 63,632,576 of record CM034234.1, on the reverse strand, counting down.
CATCTATGAATTAAATTTATTTTAGTTATCATGGAGTGAAATCTTATAAATGGTCAAAACCTCGATAACTTGGAGATGTAATTTTATGAATTGTGGGAATATATACTTATAATATGGAATCCATTTTGATACGCTCACCTAAGCTACTTATCTTTTTGATCATTAAATCTGTGGCCGCAGTTTATTCAATAAATTGTTTATTGAATAACAATATTTATTTATAAATTGTTTAAGTTATTTATTTTTTTGATCATTAAATCTGTGGTCGCAGTTTATTCAATAAATTATTTATTGAATAACAATATTTATTTGTAAATTATTTATAAATATGAAAATATTTAGAATGATTAAAATATAGGTAAATAGAGACTTAGGGTTAAACATGTAATTAAGGGGCTCGATATTTAGCCTAACTTAATTACGAGCTTATAATGGAGGTTTAATTAAGTGGATATTATTGGTCTAAGACTAAAATTCATTTTATTAAAAGTTATTTTAATTAAATGAATTTTAACATGGACTACTTGAGTGCAACTCAGAGCTTTTAGTGGAATAGCTCTGGGTTAATTTAAAAGATAATGGGTTGTCATGAAATGACAATACCCAAATATCTTTTAAGTTGGAGGTAGGAATCCATGGGCCTTTAGTCCCCACCCTAGCTCAATTTTATTTTGATGGGCCAAGTCCAGTTAATTAATTATTTATAATTTATTTATGAAATAAATTATAGATAATTAATATATATTTAGATAAGATGATATGGTTGGAAAATTTTCTCAAGATACCATATCTTCTAAAGATATATTAGGATGATATATATAGATAAGATATATGTGAGAGTGGATAAGAGATAATCTCTAAAAGTTAGAGATCATATCTGATATAAACTCTATATCTCTCTCTATAAATATCTTTCATATATTAATATGCTAGGTGATCTGAATGAGAGTGACCACACAGATCCATCTAGAGAGAGAGAATTGAGAATAGTTTGGAAGGTTGAATCGCTGAAAGAAGGCGCTTCTGCTGTGCATAAAAAAATTTTAAAGAATTCATCTTTCCATTCGAGATATTTTTCTCAACCCTATACTATAAAAACCAACAATTGGTACTCCTCCAAAAGTTTCCTCCACTCCTCACGACTTTTTTCCTCTATAAGATTACAAAACTAGTCTTATAACTAATGAAGAAAATTAATACAAAACACATTTAATATCATAATTACCCTTATTTTCTATTCATTATTATAAAATTAATATCATCTACTTTTTATTTTTTTATAAAATTTTATATTTTTTATTAATTTGCACGTTAAATTACAAATCTATTATTAATTATAATTTCATGAAGTTATGTAAGAGAGTTTTTTTAATTTTTTTAAATTATTTTTGTAAATATATATTTTATATTTATTTTATTACAAATCAAAGAAAAAATTAACAACTATTATTTTTAATTGATACAGAGTAGGATAACAATCAATTCATACACAATTGAAAATAACTAAAATAAAAGTAAATCAAATTAAAATTAAAATCCCAGCATTCATCCCTAAAACCATCCACCATTAAATAAGAAAAAGATATGGTATTGTTCAAAATAATTCAACAATTTTAACAAAACCCTTTATAAATTAATAAGCCAAAAAAAAAAAAAAACACAACAAATAAGGACTGTAAAAAAAAAAAAAACTTCTTAGTGAAAAAAATTTCTAACAGTGTAATAGTACATACACCAACAAAAATTACCAAAAAAAAAAAATATTATACAAAATTTGGTTCATATTACTTTATCAAGAAATCAGCCACATAAAAGGAGAAAATAGAAGAAGTTAATAGTTGCTTTACTGTTCGAGGAATTCAATGACTCATAATAATATAAAATTTGCTACATATTGCTTGTAAAAAAAAAAGTAATCACATTAAAAAACTCCACTTGAACAAAATCATCTTTCATGATATTTCGTTTAAGGTTTAATGAACCAGAGAGATATATATACGAGTAATTATATATGAGACTATAAGAGATGTAACTGCATAAAAGTGAAAAGCAGAGGATGCTAGTTTTATAATAATAAATGAAAATAGAGGATAATTATGGTATTTAAAGTGTTTTGCATTAAATGTCCTTCATTAATTACAAGGTTGGTTTTGTAATTTTGTAGAGGAGAAAATTTGTAAGGAGTGAGAGAAATTTTTGAAAAAGTGCTAATATCTCTATCAAAAATCCTTTTATAATAATTTTATTTTCAAATTAAAAGTCATATACATGGATGAAAAATGACCAAACGAGCTTGCCCAAACCTCACATGTGCTATCCTTATTTGGCAATTAGAGTACATTTAACGTATTGAAAAACGTTAAAAAATTTTAAAACCTCTAAAAATTATTTACTTTTTATTTTATTAAACTAATTACGAATTCACAAATTATTTCAAATTGTCTTACTTTTTGTTACTCCGAACGTTCTCTAATTTTAAGGATAAATAATTCTAAATAAATAAGTTTCCAATACAAACTCAACTTGATGAGTATCTTACTTGGAATAAGGAGGCGTTTGGCAATGAAATTTTTAGGGGGAAAAAAACTAACTTTTGATTTTTGACAAAGCCTTAATTTTTGTCATTTTTTCTACTCTTTTATAATAATTTTTCAATTCAAAAGTTACTAAAAGTTACCAAAAAAATTGTTAAAAATTATCAAAAATTTTATTAAACATTCAAAAGTCGTAAAAAGTTGCTCAAATTTGCTAAAAATTATTACTTGTTACATCAAACATAAAAAAATTATAATTAATAATTTTTGATAAAAAAATATCAAAAATTATTAAAAAATTGTGTCTCCAAATATTACTAGATAAGAAATGATGTGAGGGAAAACTTTTCACTTGCAGATGGAAGTGAGGTCTATTCATGTGGTTGCTCTTTTGACGTGACTGAGGAACTGTTTAGAGTTAAAAAAATATAAAATTTTATAAATTTTTATAAATATAAATTACAAGATTGTAAAATTTAACTTTTTTATTTATTATACAAAATATAAAATATTAATTTTTATAAATTTATATAAATTTATACAATTTTAAATATATTTATGTCAATTGTCAATTGACAATTATCAATTGTCACATCTAAGTCGAATACACCATGACAATTGACAATTGTCAATTGACAAAGTCAAATACACCATGTGAGAATTGACGTGAGAGAGAACTTGCTCCCTTGCGGATGGAAGTAGGGTCCATTCACGTGGTTGCTCTTTAGATGTGACGTATTCACTACGCTCCTAGTGCGGTCCCCCCATGTCAATTGGCTGAGTCAAATACACCATAATAACCACAACCCAATCATCCCTTATAAATTACAGAATTGTAAAATTAAAATTATTTATTTATTATATAAAATATGAAATATTAATTTTTATAAATTTATATAAATATATACAATATTTTTTATAAATTATGAAATTATAAAATTTAAATTTTTTATTCATTACATATAATACAAAATATTAATTTTTATAAATTTATATAATTATGACACATTGCCACGTCAAAGTCAAATACACCATGACAATTGACAATTGTCAATTGACAAAGTCGAATGCACTGTGAGAAACGACGTGAGAGAGAACTTGCTCCCTTGCGGATGGAGGGAGGGTCTATTCATGTGGTAGCTCTCTAGATGTGACGTATTCACTACGCTCCTAGTGCCGCCCCGGACAAGGTGGCTGACATTGGGTACGATGACAGTGACTGACAATAATTCTTATCTGTACTATGTATAAATTTTTGACGATCCACGACCAAAGTTAAACCTGGATCAAGAGGCAGCAGTTTTGAATTTTTCTTATTTTTCTCTCTCTCACTTTTTTTTTTAATATTTGAATTGCAATCAAAATTTTTATTTTTATTTTTTATTAGAAAATATAGTTTAAATGAAAAAAATATATTTAATTTACTAGTTTGATATAATAATTATATTAAATAGTAAAATATTTAAAAATAAAATTTATTAATATAATTAAAATATTATAATAAAAATTAATTTATTATAAAATTTTTTAAAATTCAAGTAACAATGTCCGTTTGTTTGTTAAAAATTAAAAAATAATAATTTATCAGTATAATTTAATTTTTTATTAAAAAAAATAACTAGCAATTGCCTATACCTGAAGGTACAGAAATATAATTTGACGAATAAATAACTTAAATTTAAATTTATAAAGTAAACTTATATAAAAAGTATAAAAATAACATATAAAAATAAAAATTACTAATAAAAAAGATTAAGGTATAAAATTTTATTATTTATTTTATGTAAGTTTATAAGACTATAAGATTAAATAATAAAATTTTATACCTTAATCTTTTTTATTAGTAATTTTTATTTTTATAAGTTATTTTTATACTTTTTATGTAAGTTTGCTTTATAAAAAACTAAAACCAACGGATTATCATAATTTTTTTATTTGAATTTTTTATCTAAAGTTTCAACTATATAAAAAATTTAATATTAATTTTGTTTAGAGTGTCATAGGCACAGATTATTACTAGTATATATATATATATATATATATATATCATACATGTGATTTACATATATAGGGAACCAAAACTAATTTATTTCTCTCAACTTTTTTCAATTTCTTCCAATTAAATTTTTGTTAGACATCACTTTTAATTTAATTTTTTATACTTTTTTGTACTTTGTTTTGTTATCTAAACACCACTATGGTATATATGTTTATATGAAATAATGGTTTAAAAAAATTATTTCTCAAAAGAGATTAGATCCAATTATATAAATTGGATGTGAATCTGACAATATTGGACCTATTCATACTTAAATAAGATAATTAAAAGAAGAGGAGGGAAAATCATTTAAGGTTTTGTTAAAAATTGAGATGAACTAAATTAGTCACTCCACTATCCATAAAAATTCTAAAAGATTTTTCACTTAATTTGTATAATATTTTTCTTGTACATATGTTAAGCATGTTGAATTTTGACTTAATTTATTATTATACACTTCATTTGCTGATGGTTAAAAAAGTTGAGAATAATGAATAATCACACCACAAAGTATTTTTGTGTTTTTTATTTTTATTTTTATTTTTTGAGGTGGATCCAGAAAATCTAAAATTAAAGAGCCATGCATTAATTCTCGGCATCGTAGGATAACAAATATGCAAGAATTGCTAGTTATGCAAAATATTAAAAAATGACAAACGAAGTACATTTGGTCTAATCCAATTGTGACACCAAATATGCATGTAAATATTTCCTAGCTAGTTTCTTGTGAGACCAGTTGGCGGTGGGGTACGATCAACCACTAGGTCTTATATATCCATTTTCCATTCTTGATAAATACTGTGTTCTCAACCACAGCATAAAGTTGAAGATAAGACTGAAAAAGAAGGAAGACCCACCAAATTAGTTAATCAGAAAGTGTAATTTATTTAGGCTTTGCTGTTTGGGAAGCTTCCCTGATGGAGCAGAAGCACAAGCATAATTGCAAGGGAAACCAAGGGAGAATTATTCCATAAATGTAAAACCGATTAAATAACTTGGTCGCTTGGATTTTTTTATTTATCATGTTTTTCAAAATTCGTTAGGGCTGGACTCGTTATAAAATTAAATATAATTTATATTTTAAGCTGTGCTCAAACTTAATTTAATTTAATTAAATTTTGACTTGAACGTTTATCAAGTTAAATTTACAAAAATTTTCAAACTTGATAAGAATTTTACATTAAATTTAAATAATTCACTATTTAATTCAATTAATTTAGAGTTATGTACATATTCGTGAAGAAAATTTATGTCATAACTTAATTATAGTGGTTTGTCTAAATTATTTATTTCACTTGACAATCCAAAGCTACTATAAATTTAACTATTTTTAATAGTGTGATTAACATCTTTAAAAATTATAGTTTATGAAAAAAAATTAAAATATAATGAAAAAATCATATAAAACAAAATAAATTACAAAAATTTAAAAGTTAATTTTCACGCCGAAACCAAGACATAAGCCTTGAAAGGAAATAACTCATAAACCCTATTTTGGAGGAAACTCCTTTTAGAGCTTTTTAAAAATTGATAAAAATTCATAAATTACAGTTTCAAAATTCCTGTAAAATGTAAAAAAATTAAAATTTTATGAACATTTATGAAAATTTATAGTATGTTTGAAGTGATAAAAAATAGATAAAATTAGATAAATTATAAATTCGTAATTTGTACATTAAAATAAAAAGTGAATAATTTTTTAAAATTTTTAAAAATTTTTAGGTAAACCAAACACAGCGTTAATGAACTTTGAGCTCAAAGAAGGGCAGATCTGGTTTTTTATGATTGGTATATTCTGCTCTTTGCTCAGCTCTGTATTTAGGTGCCGTTTAGAGCACAAAAAAAAGTTTAAAAATTTTAAAAGTTTCAATTTTTTAAAACTCTAAAAAAATTTAATTTTTTCAAAAAATTTATCAAAATCCGTTGGAACGAACCAAAATGGTGCGTTCCAACTAATTTTACCAAATCTTTTTAAAAATTAAATTGACATTTATATCAAAAATTTTACAAAACTTAAAAAATTTTTTAAATTCTCTACTAAAATTTTGTCACGTGTAATTTTATATAATTTTTAACAATTTTATATCAAATCAAATACACACATCTAACTATCATTTTAAAATAATTTTTTACATTTTAAACTCTAAAAAAATTTCACTTCTAATTTTTTTTTATTTTTTTAACTCCAAACGCACCCTTATACGTGAGGATAGTTTAATCAAATGGGTAAATTACATAATTTTTTTACCCATAAATTATCAATTAGTGGTCAAAATAAATTGTCCATTCATAAGCCTGAACTTACCCGGTAATATACTACGATCTTTTCAACGTGTTGATGGCCTGTGCAGCTTTTGCAGCTTTGTCGGCAGAAACCCAGTGAGAGAAGACCGCGAGAATACCACGCGGGAGGGGCAGCAGTAGGCGAGGTACGGCTGCCGCAGCACTGGCAAACAACGGCTGCGTTTTACCAAAAACGGCACAGTTTTGATAAATCGGAAGAAACACAAAAAAAAAAAAAAAAAAAGCCAGCACAACGCCAAAAAAAAAAATTCTAAGACTGTAGAGCGCCAAAAAAAAAAAAAAATAGAAAGTGTGTTCGGTAATTAAAAATACTAATCTTTTTATAAAAACTCATAAATTCAGTAAAAAATTAATTTTTTATTTTGTGCTTTATGTTTTAAAAAATCTAAAACATGAAAAACAGTAAACACATTTAATTTAATATTTTCTATTTTTCGTATTTTGAGATTTTTCTTATTTTACGTTAAAAACGCTCAAAATGAATTTTTGTCATTTTTCATTTTATGTGTAAATTCATTTTCTATTTTCTAAAATAGATTTTGAAAATATAAATAACCAAACGGAGAGTGTCTAAAGCGCAAAAAAAAAAAAATTTCTAGGACGGTAGAGTACAAAAAACAAAAATAGCTTAAAATGCATTTTATATTTTTTTAAAAAAAGAAAAACAGTTTATTTTGTATTTCTTTAAAATAAGAAAAGCAGTTCAAAACGTATTTGGTTACTTGTATTTTTAAAATCTGTTTTAAAAAATAAAAAATAAATTTACACATAAAATGAAAAATGATAAAAAGTCATTTTGAGCATTTTTAATGTAAAATAGGAGAATTCTCAAAATAAGAAAAATAAAAAATGTTAAACTAAATATGTTTTCTATTTTTTATTTTTTGAGATTTTCAAAACATAAAATACAAAAAGAGATTACTATTTTTAATTACCAAACACACTCTCGATTTTTTTTTTTTTTTTTTGCTCTACAATCCTAGAATTTTTTTTTTTTTTTTTTTTTGCGTTTCGCTGGCTTTTTTTTTTTTTTTTATCAAAACTGTGCCTTTTTTGCTACTACTGTGACAGCAGTACCTCGCTTATTGCTGCCCCCTGCGTCTGCGATAATAGCCCCAACTGTTATGGCGAAGCAGGGGGCAGTTGTAGCCCAAATATTGCTATCGCAGCAGTAGCTAAAAACGGCAACGTTTTTGATAAAATGACATATGTCAATATCAGAAAAAATAAAAGAAGCGAGAGTGTGTAAAGCGGCAAAAAAAAAAAAAAAAAAAATAGGATGGTAGAGTGCAAAAAAAGGAAATGAAGAGTGTGTTCAATGATTAAAAAACTAATTTTTTTATAAAAAGTCACTAATTTAGTAAAAAGTTAATTTTTTATTTATTTGATAAAATTAGATTTAAACTGAGTTTGAAAAGAAAAAAAAACTAAGGATTCGTTTGGTTTATTTTTCTATTTTTTGTTTTTTATTTTCTGTTTTGAATTCATTTTTCATTTTACGCTTTCGAAAAAAAAAAAGTTTAAAATGCATTTGGTCACTTGATTTTTTTTAAAATTTATTTTAGAAAATAGAAAATAAGTTTCACATAAAATAAAAAATGACAAAAAGTTGTTTTGAGCTTTTTTAATCAAAAATAAAGAAAAATTTTAAAATAATGAAAACAGAACATTTTCTATTTCTTTATTTTGAGATTTTTAAAACATAAAATAAAAATAGAAAATAAAAATTAAAAAAGTAAACCAAATGCCACCTAACCTTTTTTTTTTTTTGGAATTAGTTACTACCTAACTGTTAAAAAACTATGTTTTTGTATTTAGAAAGGAAAAAAAAACTACAGTTGTATTTGATTTACTTTTTTATTTTTTGTTTTCTCCTTTTACTTTCTATTATTTATTTTATCTGTTTTATATTTTGAAAATCCCAAAATATGAAAAATAGAAAACACATTTAGTTTAACATTTTTTGTTTTTCGTATTTTGAAATTTCCTTATTTTGCGTTAAAAAAGCTCAAAATGACTTTTTGTCATTTTTCATTTTATGTGTAAATTCATTTTCTATTTTCTAAAACAAATTTTGAAAACACAAGTAACCAAATGCATTTTAAACTATTTTCTTTACTTTAAAAAAACACAAAATGAAAAATAAACTGAAAAATAATGCAAAATGTGTTTTCTGTCTTTCATTTTGTGTTTTTTTAAAATAAGGAAAACAACTCAAAACGCATTTGGTTACTTGTATTTTTAAATTTTGTTTTAGAAAATAGAAAATGAATTTACACATAAAATGAAAAATGACAAAAAGTCATTTTGAGCTTTTTTAACACAAAATAAGGAAAACCTCAAAATATGAAAAATAAAAAATGTTAAACTAAATGTGTTTTCTGTTTTTCATATTTTGGGATTTTCAAAACATAAAACAGATAAAATAAAAAATTTAAAACAAAACGAGAAAATAAAAAATAGAAAAGTAAATTAAATACTACCGTAGCTTTTTTTTCCTTTTTAAATACAACATATAATTTTTTAACAGTTAGGTAATAACTAATTACAAAAAGAAAAAATTAATTTTTTTATTTTCAAACTCAGTCTAAATCTAATTTTATCAAATAAATAAAAAATTATCTTTTTACTAAATTAGTGACTTTTTATAAAAAGATTAGTTTTCTAATCACCGAACACACTCTTGGGTTTTTTTTTTTTTTTTTTTGCACTCTACCGCCCTAGATTTTAACTTTTTTTTTTTGTGCACTTTACATACTCCTCCTTCTTTTATTGTTTCTAATATTGAACTGTGTCGTTTTGCCAAAAATGCTGCCGTTTTTTAGTTATTGTTGCGGCGGCAGTATTTGGGCTATTGCTCCCCCCTACTTTTTTTGTGCGTTACTGCTTCCGAAGCGGGGGGCAGTAGTAGCCCAAATATTGCCGCTGCAGCAGTAGTTAAAAACGACACAGTTCAATGTCAGAAAAAATAAAAGAAGTGGGAGTGTGTAAAACGGCAAAAAAAAAAAAAAAAACTGGGACGGTAGAGCGCAAAAAAAGAAACGAAGAGTGTGTTCGGTGATTAAAAAACTAATCTTTTTTATAAAAAGTCACTAATTTAGTAAAAATTTAATTTATTTATTTATTTGATAAAATTAGATTTAGATTGAATTTGAAAAGAAAAAAAAACTAACTTTTTATTCGTTTCTTTTTTTTTTTTTTTTGCGCTTTACCGCCCCAAATTTTTTCTTTTATTTCTTTTTTTTTTCACATGTTTTACACACTTTCACTTCTTTTATTTTTTCTCATATTGAACTGTCATTTTGCCAAAAACGCTACTATTTTTAGTTACTGCTGCAGCGGCAGTACTTAGGCTACTCCTCCCCTTCGCTGTTATGGAGTTGATATTGATTTCTCATAAACTTTCTTAATTTTGACAGCGAAAGGTACTATTTTGATAACAGCTGATATTGATTTCTCATAAACTTCCTTAATTTTGACAGCGAAAGGTATTATTTTGATAACAGCTGAGTTAATTTTGACAACGAAAGGTACTATTTTGATAACAACTGAGTTAATTTTGAGAGCGAAAGGTACTATTTTGATAACAGCTTGATATTGATTTCTCATAAACTTTCTTAATTTTGACAGCTAAAGGTACTATTTTGCTAACAGCTGATATTCATTTCTCATAGACTTAATTTTGACAGCGAAAGGTAGTATTTTGTTCTCATCTAATCATTAAATTGCGGTGCATTATTATCTCCTCGTAATAGAAGCACATGGGTTGTTTGGATTAAAAAAATACAAAAAAAATACAAACATCTATCTTTAGTTGGAAAATAACTTTTTACACTTTAAATTTTAAAAAAATTTACTTTTAATTTTTTTATTTTTTTTTTTTACTCCAAATACACCCTTATACATCAGAATAGTTTAATTAAATGTGCAAATCACATAATTGTTTTATCCATAAATTATCAATTAGTGGTCAAAATAAATTGTCCATTCATAAGCTTGAACTTACCCCGGTAATATACTACCATCTTTTCAACGTGTTGATGTCCTGTGCAGCTTTTACAGCTCTGTCGGCAGAAACCCAGCGTGAGAAGACCGCGAGAATGGGCCCAACTGTTATGGAGCTGGTATTGATTTCCCATAAACTTTCTTAATTTTTGCAGCGAAAGGTACTATTTTGTTCACATCAACCATTAATTTGCGCTGCATTTTTATCTTCCCATCGCATAAGCACAGGGGTTGTTTGGGCTAAAAAATTACAAATGCAGCGTTTAGAGTAATAAAAAATAAATAAGAAAAAACGTGATTTAGAATAAAAAAGGGCATTCGGTATTTTTTTTCAAATTCTGTTTTTTAGAGATGAACAATCTCAAAACCGTTAGAATAATTTTTCAAATCCATTCTAACCGATTCAAAAAAATGCTTTTTCCTCTCTGAACAATGTCAAAACCGTTAGAATAACCTTCCGAATATGTTTTGACGAATTTTACACCCGTAAATCGTTAAAACGGTTTCTCAAAATCCATTTTAACGGATTTAAAAATATAAAGATAAATTAGCCACAATGGTACGTGTTTGAAAACTTTCGACGTGAAGAGAATGATTATGAAAAAAAATTTATACTCGATTAATCTCGTTACAACTTTCTTAATTGTTTTAGTGACATATTGAAAATTTTTAAAATTAGTAAAGACGGGAAAAGTAAAAATGTGATAGAGAATTTTAATGAATTATAGAGGTTGTTGGAGTTTCATGGAGTTTCTTAGCACTCCAAACGCACCCAAAGAAAAGTTATCAATTTTTCTCAAATTTTTTTAATTAAATTTTGTTTTATATCTCTTTTACATTAATTTTTTATATTTTATATTTTTTATACTTTTTTCCTATCCAAACAACCCCTTAATATTTTTTAGAACGTGGGTGAATAAGAACTATAAAACAGGCTGAAAATGCGGCAAAAGTAAGTTTATTTTCCATTACCAAAACTAATATTTATCCATTTAGAAGTGAAATTTTTAAGAAATTTTGACAAATTTTTTTATAAAAATTATTTGGTGTAACTTTTTATTCATTTGGTAAAAACTTAAAATTTTCAACGACTTTTAAATTTCTTGTAACTTTTTATTGTTCAGTGAAAATAAAAAAATTATTATAATAAACTAAAATTTCTAAAATTCTAGATATATAAATTTTTACTCCAAGTAGAAAAAATTAAGTTTAGCAAGTTGGGGGAGGGGACAATTGGAGTCAATAAAAATTTATATATTTAAAATTTCAAAATTTTCAATTTATTCATGTTGGTAAAAAAATAACCATGGATACGTGACATCTTTACGAGTAAAATAGAAATGTACTCGGCGTTGATTTAGTAATTGGTAAATCACTGTAATTGGGTCTCACCATTTGATAAAATTATGTTAGTGTGATTCTAACCGTAAATACAAAATGATAATAAATAAATTAAATTTATTACTCCATAGCTAGCTCAGTTAATTTATTTCTTTACAAGTGCCAAATAGATGTGATATTTTGACACTTCTTAAGATTGTATTTTGTCTATTCTAATACTTTTTCTTTCACGTGCTTTTAATGCTGAGCGGGAGGTATTAAACATGGAACAAAAGGCATTTAAAAAAAGGTAAACTGCTATATATTTTAGTACATACATATAAGATACAAAATCATTACAATTCAAGTATTTATATATTAATTTATTCATATTATCTTACTATAAATACATGACTTAACCCCAAATTTCAAGTGTGCTCATTATTGTCAACTATTTGTATTATTCTTTTCTTTACAATTCTCTCAGACCCATTTTGACTTTATCATCGAAGGATTTTCTGGTCAGGAATCTCCTCCGGCCATTACCTCTAACTTCTTGTGTTCTGTAGGTTAAAACTTCACTTTTTCAGTTGACGTGATGAGTTGGTCCGGCGATATTTTTTTGTTGCCGAACAATTCAAATAAAATTTTTAATCCGAAAGTTAATTTTTGATAGAATTTTCCCTACTTGAATTGCCCTTTTGTAAATGCACATATCACTATCATTATCTCTGCATAAAAATACTCGGTCCACACAGGCCCAAGCGAGACTGTAAGAATGGAAACAACAGAGTTGAGCAAGATTCTTGTGTTTGGGGGAACTGGGTATCTCGGTAAGTTCATGGTGAGAGCTAGCGTTATGCTTGGACATCCAACATATGTCTATGCGAGACCAATCACTCCCAATACTAATTCCTCCAAGGTCCAACTGCACGGGGAGTTCCAGTCAATGGGTGTCACAATAATCCAAGTATTATTTAATATTTAACTACCTTGCTTCTCTGCTTTATATTTTTTACTCTTCATTTTCTTCTCAGTTAACTTACACACACACCATTTTGCTTTCCTCTCCTTGTGAATTAATCAAGGGAGAACTGAGTGAGCAGGAGAAGCTTGTTTCAACCATTAAACAAATTGATATTGTCATCTCTGTACTTGGAACTCCACTTGTTATGGAAGAGGTCAAGATCATAGATGCCATGCAGATTGCAGGCAACGTAAAGGTATATATAATACAATATATATAGACAAACAAAAAGTAAGCAACTGTGTGCGCGGGCGCCACGTGTCTCTCTGTGAGAGAGAGAGAGAGAGAGGGGGAGAGAGAGAGAAAGAGAGTTTACTTTCTTTAGTTAATTCAAATTGGCATGTTCTAAATTAGTCTATTCAAAATGAACTAAAGTCAAGTAACTGAAATTATTTTAATGTGTTATATGTATGTATAAATAAACACACACGCACCAGAGATTCATTCCATCAGATTTTGGATGTGAGGAAGACAGGATAAATGCATTACCGCCGCATCAAGCTCACCTTGACAAAAAGAAGAAGATCAGAAGGGCTACAGAGGCAGCTGGGATCCCTTTTACTTATCTTTCTTCAACTTGCATGAGCGAATGCTTCTTGAATTTCTTTTTCCATCCACTTGAGCAATCTGAGGAGATTACAATCTTTGGTACTGGTGAAGCCAAAGGTACATTCTCAAAGCAACAAATTAAACTTTTCTTTTTCTTTTTTTTTTTTTTTTGTAATTTCTAATTAATGCTTATTTGTCTTTATAGCTGTGCTTACGTGGGAAAAGGACGTTGCTATCTATACAATTAAAGCTGCAAACGATGAAAGAACGCGCAATCGCACAGTCTATTTCCGCCCTCCAAGTAACGTCGTGTCTCAATTAGATTTGATCTCACTTTGGGAGGAAAGAACCACTAAGAATTATAAGAAGGTTAATATTCCGGAGGAAGAGATTGTGAACCTTGCAGAGAGTAAGATTGGTTTCTACGTTTCTTTTATTAGGAGATGTTTGGAGTAACAAAAAATGAGATAAAATAAAATAATTCGTAAGTTCGTATAATGAGATAAAAAGTAAATAATTTTAAGAAATTTTTAAAATTTTTTAACGTTTTTCATTTTACCAAACCAACCCCTAATAACTTAATTTATTTACTCTATGTGTATATATATTTGCTTCGGAAAATATGAGAACTGCACTCTAGAATTATTATGACACCGTTTGACAATATAATTTTAAGTGGAAAGTTGTCAAATTTTACTTTTTAGGTATTCGATAAAATATTAATTTTTTTTTATTTTTCTACTCAATTAGAGTAATTTGTCAACTTAAAAGTTGCCAAAATTTTTACTAAACACATAAAAAGTTGTCACAAAAGTTACTAAAAATTTTACTAAACACCAAAGTTACAGAAAGTTATTAAAAGTTATTAAAAATTACTACTTACTTTGCCAAAATACCAAAAATTTCAACTATCAACTTTTGGTTAAAAAAATATCAAAAATTGCTAAAAATTATGTTACCAAACGGTGCTTATATGAATAACTAGAATTGAGCAAACATTATGTATATGATTTTTGTTCAATTTTTATTTCAAATAAAAAATTATAAAAATGTCTCAAATAGAAAATAATGAATTCTTAAGATATTTTAGTAGATATTAACCAATTAAGAAATATTTAAAAAAAATTAAAAACTAAGAAAATAATGTATAGTTAAAAGGCATTTAAAGAAGATAGAAATAGAAATAAATGAAAGGCTTGTTTGAAGCTCAAATTTTCTTCAAAAAATTTATTAATTGGTTAACTTTCTCCAATTTTCTCTATCTTTCTCCACAAAAAAAAAATCCAACTTTTTTCAACTTTCTTTAACTTTTACAAATTTTTTCCAACTTCCTTTAATTCTAATCAAATTTTCTAACTTTCTACAACTTTTATAAACTTTTTTTTTTAAGTCCTTTTGACGTGATTGAACGGTACCTTTGTGAGAATTCTTTGTCCATTAATTTGTTTAAGAATTTTGTGAATGTTTAGTGATTAGAATTTGAAGAAATTTCATAAGATGCAAGAAATTAAGAAAAATATTATTTATTCATAGTTTTATATAAAAATTTGAAATAAAGGAAAAAATTATTTATGCAGATACAAAATAAAATTTAATGTTGTGTTTTGTTTGGGTTGAGACGTACTGAAAATATCGGATATATGTACCCAACAGTTAAAAGTCCCGAAACCCGCGCGAGAGTAGTAATCGAGTCCAGTAGGCTAGTAACTTACGAACGATACAGATGTCTAAGGGTGGCATATTATATTCTTAAGGCTTCGGCTTAGGAAGTAGACACCGAAAGATGGTGTATATTAGTTGAGTCCTGTTTCTACGGGACAACTAAGCAGACACTAAAGAATTGTGTATATTAGTTGGGTCCTGTTTTTACAGGACAACTAAGCAGTAGTACCTTAAAACCAATTGATTTTCTTTTGATGCATGTGTTTTATGGTGTTAATACATGATTAAAGTGTAAGGAAGATCAATTAATTAATAGATGAATTAATTTTTTTTTTTTAGATTGCTATTTGTGCGATGATGCTTCACTTAGTAGCATGTTAGGACATTATTGTATTTATATTATTATTAGAGTTTTCGAGAACATGTGGTATTAGTGCTCATCCCCTTATAACCTGTGATGTAGGTAATGATTTTGAGTCACGCGCTAAATCTACTCAATGTAGAAATTAGAAATTTATTTTTTTAATTACATTAGATTTATTTTTTTAGAAAAATTATTGGTGAATTGTATTAAGCCTTTATTTGGGACGTGAAAATTTATTTGCTTTTACTTTTTTTTATTTTTGGAAGATATTTGGTTTAATTTTAGAGGTTTGTAGTTTTGGTTTGGAGCTTTGTTGTCCAGTTGGTTTGACTAAGGTATATATTTAGATTTAAATATGAGTTTATTTATTTATTTATTTTTATTGCTCGATAGTATGTGTGTATGGTTCTGATGTGTAGCAGAAAGAATTGTTAGATGGTGTATAATATACTCTTTTACTCACGTGCTCGGATTATAAAATCTGGGGCGTGACAGGTTGTCACTATTTTTTTGTCACAGATAATGATTTGAAATTTGGAATTCAAGTCGAGGAAGAGTTTGAAATTTGAACCAAACTTTTGTATAACAAAACTCTCACTCTCTAATAAATCTCAATTATTAATGGTTATAAAACAAAATTCCAACCCTTAATTTGGATATATGTCAAATCATTAAATTGTAGTGCTATATATATATATATATATATATTTATATTTCTTTTGCAAAAAATAATTACAAGTTAACTTGTTACTTTTTAAATGTGTTACTTGTAAATTATGTTATATTGAGTTACAAGCCGATGTCACCTAATCTTAATTTTTGTCAATTGAGACTAATAAAGTCGTGGAGCAAATTAGACGATCCAAAAATTAAAATACCAACCTAGTTAGTGGTTGAGATCAAAATTAACTTCAAGGTGACTAGAAACTTATTAGTTTGTTATTTTTAAGTTTTTAAGAGATTAGTTGAAATGCACGTAATATTCCGAGTTAAAAAAATTTAAATTAAAATTAAAATAATTAGACACAAATTAAGTTTTTTATGCATGGAAGAATAGGAACTTTGGTTATTATTTTGATGGGCAAATATTAATATTGCATGAAATAAATGTGTGAAACAGACCGGATAATCAAAAATCAATCGATTTGTTTTTTGGAAAATAATTTAAATAAGTAAACATGAGCCGTTTCATGCATTCCACCGCTCATCCGTTGGTGGGGATGCACGCACAAAGAGTGCACCCAGCGCCCTCCCCCCCCCTCCAAAAAAAAAACAGAACACAAAAAAGAAAAAAAATCCAGATTTTAATTGCTCTTCTTAATTGATTGAATTTTTTATTTATATACAATTCCCTTCTAGAAAATGAGTGGCTAATATCACTTTTAATATTAAGGTTGAGTTTTGAAAGAGAAAAATTAACTTTTTTTTTTTTTTTTGTTTTGGTACTTGGCAACTACCTACCTGTTAAGAAGTTAGGTTTAATTTTTACATAAAAAGTTAACTTTTTATTTATTAATTTTTTTATTTTTGTTAATTTAATATTTTTACTTTTTAAAATTTAAAATAAATTTAAAATATAAGAAGGTAAATTTGATCATTTTAAAAAAAATAAAAAAGGTGATGAACTTTGAGCTCAATGAAGGGCAGGTCTGGTTTTATATGATTAGTATATTCTGCTCTTTGTTTGGCTAAAAATTTATGAGATTGTTTGAGTGGTGAAAATAAATCAAAAGTTATTAATTTTTACTAATTTTTTTGTACTTTTTTAATCAAAATTTATTACATATCACTTTTATATTAAGTTTTTGTATTTTTATCTATATTTTTTAATTAAACTTTTACCAACTAAACACTCTCTATATATTAAGATAGTTTAATCAAATGTGTAAATTAAATAATTATTTTATCCATAAATTATCATTCGTGGTCAAAATAAATTGTCCATTCATAGGCTTGAACTTACTCGGTAATATACTACCTTTAGGTATTACCGGTGCCAATGGCACGAAAGCATAATTTGATTTGTAAAGAATTCAAATTTAAATTTGTAATTAAAATAAAATTTTAATGTATCAATATTTTTTGCATGGTACCCCCTCTTGTCTCGGGAAAAGAAAGAATGCCATTCTATTCATCATCTGTCTCTTTTCACGCCACGTACACAATTATCAAATCAACAAAATAAATCAAATGAATATTATTTTTAATTTTTAAAATTTAATTTAAGTACAATCAAATTAAATTTTAAATATTATTTTTTAAACTTAGTTAACTTTGTTTAATATTCATTCATATAAAAAATATTTTAAAAACATATATAAAAAAATCTAAAATTGAGAAAAAAATAAAACTATATTTTTATGTAAAGTGACCGAAAAATAATTAAAATGGAGAGGAAAAAATAATTCTGACCAATAAATAAATTCAGCAGTTAAAAATATAAAAATTTAAAATTAATTATTATTTATCATACAATAAATTAATTATTTTAATTTGTATGTATTTAAAAAAAAATTAGTTTTCTAATGGTGTTGGTATGTTGTTAATGAAGTTCATTCCGTGTTATTACTTAATTAGTATGTTTTTTAAAATAGTTGACCATGGTTGAAAATTGAGAGAGCGTAAAATATATGATGAAAAAATTAATAATAAAAACTAATATAAAATATAATAAACTGTTATTTATAAAATTCAAATAGATTTCGGATGTTTAATTTATCAAAATTATTAATTTTTACTGTTACTGTTTTTCATTAAAATTTTTGTGCTATTATTATTTTTTTCCCCAACCAGACACTCGTCCTAGATTTTTTTCACTACTACAGAGAAATAACACAAATAGTATAAAAGTGAAAGTTTTTAAAATTAATTATTCTTATTTTACTTACCAAAAAAATTCTTATTTGTTTATTTGTACTTATTTTATTATTTATGGCTTGTTTGATTGATAAAAATTAATTAAAAATTATCAAATTTTAACTTTTTTTCTTTTTGAATAAAATCTTTATATCAAATCTTTCTATTTTTACCGTATCTTTTAATCAAAATTTAACTAACCAAACACTCCTTTAATTAAAATCTGTTAAGAGACCGAAAATAATTAAAGTGGAGATGAAAAAATAATTCTGTCCAATAAATAAAAATATAAATTTTTAAATTATTTAAAATTAATTATTATTTATTATATAATAAATTAATTATTCTAATTTGTATGTATTTAAAAAAAATTCAATTTTCTAATGGTGTTGGTGTTGGTGTTGGTACGTTGGAGAAAAAAATAAGAGTGTATTTTTTTAGTAAAGTGATGGAAAAGACAATTAAAGTGGGAGGAAAAAAATAATCTTGACCATTAAATAACAGTTAAAAATATACCACTTCAAATTATTTAAAATTAACAAGACAACTAAAGTGAGAGGAAAAAAATAATCCTGACCATTAAATAACAGTTAAAAAATATACCAATTCAAATTATTTAAAATTAATAGTGTAAAAGTATATGTATTTAAAATTAATTATTAGTTATTATATAGTTAATTAATTATTCTTATTTATTTATTTATTTATATTTATTTAAAAAATTAATTTACGTTAAAAAAATTTTAACTTCCCAGCAAACTCATCTCAACTAAAGTATATGTTTTAAAAAAATCTAAATTGAAGAGAAAAATAAGAGTGTATTTTTTTGTAAAGTGATCGAAAAGATAACTAAAATAAAAGGAAAAAATAATTCTGACTAAATTTAAATTATTTAAAATTAATCATAATAATAAATTAATTATTCTTATTTATTTATTATATTTATTTAAAAAAAATTAATTTACCTTAAAAAAACTCTTAACTCCTCAGCAAATCCAACCCACACCCCCCACGCCAACCCCCGCGTGGCCCCACTCCCTACGCTCTGCTCTCCCTCACTCCCCCCCCTCCACCACACACTCTCTCTCTCTCTGTCTCTCTCTCGTCAGCCGTGGCCCCCGCGCCCTTTCCCATTTAACACACACATAAAGTCACATCTTTTCAACGTGCTGCTGTCAAATAAGTGTCACATCTTTTCAACGTGCTGCTGTCCCGTGTAGCTTCTACAGCTTTGTCGGCAGAAACCCAGTGTCAGAAGAGCGCAAGAATGGCCCCAGCTTTTGTGGGGCTGAGATTGATTTCCCACGCTTGGTTTGTAAAAGTTCAATCAAAATTACAAAAATTTGATGTAAAAAAACAATCGATAAAAATTGATAAATTTTGATTAGGAGGCAGTTTGGAGGTTAAAAATACAAAAAAAATAAAATATTTTGTAATTTTTTTGTGTATTTTTTTAGTTATTTATTTTTGTGTGTTTGGTGGAATAAAATGTATTTTTTAATTTTTTTTTACAATTTTCAGGTGTTTGGTAACTTTTTACTGTAGTAAATAAAAAAAGGGTAATTTTTTGTATGTTTGGTATATTTTTTACAGTAACAAATAAAAAAGTGTTAATTTTTTGTTTTATTTTTTGTTGTAACAAATCAAAAAGTGAAAAAAATTATGATTCTATCAAATGCAACAAAACTTATAAAATGTAATTTTTAATATTTTTTACTAATTTTTGAGCCCCCAAACGGACCCTAAATTTGACTAACTAAACACTCCAACTTTCACAAATTTGTCGGTGAAAGGCCTTATTTTATTCTCATCTAATCATTAATTTGTGGTGCATTATTATCTCTCCAGGGTAGAAATACAGGGGATATTTGGGCTAAAAAATTACCCAAAAAAAAAGTTTGAGCTAAAAAAATAAAAAAAAAGTTATTAATTTTTTAGGGGTGTTTAATTGACAAAAGTTTGGTAGAAAAACATAGTAAAAATACAAAGATTTAATGTAAAAATGATATGTGAAAATTTTGATTGAACGAAAGTACAAAAAGTCGTTAAGTTTTGATAAATCTTGGCCAACCAAATACTCTCTTAATTTTTTCTAATTAAATTTCGTCATATATCACTTTTATATTAATTTTTTATATTTTTTTATACTTTTTTTCTATCCAAACAACCCCTTAATGTTTTTTAGAATATGGGTGGATAAAAACTATAAAACAAGCTGAAAAATGTGACAAAAGTAAGTTTATTTTCCATTACCAGAACTAATGTTTATCCATTTAGAAGTGAAATTTTTAAGAATTTCAGATAATTTTTTTTATAAAAGTTATTAGGTGTAACTTTTTATGCATTTGATAAAAACTTAAAATTTTCAATAACTTTTATAGACTTTTGGTAACTTTTAATTGTTTAGTGAAAATTTAAAAAAAAAATTATTTTAATAAACTAAAATTTCTAAAATTCTAGAAATATAAAATTTTACTCCAAGTAGATGAAATTATGTTTAGCATTGGGGGGACAATTGGAGTCAATAAAAATTTATATATTTAAAATTTCAAAATTTTCAATTTATTCAAATAAAAATTTATATATTTAAAATTTCAAAATTTTCAATTTATTCAAATAAAATTTTTAATCCGAAAGTTAATTTTTAATAGAATTTTCCGTACTTGAATTGCCCTTTTATAAATGCACACATCACCAACATTATCTCTGCATAAAAATACTCCGTCCATAGAGGCCCAAGTGAGATTGTGAGAATGGAAACAACAGGGTTGAGCAAGATTCTTGTGTTTGGGGGAACTGGGTATCTTGGTAAGTTCATGGTGAGAGCTAGCGTTATGCTTGGACATCCAACATATGTCTATGCGAGACCAATCACTCCCAGTACTAATCCCTCCAAGGTCCAAGTGCACGAGGAGTTCCAGTCGATGGGTGTCACAATAATCCAAGTATTATTAAATATTTAATTACCTTGCTTCTCTGCTTTAGATATTTTACTCTTCATTTTCTTCTTAATTAACTTATACACACACTATTTTGCTTTCCTCTCCCTGTGAATTAATCAAGGGAGAACTGAGTGAGCAGGAGAAGCTTGTTTCAACAATTAAACAAATTGATATTGTCATCTCTGTGCTTGCAACTCCACATGTTATCGAACAGCTCAAGATCATAGATGCCATGCAGATTGCAGGCAACGTAAAGGTTTATATAATACAATATATATAGACAAACAAAAAGTAAGCAACTGTGTGCGCGGGCGCCACGTGTCTCTCTGTCAGAGAGAGAGAGGGGGGAGAGAGAGAGAGAGAGTTACTTTCTTTAGTTAATTCAAATTGGCATGTTCTGAATTATTCTATTCAAAATGAATTAAAGTCTAAGTAATTGAAATTATTTTACTGTGTTATATGTATATATAAATAAACACACGCAACAGAGATTCATTCCATCAGATTTTGGATGTGAGGAAGACAAGATAAATGCATTACCGCCGTTTCAAGCTCACCTTGACAAAAAGAAGAAGATCAGAAGGGCTACAGAGGCAGCTGGGATCCCTTTTACTTATCTTTCTTCAACTTGCCTGGGCGAATACTTCTTTAATTTCTTTTTCCATCCACTTGAGCAATCTGAGGAGATTACAATCTTCGGTACTGGTGAAGCCAAAGGTTTCTTCTCAAATCAACAAATTAAACTTATCCTTTTTTTTTTTTTTTGTAATTTCTAATTAATGCTTATTTGTCTTTATAGCTGTGCTTACGTGGGAAAAGGACGTTGCCATCTATACAATTAAAGCTGCAAACGATGAAAGAACGCGCAATCGCACAGTCTATTTCCGCCCTCCAAGTAACGTCGTGTCTCAATTAGATCTGATCGCACTTTGGGAGGAAAGAACCCCTAAGA
This sequence comes from Vitellaria paradoxa, assembly GCA_019916065.1. Lineage (NCBI taxonomy): Eukaryota > Viridiplantae > Streptophyta > Magnoliopsida > Ericales > Sapotaceae > Vitellaria > Vitellaria paradoxa. Next base: position 63,610,023 of record CM034234.1, on the reverse strand, counting down.
ATTATAAGAAGGTTAATGTTCCGGAGGAAGAGATTGTGAAGCTTGCACTGTGTAAGATTTGTTTCTACATTTCCCTATCCAGTGTCATTTAGAGTCACAAAAAGTGAAATAAAATAAAATAATTTATAAGTTCATAATTCGTATAATAATATAAAAAATAAATAATTTTTAACAATTTTAAGAAATTTTTAAAATTTTTTAACGTTTTTTATTTTACCAAACGAACCTTAATAACTTAATTTATTTATTCTGTGTGTGTGTGTATATATACATATTTGCTTCGGAAAATATGAGAACTGCACTCTAGAATTATTATGACAACGTTTGACAATACAATTTTCAGTGGAAAGTTGTCAAATTTTACTTTTAGTATTTGACAAAATATTAATTTTTATTACTCAACTAGATTAACCTGTCAACTTAAAAGTTATTAAAATTTTAACCAAACACATAAAAAATTGTCACAAAAATTACTAAAAATTTTACTAAACACTAAAGTTATCGAAAGTTGTTAAAAGTTATTAAAAATTATTACTTGCTTTGCCAAATATACCAAAAATTTCAACTATCAATTTTTGGTAAAAAAATACTAAAAATTACTAAAAATTATGTTGCCCAACAGTGCCTATATAAATAACTAGAATTGAGCAAACATTATGTATGTGATTTTTGTTAAATTTTTATTTCAAAAAAAATTATAAAAATGTCTCGGATAGTAAATAATGAATCCTTAAGATATTTTAGTAGATATTAACTAATTAAGAAATATTTAAAAAAATTAAAAACTAAGAAAATAATGTATAGTTAAAAGACATTTAAAGAAGATAGAAATACGAATAAATGAAAGGCTCGTTTAAAGGTCAAAGTTTCTTCAAAAAATTTATTAATTTTTTAACTTTTTTCAATTTTCTCTATCTTTCTCCACACAAAAAAAAAAATCTAACTTTTTTCAACTTTTTTCAACTTTTACAAATTTTTTCCAACTTCCTTTAATTCTAATCAAATTTTCTAACTTTCTACAACTTTTATAAACTTTTACAAACTAAATAATTTTTTATAAAAGTGACACGTAATAATACTAAGATAAAAGTTGTAAAAAATTTTTACCATTTTGGCACTCTAAATAACTTGAAATTACTTAATTATATGGTACAAAAATTTTCATTTCATTGAAGTTGTAGTATGTTAGGTTGGCAAATTAAGCACTTATTTATTGGCTAATTATTTGATACTATCGCTTCACATATTTTTCACAGCATATTATAAGAAATTTAAGTGTATTACAAAAAGAATAAAAAAAATTTACCAAAATAAAACTTCATTAATTTTAAAATCTCATCATTATCTCTAGTGTTTACTTTGTACAATAGTATAGATACAAAAGAAATCTCAAGTTTTACTTTGGGAATTGGGTGAACAGAAATGGGAGAGAGAGAGAGAGAATAATTGGAACAATTTGCAAATCAAATAATCCATCTGAGCGGTATATGGCGAGAGAGAATAATTGGAACAATTTGCAAATCAAATAATTCATCTGAGCGGTATATGGCGTGAAAGTTATTGTTATTTCACCTAAAATCATAGGAGCTTTTAATAAGCTTCTCCAAAAAGTTCAGTGTTTGGCGGGAAAAAAGGTAAATAAATAAATAAATCTAACTTTAAAATATATAAAGAGATACATTTTTTCCTTTTTTTTTTTTTCCCAAGAGAGTTGGGCATGCCCGACAAAGTTTACATGTGATGGTAATTCTTCTTGTATCCAAAACAAACTTCTCGTTCCAAGGAGTTTAATTTTTAGATAGCTTCTAATTACAAAAAGTTTGTAGTAAAAAAATTAAGTGCATACATGCATCTCCACTTTTTGTTATAAAGTATTCCTAATTTCTTATATCAATATGTTATGATTGGAGCATTCGTTATTTTTTTATTTTCATAAATTTATAACAAATGATGAAATATAGATGGTCGCATGCAAAATATATATGCATGTATATGTACTATATGTGTGTACGCATTTTTATTCAACTTATATGCCTGACCTTCGTATTTCAATTTTTCAATGGTATTTTCTTTGCAGCATCACCACATCCACATAACGTACGAGCAGCAATATTACACAGCATATTTGTGAAAGCAGACATGACAAATTTTGAACTGGAGGAAGATGAGTTGGAGGTCTCCAAGTTATATCCCCAGTTTGAGTACACACCAATTGATAAGCTCTTTGACATTTTTCTTGCTAGTTCCCCCAAGTTCGAATATGCTGCGCTTTGAGGACCCCTCTATGTAGTTCTGTAGTTATTGCTCTCTTCACTGTATATGTCCATCTTATATTTTGTCCTGAAACATTCAAATAATGATATATTGTGATGTGAAAAACATCCTCCTCTTATATTTAAGGAGGAATTTGAATTAAAATTAAGAAGCAAAATTGCCCCACAATTGGTACTTAAAAAGGGGAACTAGTGGACTCTCTTGATTTGCTTAAAAAAAAGATTTGACAGCTGTAGCAGAGGACAGCAATCAATACCACACTCCACATTTTATGTACGTACAAGAAATTATAAAGCCCGGAAACATAATTTAATTTACAAGGTGTTCAGAAAATATATAAAATAATATTTTTAAAAATTAAAAGAAAAATATATACAAAAGTCAAATATATTTAAAGATATTATTAGACTGGTATTATTTTTTTTGTCACAAATAGAGGTTTGAAATTAAAGTCAAGAAAAAATTTAAAATTTGAACAAATTCCTTGTAGAGCCAAACTCTCTCTCTCTCTCGCTCCAATAAATTTCAGCCATGAATGATCGTAAAGCAAAATCTTAACCTTTAATTTGAATATATGTGTCAAATTATTGAACTGTATTGTTAGATAGATATATATATATATATACATATATATATTTATACAAAAAAATAATTACAATTTAATTTGTTATTTTTTAAATGTGTTACTTGTAAATTATGTTCTACTGAGTTACAAGCCGATGCCTACCCGTATTAATATTTGTCAGTTGAAATTAATAAAGTCATGGAGCAAATTAGGCGATTCAAAAATTAAAATACCAACTCAGTTAGTGGTTGAGATCAAAATTAACTTCAAGGCAACTAGAGACTTATTCGTTTGTTATTTTTAGGGTTTCAAGAAATTAGTTGAGGTGCACAGAACACTCTGAGTCGAAAAAAATTAAAATTAAAATAATTAAACACAAATTAAGTTTTTTATGCATAGAAGAATAGGAACTTTGGTTATTATTTTGATGGGCAAATATTCACATTGCATGAAATAAATGTGTGAAACAGACCGGACAATCAAAATCAATCTATTTGTTCTTTGGAAAATAATTTAAAAAAATAAATAAGTAAACATGAGCCGTTTCATGCATTCCACCGCTCATCCACTGGTGGGGATGCAGGCACAAGGAGTGTACACCCCCCCACCCCCCAAAAAAAATCCAGATTTTAATTGCTTTTCTTAATTGATTGAATTTCTTATTTATATACAATTCCCTTCCAGAAAAAATACGTGACTAATATCACTTTTGATATTAAGGTTAAGTTTTGAAAGGAAAAAATTAGCTCTTTCTTTTTTTTGTTTTACTTGGTTACTAATTACTTACTAAAAAGTTAAATTTAATTTTTACGTAAAAAATCAATTTTTTAGCAGCTAACTTTTTTACTTTTTGTTAATTTAATATTTTTTCTCTTCAAAGTTTAAAATAAATTTAAAATGTGAAATAGTAAATTTAGTTATTTTAGAAAAAATAAAAAAGATAATAGCTGGAAGGTCCGTCACTAATTTTTTTCTCAAATGAACACTAATTATGAAGGCATTTGGAGTTCCAAAAAAAAGGTGATTTAGGTAACTTTTTGGATTTTAGAGCTCAATCACCAAATCATGTTTTTCAAAGATGAATAGTTCCATTCGAAGGAATTTAGACAGAAATTTTTTGACTTTTGCGTTAGAATTTTTGAAAAGTATTGAAATTTTATTGAGATTCGTAAAAAATTTATTGGAATTTGTAAAAACTTTGGGGGAGTTTGAAATAACAAAAAGTGAAATAAAGTTAGATAATTTGTGAATTCGTAATTTGTGCAGTAAGATAACAAGTAAATAAATTTTAAAAGTTTTTCAGCATTTTTAAGGGGGTCAAACGCACCCAAAGGAATTTGTAAAAATTTGTTGATATTTATAAATATATAAACATTTATAACGATTTATATAAATTCACATAATTTGAGGTGAAAAAAATTTATTGTAAAATTATAGAATTTTTCAAAAAAAATTTTGACCTTTTTTTTTTGGTGCCCCAATCAGACTATATATGACATAAGGTTTTGATCCGTTTCATTAAATTCATATGTTCGACAAAAACAAATTTAAAAATTTTAGGCCTCAGCGCCCGATTTGCACGGGTTCTTCTGGATTCTTTAAGCTGCAGCCGCCGCCTCAACTGCGATTGAGGGTATCCTGAATCCTCGGTGGAATTTTAATAATTGTTTAAGAAAAGCTGCCATTTCACATGCACGGCAACTAGTTGGCCATTTCTTTTTATTTTTTATTTTTTTAAATAACGTAGCTAATCAACTTTTGCCATACGGCAGAAGAATCTTAGGTGGAACGATTTGGATGATGTGCGTTTAATACATTAGTTTTAAAAAAATTCTTGGAAATTTTAATTTAATTTTAAATAAAAGTGAAATATTCCATTGTTTGTCCTTCCATTTTGGTTTGCATATAAATTTTTAATCATGCGAGTGCCGTCAAACGTCAATATAGATGGATGTGCCATTACCCGCCAACAAATATTAGAGACTCGAAATGCCTTCCTTCCTGTAAATGCACAAGTGATCACTAACATCGATCGATCTCATCTCACAGTCATCCCAAACCCAAGGGAAAATATTGTTGTGAGGATGGTGGCAGACACAGAGACGAGAAGCAAGATTCTTGTGTTTGGGGGGACTGGGTATCTTGGTAAGCACGTTGTGAGAGCCAGCCTTATGTTTGGACATCCAACCTACGTCTATGTCAGGCCAATCGCTCCCGACACCTATCCCTCCGAGGTCCAACTCTTCAAGGAGTTCCAATCAACCGATAATGTCACAATAATCCAAGTATTTTATTTGCCTTGCTTTTTTCTGCTCTTTAATTACATATTTTGATCTTCATCTAATTATGAGTTTATTTGGAGGTCAAAAAAAAATTAGAATAAAATGTGATTTGAGTTACTTTTTAATATTTATAATGTAAATAAAAAATTATAAGAAATAGAGATCAATAGTTTCATTTAAACGAATTTTTATAAAATTAAATTTTGACTTTTTATGTCATAATTTTATTTAAATTTATAGAAATTTTATTGAGATTTATAAAGATATTTAAATTTATAGAAATTTATGAAAATTCAAGTAGTTCCATATGAAAAAAAATTTGTAAAAAATAATATAGATTTACGGTGATTTATAGAATTTTTTAGTAATGTTTTTGAACATCCGAACGCACAATATATATACACTTATATTTGCTTTGCATCGTTTCGTTGCAAAGGGACAACTGAGTGAGCAAGAGAAGCTTGTTTCAACCATTAAACAAGTTGACATCGTCATCTCTGTACTTGGGACTACACAAGTTATCCAACAACTCAATATCATTGATGCCATGCAAATTGCAGGCAACGTAAAGGTGCGGATGCATATGTATATTAATATATATATATATATAGATATATATATAAATGGATATTATTGGGTGAAGTTGTCTTACAATTGTGAGTTTCAAATTAAATTTTATACTGTTGTGGATAGAAATATTTAAGAAATTTTAATATGTTACCATACATGTAGCAGAGATTCATTCCATCGGATTTTGGTGTTGATGAGGACAAGACAAAAGTACTACACCCATTTCAACTTCACCTTGAGAAAAAGGAGAAGATTAGAAGAGCTACAGAAGCATCTGGGATCCCTTTTACATATCTTTCTTCAATTTGCTTTGGTGGGTACTTCTTGAATTTCTTCTTCCATCCAAGTGAGGAATCTGAGGAGCTTGTGATCTTTGGTAATGGTGAAGCCAAAGGTATATCTTCTATCCAAATATAAATATATATATGTATCCTAGGATAAATAATTACTTACTACCCCTTGAGAATATTGGCTAATAATACAATTCCCTCCAAGATGTATGAAAAAATAGTTAAATTTATTCCTTTGCTCTCTTTTTTTTTTGGGGGGGGGGGGGGGAGTTATCCTTTTGCTCTTACTAAATCACTGAATTTTTTTTTTAACTTCATAGATCCCTCTCTTTTTTTTATTTGTTTTTCACTTTATTTATATAATATTTTCTTACCTTAACTAAATTGATTATCTCAATTTTTTTTTTCTTTCCTTTATTTTTTTTATTTTTTAACATTTATTTTCTACCCAATCCAACACTAATATTTTCTAACATTTATCTTCTACCTAATCCAACACTAACATATCATCTATAACCTTTTCCAACTACGGCATATATATCTATTCCATCACCAAATAAAAAATTACATTACAATATTGGCTATCTCTCATGGGTGGAGATATTGACACTACTTCAAAAGTTTTTCTCACTCTTTACAATTTTTTTATTTTATAAAATTACAAAATTAATCCTGTAATTAATGAAAGACAATTAATACAAAACAACTTAAGTACCATAATTATCTTTCATTTTCATTTATTATTATAAAACTAACATCATCTACTTTTCACTTTTCTATTATTACATCTCTCATAATCTATGCATACTCTCTTTGTATAAATCTCTATTTGATTCATTAAATTTTAAATGAAACACCATGAAAGAAAATCTTGTTGAAATGAAGCTTTCGAATGTGATTAATTTTTTTCTTTTTGACAAGCAATATGGAGTAAATTTCATATTATTATGAATCATTGAATCTCTCAAATAGCAACTGTTAACTTTTTTTTAATTTTTTCCTTTCATGTGATTGATTTTTTGATAGAGTAATATAAATAAATTGCATATAACATTTCTTTATTTTTTATTTTTGTTGGTGTATATGATATTATATTATTAGGATTTTTTTCCTATTAAGTTTTTTTTTAAGAGTTCCTATTTGTAGTGTTTTTTTTTTCTCGGTAATTTATTAAGGTTTTTTTTGTTAAAAACGTTGAATTGTTTTGAATAGTATTATATTTTTTTATTTAATGGTGGCTGATTTTAGGAATAAATGTTAACATTTGAATTTTAATTTGATTCACTTTTATTTAAGTTATTTTTCATTAGTGCATAAATTAAACAATGATTATGATGCCTTATTTGTATCAATTAAAAAATAATTATTATTTATTTTTTTCTTTGATTTTCAATAAAATAAACTTAAATTTACAAAGTTAATTCAAAAAAACTATTAAGAAAACTCACTCACACAATTTCATGAAATTATAATTGACAGTAAATTTTTAATTTAACATGTAAATTAATATAAACATATAAGATGTTATAAAAAAGTGAAAAGTGAAGAATGTTCATTTTGCAATAATAAATAAAAAGGGATGGTAATTATGATATTTAATGTGTTTTGTATTAATTGATAAGACTAATTTTGTAATTTTGTAGAAGTAAAAATATAGAAATAAGTGGGGAAAATTTTTGGAGAAGTGCCAATTTACCCACAGACACGGGCGGAGCCACGTTGAGGCAAGGGGGGGCAAGTGACCCCCTCAAATTTTTAGATAAAATTACTAAAATGTCCTTCTTATTATTTTAATTTTTACTTAAAAATTAAATTAATTAAAAATTAAGATATTTTAATTTTATTAAAAATTTAAAATTAACTCAAATTTTTTTAACATATAAGAAGTTTAAAAGAATCAAACTTGTTATTTTTTTGTGAAATAAAGTATATCTTTTAATACATTATTGCATATTTTTGTTTATACTATCAGTAAATTTAGCATATAACATAATAAATTTTATAGATAATAAAATTTAATAATAATTATATTTTTGTAGTAAGGGATATCTCTAATAAGCTTCAGGTACTTGAACCATTAACTGTGAGAAATATATTCACTAATTAATACTCAAGAATAATTTATTTTCTCTCTAAAAATAACATCGTTTTTCTCCTACTCTTAATTGAAAAATAAGTCGATTGTTATTTTTTCTTGGGTGTTCGGTGTCCCCCTTGGCGCCCGATGCTTCCTGGCGCCCGGTGCCCCCTGGGCAAAAATTCTAGCTCCGCCCCTGCACAGATCTCTCATCTCTTATAAATTGCTTACAATCAAAATTCACCAAATTAAATCATCTTCAATTACCATTCCTGTTGCTAATAACATAAATATGGTATTGGGTTTGAGTTCTTTATTATGGGTGTGAGTAAAGGAAAAGTGGAAAAGTTGGGAGAAGAATGCCCTAAGTATGGGTTGAGAAAGTGGGCATCTAAAGAGGGAGAATTATAACAGAATAAGATTATTGAGAGTGAAAAAAAAAAAGAAAAAAGATTGAGTTTGTATAGAGTGGATTTAGAGTTAAAAGTATGTGTGGGTTTTTTGATAAAGAAATAAAGATTTGTAAAGGTAAAACTACAATTCCTAAAGCAAGGTTGACGATTGTATGGTGTTTGACTTGTCAAAAATTACCAAAATTTAGTGTAAAAGTGACATGTGACAAAATTTGATTGGAAAAATTTCTTAAAAGTTGAAATATTTTAGTTTTTATTTTTTTGACAAACTAAACACCATCAAAATATATGGGTGTTAACTGTAATATGCCTTAAATTAAATGATGACATTATATTTTTTCTCATGATTATCATATTTTCTATCTTAAAAGATTGGTGCCACTTAACCACCCACTTAATGTGTAAGCGACATTCTAATTTATGCTACGGATAATTATCATTTTACCCATTTACTTAAAATTAAAATTACTTATATTCTTAAATTTTAAAAATCTATCTTTGCACTGTTATACTTTAGAATAAAGTGACAAGTCGTAAATAGCGTTAAATTTTTAAGTGAAAAGACATAAATATCTATTAAAAATCAAATAAAATCAAAACGTGTAAATATAAGTAATATGGGCACAAATATAATTTTAAAGTTACTAAAATTTAAGGCGGTTATCTTTGATATATTTTTTATTGTTTTTATTTTAATGCAAGGTATAAATGATTAGGTTTCTAAAATTTAAGGGATGTAAGTGATTTTCAACTTAAGTAAAAGATGTAAAAAGACAATTATTCCTTTATACTATTATATAAAGAAATACTAAAAGTATTAATTAAATTTAAAAATCAATGAAGCAAACCACTTGATAATTTTTTTTCTTCATTAACATTCTTAACCACTAATAACCACCCGCTACTTAAAAATAAGCGTATAAATAATTATTGAAGATCTACAAAGCTTTTTAAATAATTTTATCTTTACATTTTCATATTTTTCTTATCTAAGTCTTCACTTTCCACTAGTTTTGTTTGTATTTTTAAAAATACATTTTAATTATTTGTTATTGACTTAAATGTCAATATTTATTATTTGCGACAGATATTTTAATTTTTTATTAAATTTTTGTACCAATTTGGAAAAGATATAAAAAATAAAATAACGAGAAAACAAAAATTAATAAATATTTCTCACTCGCACACAAAAAGTTTGTGCATCCACTTTTGACACATAATAACTCAAATCCCTTCGGTTTTGAATCAAAACAGAGCATATTTTTGTTTTACCGAACTGGAAAATTAAACTTGTTACTTGATGATGTATACTTGTGGTTTTCTGATGTTCAATTAATTTGGAGTCTCTCTCTCTCTCTCTCTCTCTCTCTATATATATATATATAGTTGCGTATATTTGGGAAAAAGACATTGGTATTTATACGATCAAAGCTGCAAATGATGAAAGAACACGCGATCGCACGGTCTACTTCCGGCCACCAAAATGCGTCGCATGTCACCAAGATTTGGTCCCACTTTGGGAGAAAAAAACAGGTCGGAGTTATAAGAAGGTTTATCATTCAGAGGAAGTAATGGCGAAGCTTGCGGAGAGTAAGAATTATTATTATTATTATTATTATTATTAACCTTTCCTTCTATTTAAATTATTTACTGTTACTGTTGCGCGGTGTTTGGATTCATAATTAATTTTTATGTTTATTAAAAATAAATTAATTATTTATTATGCTTAATAAATTTTAAATCTCTTCTCTCTGTACTGTACAATTTTTGCATGCAGCTACACCGCATCCACATAACCTACGTGCTGCGATTGCGCACAGCCTCTTTATAAAAGGGGATACGACAAACTTTGAACTGGAGGAAGATGACTTGGAGGTCTCTAACCTATACCCCGATTATCAGTACACATCAGTTGATGAGATTTTGGATGCTTTGCTTGCCAATCCTACCAAGTTCGAACATATCCCACTTTGACATGATTTTCACATTCGGTTCCTTTTTCATTTCTCTCTGTTCACTCTACATTGTGTTTAGAGTTATATAAATTTTTAAAAATTAGCGCCTTGTGATTTGTATAGTAAATAAAAAATTTAAATTTTACAGTCTCGTAATTCGTATTTATATAGATTTATAAAATTTTGTATTATTTTTTTCAACTCCAAACAAGTTTTATGTCCAATCATTTTTGTATTTTGTGATTTTCAAATATTAAAACAACAATAATATATCATTGTGACGCTAGAGAACAAAATACATAAATTATTTTTATTTTTTTATGTTTTAAATAATTATATTGTTTTTGAATTAGTGACTTATCAAGAAAAAAAATGATAGAGATTCAAAATCTCTTCGATTTTGAATGCTAGTGTTTAATTCAAAATTGAATATCAAGGTAATCAAAGTCTATTGGATTAATTAGCCTTTATTTATTAAATAAGATATATATATATATATATATATATGTATATATTAAATACAAGGCTCGCACATATCAGCTCTAAAATACACACACACACACACACAAACAAAAAAAAGGAACAATTTGGTTGCAACCCCTTTAAAAAAGCAAGCCTAGAGTATTTTTCGTGTGGTCGTGAGATGGTAGGACCTTGTAACGTAAAAGGAGCCTTTGTTGTCGAATTTTTTTGGAGTTTTTTAAAGGCATATTGGAAGAGTTACCAATTCTAGAAGCCACATCTAGCTACCATATATGTGGTCTTAAACAGGCTTTGAGATTCTCTGCTAGTGGTTTCGTAAACATACTTTCAGTAAGTGTTTGAAAATTGGTTTGAAATCCAAAGAAGGCACCAATTCTATCCAAAAATTAATTTGAAAATAACAATAAATAAATAAAAATACAAATAAAGTATACATAATTTACTGCTATATTGATTGGTGAAAAAAAAAAAAAAAAAAAAACATAAATTTAGTTTCCAAACCACTCAAAACATCTTTTGAATGTTCTCGGTATTTTCATTTCTTTGTTTTTGATTTTGAAAAATAAGGCAATCAAATGTAATTTTAGAAAACAAAATCAAAAAATTATTCCCGAAACCAATAATTAAAGGAGGCAATTTTGGGAATTTCTCAATCTTATATTTAGTTGTTAAGGGGAATAAGGTAAGTGAAAGACGAGTTTGAAGGCGAGAATAGAGTTAGTATAAAAAATAAAAATAGACAAGTGAAAGGTGAGCTTGAAGGTGAGAAGGGAGTTAGTATAAAGAATAAAAAAAATCATGTTTAACAAAGAATAAACTTGAAGGTGGAAGTGATGTATATTTGGTAAAATAAAATAAATGGAAGAATGAAATAAGAATACAAACAAAAAAAACTAATATTATCCCACGAAATAAGAATACAAACAAAAAAACTAATATTATCCCTTTTACATATATATATATATATATATATATAACATTCTAACCAGTAATAAAAATGAAAGGGCTATCAAAAAATAAATAAATAAAAAGTGGAGTAATTTTGTATGTGTCCTACCAACTCTCATTCTATACAATTCATTCTCATAATTTTCAAAGACTGCGATTACTACCAAAAAAAAAAAAAAAAGTAAGAGAGATACTATAAGACAAATATGAAATGCCAAAAGAAGCAAGGAAGATTAACTATACACACATATATATATTTCATGTTTATATTTTGTATACAGGTCAATGGCAGACATAAAAATTTGAGTTAAAAAGTCAAGGTCAAAAAAATTATACTTTAAGAAAAGATAGAATAACATTTTTCAATTTTAATTTGAGGGTTTAGCATAGATACACAAAAATGGATGAAGTATAAATAATGCAATCAGATTCTAGAGTTACAATACCATCCCTCAAGCTCAAGGTCCTAACCCACCCATCTTCATGCATTACACTCTCAACAACACCCACAGACATATTATAGGCAACTTCAGGGAGAGCAGTTGCCATTCTCAACCTTAGAGCATGTTATCCCGTTTATAAATTGGTTTACTCTGTAGCAGCAAATGCTAGATACAATATGGATTCGAACAAAACAAATTTAATAACTAGTAAAGCTTAAGTCAACGAGGGTACTACCATGAAGAAATTAAAACCTCGAGCTCGAGTACGTAGTTATCCGATAAAAAGACCTACTGATGTTCATAAAGAACATCATAAATTCGCATGAACCCCCCCCCCCCCCAAAAAAAGACAAAAAATTCTCTTGCAGATGCTGAACAGTTTCTACGTACAATCAACAAGGATCAGAATACAGCAGCAAATTTAAATTACATTTGCAAACTGATTATTTGTAAGATTATACCTCAATAAATTCGAATCTCTTCCCATAAAAAAAATATAATAAAATTGACCGGACGCTCTGATCCACATCACATTTCTATAAGGGCAATTATTTTCTAGAAATGAAGCACAGTATTGTGTAAACATGCACATCTTCATACTCCATAAGTAGCTTGTAGCTCAAACTGAAGTTAACCTTCAAGCAAAGCTTGGAATAGCATCTCACTTCAAAAAAACCAATAAGTGGAACCTTTGGGGCCGTGTTTCCAGTCTGTAAAACTTCTGCAATTCAATCGCTTATGCTGTTACTTTGGGTTTTGTTTTCTGCTTCTTGGCATCTAATGCAGCCAAGCCTGCGCCCAATCCAACCGGAGCCTGTTCTTGCTGTCCTTTGGGCTGGTCCTCTTGCACTTCGCCCGGTCCACTACTTGAAGGATGACCATTAGCTTCCTTCATCACTCCACTGGCTTCTGTATTGTTCACAGCATCTGGTGTCATCCCTGAGTTTATTATGTTGAGGAGCTGAGTAAGTGGTGGCAATGCCTGGACAGGAACTCCATGAGGGCGGATTAGGAGACCCCTCGCTGCAGCCTTCTTCCTCACCTCTGCTGCAGCACGGGCAGCCCTTTCATCGACTCCCCTGCCTCGTGGAAGAGGCTCTCCAATTATTGCAGCATTAAGAGATTTGTTCACAGATGCACCAGAACCTCCGGATCCTCCAGCTCCAGCTCCAGCTCCAGCAGCAGCTTGAAAGGCCTGTATTAAGTCTGGATGGGCCTGTAAAGAAAATTCAACTTCAGATGAAATTTTCTTCACAACTTATTGCGCACAAGAAATTGAAGCAGGCATGACTAAAGCGCGAAATGTTTTCAGGCATTACTCGATAAAACTTGCTTTTAAAGGATTTTATGTGCACGTGTATTATCTACTGACCATATTCTTCATGCATATTAAGGTTATACCATGACTATTGTCCTTGGGAAAGCATATGAAGTTCAACAAATAATCGAAGCGTCACATTGTATCAATTCCTCCAAAGATCAAGAAGCATCTAAAACAATTAAGAGAAAACCAAGGAAGAATGGTAACACCAAACAACAATGATCCATACGGAAGGATATCACATATTTTGGTCTGCATGAAGGCAACAGACAACAGACATATGATATGTGTGGTGTCACATATTTTGGTTTGCATGAAGACAGCAGACAACAGACATATCATATGAAGGGCATAAGTTAAATTATTATATTTTTCTTGGGTATTCTGGCATAATTTATTAAGATGTGCCTTTCTTTTCAGCCTCGATGAGACCGAACAACCCCTTGCTGCAGTCAGATTTTCCATTTTGAGGATGCCCTACAGGAAAAGAAGAATGGGGATGCCAAAATACCTTTAGGATATCAATAGCTTTTTGAGCAGAAGTTGCATTCAGAGCTTGACCTTTCTGCTTTTGTGCATTCATCTGCCAACAAAAAAGCACAATTAAGATACATGAAAAAACATATAAAAGAAATTGAAGAATAATTCAAAAAAATGAGTATATAGATTTGTGTCCTCATTAATTATTTGACATAGGATTTTTAAAAGCATGAACTTTTGAACAATTTTCGCATTTACCTGCAATTCACGCATCTTAAAAGTTTTCATCCAGTTCTGGGAATCACGTGTCCTAGAGTCCTCCTCTCCAAGTTGTTTCACAAGTATGTCATATGTCTTCTTCTCATGCTGCCATTTTGAACCATTATTTGGTCAAATATAAAGCCTCAAGTTCTATAGCCATCAACGAATCACATAGAAAACATAACCTAGGATACATGCCTGGTGAGAGAGCTTAAAAGCTCCCATGCAATTGAATGCAATGGCCAAAGCATGATAACACACAGCAGTTTGAATGTGTTCCTCGCCTAGAAGCCTTTCATTCTTTTTCAGTGCTTCTTGCAGATAACGAAGAGCAGTATTCATCTTCCCAATATCTTGGTACATCATTGCAACATTTATAAAAGTTGCCGCCACATCAGGATGATCTGGGCCAGATGACAAACTTAAGAGGAGCAAAGCTCGTGACATGTGGCGAAGTGCAAGTTCAGTCTGGTTAAGCCCATGGTAGAAAAGCGCCATATTACCATAGCTGCAGCAGCCAGCAGATCATGTGAGCCAAGCAATGTTGTTAAAATCTCGATTTTAATCTTAAAATCTTACGATTTTACGATGTTAGAGTAGGAAAACTTGTTCGATCTTATGTAAAATCTTAATAGGGACAAAATAGGTAAAATCTTGATTTTGGGACATAAAATCGGTAAAATCTCGATTTTATAGGCGATTTTACCAATTTTAAAAATTAAGTATTTTTGTGTAATTTTATCAAATAAAATAGATTTTTATGATTTTTTTCAAATAATATACCACAACTATTTCACTTATTACTTTTTTTTTTTTGGGTAAAATACAAAAAATACCCTTACAGTTTACCTTCAGTATCATTTTGATCCCACACGTTTCAATTGCAACAGTCAAATCCTTACATTTTCGGTTAAGTATCAATTCGGTCATTTCGTTAGTTGACCGTTAGAAACAACTGTTAGATTGAAAGTGACACTGAGAGTAAATTATAAATGAAATTATCATTTTATCCTCAGTGTAACGGTTATTTCTAACAGTCAACTAACAGAATGACCAAATTGATACTTGACCGAAAGTGTAGGGATTTGACTGTTGCAATTGAAATGTGTGGGACCAAAGTGATACCGAGGGTAAACTGTAAGGGTATTTTTTGTACTTAACTCTTTTTTTTTTTTTTTTAGTTTTTTTAATTCTATAATACTATTATTTACTATACTACACTAGTTGAGAACCATGTGCGTTGTTACACCAAATTAACTACCATAAATTAAATTTAGTAACTAGGATAGAAACCAAGAGACTTATGATAAAATATTATAAACACATTTCAACTCAAACAAAAAATTAGGATAAAACGAAGTCAGTATTTTAATATCAACTGTATAGATCACACCAATCATTTTAATAGTTTCAATTGTGTAGTTGGATAAAGGAATTATAGAACCAAATATAGAATCTTTTGTAAGCTTTGTTGAGGATTCATTTTGTTAATATGAGTAAGTTTTTCTTGCCACATGTATTTTCTCTCTCCTCCTATTAATAAAATTATCAACTTATCAAAAAAAATGAAAGCTCTAAATAAAAAATTGTAGAATAATAGACTATATTTTTGTTTTATAGGCATTTGGTAAAATCTTACGATTTTATGATTCGATTTTTTGACCCTCTACCGATTTTAAGTAAAATCTCGATTTTAACAATCTTGGAGCCAAGGATAGGCATGCAAATATATTTTTAACTTTTTTGGTTAGTAAAATGTTCTCAAGGATGCCTAGGTCCCAGAAGGAAATGAAGTTCTGTTTTTTAGCTTTGCATTTGGTACAAGTAAACAACCACATAACTGTGACTGAAAAATAACCATGTAAACAATCACATAACTGTGACTGAAAAATAACTATGTCTATAATCTTCATTCTTTATGGTGGCAGTTTTCTTGTCTCCTTTTATCAAGTGGCATCTATTGACTTGGCATTCTCATTTTTGGTGATGATCCAATCGTAAACAATAGTTTTGAGTTTTCAGACAGCATAAATTAAAAAGAAATAACTTCAATTTAGTTGCAGTGACCCAACGGAGCCTTACTGAAACAAATAATAAAATAAAGAATGTAAAGGCAAGGGATCAGTGCCTGTGAGCAGTATCAGGATGGTCCAGGCCAAGGCAACGCTCATTTATAATAAGTTCCTTGTGTTGTTGCATTATTGCTCCAGCCATGTCTCCAGCATGATACAAAACCATGGCAAGGTAACTGAGAATAAAGCCACAAAATTAGTATCTCTAAACATTCTTTAGTTGAATAGCAAGCACGTGAAATGCACACTCCCGTAAAAATTTCAAAGTTGACATTTTTAAACCTGGTAAATCATAAGTAATAGCAATTTGGGATCAATAATTAATATTTGAAGACTAGTTTCTCCCAGTGAGATGCAACAATCAATGAGTTAGATTTCCCACAGCATTGTTTCTATGCACGCTGCCATCTAAACTTGGTGTTTATACTGGCATTTTGAGATGTCAATCAATAGAAAATA
Organism: Vitellaria paradoxa; assembly: GCA_019916065.1. Lineage (NCBI taxonomy): Eukaryota > Viridiplantae > Streptophyta > Magnoliopsida > Ericales > Sapotaceae > Vitellaria > Vitellaria paradoxa. The sequence continues at coordinate 63,593,130 of CM034234.1, read as the reverse complement.
ACATGCTTAATTTCTGTATATGATGACATTTGGTTCAATAATAGAATTGACAGAAAAACCCACATAATATAATCAGCAATTGAAATACCAAGATGAAGCACCAGCATGGCTTTTTTTTGTGATTGAAGACTAAAGCAGAATATAAACTTAAAAGATCAATGCCAATAGGTTAAATGGTGATGATTACCGGCAGCAGTTCGCAACCTCCCTATGCATTGGACCTGTCACCTGCAGTTTTTTTTTTTTTTTTCACATAATGATTATAAAAACTTTAGATAACAACTAAAAATCGAGGAGGGGGGAGGGGATGAACAGCCAGCAAAAACATAGGCCTCACTAAGCATTCCCTGAAATGAAGTGACAAATGAATTAAGACCACATTTTTCCCCAACAAAACTGTTGCAATTACCTGCTGAAGTATCGTGAATGCTTCAGAAAATAAAGCGTAGGCCTCACTAAGCATTCCCTGTAATAAAGTGAAATGAATTATGACCACACTTCCTAGAAAACTTTTGCAATTACCGCATGACAAAATTATAAATGTTTCAATGTTTGTATAGTTGTGGACTTGTAGGCAAGTTTTTCCATGAAACCATTATTAGCTCATGACAATAACATGCAGTCTCATAATTCACAAATAATCACTCATATCGGCAATAAGAAAATGGTGTTTTTAATTCTTTAATGCTTCATTTGGTAGATGGATTTCAAATAAATGGATTTGAGATTAAATTTCTCAGAAATATGAGCGTTGACAACCATAGGTAGATTGAGAAACAAAAAGGGATGGTACAGTAGAGACAAAAGAATTAGTTTGTTAGAAGCATTCTAAAATTAGAATCTGTAGTGTGAAAGAATTCAAATTACTTTTGTAATATTATTTAAAAGAAAAATGCTTTGTCCCAACAAATTTACAAAAATCTTTTACTAGAATGATATGGCAATGGCATTAGCATAATAAACTATTATTTTCAGTGTGTTCAGGTTTTCAAAGTGATGAGCTAATAAATGTGCCACATCATTCTAGTAAAATTTTTAAAATGAACAGATTTATTCTATTTAAAATCCATCATAAATCATCATGTTAAAGCTCTCAGATCCAACTTGGAAATTTGGAATCTGTATCTAAACTACCAAATCTTCATTTGAGCAAATTCTCCAATAAATAGTGTCAAATCCATTTATTGCAAATCCATACAAAACCTAAAAGAATTAGTAATTATAAGACATTTTCCCCTGCATATATATTGTTTTGCCTCCAACCTTGGACTTGACTTTTTTAATCATTCCACAAGTAATCACCACTTTTTTTTTTTTTAGAGCTGCTTTCAAACTCTTTACAAATTTATAAAGATTCCTGGGTTTTCTGTTTTAGGTTTACAATGAAAAAATAAAAAAAGTCCATACCTCAGCCAGCTGAGCTTTTCCTGTTTCCACAAGATCCTTAGCTTCCGAACAAACTGGAATCGAATGCTTAATTACAGGTTGGAGATTCAAAATATCTGATGTTTGAAAAGGCGCAACAGCATCAAGATCGTATTTTTGTGCTGCAATGGTTATGCCTACCTGTTAAAATCAAGGGGAAGTGTCACTTTTTAAGGGCATTAATGACTGGATAAAGATGATAGTTAGGACCAAAATTGAATTAACACATTGAGCATCAAGTGAAAAGAAGATGCAGAAACAAAGAAAAGAGGTTATGATATGACATTACAAATATTTGATATGATGAAAGATTGAGGCCAGCATCCCACCAAAAATAAATTAAAAGATAAGAAGGAAACAAAAAAAGTGTCCCAAGTTGAGAATCAAACTGTAAGTGGCGAATCAAAAGCTACCTTCTGACAAAGGTTGCGTATGACTGAAATTTTCTTCACCCGTGATCTTGCATCCTCTGGCAACTCAAACTGCGAAAAGAGAAAAAGGCCAATCACAAACTGATATAATCAAGACCAACAAAAGTGGTGAGCAGTGATCGACTCAAGTTTATATAACCTGGTATTTGAGTTTTGCAAATTCTAGAATGTTAGACCACAAACTATCAGACGTAATATTTGAACACGCTGACTGTTGTTTCTTTGAAGATCCTCCACTTTTCCACCTTGCTTGCCCCCTGGATGATTTTCCAGAAGCTTGATGACCAGCATGATCCTGTAAGAGTTATACATGTGATTCTTCAAGTTAATTCTCAAGAGACAATATTACAATCTGATTTATGTTGCCATTACATAAACAGAGGTACTATGACTGACAATTCTTTTACTTCCAGTATTTTTTTTAATATCTAGACTAGATGACACCGTAATTTGATTTATCTCTGAATTCTCCATGACCAATACATGCATACAAGAAAGTCACTTTTTCGCTAAGTGCAGAGCATGCCAATGCAATTAACTGATTAAGGGATCCTGAGGCCTAGAACTAGTGAAGAAGATTTCAGTTAAAAAGAAAAGTGTGTATATATATAGAGAGAGAGAGAGGGTCAGGGCCAAAGAAAAGAAAAGCGAAGAGAAGAGTACAATGAACAAGGAAAAATAAGTCTAAATCTGTATCAGCATACCTTCTTTTGGGCTCTTGACTGCACAGTATTGGGAGTACCTTTTACAGCAGCAGCTTGACAATTTCCAAAGAGACAGTTGAAAAAATGTGAAATAGCAGACCCAAGATTGTGATCCTCAGTCTCTCTCAAGACATCCTGCACAACGAAAGCAATAATAGCAAATGCACGCACCGCTTCATTAGCTCTTTATTATCCTAATTCGCTGGCTTAGTTGTAGTATTCAAGATGAGTTTTGTCAAGCCATCAAGTGCACAGTAGATAGTTTTACTCGATAAGGGAAGGGCAATGTAAGATTGCAGAGATTTAGGAAAATCTAGACATGTACTATAGTCTAGGCCTCTATTTACACCAGTAGGAATCATGTACAAAATAGGAAACGAATAAAATCTCTAGATATCAATATAATGGTATTACCCTACCTTACTTCTAACAGCCAACATCTGACAATTGGTATCCAACTATGCCAAAACATAGAATATCATAGTATATTCTAGGTTACAAAAGGATGCACGTTAACTATATGAGTGAACCTGAGTTGATTCAGCTAGGCAAACAAATGGTTAATTTTTGAACATTTTAAGCAATAAAAATGGCCTTACAGGTTTAGGGATTTAAATGGCTGCATCGGAACACCAAGTTTAAACAAAAGTGAAACAAGAGAATTCACCCGGGCCTTTTCAAGTTGTCACATTTCCAAAACAACGATTTTACAGTTGATAGAGTCAGGACAAAAATTTTAGGCTCCACTAAACTACCAAAATAAGTAGAAGGGACAGGAAATAGAACTTCAAATTTTACAACTGCCAGTCCAACCAAGATCCATAGTTTCAACCTTTTAACTAGCTGTCTTGGCATCCTACTCCCACACCAATGCCAGGAACGAAGAATACATTTCGCAAGACAGAGATAGGAAATTCAAGAGAGTTGACAACATTCTAGAACACAAGTAGAAGCCAATCTAAAATGGCAGAAAATATTCACCTTGAGAATGTGCTTTGCAGACCTGACCACGATCTCGTTAGAACAAAGATCCCATAAATGAGGCAAGTGTTTAGTCCCCTCAGCCACCTGGAGAAGCACAGTTCAAACATACCAAAAGCAAAATAGTCAGTGACTCTATGAAAGAAAAAGAATTAAAAAAGACAGATACAGAGTCAAGTTTGGCATTCATATTCCATCATTTTGGCTTCCAATTTAAACTATGGAAAATGTTTCTTCCCCACAATTTATTTATGAGCCAAACTCCGAGTCAGCCAACAAATGAAACTAATCAATAGCCAATAATTACCTTTCCTATATAGCGAACATTAATTCCATGAGCATGGAGTGCTTCAGTCAATGTCTGGCCATCCATTGGTGAAACTTCAAGAGTACAAAGATCTTGAATAAATTTTGGAAGCACAGTATCTCTAAGATAGAGACTTGCTTTCTCAACATTTTCCTTGTCAGCAGCAATCTCCTGAGGTATACACAGGAAAATGACAAAAGAAAATGAGTGTGTTAAGCATGAACAAGACCAGAAGGTGAGCTTTCCAAGGCAGATATGCACAACTTACATCATCATTTCCAGCTAATTTAAACTCCGTAAAGACATTAGGGTTGAAAGTTATTCCCTCACGCAATTCTCCATTTCCAACAGGCGCAGAACTACATTCTTGGGCAGCCGACTCCTCCTCGGGTTTACCTTCTTTAGACACATCCTGAGAAAAGATCATCAGAGATATATGATTGAAAGTTCTTTGGGCAGAATGAAGCGCAAGTGCAAATAGTCAACAAGTACATTAAAAGTTAACATTTTATCACAGCATATACTCTAACGCAACACACAAAAAAGAGCGAGAAGTATCACGATTTTCGTCTTCAGCAACAATATCAGCATTCATATAAATTAAGTAGGACAAGTCATAGCAAAGAACCTAATGGAGTGTGACAACACCACTTCCATGAGACCATACTCTCTCAGAGAATCCAAATTAACTGCATGAGACTAAATTGGCAGTGTAATTTAAACCTAATAGAGCAAAATGTCCAGAGTCCTGACTCATTCAAACATATGATATAGGATGCAAGGGATCTCATTAGTCACTCCATTCCTCATAGTGAGATTCCATTGTTGCCATCCAAAAAATGCTCTAAGGTAACCTCTAATGCAAAAGAACAGTACCCATAAATTTTTATTAGTGTTAAATAACTGCACGCAATAAGGAAACTCACAAATTTGAAGGAAAAAAGAAAATATTTTTCCAAGTTTCATGCACCCAAGACCTCCTGTAGAGTTCCTTAAATAAACCCACAACTTCAGGATAAATATTTTGAGAGGATGACACCTCTTACCTGTGTGTCAGAAGTTGCTAGTGCCGCATCTGGATTAGTTATCACCTCCTCTTCAGCAGCATCAACTTGTGGAGAAGCAGTGACGCCAGAAAGCTCCTCCTCTGGTTTGCAACTATTTTTTGACCTCTCTGCCTCATCAACCTTCTTCAAGCCAAAACCCAATTTTACAAAAAGACTAAATAGAGTCGAGGAGACTTCACACAGTATGGAGCACAAAATACCTGGCAAAAGGCAGAAATTAATTCTGGTCTCAAAATACAAAATCTGGATCCTGGTCCAGTATAGTTTGCATCACGAGGAGTGACTCGCATCAAGTCCAAGAGGTAATGCCTGAACATAAAGAGAAGTACAATTAAGTGTTAAAGCATATGAAAATTTTTTTGGGACATGAAAGCATATCAAAATTTAATGTTCATGTAAAGTTGACTTTGGAATTGAATTACAGAATTTGCAAAATAAAAATAAAAATAAATAGACACACTCAATAGTAACCAAATACTATGCAACTTATAAAATGTTGGTATATCAGTACATAGCCTTCATAATACACAGAATGGGAAGAAAACATAGCCTTCATAATACACGGAATGGAAGAAGTAACTGCTCTGATTTTTTTATCCTGCTATTAGTTCAAACTTCAAAAGCCCCAGCCAAAGCTATTAACTAATTGCAGAATTAAAATTTTGCAGTACAGAACTAACCAAAAAGTATTACAACAAGAAATCACAACATAATGAAAAACATAGTCGAATACAGATAACAAACAAAATAAAGACAGTAATCACCTGTCGTCACTACCAACAATACCCTTGCATTCCACAGGTGCAGCTAATTTGAAAACATTTCCAGATCCATCAAAAACCATATGCTCCTTCAAATGAAGGCGTTTGGCAGCTTCCAGTACCTACGAGTATACAAAGCTTACTCATGACAGAACCAGAAGGAAGAAAGAATAGATAAACTAATGTCAAATAAGCTGTAAAAAATGCCACGTAAGAAGTACAACTTCAAATAAAAAGCTTTCATATTACCGCATACCCAGATCAATAAAGTTCTAAAGCTAGGAATGGATATTTTTAGTTATTGCTCCAGGTTTTGAGCTTCATGCTAAGGTAGTGTGGCCCAATTAGCAAAAAAACTTAAAATAATTATAATAATAACACGTGGCATCCTCTTGATGCCTTTTAATAAGTCGCATTTTACAAACAAGGAAAAAATAAGCAAAAATATCAAACACTCAAGTGATATCAGAAAAAATTGCTGGGTAAACCCACAGAAATTTGGAATCCATATTCTACAATTGTTCTTGGACAGGATAAATGTTCAAAATTGCCTAGTTTGATATGAAACTACATGGAAAAACAGGCATGCGGCCAATAAGAACTCAAAACTGACAAATATTATGAAAGAAAGAGCCATTGTTGCAGTTTAAAGACTAAAAGTTCCCAAAACAGAACAGGAAAATAACAAGACTGGAGTGAAGATAATACAAGGTGAGATTTGAAAACTTCACATCACAGAAAATGTGTGACACTTCATCGATCAAAACATTTTTTCTTTTGCCAACCAAAAATCTGTAGTCGACATGCTAGATTCTTCAATGATTTTCTTCCACTTTCTTTTTGTTCACATTCGGTATCACAAGATCTCTGGATAGATAGGCATGTGAACCTTTCATCTCCATGAAACACAGACATTTTTATGAGGTGAAAATGATCCAGGTTCAACATCATTAGTACCAGTGTTTGACCTCCTAAAAGGAACACATCGTTGCCAAATAAAAGCTTCTATCCACAAGCAAAATGCATACCACACACAATCAAAAATCATAGATTCATCATGACGAAGGTTAAGGCATCCTTAAAGAAGGCAAGATACAACTTCAGGCAGCTTTTATTTTTTTTTTTTAATATAATATAATGGTAAGCCAGGTCAATCTGCTATTCAGTTAAGTTAGTATGAAACCTGTCTGTTCCCTCATCTTTTGCTTTGTAGTATGAAACCTGTCTGTTCCCTCATCTTTTGCTTTGTTAAATCCTAACTTGAACTCCCATTTTAATTGACAAAAGAAAGCCCATATCTCCACCTTCTAAAGGCTTCCTTTAACAAACACATAATAAAAGACAAATTTTATTTGCGCCATTGACAAAAAGTAAATCCATATGTACAACAGGTTTGTCAAGACTGCTGATAAAAAACTGATGTTCTTGCCACGTAATTTTTTATGTTTCAAAATCTAGAACTGCATACAACATAACTATCTAGCTCATCCTTTTAGTAACACTAACGTTTTTTTTTTAATTTACAAAGCAATATTTAGATCATGAAAGGCCAATATGTTGTTTGAATTTACAGAAATAACAAACAAATATGCAATGCTATAGATTAATATTATCATAAGTTAAAATACATATTCATCATCACCTTGGAGTGAAAATCTTCATTCCAACAAATCTTTTTCCCATTGTCAACAGAACCATACAGAAGGGAGTCTGATTTGTCACCTTGAAGGATGCCTGGCAAAACACTCTACAGGAGACAGCAAGGACAGTAGAGATTAACAAGGGAAGGCAAGGATCAGTTAGAAAGTAGCTTCTCCAGGTCTAAGACGTTCACAATGAAAAACAACGAAGTTGAAAAGGGCAGAAAATAGCAAATGAAAATTGAGCAAGAAATGCCAAGAAATAGTGTTTAAACCTGCACATAGAAGCATAGAAAGCGTGGAATGCAAGCAGCAACAGGGAATTAGATGAAGTATGCCAATACTTGACGTGGCAATGCCAATGCATTAAACATTCAAACCAGTCAAATGAACAGTTTTTAAGAAAGGCAAAAATTCAAGCAGTACTCTATAAATACTATTAACTATCAAAGAAAGTTCATAAGCAAAGCATAATATAGAGTAACAGATGCTAATAATTAACTCTTAAAGTTTGAGAGCCGCTCTTGTAAATCCATGAGGAAGCCATTAGAATTCAAAAAAGGACCTTCCTGCTCCCGTAAAATTTTAACAACTTGTTTACAAGCTTCAGCTAGTAGATGGTGTATAAAATTTTTAGCATGAAGTAAACTTAGAAAAGCTAATTACAGGTGCAGACCACACCTGTACCACTAGAGTAATATTATATTCTCTTACAAACAGCCATCAGAATATCATTGAAAACATCAGCCTTCTCTTCAGAATAAAGATGATTTCAGGATGAATACAAACCTGTGACACAACCCTGTGACCCCTGTAATCAATAATTGCCATTGCAAGATTATACAGCCCAGGTACGTCAGCTTCTTGGTACGCCTTGGTGCCTTTCAGATCATTATTTGCAGATGCATATGTGGCTTGCTCACTTTCAGCCAACTGTGTCTCAACAGGAACATCAGAAGCCAAATCCTTGCCACCCTCAAGATTCTCTGTACTTGGGCCATTGGATTTGTCCCCACCGGGAACTACAGCAGCTCCCTGTGACAACTTATTGGAAGTCTTTTCGGATGAATTGTGTAATGAACTCATGCCCTCAATCTTTAAATCACTATCAGATGCACGCTTCCTTGCCAGCTGTTCAAGATCCGAATCCACAGCAAAACTGAAGAATATATTGTTGTGAACATACCTAGAAATTCAAACAGCAGATGTTAAATCTAACAGATGGCTTACAAATGAGAACAATTGAAGGCATTAAAACTAGAATTGTTTTGCCACATAAATATGCAACAGTAATCACTGAATGATTCTATAAAGGCACGCATAGTATACATATCCTAGCTCCCAAAATTCATATCCTAGTCTTTGTTTTATCTATAAAAGCATGCACCTTAGCTCCAATGCTAGCCATTTGCTGGATTAGTCAAGTTGAAAACACAGGAAAGAGAGTAAGGATTTAGGTGAGTAACTGAAGGCAATGATGACAGGATCCAAACCAAAAAAAGCCAACAATTTTGGGTACAGTTATACATCTGTTTACAATTTTTTATTTTTTTGTCTACTTTTGAAAAAAAAAATGAATGTGGTTGGCATCAGTAGTAATAAATGTTTTGGCTAAGCAAAAGGCAGCCTCTTTTCATGTCTCAATTTTCCAATGGACTTGTCTAAAGGATAACAATTTTGTGTTTCCACCGAACAAGAAAGCAATTCATAATGAAATTTGAAGAGCATAAGAAGTGATAGTGCAAGGAAGTAGCACAGGCTCAAGATGTTACAAAAAAATGCAGAAAATTAATACATGAGAAAGAATAAGTAGAAATCCAACGTGCATTAATTATATATCCAATATGATAAGAAGATGGTCATAAACAAAAATTAGACAGTCATGATCCAGACTTAAATAGCAATGTGTGCACAGGGAAGGGGGAAAAAAATGAAAACAACGAACAAGAAACATATACGCACGCACGCACACACGCACAAGCACACAAAAAGTATTCTACAATTCAGCTCAACTAACTTTAGTCCCAAACTAGTTGGGACAAAAAAAGCAATAGAGCAAAAAATAATTATTATTCGAGTAGTTACACTGATGGCAACATATATTATGTGGGCTTTATCTACCACAAAATACAAACCAAATGCAACATCCAACACTCAGATACATTACCTTTGACAAGAAATGTTACAAAGGGGACTTGGCAAACTCTCTCAAAACAAATTGTGCAGAACACTAACATCCCTAGGCATAATAACCATATAGAAGTAAAGATCTAATGGCCTCCATTAAGTCACCAAGGGAATAATGTGGAAGGCTTGTGTGCTACCAAATGGTTTCAGAGTTATAAACCAAAGGCAGAATTCATATTTTTTTTTTATTTCATTCAGTTAATAAATCATGCTTTCTAACCAATCACATAAAAAGATAAATAAGAGAAAATGCTTGGGATGTATCATTCAGTCGGAGAAAATCATTTGTACTGTTTCCGAATACTACTGACATGTGAAAGCACTCTGGATCAGTTGGGTTAATTGGTGGTATACATCTGTTGATGACTCCAATAGCACCACTAATTGCTGCATCAACAAAATCAGAAGTCACTTTATAAAGAGCCCTGTCCCGCAAAATCCTGCAACAAAAATCTCGATGTAAGTTATAGTGACAACGCCAAAGCTGACCAAACCTAAAGAAGACTTTTTTGCTTAATTAAAATTATCAAAGAAAGAAAGGAGGATCAAAACGCACGCACAAACATAGTTACATGGCAAATAATGAGATATTGACATGCACCTCTCATGAGGAGTCGTATGGGGAAACTCCCGACAGGATTGCAATTCTTCATTCCAATCCCTTTGCATGCCAATTAGCTCACTTCCAAAGGAAAGTGTAAGTGCATTCTCTGCCCTAGCAGCATCACGTTTGTGATCTGGAAGCCAAGAAAACAATAAAAGAGTTACCAGTGATAATTCTGAAATGTATGTATCCCACTCTACTGCCCTAAAGATGAATGAAATAAATGAAATACTAATATAGCAAAATAGCCCCACCTCATCACCAACTGCCGACTGGAAGAAATTTAAGAAACAAAAACAGCACTACACCTACCTAACGACAAAATTAATGAAATACTTAACAGGCACAATCTACTGAACAGGAAAAAATTGTCCCCCTCCCCTTTCATCAGTTTATCTAATAGGTCTTTTACTGTTTATCTAAAGAAATTGAACAGAAAATAAAAATAATGCAGCTACAGCAGCTCTCTCTCTCTCTCTCTCTCTCTCCAGACAGAATTGTTGGACTTCAGTGAAAGCTTCAAAAGGATAAAAATTGATAACCCATGTCCCTAATGAACAATGCTAAATATAAAAAAATATAACCTCGTTTCTTTTGCCAAAGGGAAATCGACTAAGGATCAAAAAAAAAAGAAGCAAACAGAAACTTTACAATTTTGACCTTTTTTGGACATATGAAAACTTGTCAATAGAGCTGCGATATTAAATTATTTAATGACTTGGAGAGAACACACAAATGTTGAGTCTAATGCAGATTTTGAGTTTGAATAAGGTAAGAATAGTTCCTCAAACTTTAACGTGCCTACCCACCTCATCAATGACAACGTCGGGCATTCAAGTGAGAAGAGGCCATGGAACAATAACATCAGTCAAGGAAGAAATAAGGTGATAGCTTGACTTCACAGGGCTGGAACAAGTAAAGCTCACCGTAAATATTTAGGCAAAGTATCGGTGGACATAAGATGAAATTGGACAATGTGGAGACTATAGCTTCACTAAGGCCAAAGGAAGAGACCAGAATCATGCGAATATCAAGCATTTCACTAAGTGAGGAAAAAACACAATTTATTTTAGACCAAGATGCACAAAATTACTTTGGTCCTGCATTAATTGTACAGGTGTTCTAGACAGAAAGGTGAAAAGTACTTCAGATAGCAAACTGAGAACATAGAATCATCAGGTATTAAGTCAATTTCCCAGATTTAATTATTCTGTATCTCTTCAACTGGCTAGTAATAAAAAAATAACAATAATAATAACTCCTGCTTTTTTTTTTATCTATTGCAATATTGGGCTTTTATTCAAAGGCTGTAAGTCATAACTGCTATGGAAGAATGATCGTAGATCAAAACCAAGAGAAAAAAATAGACTATGAAGTGGAGAATTGTTTCAGGTCTCAAATATAGCCAGTTAAAGAGCTCTTCAGTCAACATAATTAATTTGCAATCTATAAATTAAGAATAAAAAATGAAACTTCAGATGCTTTCTGAAACATTGTCCATCACCATACAAAAGAGCAGAACATAAGCTCCTTAATAATGAACTTACCAGGAAGAGGATACAGTCCTAGCCATGAATTTGGTGGTAACAGAGATTGAACATTCTCAAATGGGTGTGCAGAGGATTTCCGCTCCAAAATTTCACGAAAAGCTTCAATGTAGAAAACAAGTAGTTGATGCCAAGAATAATCAGAATACATTGACAACAGAAAAACTAAGGCTGCTCTTACTACACTATGTAGAGAACAGAAAATCTAAGGCTGCTTTAACCATGTTTTGTTACCTTTCTTGAACTTAGAGCTTATCTTTTGCAAGAGCCCAATAAGAGTAGCTGATTCAGAAGCAGCTTTTGTTGGTCTGGGGTCAAGGACATTTCCCATACTTGAGTTGACGTAAAACATTTTTGTGGTTCCCGTAATACAAAATTTATTTCCTTCCAATGTTATGGCATCCAGATAAATCAAATCCCCAACAAGCCTGGAGACAACAAAAAGATATGAATTTTGTCATTTATTGTACGCTGCAGGCAAAACCATAATTTGCTCCGTAAAGTTGCCACGAGTTTCCAAAGGATGAGAAAAATAACCTCCTATAGCTTGGAGGAGGATTAAATGAAGAGAATACTATACTCTCTACACATTTCAACTCTTTAGAAGGTGTTGACAACAAATTAGTAAGGGAACCAGTCACATCCTCCATGAAACCCAAACTCTCAAGCTCTGGGACCTCAGCTTTTGCAGAATCTAGATCATAGTAAAATTCAAAAGTCAAGGTAGTGGTGTCTCTCCCTCAAATTTTATAACAGTGCTTATACATAGACAGTAAGGAAATAATTAGTAAAGAAGCAGTAAAGCCATAAAACACAAAAGCTTAGAACTCAAAATCCGAAACCTCCTGAATTCGTAGGTGTACTTTGCCCCGTCTCATGCTGTAAAGCAAGTGATGTTGATAATGAGGAATGCAGTGTAGAAAGAGAAAGCAATTCTCTCGTGCGATGAACATGAGCCCTGATGGATCTATCGTCATATAATGCTGCAATAGTTCTTTTTTGAGTTAGACACAAATCAAAACTACAAGCTAAATATATACATGCATATAAGGTAACCAAATTTGCACCTCATTTTCACTTTCTGCCACCATTATATGTATAGGAAGTACCTAATACATACTTTTTGGGAAGCAAAAAGAAAAATGGTGGGTGCAAAAAGCATTGAACTCTGTGTTGTGCATATCCCTTGCAAAGACAACCAACATACCAGCAACCATCTCCAATGAGCAACCACCAGTTGTAATGTCAGCAACCTCAGAAATTTCATTATAATCTTCTAGCTGATGAACTGAACCATCCTTTGTATGCAATAATAAATCATAGCATGTGAAGAAACAGGTCTCTGGAGCATCAAGGAGGAATTGTCTCACATCCATAACAGAATCTCCAGGGCTTAACTGTGAGTGGAAAATCAATTAAGAAATTCATAATCAATGTAAGCTTAAATGAATGGGATAGTGATATGTTGAGAGTAAGATCAATCAAGAAAAAGCAACCTCAAGCCCATAAACGTAATTGATTGATGGACAAGAAAGAAACTAGAGGTCCAGAAAGTTATCGTGGTCTCATTCCACAAGCAATTAAACAGATGGTATGTCATTAGAAATGGAGTCCAAAATAGAGTTAGCTCACTTGTAGCTCGAGCTTCTCGCCACCTTGTGTTTTGACAGGAACAGGGTAAAGAAGAATTTCACCTGCATTCCCAAGAAAAAATTCCGACATTAGTCACAAGTTGGCAGATTAGCATTGTGCCTGAGCATTAGGTTAAAAAGCTGAAATGCAATTAGGATAAGCTTTTCTTGACTTGAGTTGGGCCCAGTTTAGTTTAAGGTAATATGAATGCAAAAAGGATAACTAGTTGTGCTGCGAACAAAAATCTAGTTAAAACATAGGGACTGCGATGAAGCTTATTTTACAACTTCTCAATCCAGAACACAAAATTTTAACGACAGCTAATCCCCATCTTGTTGAATAAACAATATCTAATTGGTTGAGTGACTGCAAATTGTTGGATTTCCCTGCCGCATGATAGAAAACAGGAAGAAATAATAACTAGGCACAGGGATGACTTGAAAATCGGATTCAAGCCCATTCTTTACTAGAAGTAGGATAAAGCCACGAAATCTCATCCAAAAAATAGAAGTTTTTCATGCTCTCTAGATGCACCAGCAATGCTCCCAATTTTACCGGCCAAGAGTCATTGCATGTGTACAATCATCACTAGCCAACAAGTCTTCAAACTATAAAGTCCTAAAGGGATAAATCTTGTATAATAAACTAGGAATACATTAGAAGCTTTGCCCAAAGCAGTCACTTATCAAACCTTATTCCTAACCTAATCAGCTCAAAATTATATTCCCTGACCCAGTATGCCTTAAAAGTTGTCATTCCAAATGACAACTTCATGTTCTTATGAGTTTAGAGCCCTTGAAGCATTTGAATTGAAGCAAATCCTCATCTCATATGCTGAAGATTGGGGCAAGGCACAAAACAATGACAGCGAGATTTTTATCCAATATTGGAGATGCTGAATCTGTATGCAACTATTTACATACAATAATATATTCCTATCAAGTTACAACTACTAGTTATATTTAGGAGACTATGAAAGGATGCAAAATTGTTAAAACGGAAGCTTTCATTCCTTCTGCCAACTCGCTGCAACAATTCCAAAAAGCCATGGAAAAATGTATGATATTAAGGAATTCTAATTGGGCCCAAACTGCATAACTTATCATAAAAAAACCAAATATATATATATATATATAAGTCCAACATATGCATCTAGAAAGCCATGGATTTGGAGAAATGCATTGGATTTGATACATGGTGCTTGTTTTGTTAATTAGAATTAATCAACTTCGAGATACAGCAACAAAAACAATAACATGAAGATCATAAACAAAGTTGCATGCTAGTATTAGTTTTAAGTAAATTGCAATAATACAGAAAAGAGAATACTGCAAAACCAAAACCACCTTGCTTAGCCTGATTCTCTGAATTTGCATCTCCAGACTGCTTGACTTCCGATGTCAAGTTAGTGGATTCACTGACAGCCGCGTTCCCATTAGCATCAGCTTTGGATGAATCTGAAGAACCTAAATTATCTTTCAAAGGAGCATCGGATGGGACTGCTGGTTCCGAAGAATTCACGGCATTATGAGAACCTCTTCGATTCCTCCCTTTATTTGATTTCCCAGCCATTTTTGCCTCTTAACACTAATAGCATACCAGAAAATAGCATCAGAATAACTGTTGAATTTTAAGTGAAAGTATAATCTCAAAAGAAGCATAGTTAGACACTAATTTTTTTGTTTTTTAAAACCAAAAATGCATAGAGAAAGTGAATAGTGTAAGCTTTCTCCTTCATAACGTGTATCTACAAACCAAACAGAGTCCTTGCTGACATAAACAAATGAAGAAAAATTACCATACGCTTCAAATTCTGTCCTCTTCGTAGGGAAAATTACCCAATAACACAATTGGTGCAAAATTCAGATAAGCAAATAAAACCACTTCAAAAAGTTGCAATTACAACAAATGACCTCGAACAGCAATCAACAAAGCGTCGTTACATAGCAACAAAGGCGCATAAACATTGTAAATAATCAGACGCCTATAAGCCTGCGCATGAATACAGGTAAAAGCATGCGATGAATGTGATAAATGGAGAGATATATAGAACAGAGTGCATTACCAGTAAGGAAAGGCTCCAATCGCAGCTCAACTGTATGATTAAATGACAAGCAGAGAAAAATGAAAAATATACATATACTTGTATACGGATTACGACGATTTAGAGAGAGAAAGTAGAGAGGGGGGAGTAAGAGAGGTCTAAGGTTCTGAAGAGAGAAACAGCAAAAGAGAAGAGAAGTGGCTAGGAGACGGCGGAAATTGGCCCCTGTATTTTGATTGCGCTCTTTTGTAGAGAGGGACGGAGAGAGAGAGAAAGGAGGTCGGAGAATTTAGATTGTTGTTGTACATGGCGAGCCCAGAATTTGTTGGGCCTTTCGTTGGTTTAGTTTCGTCCCTCGGAGCAGCTTAAAAGAGCCCTAGCATAGGGCCTTTTGATAGCTCTTTTTTTCCTGAAAACGTGAGTTTTGGGCCCGATTGATAATATTTATATTTTTTATTTATATTTAATTTTTAATTTTTTAATTGCAATTATCATTTTTTTCTTTAAAATAAAAATAGAAAATATGTTCAATAATGCTATTTCGGTTATAATAATTATTTAATAAAATATTAATTTTATTAAATTTTTTATAAAAATAATTGAATTTAATAAATATGATTCATATTATTTTAATTATTATATTTTCTTAAATTTTTACTATAAAATTAATTGAATTTAAAAGAATAAATTTTTATATTAATTTAACTAATTAATTTAATAATAAAATATATTTCATAATAATTTAATTAATTAATTTAATAAATATTTTTAAAATATTTGATTTAATATTATAAAGTATTTATTTTTTAACAGTAGTTAATTTTAGTGCATTATTAATGATAAACAACTTAATTTAATAAATAAATTATTATTTTACTTTTTACAATTAATTCAATTAAATAAAATATTTTAATATGATAAATCATTTAAGAGGTAATTATTACCTATTAACAAATTTCTAATTTTAATAATAAATTATTATTTTAATTATATTTTAAATTTTAATAAAATAAATAAATTAATATATGATTATATTATAGTAAAACTATGGTTTAATAAATAAATTATTTTAATGATAAATTTTATTTGAATTATAATTAATTTAATTTTAATAAAATAAATATTTCAATGTGTAATTATTATCTACCAAAAATAATTTCAATTTAGTAAAATATTTAAATAAAATGTTTCATTTTAATTTGATGAACAAAAAAGTACAAGCAATTAAAATTGACAAAATATTTATGAAAAATTAATGTAAAATACGATTTTTTTTGTTTATGTTTTTTTTGTTTTTATTTTTTTAATAAAAAATAAAAACAAATTTACCAAATACATTTTTTATCAATTTTCAATATTTTGCAAATATAAACACAAAAACATTATCAAACTGGGTTTACTAACTCTACATACAACCCAAAAAAAAAATAATTATCATTTGTGCACTCTCTTCTATGATTACCTAAATTAATATTTTAATTTAGGCCTGTAAGTTTTTAATAAATATCACAAAAATAAATATAACAATATAAAATGTAAAAATAACGTAACATATATTTCCTAAAATGTCAATTTATATTTACCAATTTAACTTAAATTTCTGTAAATATAAAAGGCAAAAAAAAAAATCCCTACAACGCATAAACTGATCTAATTTGTTGGTATATTTTAAAATTTACATAAAATTATGTTTAAAATATGAATTTTTCTAACAATATTTTATTTTTATGGTTTGATATTTTTTATTGGACACTCACATTTCTTAGTACACGATTTCTTTAATTTAATCTATTTTATTTCGTGATTAAATTTTTAAAATATATAAAATAGAATTTATTTTATATATTTATTAAAATTTAAAGAGTTTTGCAGAAATTTGTAAAATTTTATATTTTTATTTTTAAATCCAAATAGTGCCAATGTTCAAAATAGGATTATGATGTCAGCACTTCACTATTAACTTCTCCATCTCCACTTTAACATCTATGGGAAACAAATTACTCAATTATCGGGTTCAAGGGGGCTGCAGTGGAAAAATTCACTGCAGGAGCTGCAATGAAAAATGAATAGTTGAGATTTGATTATTTTTAATTGAATGATTCTAATTTCATTTCATTTAAATTATTTTTAAAATAAAAATAAAAATTAAAAAAAAATCTGATTAGAATAGAATTAATGTAGAATGTAAAAAGTCACGTATCATTAAAATGAAATCAAATCTCAACTTTATATTTTTCATTACAACCCCTGCTATGAATTTTTCCACTGCAGACCCATTAAACCCCTCAATTACCTTTCTATTACGGAAACTCGAACATTTTTATTAAATAACATAGATACTCTAAAAATCGAAATTAATGCATCTACGTAATACTCCTCGAATTTTGATCCATCCAAAAAAATAAAAATAAAAACAAAAACAAAGCCATTTGTCTTTTCCATAATTTATAATATACATATAATTGTTGACAATGAAAGTTTTGATAAATTTTTTCCCGGCTGAATTGGACTTGTATTATGAGCTCATTTGGAGGATTAAAAATTAGTAAAAAAATAAAACTTTTGGTAGTTTTTTATGTGTTTGATAGAACAAAATGTAATTTTTAATATTTTTTACAACTTTTAGGTATTTGATAAACTTTTTACTATAGTAAAGCAAAAAAATGGTAACTTTTTTGTGTGTTTGGTAAATTTTTTACTGTAGCGGAGCAAAAAAGTAGCAATTTTTGTGTGTTTAGTAAAATTTTTTGTTTTATTTTTTACTGTAGGAAAGAAAAAAAGTGAAAAAAATTATGATTTTACCAAACGCACTAAAAGTTACAAAAGGAAATTTTTTGCTAATTTTTAAGCCACCAAACAGGCCCTATCAATGAGTTATCGTGATTATTCTTTAAATTATTTGTCTAAAAAAATTAAAATTTGATTTTATCCTTATAAGATATATTCTTACCTTTTTTGACCTTGTACATATTTGTTTTCAAATCAAATAACAACAACACAAAATCTATCCAATGTTGCATTTAATTTATTTATTTATTTTCGTTATACAATATTCTTTTATATAAAAGTATGCAAAATAAATAAAAAAATTGATCACAAAACAATGCACGTTATTTATTTATTTTTTAATAGATTTGTATGAGTATGCCAAAGTCATACAGGCTCAAGTAATAAAAATAATTAAGCAGTATGGTTAACCGTCACTTTGGCTCCGTTTGGAACAAAATAAAATAAAATAAAATCTTACAAATTTCTACAAACACGAATTATAAGACAACAAATTTTAAATTATTCACTCACTGTACGAATTATGAGATATTTACTTTTACAATTTTATTTTATTTTATAAACTTTTATACAACTTCAAACACACCATTTGAGATCAATAGGTCATGGGTTCGACTCCTCTTGGGGGCAGTCCTTCCTCTAATTATGGAGGGCCATTTAACAGCCTTCTCGGCTGAGCCGGTCAGCCAGGGCTTACTTATGCTGATTTACCTTCTCGTGGTTTTTTGTCGGATAGAACCACGAGGCGAGTTTCACTCAATGCGCACCCATAGATAGTAGCTGCGGACTTCTCCCTGACCCACAAAGATTGCAAATTCGCCGATTCTCCTGTTAAAATATTAATGCGATAAATGTGAATATGGAATATAATATGAAGATAATGAGCAATTGAAATTCAACGTGTTATGTACTCTTAAAAGCAGTAGTACACGACTCCTGCAAAACAGCGCAGAACCATGTAAAGGCAAGGTCAAGTGACCCGTTTGATTTTAAATGTGAAATTACAAAAATATTTATTGTATTTTACTTTATTAAAAAATTTAAATTAATTAAAAATTAGCATTTTGCTTGTAATTAAAAATTAGCATTTTGCTTGTATTAAAAAATTAAGATCAACTCACAATTTTTAACATAAAAAGAATTTATAAGAATTAAACTCAGATATATTTTATGAAGTAAAATCTATTATCTTACCATATTATTGGATATTTTTGTGCAAAACTTTAGTAAATATAAAATATAACATATAACATAATAGATTCTGTTACATTGATGAAACTTAATAGTAATTATATTTTTTTAGCCACAGAGGACATCCATGTTAAACACCAAGTGCTATTAAATGAGTAATTCAACAATTAAATTATAAAAAATATATTCACTAACTTATGTATAATGATAATTTTCTTTTTTCTAAAAATAATGTCACTTGTCTTTTAATCTTAATCCCAATATAACTCACCCCAATATAACTCATTGCCCTTTCCCTGAATACTTGGTGCCTTTCTTAATAAAAATTCTGAATTTACCCCTTCCAACAAACAGAATTGAATTGCATTAAAAAAAAATTGAAATGATTGACCCAAAATTAATTTCATTAAATTGAAATATATAATAAAATAAATAAACAAATTAAGAGTAAATTATATTTACTTTTTTTTAATATTTAGGTAATTACATTCAGAACTCACAATATTTAATAGTTGCACTTACCTCTCTTATTTTGAAATATTATTAATATTGATCATCTTTTGATAAAAATCAATCATTAAAACTTAATAAAAAATGTTAAAACACATAAGATTTTAGCCCTTTTTTCCAATTATATACTTTCCTCTATCATATTTTTTATCAATTTTATTTTCAAAAATAAGTTAAAAAAAGTAAAAATATAAAATTTTTGAAGAATTTTGTAAAAAAAAAAAAAAGATGAAATGTGATAGAGAGAGGGGGTAAAATAAGAAAATATCTAAAATTTTAGTTAATTTGATACTTTATTTTAAATTTTAATGATTGATTTTATCATAAGAGGATTAATGTTAATAATATTTCAAAATAAATTAAGCAAGTGTAATTTTTAAATGTTAGAAGTGCTAAGTATAATTACCTAAATATTAATAAAAAGAAGTAGATGTAATTTACTTGTAAATAAATTCGCCATGGTGACTGGGCGAAAAAAATACTGAATTAATAAGAGATTATATTGGTTGCCGTAGAATCATTTTTCTTGTTGCATATCTTGATATTTATAATAACTGGGAGTAATTTTTAACACTTTTTTTTGTAGTTTCTCTAGGGAGGTAAAAACTGGTTGTAACTTTTTATTACTTTTCAACTTTATTTAATAGATATCATAAAACTAAAATTTTGGTGCGAAATATTCCTCAAAGATTAATATAATTTTCGTGTTAATACTTTTTGTTTTAATTAGAAAAATGCACGTCCATTGCACGCATATGTTTGTCCTTATATATCTGAATTTAAAAAAAAAAGTTAATAATAAAAAAATATTACTTTAAAAAAATAAAACATACATTAAAATTTTTATATTTTTTTCATATTGAATGTCTTGATAAAGAGCCCAATGTCCAAAAATTATATAATTTAATTGTTTGATTTATAAAATCTATTGAGATTTATTCTCATAAATTTGTTATTCGATATAAGCATATATATATATATATTAGTGTGTATATATTTATAATTATGTAACGTTAAAATTAATGAAGGTGTTGAAAATTGATTATAGAATATAAAAGATGTTGAGTTGGGAGTTGGAGTAAGATTATTCTATAAAATTAAGTAATTGATATGTTAATAATGATTTTCAGTAGATATAAACAAAAAATTAAGGATAAAATTAAAAAATAATGGACCAAAAAAATTATTGAAATCCTAAATAATCATATTTAAAATATGCGAAGAATAATTTTAGTATATGTATAAATATATACGCACATTACAAATATTTAAATATATTATATGTCATATTATATATTTATTTTAATTTTTAATAAAAATTTATATTAATAATCATTTAAGAAAAATAAGCTAAAAAATAAATACATAAATAAAAAATAATTTTAATATAAAAGAATATCATCTAATAAAAATAAATATAATATCTTATTAAAAAAATTAACAAATTTGAAATATGAAATTTTGTAATACTTTGACAATTTTTATTATTATTGTATAATAATATCTTCACGTTAAACAAAAAAAAAGATAAAATTTTAAAAATTATACTAGAAATATTTAAATAAATAAATTGAAAAATAACCCTGAGGCTTCCGTTAGAATTTAATATAAAAAAATTTATATTTTAACAATAATGAAAAAATATAATAAAATCCAAAAAATTATATAAAAAATCATATTAAAGAATTGCATCAAAACTTAAAAAAAAAAAAATTTACCTTATATTTTTGAATGAACAAATTAAAAAATATAATAAAAAATAAACTTTTTCTGAAATCAGATAGACAAAAGAATTAAAATTTTATTAGTAATAAAAAATGTAATATTAATAATCACATTGAAAAATAGACTAAAATTTAAAAAATGTCAGACTTAATATATTTTAATCAACGAATTAAAAAATAAGTTAAAAAATAAATATATAAACAAAAAATAACTTTTATATAAAGGAATATCATCTAATAAAAATAAATAAAGCAAATTCATTCGTATTCTTAATGATCCAAAAAATTTAACAAATAATATTATACTTTACGCACTCCCTCCCTCTTAACTATATTAATTGTAAATAAAAGTTATCGTAGTAAAATTTTAATTAATTTTTTTCTGATCGTGAATGCTATTTTATATATATATATATATATATATATATATTAAGCTTGCTATGTGTATCAAAATTTCATGTGAATTCATATTATATTTTAAATAGTAATATATTTTCTAATTCAATACATTTCAAATATTTGATAATTTGAACCCATGACTCATTAAAAATTAATATATTCAAGCTTAAAATATATAAGGTTTGGCTTTTTTTGATAACACATTTTGATATCAAAAAAAAAAAAAAAATTGTTTATTTGTATTAGCTTTGTTTTCTGTTTTTTTTAATTGTCTTTTTTTCCAACATAAAAATAGAAAACACGTTTAAAAGTACAATATTATTTACTTTAATTAAATTTATTAAGGAAATATTTAATTTATTGAATATATTTTTAAATTATTTTATAATTTATTTATTATTAATAATAATTAATTTTAATAAGATACATAAATGAAGTATGTGAGTTAAGAATAAATTATCATTTAATAAAATATCTCAATAAATATATATTTTAGTGAAACATATTTCAATATTAACAATATATTGAATCAGTCCTCGTGATCGAAAAAAGCCAAACGTTAGTAATGTATTGAAGTTTAAGTTCCCATGAATGAATAGATGAATCATAAAAAAAAAATAAACGATTAATTGTATCAAAATAATTAAAACAAAATAAAAAGAAAAAATTTCACTTGTAATCATTCCCAACCACCAAAGCGACTCCAAAAGATAAACATGCCCACCAACACTTGTTCAAAACAAAAAATTGAAGACAAACCCATTGATGAATATCCAAACTCTAGAAAGAAAAATCTAAAAAAAAATACAGAAATTTTCCCCAAAAAAAAGATATGGAAATAATTACTGGCTGTAACAAAAATAATTCCCAATTAAGTGAAAATAAGAAGAAAGTACCTATATATATTTTGATTGGAACACTCTCAAAATACCTATACGTATCAATGAATGAATCAATTAAGCATGGATCAAACTGTGGATCACGTGCTTCTTCCATTCAACCTTATATGAGTAATTTATTACAAAAAAAATCAGAAATAACAGAGATATAATAGGATGTTGGAAATTTTTTTCTTCCTTCTTGATGTTATAACCAATATAAACTCAAACTAATTTATCATAAAGGATTCTAGTAGAGTTGGGCAATAGAGTTAGATTAGAATTCAGTTAAACTAAAAAAAAAAGGATAATGCACCATCATAAAGAATTCTAGTGGAATTGGATTATAAAGTTATATTAGAATTAAAATAATAAAAGGATAGGATTGAGTTAAGTTAAAAAAACAAGGGTAAAGTAGTCAAAATTTTTTTTCAAACATTGAGACTTTTTATAATAGTATAGAAATGTAAAATATTTATTATATTTGTTCATCCGTTCTAATGTAATTTTTTTTTTAAGAAACACAGTTAAAAATATTTTATATTAAAACAAATGTAATCAATGACTATTAAAAATCATCATTTTTAACGTGCAACATGTAAATAAAGTCGTAAAATATCATCATAATTTATTTAAATAATCAACAAAAGAAAATGTTAGTGGCCAATAACATTATGTTTTAAGTTGTGAGAGATAAATAAATTTTAAAATGCTAGAATTTCAAGAGTCGTTTGGTAACGTTGTCGTTTTTTATTTATGTTTATCTGTTTATATTTTTTATTTTATGATGTCTTTTTTTTTTAATGAAACTAAAATTCCGTTTAAAATTACATTTTTGTTTACAATTATTATTTTTTATTTCTATAAAATATTTAATTTTATTATTTTTAAAAAACTAATTGAATTTAATAAAATATATTTTCATATTAATTTAATTTCATTAACTCGATTAATTAAATTAATTAATTAAACTATTTATTGAAAATTATTCAATTCAATGAATATAAAATATATTAAATTATACTTAATTACATTATTTATTGAAATAATTAATAAAATATAATTATTATATCATTTAATTCAATAAATATAAAATATATTAATTATAATTTAATTGTATTATTTATTAAAAACAATCGAATAAAATATATTTCATAATAATTTAAATAATTTCATTATGATATTTACCAAAAAAAAATTTAAGTATACATCACAGTAAATAAATTAATTAAATTAAGTTAGTTTTTAAATTAAATTAAATTAATTATTTATTAACAATAATTTAATAAAATATATTTATGTCATGCCCTTAATGTAACTGTCTGCGATGGACAATAAGAGAATGTAAAATTAAAATAAATTAATAAAATTCAATTCATATTGAGTTATAACTATCAATATATTCAAAATCATTACTTATTCATTTGTAAAACAATATTTGGCTACGTCACCATCAATTTATGAATAACACAATGTCATAAATATAAATATCGAACCCACCCTCTGGGTCACGCAATTTATAATACTAATAGTACAACTCTCAATTTAAAAGAACAATACAATCATTATTATTCATAATTAAAACCAGATTTAGGCTACTTAAGTCTAAACTGTCTACGTATCACACCTAAAAAATCAGGTCATCGTAATTCCTAATTTATATCTCTTATTTCATAACCAAACTCCTGATTAATAGGATAAATCATATATCTCATCAATAAATGTAACAACCATATTATCACAATATCTCAATACACAATAATAACCCATGCAATCTCATGAAATGGAAAATGATAGAATGCAATGTTAATGCATGATCTCTAATCTATATCTATCCTCAACCTTATCCTGGGATAAGTGACACTTAACAAAGCACGCGGAGTCACCAATTGCACTGTTTAACGCTTATGACAAATGACAATCTTAATATATAATCTCAGGTGAGGAATCATGTTACACCTCCACCTGTATAAGACCAAGGGGAATCGTATTACACCTTTTTATCCCTTCTGCTAAGAAATCATGTTACACCCGTAGTCAAGCTTATGCTTAATTTAAGTAAGGTCCAGCTGTAGTCCCAACTGCAAATGACTAAACTTTAGTCTATATATTAACTAAGGGTCATAAGGGGTTTTCAAAATCTCATTTTTATTATTTTTCTCGAAATTATGGATTCCATCCGTATGCATGTATATATATATATAACATGTGTTTCTGCACGTCAATAATATCCATTTGATACTCTCGGTCAATCAATAATCACAATTCATATTTGGATGAAACCACCCCAGGGCAATGCATATGATATGCTCAATGATGTATAATCAACATTAACATCTTATCATTAACATAATAATATGCCATACTTAAGCATAAATTTAATATTATATGAATTTCATAATTTATATCTTAATATAGAACAAAACATATTATATATTCAAATCTTACTTAAATCTTACATAATTTTTATCTAATATATTCTACACGCAAATGTATATAAACTTAAAAAAAAAATGAGGTCAAAACAGTTTAAATATAAAATTCTGTAGAGGGTCGCAGTTTGCTTGTAGGGAGCACATGATTTTAGGTTGACCTCATATCTTACCCGATGGGAGTTCAAGAGTTTGAGCTGCCTTCCAGATTTTTGATAATATGGGTTGCAGACAGCCCGCACTCTCGGGCCTTGACTGGTTTGTGTTATAAACACCGTATATCATCTTCTCCGGCTAATCTTGGCCAAATTTGAACAATTCGGGTCCAATATTCATCAATAAAATCATGAATACGTGTCAAAATGATGTTAAATCCTATAAATTTTATTTCAAGTATAACTCAATAAAATGCTACCATAAAATATATACACGCATGTATATACACATATATACATAAATATCCATAACTCAACAATAAACAACAAATAATATGTCACAATCTTCCTAAGAATGAGTAAAACACGAATCTAAGTCTTACCTGCCTCAAATCCGATGAAAGAAGAAGAAAAATGAAGAAAATATAATTGAACTTCCAACTTTCTAAAGTTGATTTCTCCCACCTTGGGGACAAATCACTGAAAATGGTCACCATAACGACCACGGCGTCAAATATTACCCAGATTCACCGATTTTCTTCCCTAAACTCAACTTTCTCTCTCTTATTTCTCTTCTCAGTCCATTTGGAAGCACGTAAGGAAAATAAGAAGAAAAAAAAAAGAAAAAAAATGAAATGAAAGAAGGAAAAAGTGACCCAATTGCCCAACCCAATAATACAACTCTGCCCCAAACTTGGCTCATAAACAATAAAATAAATCCAATTATCCAGGCCCAACCTCAAGTATAAATACCTAGTTGGCCTAACATCTTAAATAAATAGCTAAAATAAGATACCTGGTGTTATAATTTAATATCAATTAAATTAAAATATAATTAATTTATTAAATTAAAATTAAATTAATTTATTAAATTAAAATTAAATTAATTAATTGAATTTTATTATTTATTAAATATAATTTAATAAAAATGTATTTCATATTAATAAAATTAATAAAATTTTATTATTTGTTAAAAATAATTTAATAGTATACATTTCAAACTAAATTAATTTAATTATTTATAAAAACAAATGTAAGGTATATTAATTTAAATATTTAATTTATTTAATTATATTATTTGTTAAAAATAGTTTTAATTTAATAAACTATTTGAATAAAATAGTTCATTTTAATATGATGGAACAAAAATAAACAAAGTGTCAAAATTAACAAAATGTTTATAACAGAAAAAGGTGAAAATATTATTTATTTATATTTTTTTGTTTAAATTTATGTTTTTTCAAAATAAAAAATATAAACAGATTTAACAAATATATTTTTATTATTAATTTATAAAATTTTAAAAATATAAATAAAAAACATAAAATAAAAATATTAACAAAGGGTTCAGTAACCTAGATTGGCATTTTAAAATGTGTTTGATTGGTAAAAATTTAGACAAAAAGTATAATAAAAATATAAAAATTTGATATAAAAATAATATATAATAAAATTTGATTAGAAGTAAAAAAAAAAAAAAGCAAAGATTTTTTTTTTTCCCCTAACATCACGAGATACGACAATAGGGCAAAGCGGGAAAATAGAAACAAAAAATAGCAATGGAGGGTGAGTCCACTCATATCCCGCCGGGCTCAAAACCCATGGATGACATGGGAAGAAAGTAGTGGTCGATACTACTACACACGGATCACTATCCGTGACATCTTGTACGTGGCAAATCTAGACCGTCCATAATAACTCCGCTAAACTAGCCTCTAGTCAAATCCCCAGGATCGAAAATTCAAAAAGTTCACAAATTTTCCAACATCCCGCGCTTATACCACCCATATATGTACACTTCGATTCCATCGATTGATTGTAAGTCGATACCCTCCTTTTCGAGAAATCGTCAGTTTCGCCATTTTATCTCTCTCAGCATCATCTCTCTCTCCCAACTTTGTAATCCATGGCTCGCACGAAGCAGACCGCTCGCAAGTCCACAGGGGGGAAGGCTCCGAGGAAGCAGCTCGCCACCAAGGCGGCTAGGAAGTCTGCGCCGGCCACCGGCGGAGTGAAGAAGCCCCACCGCTTCCGCCCCGGGACGGTGGCGCTTCGTGAGATCCGGAAGTACCAGAAGAGTACAGAGCTTCTGATCCGCAAGCTCCCCTTCCAGCGCCTCGTTCGTGAGATCGCCCAGGATTTCAAGACGGATCTGAGGTTCCAGAGCAGTGCCGTCGCGGCTCTCCAGGAGGCGGCGGAGGCTTACCTTGTCGGGCTCTTTGAGGACACCAATCTTTGTGCGATTCACGCCAAGAGAGTCACCATCATGCCCAAGGACATCCAACTTGCGAGGAGGATTCGAGGCGAGAGAGCCTAAGGGAACGTTGCCCTAGGGTGTTCTGTTTGGGTGTTTTTAGGGGTTGTTTGGTGCTATTGCTTTGGGGTTTAGTTACTGGGATGTATAATTACTAGTGTTTTGATTACCGACGGAGGTTTAGGAAGCCGAAGCTTATCTTTTGTGACGTGAAATAGTTGTTTTTAAAAGTTTGAACTTCACTCGAATGGAAACTTTGCTATTTCAAAAATTCAGTGACATTGTTATCTTTATTTGATCAATATGTGATCTGCTAATGGAGTTGCTTGTAAGGGTATTAATATTAAACAATAGCCACAGGACACAGTAATTTGGTTTAAATCTGACACGAAAACATGAAATTATTTAATGTAATGATACGAACGAGTAATGATACACGTCTTTACATGAAATTAATAGTATTTGGTTTTGATATTAAGCATCCTTATCAAACTTGAATTGGGTACCATTTGAAATTTGAAAAAATAAAAAATAAAAATTTTTACAATGAAATGAATAGAGTTTTAATGTTATTTTTGCATTTTTTTCATTTATTTAAAAATTTATGAACTTTTGTTATTGACATTTTGCCTTATTTTTTTTATTGGTTAACATATGCAAATTTATAATTTATTTTGTAAATTTTTTAGATAAAATTTGTGAACATTTTTACTTAATTATACGTGCCATCATTATATGTATGATATGATAAAATTTCTATTGTAAATATTTATTAAATTTTTTTTAGCATGAATGCTTATATCTTTCTAAAATTATTTTTTTAAACAAATTAATTAGTTTTACAAAATTTATACCTGTTACATGTTCAATTTTTTTATTAATTATAAAATCAAATATATTACAAAAATTCATAACAATGCAATGTATAAGTATTCGGAAGTGTTTGGTGTGATGAAAATTGTTTAAAATTTTTAAAAAATTTTTTAATACATTTTACACTTTTTATATTTTGTAAAATGTTTATAAATTTATATATATTTATATATCTTAATATTTTTTATAAATTCTAATAAATTTTTTGTAAATTCTAAAAATTTTTTACAAAATTTAAAGACTTTTTATATTTTTTAATAATTCTTACACAAAATTATTTCGACAGATCAAGAAAGTTGTTCAAAATGATTTTTCTCCTCAAAAAATTGATGTAAAAATTAAAATATTTTATTATTTATTTTAAAAAAATATAATTTCGTAATTATATAGCGACCACCAAAAAATTGTTAAAACTAATTTTTTTTTTATTATTTTCGTCGCTCCAGCGCCCCTAATGCCATTGAGGCTAAAAACCCTTCATTTTTACCCAGCTGGGTATTTATTTATTTATTTTTTCTAATCCCAAAGCCAATCATCCCAATCCTACTAAAGTGCGCCGCGGGTCCATTGGCAGCGAAATATTCTCCCGCCATCGTCTAAAACCACCCCAAATCAAAACTCCTCTCTTTTTTTTTTCCTTCGGAAGAGAGAAGCAATGGAACTGCCTGTGATAGATCTGGCGCCGTACTTGGTGGTTTCCGCCAAATTTAGGGGCGTTTTGGCCGGGGCGGCGGTGGAGCTGGATCCCCATCTGAAGAGCCTGTGCGAGGAGGTGAGTCGAACCCTAAGAGAGACCGGAGCTCTGCTGGTAAAAGATCCGAGATGCTCTGCCGCAGACAACGGTCGCTTCATCCAGATGATGGAGAAGTACTTCGAGCAGCCCGACGAGTTCAAGCGCCTCCAAGAGCGTCGTTACCTGCATTACCAGGTCTACTTATTAACTCCTTTCTCTCTCTCTCTCTCTCTATATATATATATATGCGTATAGAAATCGTTAACTGTTTATATGATCGTGTTTTCGTGCCTATAGGTTTATAGATGCATATGCTTTTTTGATTTTCGTGAGTTGGCCGCCACATTTTTGCCTAATTTAAGAATTGCTTTTTAGTGGCTTTACCTTTTCCTACAGTGTTGAAGGGACTAATTAATCGTCAAAGGAAAATTGGAGTCATTGACCTTTTGCATTTTGGATTATATAAACTGTTTGCTGTTTTTATTTTATTATTTTAAATTTTACTAAAAATATGATTTTTTTTATTGTGATTGAGCAATGATGTTCTGTACTTTTTGAAGCAAGGTTGGATCAGGCTTTTGATTTTGTGCATGTAAATAAATATAGGTCTAGAATTTAATAGATTCATCAATTAGAGTATGATTTATATGAACAAGATGGATTCATCAATTAGAGTATGATTTATATGAACAATGCAGAGTATTATTTTTATTAGCGTGGCCATTGATGGTGCTTTTTTTTTTTTCCTTTCCCATTTCTCTAACATTCGTTCCATGTACTTCTTATGATTATTATAGAGCTTCTTGTTGGATTTTTTGAATAAATATAGTAATTGAACTTGAACTAATGATTGGGAATAACTATAGTATCTTATGCTGTTCTGTTTGATTGTGGCAATAAATTGAAGATTGAATTGGATAGCAAAATAGATAACCTTGGGTTTAGAAAGCCTTTTTTTTTTTCAAAGATACGCATTCCAAACAGACAAACAGCTTAAGCTCTGCCAATTTTTGTTCTTTTTTCTCCCCCTTGTTTTTTTTTTTTTTTTTTAATCAGTAGGAGGACACATGAAATGCCCACTACCAGTATTCTTGACCTCAAAAAATAAAAAGGAACAGGCCAAGATTGATAAGACGTCATATAATTTGAGTAATTCCAATTTTAGAGGTAGCTTGAAAGCAAAAATTATAGATAAAATTGATAAGATAACATATCTAATATCTGATAAGGTCATGTATTGTCATCTTACCAAATTAACAATTAGGCTAGCTTTTATCAAGTCAGAATTGAAAATAATGTGAATTATGACGTGGTATCTTCCATCACCATTGCCTTGTAAGGAAAATTTTACCTGGTTAGCTTTTCAACCTTCAAGTAGAAGTACAAGTTTGTTTTATTATGCCAAGTGAAGAGTAAAGTGAAGTCACATCTGTCATCTGGACAATATATTGTACTTTGCTTAATGTTAACAAAGGTAGTCAACATTTTTTTTTTTTTTTGTTTTCGTATTTTTAAAATTTTCTACATTCACATTGCATACACTTTTAAAATCTATGTAAGGTCCAAATTCGTAGTGTAAGATGGGAGTCATGACTCATGAGACTCATTTTTAGCTGTCTCATGGTGTAAATAAAATAAGGTGCTTTCTTGTTGGGGAAGGAAACCTTATAAAAAATTAGTTCTGGTGTAAATGATAATCTCAGGTTGGGGTGACCCCTGAAGGAGTTGAAGTTCCTCGTAGCCTGGTTGATGAGGAAATGCAGAAGAAGTTAAGAGCAATGCCCAAAGAGTTCCAACCATCTACTCCCAAAGGACCAGATCCAAAATGGCGGTACATGTGGAGAGTTGGTCCTCGACCATCAAATACCCGCTTTCAGGTTCCATACCTTCTCTTATTTGTCAATATATATTAAGATGGCCTTCCTACCATCATTAATAGACATGCCTCTCATGTAGGAACTCAATGCTGAGCCGGTCATACCTGAAGGATTTCCTGAATGGAAAGATACCATGGATTTATGGGGCTACAAAATGATATCTGCTATAGAGGTGGATCATCATAGTGGTTTCTCAATTGTCTCATGCCGCTTCTTAATATAATTTCTTATGCATACATTTAGCTACATTTATTACGAACAAAATCTTTTTCTTGGTTGTATCAGGTTGTTGCAGAAATGGCAGCCATTGGGTTTGGCTTGCCAAAGGATGCATTCACTTCTCTTATGAAGCAGGTGACAATTGTTCATTGTCTGTCTAACAGTTTATATCTGTGGCCAAGTGATTTTTTCGTGCCTAACTTCTAAAATAAGGATGGTTACACTTTACTGTTTACCCCAAAATCACATTGCCCTCCTGATTCAAGTTTCAATGGTAAAACATAATCCCTTTGGATTAACATGCAACGTTAATATTTTTGTCCCAATTTACAGTTTGTGATTTATGCGCCATAAACTGACTATTTGGTTTCAATGATGTCTTTTAGGGCATGAAATGACATATATGCCTTTAGAGTTTTTATTTTATTTTATTTTTCTTCCTTACTCTTCTTCCTCTATTTTCTTCTATCCTAATACCTAAATCCAGAACCAGGCAGCACAACCATTCTTTTGCAATTTCTCCATTTTTCTTATAAACCAACTTCTATTACCTCTTCTTTCTTTTCTTCGCATGTTTTCTTTCTCTATCACTTACTTCTTCTTCTTCCTCCATTTTATTTCTATGTAAAAATTAAAACGAAGTCCCGTCACCATTGCCAATCACGCCTTTGACCTCCACTGCTGCTGCACACCACTTTCCACTTTTCATTAATTTCTTATGGAATGAAGACCTTAGTATCTAACCTTTCATTTGGAAAATGTACTGCACTAGCCTTCATGTGCTTTGTGGGCAGTTTCAACATGTTCACATTTATGCTTTCTTATCCGTTTGCAAACAATTTCACAGTATTTCCATGTTCCAATTTATTTTATCTGTCTCTTGGTGGTATTTTTATTTGGGTTTGATTTTTCATTCTGATCCTGGGGTTGTATTGTTTCATTCCCATAAAGAAAATTCTTTGTAACTTTGAGTACTGTTTAACATGAGCCTTCTCTCTTGGAACACAGGGACCACATCTGCTTGCTCCAACGGGGAGTGATCTTCAACGTTATGGTCAGGAGGGCACTGTGTTTGCAGGATATCACTATGACCTTAACTTTCTAACTATACATGGCAGGAGTAGATTCCCTGGTCTAAACATTTGGTTAAGAAATGGGAAAAAGATGGAAGTGAAAGTTCCTACAGGATGTCTTCTCATCCAGACTGGAAAGCAGGTTAGATCATATTAAGTACTGCCCTTGAAAAAGCATGGGTCAAATGCGTTATGGGACCACTCAGTATTGAGTGGGTATGTTAGGCATGTGCTGCAGTTTTTGCCATAGCAATGACACATTCCATGTTTCCTAATCACATTATTTTGTGTATTGATAGCTCCCCCACTTCAAACTACAACTTTTAACCATTCTGTCAGTCTGTTCGGTGTCTTTGTGATATTTTACATCATCAGATGATTTGTGTTCTGATTTAGGAACTTTATATTGAATTACTCAAAATGAAAGGAATCTACATTGTTGAACAAAGATGAAAGAGCGCAATGAATTGGTTATCTCTCATTGTGTTTGGAGTAGTTTGAGAGGTAAAACAAAAAAACTTGTGTATGCCACCATTTATTGGAAGTTACAACAAAATTTATGCAGTCACATGTTATGAACTAATCATGTCCATGGTAATTTATTTTTTGTATTTCTAAAAGTAGCTATAGCCATCCCTTCAAGTCTATTGTCATCATTTGCTGGCTTGAATTTTGCTTGCTATTGGTTTAACTGTTCTCTCTAGCTTAATATTGGCTGGTTGTGATATATGCATTTCAATATAAAGTAAAAACATTTCTCTTTACACTGCTTTAAGTGCAGATAGAATGGTTGTCAGCAGGAGATTGTATAGCTGGCATGCATGAAGTCGTCGTGACTAATAGGACAATTGATGCGATTAAACTGGCATCAGAGCAAAATCGCAGCCTCTGGAGAGTATCCTCAACAGTGAGTGAAGCGAACAATACTATACTCATCATCAATTTACCATGGGTGACTTGGCATTTGAAACTACTCATGCTTGTTTTCTGGCCTAAATTTTCTTCTTTCTTAATTAGTTATTTGCGCACATAGCATCTGATGCTGTCCTGAAGCCTTTAGGCCACTTTGCTGAATCTCCACTTGCCAGCAACTATCCACCCCTTTATGCAGGAGAATTTGTAGAACAAGAGCTTGCCGTAATTAATCTCAAAGGAAATAAAGGAGAGTTTTGATGACTCGAATCATCTGAGAAATAGTTTCTTTTTGCCCTAAGGATGCCAACACCATTTCAAGATTGGAGATGAAATAGGTTATGAAGCGGGTTGGATAAAATAATGATATTACATTGTTTATCCAACTTTAAATTGGAACCAGTTAGCCTTCTAATGAAGCCATTGTGTGCCTTATTGTTATATGTGATACTATCTTCATGATTGGACATTTGTTTGAATTTGTCGAATTATATTTATAATTGACATGTTTATGTAACCTGTAACAGCTTCATTTATGCATGACAGATAAAGTTGTCTCACAAATGAATGGAATGCTTATGCAGACGCTTTGCATATTTGTTTCATGGACTTAGAAGACGATTATGTATTTGTGCATATTTGAATACACAGAGATCAACTTGCAATTGGTTCTTAGCATATTGGATCAATAACTTGGTGGAAATGTGACCTTTTTTTTGCCAAAACTTGTTGGATACTCTGTTTGCTATTTAAATGTTGATGAAAATTACTTGAAGCCCCCATGTCACAGAATTTGAGTCTGCAAACTAACTTTTTTCCACCGTGTGCAATTTGTTTTATGAGCTGAAATGGCAGAGTTGCCATGAAAATAACATGAGATAAAAGAGTTAGGACAGAGGCACACAATAGCATGAGCTTCATCTCCATCCTATATATGGTTTGCCATTTTAAGCTCTATCCCTTGTAGCAAAGAAAAGCCTTGTCCAAAGTGAATTATATTAAAAAAAAAAAAAATGAAGCATTCTGGAGCTAGGGCTCTGCAGGTGCTGCCGCTGCTTGTGGTGTTGATGGTGGCGGCTCTGGCAGGGAAAGGAGAGGGCCAGTCTTGTGCCAGCACTTTCTTCTCTGCTCTTGTTCAGCTGATACCATGCAGGGTAGCAGTTGCGCCATTTAGCCTCATTCCACCAAGCGACGCCTGCTGCGCTGCCGTCAAGACTCTCGGCCAGCCGTGCCTGTGTGTCCTTGTCAATGGCCCTCCAATTTCTGGAGTTGATCGGAACATGGCACTGCAGCTCCCGGAGAAGTGCGCTGCTAACTTTGAGCCATGTGAATCTCTCTCTCTCTCTCTCTCTCTCTCTCTCTCTCCCTCCCCCCTTCCAATTGATGTACACACACTGATGTTTGATCTTTTGATCTGGTGGTTGTGCAGGTGGCATGGGCAAGTAAGAAATACAATGGCAAAGATAGAGCCAGGGATGGGAAATGCTTATGAATAAAAGCGTGCTAATTAATTGCTGTAGGGGAGCCTCTGTGTTATGTGATGTAGTAACACACACACACACACACACACACACACATATAGTGAAAATGCTGAAATTATGTGACAAATCTTACATATACCGGACTTTTGATGTTTGGGTTGCTCTTGGCTTCCCTTGATTTTTCTTGTGTTCTCTTTATTTTAGAATCCATAGCACAAATATATATATTTTGATCAATGGTTACTTATTCATTTCATGCTTTGGAGGAGAGTCCAATAGAATCTATGAAGCAAAAATCATCGATGTATAGAGTAGGAGATCAAAAGGAGATCAAACTCATCAATCCCTGATAAATAGTGACAAATATTCAGATAAAATTTGATGTACGTGGCAAGAATCATATGAAAATAAAAAGGGACAGGACATGTTGCAACAGGGGGAAGTAGTTGATCCATCCAAACCATCTTTAAATAAAAAAATGCCTCTAAAAATGAACCTCCCTCTCTCTCTCTATCTCATAAATTGGTAAACAACGAGCATAAGAAAATAAGAGAAGAAAAGTTGAAATTATAAATTTATACATATATTAAATTCAATTCAATAAAATTGTAGTCCCAAGCTAATTAGGATTAAGTGCACGAATACAAATTTTTTCGCGGATTATATTTTTTTGTGGCCCATGGGATTATTTTTTGACAATTGTGAATTGTGAATAAATATTTTGTAAGAATCCTTAAGAAAATGAGAGGGGAGAAAAAGGGGGGGGGGGACAACGTAGAGAAACTCCCACCGAAACCGTATAATATTTAATATGACTGAAATGAAATTCCAATTAACTAGTTTAATTGTGGACAAATTGCTACTGGTACATACAGGCAAGTGAGTAATGAAGAATTCGCCCATTTTTTTTGCTACACGGCGGGGCGAATATACTATTATGCAATCACACATTTCCCAATGGGATGCTTTGTCGTGGAAAAAAAAGGGGTCCCTGTAACAACCTCTTACATTCTTACTCAATGCTATGCTCGTGGGGGAATTATGACTAAAATAATTTTTTTTTGACCCCGCAGTCTAGTCTAGTGGTCGAGGCGAGTCCCTTCTGAGTTATGTCTTGGAGTGTGGGGGTTTGAATCGTCTCAGGTGCACTACCACAACTTAGATGGTGAGATGTTTTGGATCGAATCGCTCTCCCTCAATTTGACAAGTCGGGGTGGGTCTAAATGACCCTACCCAACCCAGATTCCAGGTAAAAAAAAAAAAAAAAAAAATGCTATGCTCGGTTATAACGAGGCCTTGTCCTTAAATTTTGGGGTAGTGGGCGAAACTTTTGGGAGGCATAGTCCTATGTTATAATAGAATTTTCAGTAAAATTAAGAAACAATAATTAATAAAATATTCGTGGAATCTTAATAACAATAAGATCCCAACTGAAGTCTTAGATTTGATTGCATTTTAATTAAATTTTTTTTTTCATATTTTACATAATCCAATCAGTTTTTTTTTTTAATTTTAATTTTTATTTTGAAATTAATTTTAACTTAATTAAAATAGGACCCTTAGATCAATATAATCAAACTAAAGTTGTGAATTTTTTTACTATAGTTTCTAGAACCCTATAAATAGAATTAAACAAGAAGTTCAAGTGTCTTTGTTGGTGTCTATGACATAAAGATATGCATAAATAGAGATAAGTAGTTCAAATTTTTTTTTTTAGTCAGATAAAATTTTAAATAAATAATAAATAATAAATAATATATTAAACATGTGATAACTATAACATATATAAATAGAATTAAGATAACAAGTTAAAGAGTTTATTACGTGAGCATTAAATAAAAAAATATAAAATTTTATAAATTTATTAAATTTTAACTGGTCTAAAATATTACTTAATATTTTATTATTAAATTTTTTTTTAAAGTTTTGAGACATTGTGGGACCCTAAGCCGCCCCAATGGCCTATGGTTGCCACGGCCGGTGAAAGAGCAAAGGAGTAAGTGGGAAACCCTCAAAAACTTCTAAATCTCAGTCCTCTCAAATAGGATCAATCCCCAACTACCCAACCAGCTGGGAATTTGCTACATTTTTCTCAATCAAAACTTAATAAATAAAAACAATGAATTCTCATTTGTGCTAACTACATAAAATAATTACTAACTCGACCTACTATTTTAGATGTCATACCCATGTTTCTTTCTTTCTTTCAATATTTATATATACATTTTTATATATAATTAAGCAGTAAAATTTGAATCCACCATTGTGCATGCTCATATGATTAGGTTAAATGTCACAACAGCATTCCTATTTCATGGGAGGAAAATCTTTGCATGCTCAACTCTCACCTCAATCTTCAACTGCCACCCCCAATGAATA
Organism: Vitellaria paradoxa; assembly: GCA_019916065.1. NCBI lineage: Eukaryota > Viridiplantae > Streptophyta > Magnoliopsida > Ericales > Sapotaceae > Vitellaria > Vitellaria paradoxa. The sequence goes on along the minus strand of CM034234.1, from coordinate 63,555,923 downwards.
GGAATCCCATTATATATATCTAATCTTGTGCATACTTTCAAGACTCACTACTCCCAAATCTCCATACACTCATGGCATTGTTGCATCTCTCTGTCTTCCTAGTCTTCAATTTCCTAGGTACATTTATCTTTAACAAAATTCCATTTTCAATCTCATCATTCATCCTAACTTTTTTTTTTTGGGTTTGTTTCGTGGTTTCTCAGGTGGTGATGGGGCGGTTTTCAGGCTGGAAAACAGGTGCAACACAACCGTGTGGCCTGGGATCCTAGCCGGAGCCGGCAGCCCCCAGCTGATGAATGGCGGACTCGAGCTAAAACCAGCCCAAACCATCGACGTCAGCCCCCCGACGGGGTGGTCAGGCCGCGTCTGGGGTCGCAGCGGCTGCTCCTTCGATCAATCAGGCAGAGGAAACTGCGTCACTGGAGACTGCGGCGGCGTCCTGGAATGCGCCGGAGCCGGGGGCACACCGCCAGCGACGCTCGCCGAGTTCACCCTGGGCAGGCCCCTTGATTTCTACGACATTAGTTTGGTGGACGGATTCAACATTCCAGTTTCCATAGCCCCTGGGTCCGGAAACTGTAAGGCGGTTGGATGTGGATCAGACTTGAACGCCGACTGCCCGGAGGGGCTGCAAGTGAGAAGGAATGGCGGCGTGGTGGCTTGCAAGAGCGCCTGTCTGGCTTTCAACAAGCCTGAATATTGCTGCACTGGGAATTACAATAGTCCCAATACTTGCAAGCCATCTGAGTATTCAGGATATTTCAAGGATGCTTGCCCTGCAGCTTATAGCTATGCCTATGATGATCCCACCAGCATTTGTACTTGTAAAGGACCTGATTATTACTCGATTACCTTCTGTTAAAAATCTCTTTTTTCTTCACAGAGGCATTAATTGGACAAAATTGTCGCAAGCAAACTGTTCTATTCTCTACTACAGGCAAATTAATTATAAGTTTTGCATTTATCTACTAAATACAAGGACTGATTACACAAAGGCACTTAATATTTATCGTTCCTGACATTCCTGTATATACTACCATTATATATATATATATCTGTACACCAGCAACTCATGCAGTGGGGCTTGAAATTTGTTTCTGCTTAATTGAACACGTGCACCTCGCCCGCTTGTCCGTGAGTGTCTGTACCAAGAACAAGGAACTTAGATTAGGGAAGATAAAGGTTGGTGCGGAGATTTTCCGGTGGTTGTTGATGATATATATATATATATATGGGTATACCTTGACTTGTTTCTGAAGGTCTTTAATGTACTCAACTGCCAAATCTAACATGTCTGCTGTGTTTGTTTGCTGCCAATTGATAAACAACCAAAGTTCAAGAATTATGCTTTCAAAACTGGAATGTGTTACGTATCAGTGTATATATGGCCGCCACCAAAAATCTTAAAAAGTAACCTTATCCATGTTTGGGAAAAGGTCCTGCAGTTTTTTCATCCTCTCGCTAATCCGCGTTCTTCTCATCTGGAATCAAAACCAGTAAACAAATCAAACGTTTGACCAACATCAACTGTGAAAACTCCCCCCCCCCAAACAAGTTAGTTATTAACTTGTGTTTAGATTAACGATTTGTCAATAAAAGATAAAAGGGAAGGGATCTAAAATTTTTACTTGTCATGAAAAAATTGAAAGAGAGAGTTGTGGGATTTAATGATTAATGGCTTTAATTTTCTTATACTTTTTTAATTCATTCAAACAAGATTATGTACTTGAAATTTTATATTTTCTTCTTTTTTTCCCTATCTTTCTCTTTTTCTTTTCTTTTTTCTTTCTCTCACTAAATCTTCACTCCAAACACACCCTCAAGAAATAATAACAGAGCACTTTACCCTCTCTGCAATACTTCGTGGGTGTGTTGCACAACCTCTTTTGGCCCTGATCTTACAAGGGACAGATTCTTGTTGAAATTGCAAATACTTTTCAATGGCGGCCATCTCAGCAGAAGTTTTTGGCAAGCTCAAATGGTGAGTCAGTCCAGTGTAATTTCTAGAGCTTCCATGCTGATAAGAAAAATAATATCAGTGATGAGCATAAGTGGAATAAAGAAGCGGAAAAAAAAGGGGGGGAATAAATATGATATGCAAATGCTACCTGACTTTCCAACGCATTGAAACCAGAGAACTTCTCTTCAGCATCTCTGTCTCTCTTTAGGCCAGTAATTTTAGAATCATTCCAACTCTCGTTTTGGAAGCCGGTTGAATAAAACCCATTCCTCCCATCACCATTCCCCGAGCAGCCATTCTCTGGATTATTGCTTTCATTTCTGTTTTCAGCAATCTGAGGCATGAATCTAGCGCAAGAAGACGGCCCAGACGAGAAGTTCATATGATCATTCAACCTTCTGGTTGGACTGACTTTTACATTAGTTCCATTAGCCACTCTGAAGTCTCCTGCATCTCTGATAATAGCAAATCCTGCCATTTATCCCGAGTCTTCAGCAACAAATTCTCCAGTAATAATCACTAGAACTAGAATCAGTTTCAAGAAAAGTCACAGCTAGGATGAGAATTGGCTGAATATATTTGGGACATGAAAAATCAAAGCTCCTCAAGGCAATCTTACTATGACACTTCCCCTACCAAAGGCATTGAAGCACAATGGTAATTGAAGGGGAGAGCTAAGATTTGGAGTTCAATTCTTGCCCTTGCCGAAATGTACACTCACAATCACTTAAATTTGTCATAATTGGCACTTATTCTAATTTTTATTTCTTTCTTTTTTACTAGATCATTTTTCCCTAATAAAGTTGCATTCACCATTCCTTTTTTTTTTTTTTTTAATTTTCCCCTTTCTACCATATAATATATAGTCAATTCAAAAAAAAAAAAAAAAAAAAGGAAACACATTAAACACAAAGGCTCAAAGCTCAAAAGGGTTTGCTTCTTTAAGCATTACTGTTCAGTATTCCCTCCCTCCCCAATCCTGGCATTTTCCTCAGATCCAGAGGCAAAAAGTCAACTCTTTCGCCAAAGAAAAGTCCCACTTTCCAGCTTATTTTGCATTTGGTGTTCAAAAATTTAGTAAAATTTTTTAAAAATTTTTGAAAATTTTTATAACATTTTTATAAATTCTTACCTTCATAAAGTTCAAAAAAATTCAATAATTTAAAAAAAAAAGTCGATAACTAGAATTTGGTTAATTAAATAGTACAAATTTTTTCGCCATTCTCATCATAGACTCTCAAACTACTGAAAGACAATCATTTTAACCATTTTTTTTTTTGTAGTCGTATAAACCTTACTATGAATTGTAGAAATTGTTTTGATAGATTTGCGAACAAAAATCTTACTATTTATTGTTAAAAAAATATAATTTAAGATGTGTGCACCAAATGTAAAAATTTTTTTTCAAATTACATATTATCTCATTTTTTACTGCTTTAAACACATCTCGGACCACCAATTATAAATGTACCCTAATTGAATAAAAAGTCGAATTGTCAAAAAACTATAGCAACAACATGAGAACGTACCATTTTCAGCAGTCAAGTCGGAGAAAAACACCGGTGGAGAGCTGCTCTGCCTGATGAGATTTGAGCAATTGGCCACACTCACCTTCCCCTTCCCCTGCCGATTCTCCATTTCTGAACCATTCTCAACCTTGTACAAGCCCTCTAAATTACTCACTGGATCACTGTGATTCGTCAAATCAGGATGATCTAGTGAAGATTGGTAAATCATCTGCGACGACGAAGGAGTAGAATATTGGTGCTGCTCCGGCATCTCGTGCTTTACAGCCGTCGGAAATTCGTGCGGCTCGGAGTCGCCCGAGCCGTCAGAAGACAGCAACCTCGCGAACATGGATTCGGATTCGGGAGTCGAGGATTGGTGAGCATCCAGAAAATTGTCACATACGTCGCCGTGGACAAGGCTCTCAAAGAAGGAGCTCGGCCCCGAACGGTAACGCGTTAGGCCGGAGCTCTGCTCAAAAATATCTGAATTCATGAATTCACTGGAATGCTTGAAAGTAGGCGAAAACAGGACACTCGTGTCTCTCAAAATCGCCTCTGAGCTCCCAACTCCATACATCTTCGCTCAAACTTTACCAAATACAAATTACTTCTGAAAAGGAACAAAAATTCGATCTTAATAGATTTGTTAATCGCTTCATAAATTATCTTCGACTCATCAAATCTTCAGAGAATAAACAGTGAATAATATATATATATATATATATCTAAAGAAACGAAGGATAGAGCTCCGAGACTGTGATTTGATTAATTAACATACCTCTCAACTTTTCAGTGCTTGAACACCGATCAAGCTTTAAACTGCTTGAAAACTAGCTTCAACACAGCAAATCTTCAGGGGAGAAACAAGGAATTACCAAAAAAAACTCAACACAAAAGAGAAGATTTCTGCGTCTGAGATTCGGTAAATCCCAATAGCTTCCAGTGCTTAAATTCGAATAAGGATTTGTCTTTGTTCACTTCAAAACAACAGAGGAAGAGAGAGAGGTTTCAATTTCAGTCAAGTCTTAGAAAGGGGCGGAGCAAGGAATTTGTAGCGCTGCGATGGGGGCTATCCATAGAGTTGATTTTCCCCGATTACCCTCCCTGTTTGACTGCTATTTACGGGGAAGTGCTACTGTGACGTGAAGTAGTCCATGACAGGCGAACAAGTAATCAACCTATTTATTTTTAGTGGACCAAACTGGCCCTATTTGGGAAGGGTAATTACCAAAGAGTTTGGGGCCTGTTCATTAATGTCGTCTTGTTATATGATTTTATCCAGTTGTTTAATAATAACCTTAACCTTATCCAATACAAAGCTTAAAAGCGTGGGGGCTAAAAAAAGCTATATTAAAAGCATTTGGTTTAATGCGTCTCCACTCTTACGCGGAGAGTCACCGTGCCCCATTTTGATGTTCTTTGATCTTTCTGAAGGCCACCGGGTCCTTGGATACATTCATAAAATTGCATAACAAAATATGGGAACTTAGGGTCCGTTTGGGCCATCAGATAACTACTTTTGCATATAAGACTAACACGTGATAGTTTAATAGTTAATTAATCATTTGATAAAAATTTATAAAAGTTATTTTTCTATTTGTTGAAGAACATGAGCGGAGGTGTGGATAAGTTAACGTGGCTTATAACCTAGCTACAATTTTGATTCAAAATTTTTTTCATATTAATAGTATATATTATCTTAATTTAATTATTTATAGTTTAATTTAATATTAAGTCATAGCTTGATTTAATACCAAACCATAGTCTTATAATCCAGAATGAGAAAATTTTTTAGCCTAATTTAATACTCAGCCATATTCTAGTTTAATCATAAGCCTATAACTCAAGGTAAGAAAAATTCTTAACCCTACCCTTATTGAAAAGAGTTAGAGGAAAATTGAAGAAAACTAACAAAAATTAATTTTTTTTGGTGTGCCAAATATTATCTGATACTCTACTTACTGTAATTTAGGGAAACAAAGCACGTGCACGCATGAACTGGTTAGAAAATAGCTATAAATTATCAAAATATCTTTAGAAAAAAAAAAGCAAGGGTGATGCAAAAGAGGATCACAAAAAACTCTATAGTGACACTTTGGTCATTTATTAATGTAGGAGGAAAGAAGTGTTAAATGAGATGCGAATATCATATGCTTGTAATTTTGATCAACATCTTCTATTTAACTTTTTAGTCCTTTTTAGCAATAGAAAGGTCATACATTATTTAATCAAACACAAATAGAATAAATTATAATTGCTCCTAAAAATGTATCATCAAAAATATGCTGTACATTTATTATTTTGTTACTCTATCATTTTAAAATGAAAGAGTTCGATACAGTACAAATTAATTATTAATTATAAGCTTTCTACTTCCATTGTATAGTTTCCTTTATTTATGATGTGGGTGAAATCACCTCCCTCTCATGGACTATTCTTAGATTATAAACTCAAGTAGAGACAGATAATTACTCTATCCCACCGACTTAGGATAATTACAAAAAGACATAAAATATTTAAAGTAAAATATGTAAAATAATACGTAATTTAATATAAAAAATATATAATTCCAATTAATTAATCTATTTTATCTTGAAATTTTAACAGGCCTATGAATGAAACCAAATTTTTTTTAAAAGATAATAAATCAAATCAGACTGAGATTAAACCAAAACGCCAAACCATTTCAATGGAGATTTCATTTTATTTATTTATTTTTTATTTATTTTTATCACAGCTAGCTTTGGCCGATCTTGAATGGTTGATTAGAGCTGGTCTGAATTTTGACTTTTGCCTAAAGTCAACTGCCCCCTTCAAATTTTATTCAATTTTGTGATAAAATTATACTTCTTTGACCATGCGCTTCAAGCTAGCTTAGTTGCCGCTGAAATTAGTACATTTTTATGAATTAAATAATTCACGCGCTTAGTTATAAAAATAAAACAAGTCAATAATTAACAAAATTTATTTAATTTTAGTTGACGCAAGATTAATTTTTCATTGTTGCATTGGAAACATAATTAGCCAATTCAAATAAAGTATTTCGCGAGGAGCCCATCACCCGTTACAATTTGACAAATTTAAATTAATTAATCTAGTTGTCATAAAAAATAACAATAGTAACTCTAAAAGTGAAATGAAATGATAAGGAAAACCGACATGAAAAGTAAAGTTAAGAAATAAAAAAAAAAATAACTCTGAATTATTAAGTACTATTTGGGGTATCAAAATTTATCAAAATTTACTAACTTTAACTGATTTTTTACACTTTCTTCTTATTAAATTTCTCTACATATCATTTTTATGACATATCTTTCTATTTTTATTGTATTTTTTTAACTTAATTTTTTGTCAACCAAACAAACTTTAAAAACATTGTCAAAGGGGCTTGAATATTGCTGCATTCCAACCCGCCGACTAATCACTCAGGTCCAAGGTCTAATGGTTCTTCTACAGCCACGTTCTTGACTATATATTGAATTTTATGCAATTGAAATGTTGTTTGACAATTTTTAAAATATAAATTAATGCGCGAAATATCGAATTTTTTTTTGTAAGAGTAAATTACACATAAATTTTTTAAATATTTTAATAATTACATTTGGACCCCTCAATATTTAAAATTTATAAAGACTTTCTTTATTTTGAAAAGTTGATGACCTCCGATCCCCTTCTGTTAGTTTTGCTACTAACTTCATTAAAATTTTAGTGAAAAGACTGTTATACTCCTGACCCATTCTTTTTCTTTTTCTTTTTCTTTTCTCAAAATCAATTCGTTATTCTCTCTCTCTCTCTCTTTTGTTTTTTATTTTATTAAAATTATAATAATTTATTTTGTTAGAGTTAATATTATTTATAATTAATATAATTTATTTTATTTAATTAAAATTATATATTAATAAATAATAATTACGTATTAAAGTAGTTTGTTTTAGTAAAATTAAAATTAATAATAATTACATATTAGAATATTTAATCTTGTAAAAATGAAAATAAGAAGTTCTTAGATTAAAATATTTATTTTATTAAAATAACAATAATTATTAAATTGTTTATTTTATTCATATATTTTATTAAATTATATTAATTTTATTAAATCAAATAATAATTTATTATTAGATTATGTTATTTATTAATATATTTCATCAAAACTAATTATTAATAAAAATAAATATTTTATAACATTAAGTTAATTAATTTAAATATATTTTATTAAATTACTTAATCAAATAAAATTTAAATATATTTTATTGAAGTCAATTAATTTTATATTTTTTAATAAAATTATATATTTTATTTAAATAAAAATAATTACTGTAATTAAAATTATTGGGCTAATCCCCGTACAAAAACACCGATCAATCCCAGTAATTACCCTAAAAGTGATGTGAAATGATAAGGAAAACTGACATGAAAAGTAAAAATAAAAAATAAACTAATAATTTTTAAAAAAACATTGTCAAAAGGGCTTGAATATTGCTGCATTCAAACCCGTCTCGCATCACCGACTAATCACTGAAGTCTAAGGTCTAATGGTTTTTCTACAGCCATGTTCTTGACTGTATATAGAATTTTACACAATTGAAATGTTGTTTGACAATTATTGAAATATAGATTATTGTGCAAAATATCGAATTATCTTTATATAATATAATAGTAAAAAAATAGTAAGATAAACTAATAAAAATAATTACAAAGGGAAATATAAAATTTTCATAATTCATTCAAGTAAACGATAAGATCTACTTTTTATTATAAACTCCAATAATAAAGTAAAAATTTATGAGAAAGAGATGAAAAAATAATAAATAAGTCTTTAGAGAAATTCTCTGATTTTATTTTTAATTTTTCTTTCAAAATTTATTTTCAAAAACAAAAGATAGCTTTATACATGAAATGAAAAATGATAAAAAAATCATTTTGAGAGTTTTTAACAAATAATAAAAAAATCTCAAAATAAAAAAAATAAAATATTTTTTGTTTCATCGTTTTAAGATTTTAAACATATAAAATAAAAATAAAAAATAAAAAACAAAAACGTAAACCAAATACCAACTTAGAAGTTAAGTTGAGCTTGCTCAATTAACACCATCCTAGTAATATTAGCTCCGTACCTAGGTTGCGCTGCACAAATAATTACGGGTGATTTGGAAACATTATTTTCAATTATTTTCTTTTTTTTAGCTTATTTTTATCTTAAACGATTTTTTTTACCAAAATGTACTTTTTACTTTGTAGTTTTTTTTTCTTTTACCTTTATGTGAATTTTTATTTTTATTTTTGATAAATTCAAATAACATATTTAAAAATAATCAAATAAAAAAAGTTAAAATTTAATTAAAAAATCATATTAAACGAATAAAAGATAAAATAAAAGTTTTCGGAGCCGCCGGGTCTCAAGCCAAACCACCACTCCTTCGTACCGCCGCAATGAAATTGATTTTATGTACTTCACCTTATTAAAAAAATTATTTATGAAATTTCTAGCAACATATTTAAGTAGTTTATATGCAAACAATATCACTACAAATATTAAGTTTACCCGTATATATTATCTATGTAAACAATGGTTTACATAGGGTGTGTTTGACATCTAACAAAATAATACAAAATTTTATAAATTTCTATAAATACGAATTACGAGATAATAAAATTTAAATTATCTACTCACTGCACAAAATACGAGATATTAACTTTTACAATTTTTTACAATTTTATATAACTCCAAACATACCCATATATCAGTTTGGAGTGATAAAAAATGAGATAAAATGAAATAAAATATGGTTTGGGAAAACTTTTTGCGTTTAGTGCACACATCTCAAACTGTATTTTTTAGATATGAATAGTAAGATTCCCGTTCTGACGGATTGGATTTTCATTTGGACGGATTTAAAATTTTTGACAGTTATGACTTCATTGCACTACAATCAGTTCAAACGGATTGTAGAAACCGTTTGGATGAAAGTTGACCGTGTAAATCATTCGGAACGATTTCTACAATCCGTTAGAATGGTTTCTACGACCCCACAAAAAATAGTTAAAATGACTGTCATTCGGTAGTTTGGGAGACCATGATGAGAATGGCGAAAAAAATTTTATTATTTGATTAACTGAATTCTAGTTATCGACTTTTTTTTTTAAAGGTATTGAACTTTTTTTGAACTTTGAGAATGCGAGAATGTGTAAAAATGTATAAAGATTTTTAAAGATTTTCACTAAAATTTGATGCACTAAACGCACCTTATATATATATATATATATATAGAGTTTGGCAACGTCACTGTAGCACTACGGTTGTAATACATGACATCTAATTATAACTATTTTGTATCACGTAAGATTTAACTTGCACTATAGTTGTAACACGTGTCACCTAATCGTAGTTATCTTAATTAATTTTATTCAAATTAGAATGTTCATGGATATCACTTAATATTTTTATTTAATTTACACTTCTATTTATCATATAACTTTTTATTTTTTATTTTTATTTTTATTTAAAACATATTGTTATTTTTATTTTTTCTATAATTTAATAAATTATTATTTAAAACATAGTAAATATTATTATTGTTATTAAACATAATAATGCAAGAAAATATTTACCTTGTTAAATAAAGTTTTTAAAAATAAATATTATTATATTATTAAAAAAATAATATAAAAAAATAATTAGCTTGTTAAATAAAAATTTTAATTTATTAACGTAAATTTATAATTAGAATTATCTTTATTTATACTTATATAATTTAAATGGAATTAGTATTGTATATAATTACCACTTATTCATAATTTTATTAAGACTAGAATGCTCGTGAATATCACTTCATATTTTTATTGACTTGACACTTCTATTTAATTATTATATAACTTGTCATTTTTAATTTTTATAATTTAATAAATTATTATTTAAAAAATAATAAATATAATAATAATTATTATTAAATAAAATAAAATAATGCAAAATATCATCAGACAAAGTAAGTGATATCTTGAATCAAACTGTAATATTGTTTATTAAAATTATATATATATATATATATATAGTAATATTATTTGTTAAAAATTATCAAAGAATATTTGTAATATCCGGTATTTATTTTTGACTATTTATGTGTTATTTTGGGCTAATAAAATATTTATGTTGAAATTTAGTTGATTTATTTTATTTTTTCTAGGCTGGCTTTAGCTTGGATTGATATTTGATTGGATAACTAGGCCAAGGGCCTTAAAAAATAATAAACATAATAATAATTATTAAATAAAATAAAATAATGCAAAATATCATCAGACAAAGTAAGTGATATCTTGAATCAAACTGTAATATTGTTTATTAAAGTTATATATATATATATATATATATATATATATATATAGTAATATTATTTGTTAAAAATTATCAAACAATATTTGTAATATCCGGTATTTATTTTTGACTATTTATATGTTATTTTGGGCTAATAAAATATTTATGTTGAAATTTAGTTGATTTATTTTATTTTTTCTAGGCTGGCTTTAGCTTGGATTGATATTTGGTTGGATAACTAGGCCAAGGGCCTAGCTCCCTTTCCTTTTCTTCCTTTTACTTTATTTTTTTTCTTTTTCCTTTTTTCTTTTGGGTTGGTTCGGTTGCTAGAGAAAAGAGAAAAAAGAGAAAAAGAGAGAGAGGAAAGAGAAGGTAGAGAGAGAAAGTGTAATCTAGAGTGAAAAGTTAGCGGATCGGAGTAGTATTTGATGTCATGAACGTTGTGGCGATGTTCATTTTTGACGATTTGACCCGAGGTGAGAGAAATCAGCTTTTGAAAGTTGGGAGCTCAACTTGTTTGCTTTGTTTTTCTTCTATTCTTTTCGAGATAGGTGGGACTTATATTTGTACTCTAAATGTTGTTAGGATGGTTTTGATGTATATATATGCTTGATTTAGTTGAATGTTATGTGATTCGTGTATATATATATATATATATAAATGTGGTTATATGTATGTATATAAATGTTAATATCTTGCATACATTTGAGTTGTTCTTTAATTAAGTGTTGAAGAAATACATGATTTAAGTGTTTAAATATTTATACATAAGTTATTGTTGAGAATGAAGCTTGAAATGATGATTTAGGGGTAATTTGAAACTGGATCTTGTTAGAAATGAAAGCACTGGGCACTAGACTCTAGTGTTAAGACCGGTTGATTGGGGTGTCCGGACTACAGCTTAGGGTGTCCGGACACCAGAATGGTAGATTTTTAGAAAAGTGTAAAATTTGATTTTTAATTACATTTTTGTACTCAAACTAAATTATTATGGATTTCTAGTGAAGGAATGAACCCAAAATCATCATTAAGTTTAATGAGAATGTATTTTTATATTGAGATGATATTTATTTTTATATTGGGGCTGGGGTGGCATCATTTGGTTTATGTTGAGAGTGTTGATTGGTTGAGAGTGCCACTTTTATATTATGATATGCCGAGGCACAGGTTATATATATATAGACGGGATCCACAATTTGAAAAAAAGTAAGAAAATGAGATTTTGAAAATACCAAATAATTCCCCAATCAATATATATGGCTAGAGTTTAGTCATTTGGAGTTGAGACGTTAATTATGAGATATGATTATGAGATTTTCCTCTGGACTGCAGCCAGACCCTGCTTGAGTTGAGTAGATGCTTGACTAGGGATGTAACATGGTTTCCAAAAGAAAGGCTAAGAGGTGTAATACGGTTTCCTTGAGTCTTACACCAGCGGGGGTGTACACGGTTCTCTACTTGATTTATATATATATTGGGATATACGTTCGCCGTGAGTGTAAACGGTGTAGTTAGTGACGCCGTGTGCTTTGCTAAGCATCATCTGTTCCAGGATAAGGTTGGGGGTAGATGGAAATTAGAGAATATGTATTGATATTACATTCCACGATATCCCATTGCATGAGATTGTATTTATATTTCTTTATATTGAGATGTTAATATAATGTGTCTATGATATTAATTGATGAGATGTATGATTTATCCGGTTAATTCATGAGTTGGGTTATGAAATAAGAGATATAGATTTAGAAACTACAATGACTTGATTCCCGAGGTAGAATACGTAGGTAGCTTATGCTAAATTAGCCTGAGTCTGATCTTAACTATGGGTGATAACATTTGTATCTAGTTTTGTTTAACTGAAAGTTGAATTACTAGTATTATAAATGGTATGACCTAGAGGGTGGGTTCGATACTGATATTTATGATATTATTATTTGGATAACTATAAACATGGTTATAGTGTTTGTTCTAATCATGTAAACCTTAGATATGGTTATTGGAAATAATGTTAAAGTGGATGAGGCTTTTGATAAATTGATAGTGATCTATTCAAATATTATTTTAATATGGGAATAAGGGACGTGTTTAGTTGCTTTGACAATAATTATAATATTATGATTAGACATTGGAATAGATTTTTATTTAATTTAATTTGGTTCTATGTTCTTATGCTGTTTGTTTTGGACAATTAAGTTAGGAGCATGACAATATTACAAATTAAAAAATAAAATTGGCAATGGATAAATCAATTTAATTGAAGTGCTACTCAAATATTTCTTGGATTTGAACTTTTAATTCAATCAAAATAGTATCATAACTGGAATAGATAGGATTTCAAAATGGTATTCTACTCTAAATAGAATAAGATTCTCTTGCATGTAAAATTTATAAATATATACGAAGACTTCTTTTCTTTTAAATTTCTTAGAGACTTTTTATTACAATAATTTTCTTTTCGACTTAGTGATTTGCTAGGTAAATACTTAAATTTTAATTTTTAAAAGTTCTTATATGTAATTAATATATATTTTGTAAGTTTTTATATGCAATTGATATATATATACTCTGCTAGGAAGAGCAGAAACAATAACTATAAAAATTGTTTAATTATATAAGTAAGTGTTGTTATTCTTCAACTTTCTTAATTTTTTTGATTTTTTTATTTATTAGAATTGAATTTAATCGAATCGATACTATTGATGGTATTAATATTTTAATTTATTTTATATTCACTATCTGATTGAATTTGCATAAACAACAGTATATATTACTTTCAAATATATCTCTACAACTTAACTGTTTTAACTTATGATAGTATGCTTACTCAACTTAACTATATAATATGACAAATCTGTGTACCGCAGGGGCCATATCACTAGTTACACACACGCACACACGCACACACACATATATATAAATGAGAGTTTGGTAACGCTGTTTAATCACGTAGGACTTAACTTGCACTACAGTTGTGACATGTGACACCTAATTATAACAATCTTGTGTCACGTAAGATTTGCTGTTGTGACTCATGTATGGCTGTGACACATGGCATCTAATTAATTATAATTATCTTAATTATTGTGTAAAGAAATTAATATTTTAAATAATTACTACTTATTCACAATTTTTAATTTTATTCAAACTAAAATGTTCATGAATATCATTTGATATTTTTATTTAATTTACACTTTAATTTATTATATAACTTCTTATTTTTATTTTTATTTAAAAATATTCTTATTTTTTATTTTTTCCATATTTAATAAATTATTATTTAGAACTTAATAAATATTATTGTTGTTATTAAACAAGATAATGCAAAAAAAATATTTTTCTTGTTAAATAAAGGTTTTAATAATAAACATATTCTTATTTTTTATTTTTTATATATTTTATTAAATTATTATTTAAAACATAATAAATATTATTGTTATTATTAAGCAAGACAATGTAAAAAAATATTTACCCTATTAAATAAGGTATTTAATTTAATAATAAATATTATTATTATTATTAAACAAAATAACGTAAAAAAATAATTAGCCTGTTAAATAAAAATTCAATTTATTGTCATAAATTTATAATTATAATTATCTTAATTTAAAATTATATAATCTAAATGGAATTAGTATTATACGTAATTACCACTTATCATAATTTTATTCAAATTAGAATGTTTGTGGATATTACTTGATATTTTCATTTAATCGACACTTCTATTTAATTATCATATAACTTCTTATTTTTAATTTTTATAATTTAATAAATTATTATTTAAAAATAATAAATATGATGCAAAAAATAATTAACTTGTTAAATAAATATTTTAATTTGTTAACAAGTAACAAGTGCTTTATTATTTTTATCAAAAGGCAAAACAAGTGGAATATCTTAAATCAAATTGTAATATTATTTATTAAAATTATCTATATATTGTAATATTATTTTTTAAAAAATATTAAACAATATTAGAAATTAAAAATAAAATTAGCAATGAATAAATCAATTTAATTGAAGTGTCACTCAAACTTTTCTTAAATTTGGACTTTCAATTCGATCAAAATAGTATTCTTATTAGAATAAGATAGGATTTCAAAGTGGTAATATAATCTAAATAGAATAGGACTCTCATGAATGCAAAATTTATAAATAGATACGAAAATTTTCTTTTCTTCAAAATTTTGGAGATTTTTTATTATAACAATTTTTCGTTCGACTTTGTGATTACTAAGTATGTACTTAAATTTTAATTTTTTAAAATTTTTATATGTGATTGATATGTATTTTGTAAGTCTTTATATGTAACTCTTATATATATATATATATATACATATATGTATGTACATATATGTACATACATATATGGTAGAAATAGTAAAAATAATAATGATTAAAATTATTTAATTATATGAGTAAGTGTTGCTATTCTTCAACTTTTTTTTTTCTTTTTATTTATTAGAATTTGAATTTAATCAAATCGATGTTATTGATGATGTTGATATTTTAATTTGTTTTGCGTTCACTATTTGATTGAATTTGTATAAACAATAATATTTATTGCTTTCAAATATATTTTTACAATTTAACTATTTTAACATATGATAATACCCTTCAATTTAATTATATGATATGACAAATTCGTGTATCGCACAAGTCATATCACTAATTATATATATATATATATATATAAAGTAGAGTCTAGTATCGCAGTTGCACCACATAGGACATAACTTGCACTATAGTTATGACACATGCACTTAATTATAATTATCTTACATCACGTAAGACTAAATTGCGATATGGTTGTAACACATATACAGTTGTGACACGTGGGACTTAATTATAATTATCTTATAAAAAAATTAATATTTTACATAATTACTATTCATTCACAATTTAACTCTATTCAAACTAGAATGTCATTGGCATCACCTGATATTTTTATTTAATCTATGATTCTGTCTTGAAACCAACACTTTTACTTGTCATATAATTTCTCATTTTTTATTTTTATTTTTATTTAAAGCATATTCTTTTTTTATTTTTATATTTTAATAAATTATTATTTAAAACATAATAAAAATTATTATTGTTATTAAAATATTTACCCGGATAAATAGTAAATTTTTATTTAAAATAATGTTAGCATGACTATCATTTATTCACAATTTTATTTAAACTATAATGTTTATCGATATCACTTGATATTTTTATTTAATCTATGCTTCTATTTATTATATAATTTATTTTTTATTTTTTATATTTTAATAAATTTTTATTTAAAACATACTAATTATTATTATTTAATAAAATATTATTTGATCTACACTTTTATTTATCATATAACTTCTTATTTTTTATTTTTTTATATTTTAATAAAATTTTATTTAAAACTAACAAAATCATATATATTTACTCTTCATGCATGGCATAGATCTAATCACTAGTGTATATATATATATATATATATATATCATTAGGTATAATTTTTCTTATCATCTTTTCTTACCAATTTTATTGTCAATCTATTAAAATTAAGCTTGAAAATTTGTACTCCTAAATTCCTAATTAATAAATTGGTCACCTAATTTTCCAAATCAATTTAAATTTAATTCTATTTTTCCCAAACTTTATTTCTCCCAAGAGAATAAATTCTTCAGCTTCGTTCCAAATTTTCAACATAGCGTAGAGCCGCTTACTGGAAATTATAAATAAAATAAACAAACCACAATAGACTCTGTGCTTAAAAAATTAACAAACTGCTTGTTTTGGTATTGGCATATGTTACGCATAAATTTTGACATTTCTGCAAAAATAAAATTAAAATAATTAAAAAAAACTAATGAGAATCAATGAAATTGAAATCTGTTGTAGAAATTGAGAGAGAATGTTTGGTTGGGTAAAAGTAACTAAAATTCACTGACTTTCATTAGTTTTTTGCATTTTTTTTAATCAAATTTCACCACTTATTATTTTTATATTAAATTTTTATACTTTTACTATAATTGTTGACCAATCTTTTTTCAACCAAACACGAATAGACATAAGGGATCCAATATATATACAATAAATATATATGTAATATTGTGCCATCTTAGTAATGGGATTTATATTTTATATATATATATACACACACGTATGTATGTGTAATATGCAGTGTGTTGAAATTAAAAAGACAAAAAGTTCATTTCTCTGACTATATATATATATATATATAGTCTTGGCATATATATGCAATTAATTGACGAATATAATTATCTTCTCAATTTTGAATCTTTGATTTGCATGTACCAGGCTGTGTTTGGATGGAAATTTTGTCATAGAAAAAAACTTAATAATTTTAAAATCATTTCTTATTTTTAATTTTTGATTGCAAATGAAAAAAATAAAATTGTAGAAATTAAAAATAATTAAATAAAAATTATTTAATGGATAAATGCCTTTTATTTTATTATATTTTTAATCTATTCAAATAAAAATATATATATTTAAAATTTTAAGTTTTCTTCCACTTTTTTTTTTCTATTTTTTTTTATTTTTCTCTCACCAAATTCTCATGCCAAAACACACATAAACACACATTTATTGTTAGAGGGGCACGTTGCGTTTAGCAACACAAATGTTTTTGCTAATTAGAAAAGAGTTGGTGTAGTTTTCTTCTTCTTTTTTTTTTTTAATCTATTATTGTATGAATTATTTATTAAAATTTGATTTTCAATAACTTTTGGACATGTCATTCACATTTTTAAAATATTTTAAACTAAAAAAATTAATAAATAGGTAAAGAACTAGAAATTATTTAAAGACATAATCAATTTTTCACGTGTACATGAAATTTTTTCTTTTAAGAAATTTAAAAAAAAATGTAAAGAACATGTCTAAAATTCACAATTTTATTCATTTTTTTGTGAACTATAAATTTAAAAAATAAAATGCAAATCATAAGTAATTAAAAAAAAAATAAATGGAAGGTATGCCTTAAAGGATGGCATAAAAGTTCCTCAACAGTTAGGTGACTCAAATCTTGTATTCTATATATATATATATATATATATCCATTCACACGCTCTTGATAATGAATGTAAAATGCTAGAGGACAAAAAATAAATAAGAAATGTGTGTACGTGAGGGGGACTGGAGAGAGAGACTAGACACAAAACAAATCCTCACCCTAGCAGGTGAGATCGACTAGGTGGTTAATATGAGTAGCATAGAATAGATATATAATTATATACATATATATATATAATTATCTTTCTTCTTGTAAACAGGATTCATTAATTGATTAAGCATCCACACCCAGGGCTAAAGAAAGAATATATCAAAGAGAATTTAATGGAATATATTATATTCTCCTTATCCCTAGTTACACAGGCATATTTGCTATACCTCTGTTAGACAAGCATATATATATATCTTTATGCCCCTAATTAATTTGGTCAAATATATATATATATATTCTTATACAATGGGACACTATATACAATGAATTAGAGGGGGTAAATTTCAGACATATTAATGCCTCAAGGGATCAAGGTTGGCCTTTCTTTGACAAGGTTGGAGTATAAAGGTCATGTCCTATGTAAGGTACGTACTTGAAGACATTTGTATGGATACCTAGGTTTTTTTTTTAATTTTTTTCTTTTTATTTGATTTTTTTTTTATTTTTGGTAGTTTTTAGGAATGTTATTCATGTTTACTAAAAAAATTATTAAAAAAAAAAAAAACTTAAACATAAGCTACGGGCTTGTAATTATTTTTTTAAATGAATGTGAATAATTTGTTTAGAATGTGCTCAAATAAAAATAAAATTAATTAAATTTAAAACTTCTTCTACGTTACCAAATAAAACCTAAACCACAACCCCAAAAAAGTATACCAATTACCCCTCCACCAATAAGCCCTTGGAGTAGTTTGGGACTTTTCTTTGTTTGATAAAAAATTACAAAATGGTACTTCTAAATAAAAAAAATTTACGTACAGGTTAAAAAAATTAACTTTTTTATGAAATTTTTATTTTAATTATTTTTTCAAAATTTTTCTTGTCACAAATGTGAATAGCATGGATAAAAACTACTAAACAAAATAATAAACATAAACTTTGAGGAAAAAATCATATAAAACTTAAAAAAAAAAAAAAGTCAAAACAAAGAAATCGTTAATTCTTCACAAACTAGGTTAGATGAATTGAACTACACAACCAAGTATTACTTTACTTGCGATTATAATATTTGGTATAAGTCAAAAAGCAAAAATTAAAAATACAATGCCGGGTACAGTTTCATTCACTTGACTAAATCCCGTTTGGAGTTCTATAAAATTTTATGAATTTTTACAAATTTGTATAAACTGTTTACTCTTGTTTAAATTTTCAGATTATAACTTCTATAAATTTATATTATTTTTATAACACCAAAAGTAGCCTAAAGTGCATAAATATTTGTACACTCTCTTTCTTTTCACTTTTTTATTTTAAATGTTTGTCCTGTGGCTGTGGATTATATACCCAAGATACATACATATATATATATATATATATATAAATATATACGGCTGCTCTCTTAATTACCAGCAGCTTTCTTTTCAACAACGACGAAGCAGCCCGGAAGTGAAGTACTGCATATATTAATTAATTGTTATGAATATATACAAAGAATCTCCAAATGATTTACAACTTGTTCGTATGAGCTCAACTGATAATGTCTCTTTAACTTCTTTTCCTTTTTTTTTTTTTTAATGATGAAGAAAAACCAGCTACTAAACCTTTCCAGTGTGCGCATACTAGGTAAGTTCACGGGATCCGCACAATAGACCAAATTAGGTGGATTAATAAATAAACTCGTAGAAAATTCATACGTAGGACTCACTCCAATAAATCTCTTTTAATTAAGACTCCGTTTGATATTGATAACTATTAGTTAAGTTAATGGTTATTTTAACAGTATTTGATCAAATTTATCTTTTTACATTTTAATTTTTAAAAAAATTTTTAAGAATAAAAATGTCAAATTAACAAAAACAAGTTAAACACCTCAAAAATTTTATTTTATTTTTTTCTTTCTAAACACAAATTTAACTAATTAAATTTATTCCCAAACTAAACCTAAGTCAAACAACCTCTCGGAAAGGAAAGTCGATGTCTGGCCAAAGTCCCATTTATCATTGCCAGTGATAAGAGAGTTGACATATTTATTAATCAAATATATATATATATATATATATTATTAAGGGATTGTTGATGCGTATAGCGTACTAGTCCCAGCAATTTAATTAATTAACATAGTAGCAGCTTTGATCAAGACTCATGTGAGGGAATTAACCTAGCCATAATCATTGTTTCCGATAAGTGAATATTAAAATAGCAAAGAGTCAGCTGTTTCTGTGCGGTGTATAAATTGTCCCCGGGACTGTTTTCCGTCAAATTTAGAGTCCAGTCACTCTCTCTCTTTAAATATATATATATATATATATACGTACAATGTTGAGGAGAGGCCATTTCAGCCACAAAGTCCAACCCCTAAAAGCGGCTTTCTAAATTAGCTGAACCAAACGCAACTTGCAAAAAAGTCGTGGCGAAGCCCTTTGATTATGAATTTCTGTCCACAACAAATGCAAGCTAGCTAATTGGATACATGCATGTCCAATATTTTGTATTCTTGTCAATTTGGACATGATTAATTTGAAATTGGAATTTTGGAATTTTGGATTTTGTTTGATACGGATGTTTGAGTTCATTTTCATGCTTCACTGGTCTATTCAAGTTTGTAAGGAAACATGGTAGTGACAGTGCTTATGCCTTGTTTGATGACCTGTAAACCCAATTTCTTTTCTTCCAAAAAAAATGATTTAATTTGTTATATATATGAATCCTTATTAGATTTGTCAAACATGTTTCATTCATATTTTAATAAAATGACATATACTTGTTTAAGTAAATTTATACTGATTCGCTAGAATATAAGTATGTTCTAAATGGTATCGTCACACAACTCTAATCTTTATCTACTGCGAATCTTATTATGGGATGCATGACAATTAGTTACGTTTACGGAGCCATTAATTGTACTGTTTGATCTAGTTCATGGCCCTACGTAACACAAATACTCCCTATTCTCAAGGGATATTAAATCACATAGTTTTTCAATAGCTTTTTTATTATGGGGGTGTTTGGTTGGAAAAAAAGTTGGCCAAAAAATACAGTAAAAGTACAAAGATTTGATGTAAAGGTGATATATGGTAAAATTTAATTAGAAAAAAATACAAACTTTTTGTGACTTGTAGTAAATTTTAGTATTTGGTTGGAGGCTAAACAGCCCCTATATTTAGTTGTAGGCTACTCGCAAGTGGCATTAGTCTATAGTTCAGTAAAATTATAATCTTAATATCTTAAATTAACATTGCATCACCAATAATCAATATCTAGTTATATATATCGACTGAAAATCATCTGATATTTCAAAAAAATGAATCTCGTTCATAAATATAACTATACTTATGACACATCAATACTTTAATAATAAGACTCTCTTGTCCAATTAAAATAATCAGATGATATCACCCTAACCTGATATGCTCAATTACACTTAATAATATAAATTCTTATCACAATATGTTTAAAACTAAAAAAAATATGACTCATATACATCCCCACAATTCAATAAAAGTATGTTGATTTTGAGTTGGCAAGTACCAACCAGGGACAAGAGCTTAAGCTTAAAATTAGAAACTTTAATTATGTCAAATTTAAAACAAAATTTTGAAATTTAACTTTATCTAGATACTCGTCTGAACAGACAACCATCCAGATGCTCATCTAAATGGCTCCCTCTCTGAATACTTAGCCAAATAGCTTCCTATCTACATAGTAGACACTCGTCCCAATGACCTAAAACCATCCAAATAGCAAAGACCAAAAAAGATTTTTTAAGTTCGTTTTCTTACAAAATAAAATTGAACTCAAAACACTCCATATATATCAACATTGTGAAAGTCACCAAAACGAGGAAATGGAAGAACCCATCAAAAGTCTCCAAACTTCAAGACCTTAAATCTTTCTCCTCAATTACGATCTTTGCAAATCAATACTCCCAAACTCAAATACAATTCTAAGTCCAACCAAACATAGGAAAATAAAATAAACACTACAACCCAAACTAAATCTTAAGTTCAATATTTTTAAGTAGCCCAACACTTTAAATAATGACAAAAATTAAATACCAAGTATTAAAAAGAATTTGAGTAGTTTAATATGATGAATTCATGAAGGATCTAAAATCATAACAAAAAAGGTAATTATTTAAAATTTTTTATAGTAACTCTGCTATTTTAGTAAGTAGTGGCACCACTACTTTGATTATAATAATTAGTAATTATTAGAAATACTTTTATGTTTTAATATATAAATTATCTTTATCACTTATATTGTAATATAATTTAATATAAAATTCATCGATTTGAGATCCTTAAATGGCATTTGGTTTATTTTTCTATTTTTAGTTTTTTTATTTTTGTTTTCTATTTTCTGTTTTAAACTCATTATCTATTTTACACTTTTGAAAATAAAGAAAATTGCTTAAAACGTATTTAGTCACATATGTTTTCAAAAATTTGTTTTAGAAAACAGAAAATGAGTTTACACATGAAATAAAAACAATAAAAAAATTGTTTTGAGCGTTTTAAACCCAAACTTTGTATTTTCAAAATTTGTTTTAGAAAACAAAAAATGAGTTTACACATAAAATTAAAAATAGTAAAAAAATCATTTTCATCGTTTTAAACCCAAATAAAGAAAATAGAACATTTTTTGTTTTTCTTATTTAAAAATTTTTAAAAGATAAAATATATAAAATAAAAATAAAAAATAAAAAAATAAATCAAATACCACCTTAATTATCGAAATAGAGGCCAATTCTCTTGTGAATATGTACTTGCGTAATATGTGTAGCAATATACATAGCCTTTAGCAATCATGTTTGGAACCCTCACAGTAGTGATTAGATTTCCACATGATCCTTCTAATTCACTTGATTTACCCTTTGCTACTCTGATTACCCCATAAAGGCTTTCCACAAATGTACTTTTCGCATCATAAGCTTCTCCAAAGTTCCTGCAGGGATTAAGTTTGGTTTTATATATATAATGTTAATCAAATTTCTTGAATTTTTTTTTTAATCTTCCAAACAATTTCTTGATTGTTAATTAAGTTGGCCTCGTTTATATATTTATACATTTATTTAAATTAACCATTCTGGTTTGCGTTTAAGCAATTCAAAAGCCTAAATGTGTATGCGAATATATATATTAAATATATGCAAATAATTTCAGAAACGATTATAATTTTTTTTGAATTTTTTAATTGAAAAAGAAAAGAAAAGAAAAAGACAATCGGAATCGCCTTAACTAATTGAAATCTGCTTGCTTTAGCTTTCTAATTGAGACTGGACATATAAAGTTAATTGTCAATCCTCATTTGAGATGCAGATGCAAAATGTGTAAGCTTAAAAATGAGATTTATTCCATGTACAACTCTCTCTCTCTCTCTCTAATTCATATCATATATATATATATATATATATATATATATATATATATATATATATATATTTATAAAGTATAGTTTTGCAACGTACGATCTAACTTACGTTACGATTGTAACACATAACATCTAATTATAACTATCTTATACCACGTAAGGTCTAATTTATATTATAATTATAACACGTGTATGATTGTAATACATGTAACTTAGTTATGGTTATTTTAATTATTTTATGAAAAAATTAATATTCTACATAATTACTACTCATTCACAATTTTTAATTTTATTCAAACTAAAATATTTATGGATATCACTTGATTCTGGATACTCTCGATTACAAAAAAAAAAAAAAAAAAGGATATCACTTGATTTTTTTATTTAATCTACACTTTTCATTATTATATAAGTTCTTATTTTTTATTTTTATTTTTATTGAAAACATATTCTTATTTTTTATTCTTTCTATATTTTAATAAATTATTATTTAAAACTTAATAGATATTATTATTGTTGTTAAAAAATAATACAAAACAATATTTACCTTATTAAATAAAAGTTTTAATAGTATTATTATAATTAAACAAAATAATGCAAGAAAAAATAATTAGCATGTTAAATAAAGATTTTAATTTATTAACATCAATTTATAATTATAACTGTTTTAAATTATAATTTTATAATTTAAAAAGAATTAGTATTATATATGATTACCACATATTCACAATTTTATTCAAACTATAATGTTGATATTTATTAGATTAGGTAATATATATATTCCTATTTGAGAAAGAATACAAGTTCACGTAAAATTCCAGTACACATAACAAGTCAAAAAAAGAGGTGTAAAATAGCATTCATATCTAAAACGTTTTGCTAAAATTTTATTATGATGGTATAACATAGTTGGGAGTGATTAGTTGTTAATTTTTTTTAGGTCATTAAAAATGAGGATGAGTTTACTAAATTTATTTTTATTAAATGATATTCCTTTATATTAATTTTTGTTTATGCATTTATTTTTTGACTTATTTTTTAATTGATTCATTAAAATATATAAGGTTTGACTTTTTATTTTATTTTATTTTATCTTTTAATGTGATTATCAAAATATAAAAGGTTTGAATTTTTTAAATCTTATTCTATTTTTTAGTATGATTTGCAATATTAATTTTTAAAATTTATTATATTTTTCATTATTAATAAAATTTTTATTTTTTTTTGTGTATAGCAGGAAAAATCTACTCTTTACTATATTGTTTAATTTGTTTATTTAAAAATATAAGCTATGATTATTTAATTTTTATTGTATTTTTAATGTGATTTTTGAAATAATTTTTTAGATATTATATTTTTTATTGTTAATAAAATTTAAACTTTCTATATATTAAATTTTAATAAAAATCTCTTCTTATGCTTATTTTTCAATTTATTCGATGTTCTTATTAGATTTATTATTATATTTGTTTTTATTAGATGATA
This sequence comes from Vitellaria paradoxa, assembly GCA_019916065.1. NCBI lineage: Eukaryota > Viridiplantae > Streptophyta > Magnoliopsida > Ericales > Sapotaceae > Vitellaria > Vitellaria paradoxa. Next base: position 63,531,123 of record CM034234.1, on the reverse strand, counting down.
TTCCTTTACACTAATTTTTTTATGTATTTTTGGCTTATTTATTATTCCATATATTTATAAATATAAGATCTAATTTTTTTAATTTTATGTTATTTTTTAATATAATTATTAATTAAATTTTTATTATTAATAAAATTTTAATTTTTATCTGTCATATTATAAGGAAACTCTCTCATTTGATTTATTTTTCAATTTGTTCACTTAATATACAAAATATAATTTTTAAGATTTATTTTATTTTTATTTAATATGATTTTTAATATAACTTTTTAGATTTTATTAAAATTTTCATTTTGCTTAAAAATTTTAATTTTTTGTTTACTAAATATTTAAACTCTATTTAAATTTTATCTTAATTTATAATTATCTAATAAAATTTTATTTAATTTGACATTATAGTTAATATAATTCCATTTAACAAAAGCATTGTGTATTTCGTGTCAATTAAAATTTTTATCTATTTGAAATTTTTATTCTTACCTCTTTCATTATCTGTATTAATTATTATATTAATTTTTAAATTATTAATACTAAGTGATAATTTTATGATTTTATTAAAAATATAACTACAGTAAATATTATTTTATGAATTTATTTTAAATTTTACTTATACGTTTTAGATGGCGATAATGCATTATTTTAAAATATACTTTGCTAAATATAATTTTATAAATTTAAAAATATAAATTTACATTCATAATTTTATAACATTAAATATATATATTTCTAATCCAAATCTATTATAAATTTTTATCTGATTTATCATTTATTCTAATTATAATTTATCATAATATAAACATAATTTTATCAAATAAAATAGAAGGTAAATTATTATTTAATAGTATACACTTTGAGAATTATAAATAATTTTATGATTTTTATATTTTTAATAACAATTAAATTATTTTAATATATAAATTCATAATTATTATTCAATTCAAATATTATTATCATCTTACCTCATTCTAATTTGATAGTTGAGGTCAAAAAAATTAAAATTAATAAATTTTTTTAATAAAAAGTAAAATAAAAGTAATGTAATAAATTAATTTTTAAATTTTTATTATCTTACATATCTAATTTAATATAATATTTTAAGTCATTTATATTCTCAAAGAATATAATTCAGTGATATAATAATTTATTTATCATGTGATATTTTAATTAGCAAAAATAAATTAATTTTACATGTAATTTATTAATAAATTTTAGTTTAACAGCTTAATTATTTTTTTTACCTATAATTTATAAAATTTATTTTTTTAAATGATTATTAACATAAAATTTAATAAAAAATTAAAATAATATAATTTACTGAATTGTTAATTTTAAAATTTTAAAAATTAGTTGAGATACTTGTAAATTAATTTATTCAGACACCCTAAATTATGAAAAATAATTGTATTAATTACCTAGAAAAAAAATTATATTAATTATTAAGGACCTTTACCTGTAGGTGTTGTCGACAAAGCAATTTATTAACAAATTAATTAAGTTGCCCTTGTTGTGAGACATGAAACAAACAAACGAACAAGCGACCGTTGTTTCCTCAATGCACATGCCAAAATTTGTTTGGTGAAATATTAGAAGAGGACAGAGCTGGCCAGCTGTTTCTGCGCGAGAAGTGACCGTGAATTCTTCTCATTACTGTTCTAGGTCAACTTTGGAGGCTCTCTCTCTCTCTCTCTGTCTCTCTCTCTCTCTCTATATATATATATATATAAATAAATATAGCCTTAGGGGTGTGCAGTGGAAGCCATTTCATCCTCACAAGTTCACGCCTTACAGTAATGTTATACTTACCCCCATCTCTCTTACATTTTTTTTATACGTCACTGATTATGACGAGTCATGATCAATATAATCTAATTAAAAATTATCATAGTTGTACGTAGAAAATGACATTCAATAATTGTAATAGTTTTAAACAAAATATACTAATCATGACCTGTTATAATTAATGAAGTGTAAAAAAGATATAAAAAGGAAGGTGTAAATGTAACATTAGTTCACGCTCTAAGGTAAGCGCAGCATTAATTAAGAAGGCATTATGACAAATTAGTTGCACCAAACATACAACTTGCAAATAAAGTCATAACAAAGCTTTTTGACTATGATTTTTGTGCGGCAACAAACAAGTCCTCATTTGTTTGAAAATGAAAATGTAAGAGAGACGCACAACACTCAAGTACATGCATGCATTTGACATATCTGACAGTTTAATGTTGTTTTTTTGCATTAATTCTACGTTTGGATATATGTGTACGTGTCTTTGTAACAAGTGATTTGGAATTTTGTTTCCGACTTCCTTTTGGATAAGGATGACGAATATTAGTTTCATGCTTAGCTCGTTAGTCAATTAATAAAGTAGTAAATATGTGTAATTTTTTTTTTTTATTTTTTTACTTATCTCTTAAGTTATTTTCTTCTCTCACTCTCCTCTCCTAAGAAAGGGAAAACATGGTTATTCGCCCTTTTTTTTTTTTTCCTTTCTCTTTCTCTCGACCTTTTAAGCAAGCCTAACTTTTTTTTTTAATTTAATAATATTCTCTTTCTACTAATTACCTAAGAAAAAGAATTATCTTCTCTTTGAAATTAATATCTATGAATATTTTATAAACTAAATCAATACATTATATATATATATATATATATATATATATATATATATGCACACGCGCTCGACTTTCATTCATTGACATTCCACTTCAATAAATAATGAGTGCAAATTGCACCTTATGCTTTGTGGCAAAATGAAGTGTACTCTCAAACTATTGGGGAAACTTCCAAAGAACTTTAAAAAAAAAAAAAAAAAAAAAATTTGAGTACCTTGCTGTCTCCGCGGAGGGAAACAAGGATGTAAATGCAAGTTGGATTTAGTATTATAAATTATTTTCATTTCTTTATTTTTAAGTTTTCTGAGTGTTAATTTAATTTAAATATTATAAAAATATAATAATACTGCATGCCAGTGTGTTCACGATCACCGCTCTTGATTGGACCAAATACTGTTGAAACCCAAAAATTCATTTGAACTTTATTTATTATTATTATTTTTTAAGAGCAACTTGAATTAAGATATAATGATTTTTTGAATCTTAAATTCACCCAGTTGCAAGGAAAAATATATATATAAAAGAAAACTGAACGATTCATCCTCGTTTGGGAGAATAAATTACAATTATTATCCTTCAACATTTAACTAATTACATATTATCACCCTCAAAAATTTAAAGAATACTCTCACCAAATTTAAAGTATACACTCACAATTCTTATTTTGATACTAACTTAAAATAACTCTTGCTCAAAATGTGCTCAAAATGTCACAACTAAATTCATTTACAATTGAAAAACAATGTGCTCAAAATGTCCCTTTTACCCCTTAAACTATATGAAATATTCAAAATACCATGGAAATCTTCAAAACTTGGGGGGGGGGGATTTATCTTCTCATGTTATAGTCTCATTCAATTTCTTAAATTGAAATCAATGTTTAAAATTAAAAAACAATGAAATAATAAAAATATATAGCAAATTTTTCCCTTCGCCCATTGTTTTCTCTCTCTCTCTCTCTCTTAAATCCAAATAACATTTTGAACATTTTATATAACTTAAAGAAATAGAAATGAACATCTCATATAATAGTTTTTCCACGTGACTACACTACCTTTTTATTTATTTATTTTTTTTAAACATTGACGACTAAATTGATAAAAAATTTTTACTGTGATAAATATTTCAAAATAAGATATGATAGTGTAAATTTCTAATGTCGAGAGTAAAGTATAATTTACCCCTATTTTACACAGATATTTAGGGAGAAAATCACAAAGAATAGTACTTATTTGCCTCCTGATTTTCCTAAACCAACACGAGAGAGAGAGAGAGAGAGAGAGAGAGAGAGAGAGAGAGAGAGGCTACACAAATACATATTTAAGAACTAGAACATTGGCAAGCGAAAAGCAGACAAGTTCTGTCATAACCACTGGAATCCCAGAAAGGAGAATTCAAGTAGAATTTTGTGGTCTGCCACGGAGTTCTCCATTCGTTCCAATACAATTAACAGACTTAATTTCCCCCAACCCCACGCCCAAAAAGACAAAATAAATAAGCAAATGGGGCTGAACTTGAAATTTTCTTGAGAGGCACCCCAACAACAAACAGGAGATGGTTTGATCTAGAAAGTTCCTCAGTAGTATGATTTTCTTGGATTGTTCTGTAAGGAGACATTATAAGAGCAACATCAAAAATTTTGACACTTGGTATTATATAGATAGTCAAATATTGATTCCGAACTAAGCATTTGTTGCTATACCAGTAAAAAAACAAGTTAGCAGAATATTCAATTAGCAGTCGCCATAAAAATCTTGAAGGAAGATGGACAGTGGCTTACCAGGGGATTTGGTCTGTATCTATAACCAAGCATCATGCGCTTCTTGTATTGTTCATATATATCGTCATCAGGAGTCACCTCCCCGGGATGGTGAGCACCAACCCCCAAGTTGTTGTTTTTCACATCTCCTGCCATAATTGGATCTGCAATACCACTTTTGGAGCTCCCTAAACCCTCACCTGCATTTCGCACAATGGTACAGGGATCCGTCAGACCACTCATGAAGCACCTTTCAGGAGATCCAGATAGCTGGAGTACTTAAAAATTTAGTTATTTTTCCAATAGAACACCAGTAGAGACGCCATGTCTCAATGTTTCAAGAGATTGTATCCACATTCAAAAACTTTTCAGTAAATTATGGATACTTGAAGGAAACATTGTAGAAGGAGATTGAAGAGAGGTTATTAACTAAAACTTCTAAGCATCTGAAATTCTTCTTAAAAATTAAGTGCCCATAGAGAACACCTTGGGAAAATAGTTTAGTGGAAAACTATAGTAAGAAATGTAATGGAAATATCAACAGAAAGGAGTTATGTGGTTTGCATGGCATTGGCAATATGTAGCAAACAAGACTAGAGAGCAGTCATATATGATGAAGGAAAATGGGAGACAGCACCTTCTTTCCAGCCCATTTTAGAGAGAAGCTTGTGCCCAACATTGTCTGCTTGGATTCTTGCCCTTTCTGCAGCTTCACTGGCTGCTTTCATTGCAGCTGCATCATTACAGCTAGCCAAGAATTTATCAAGCTCTTCGGGTGGAATGTAATCACCCATGTGATGACCTTTTTTAACAGGACCTGCCATAATAGCAGAATGTGATAGTGATCTACAGATAATAGACAACATAAAGGATGAGTAGAATCTTTCAGATAACCTATGGGTATAGCAAGGGGTATGAATAAAAGAAGGAAGGCAAAAACAAAAACATGCTTTCCAGAATACAAGGACACGTCTAGTCCCAATAAGGATAAAGAGGTGGACCTTGAAGGGAAGCAGGCGGAGGCATTTCATCCATAGACTGTTTAGGCTGTCTCCTCCTCTCCTCACGAGCAGCCTTCTTCATGTAAAACTCCATCATTGCTATAGGATCTGCACCAGCAGGCGCACTAGATTCACCTGGAGATAAAGAACACAAATGCAAGCCCAATATGACCCATTAGACAATACAACTATAAGACATGATTTAAATGGTCTCTAGAGTGTAGCAATCCCATGCAAAAGAAAGACAAGGTTTCGTAGATGAACAAGACAAGCCTATTACAAATATAACCTTCACATAAGATACTAAAGTCTACTGCTTAGTTTTTGATAGTTTCCTATAGCACATTTAAACCCTGCTAGAAAGTTAAAAGGACGCTGTTTCTATTATCCTTTTCAGCCTGGCAACTTGTGAAGTGGTTTATTCCTTTGCAACTTTTAGGATGATATTATTCCTTTGTAAGAGTGTACTGCAGATACAGTGCAACAATATCCAACACAGATCTCAAAAAAATAAAGGAAAGGAGTGATCCAATCTGCTGTACGTAATTTTGTAAGATGGTTGTCATACTCATGCACAGCAGAGACAAATAACTTCGTTAAGAAAAATGAGATTGTCTGCCCAATAAGAAGCATTCACTCGGAAGGGTTCCATCCACGGGTCTGATTGATGGACATGGACATGTTACGACACGCTGAGCATGCCATTGGGCATGTCAAGTATAGTCAGTGTGGTTTCATTGAAATTATGCTCCTATACCAGATCAGAGATAAGGAAGGATTCATGTAGCTGACCCAAGTAATCAGGACAAAACAATCTTAAGCTGCACCAAACTTTGGTCGGGGAGAGGTTGTATCCTGTTTTGCAGCATCGCCTTAATGCTCCTAAAATAAAATTATGAATCCATCCAAAAAAGAGGTTGTACCATGCACTTATTGTTAGACCATCATTTTACATGTGATCTCTGCTAAACTAAATGACCTTCAAATTTAAGGCAGAAGACTAAAAACAAAACCAGGCCAAGCCTCTGTTTTACTACCCAGAATTATCTTGAAGAAAACCATGCTAATAATGAATTCGTATCATCTCATCTCAACTTGATACCGTATCAAGTCAAGATCACTGATGTGCAATGTAACTGAACAGTACTCAATCTGTTTAATTTGAAATCTTAAAGGAAAATTGATGAATAGCCAACACGAGAAGCTTATTAAAAAAATAAAAAATAAAATAACAAACACGAGAAGAAAAAGGCAGGCCATTACCATAACCAGATCTTCCTGTATCTTCACTAGATTCATATAAAGCTGAAGCAGGAGTCTGATAGTTTGAATGCTGCCGAAATGACCTTTCAGAACCACTTATAGGAGTGGTAGCTGCAGCGTATGTACCACCTACAAATATGAAGTACACTCAAATTTATAACCATCAGATAAGCAGCCAAATCAAGAAGTCAATTCATCTCTTAGAATGATCTTCAGTCATTGCAAGATAGCACATTGGCATTAACATGAGATGGCAACGTCCTATCATCTTTTTATCTACCAGAAAATCTAGGCTTGTACTCTAAAATGCGATACAATAGAGGGTAGACTTCTCATAGAGTCACCATATTATTCAAATGTTTTGGTATATAAAATTGACTTATTTAAAAAAAAAAACAATAATTAAGAAAATAAATAAGTAAAGATACTCCTGAAATTAAGTGCACTTTCTATGAATATGCATCGTTGTTCATTATCCTTTGGTAAGAGCTTAAACTCATTGGTTATTGTCACACGATTTATTATCAATTTATTACTTTCAAAAGTCTTTTCTATGAAAATATAATATTCTCAAATAGTTAAATTTAGGGTATTAGAATGTTAGTGTACCACGATCCTGAAGGTGTATAGCAAAACATGGTTCGCAGTGTTGGAAGTGATTTCTAGTAACTATGGTACAAACTATAAAATATTGAGATTCGTACACCAACCACTTTGTGATGTTTGGCATTTGCTGGTCTGTGACAGAGCTTTTTCCTCTTCACTAAGCCGATGTGCATAGTACTTGTAGTCAGCACAGCTTTCATCAAATAGAAACCTAAAAGTAACAACCTTATTAGAATCTAGAAATAAGTTAAATCATTAAAATACCAAGCTTACAAATAGCACAAGGATATCCATGTCAAAAATGAGGCCAACTCAAGGCAGATGAAAAGAACATCATTGAACACGGTTGAGATATCACACCATTTTTTTAATGGGTATACAAAGTATCAAATCACAAGCCAACAAAGCGATTTCCATCAGTGCATTATCAGTAATGAGTTTAATACTTGAAGAGCATCACATTGCACACAGACACCAAAGAGCTTAAAGAACTAAACAAAAGGCAAGTTGTAACCCCACTTCTAAACCAAAGGCAAGTGTGCTTGTGCATTGAAAAATGACTCTTAGAAGCACCATTATCATGATTCTACAAAGGGCCCAAAATGACACCACACGGGTAAAGATACAGCCAATTAATTCACAATCAATGAATGTATGTTGCCCATGACATTCTAGATCACTTCTATGGACAATTTGTAAGCTAGATTTGATAAAATATGTAGAAAGAAGACCTCAATTTATCTGTTTACTTCCATAAGCATTTCAAAGTGTTTAGAAAACTCACAATAATTAGCTACTTTCTAGCAAATGTACCACATAAGATGGGATACTCCCCTAGCAAAAACCTTGATTAGGTGACCTACTACCATAATAACAGGAAACTTCCAACTATTTATACAATTGCAAGTAATTATACAATTAAAAAAACACATACAAAACAGAATCATACATGACATAAAACTCAGGTTCTGCAGAGATAAAGCGGTAAACAAGATTGACATTTAATAAGAGTACATACTTAAATGGAGTATCTCCAGGATTCTTTTGTCGAGTAACATGCTCAAACTGCCTTCCATTTTTTGCCACAAAACTTGCTAACTTGTCAGCAACTTTCTTCACTGTTGGGTCACTTGGCGGAGGCGGTGCTGCATTTCACTTAAATAACTGATTAATACCAAGAGCATGAACAAGAGAATGCAAATTACTCTTGTAGCAGGCGTTCCACATTTTCCAAATCTTTCATTGAACATCCCTTTCCACCAATGTTGATAGAGACTAATGTATAAGCTGCATTCATGAGACAAGAATAATTCAAGAATGTTTTGTTCTCTTCATCCACCAATTGAAGATTAGAGGAGCAGTAACCCCAGATGACTTCCTCAAAAGCAGTGCACCTAATGAAGGGGACAAATTATAGTTTTGTATAATATTTAATTTTTAGAATATCAATGTTAACGAGGAGTTCCCTTGGACTACTAAAACTAGCATATTATGTTAACATTGTGTCAAGAAAGATGGTAAGTTAACAGGAAATAGTGCCTGATGAAAGGAGGTTCAGAACCAGGACCAATCAGGATGTCACCCAAAAGTCATTCGCATGAGTTAAAAAAATGGACAAAAGCCAATATGACAAGTGATGAGCCTATGAACATGCGAGTGCGTCCATAAAGGAAAGAAAAAAAAAAAAAAAAAACGAAAACAACTACAAAACCCCAACCACATATTTGATTATCAAGTTGGTATGCATAATTCTGTTTGACCTCAGTTTGATCCCCAAAAGGGAAAGAGCCACAAGATCCAACCAAATTTCTATCCCAATTCAACCAGATAAAAAAATCAATCCCAATTCAACCAAATAAGTAGAAACTTATATAAGAGTAATTACCAACATCAACTTGTTTTGATGATTGCTCAGAGGCATGAGGCTGACCCAACTTCTGCCGTTTTGCCGTCACATTACCTGACGTATTTCCCTCGTCCTTTTCTTCTTCATCCCCGTCTTCACTTAACTTAACAGAGGGTACCACAAGCTTTGACTTCTGCTTCAAGCTGAATGCAAGTTTGCCACTTGAAGCAACTGGGGTGGACTTGCACGACCCATTAATCTTAACTTCAAATGTAGTTTTACTAGCAACAGGTTTAGGAATTGAAGTTCCTACTACAGCTGGTTCTGGTTTAGACACCTCTGCTGCAACACTCTTCTTCTCTTGTTGGATTTGCTTGAACCTCTCCATGAATGAGCCATCATTAACAAATAGGCTAGAAGCTGTTCCTTTCTCCATTGACAAAGAGTCAAGTATTTTTCTAGCCGTTTACAATATCCTCTGCTTGACAGCCAAGCTTAAAAGCTATTTAGACAACGAAATGTAATATGTTTTATCATTGTAATTGAGAACAAACAGCATACTCAAATTTTCAAGGAAAAAAAAAAAAAGAAAAAGAAAATTTCACTTCTCTCCATTTCTTCCACTTTTGGGATGATAAATTTTTAAAAACTAACCACTCACTTTTCTTCCCATTTCTGCCCCAAAAAAACTCACAAACAAGAGTTAAATTTTAAAATCTTTTCTTCTCTCTTATTTTCTTCTCATTTCTCTCCATCCAGACAGCCTGTTAAATTTAATACCTCCTTTTGTATTGCAACGAAAAACAATCCCAGTAACTGCAAGTAAGAAATTCAATCTCAAACCATAAACAACAAACCCTAGATCGAAACTGTTGCCATACAAAACTCAAACCCTAACATCTCAATAGACGCAATTCAATTCTTCCAAACATCGAAATATGGACTAAATCAATCCCTTACATTACTTAAACACAAAACCATACTGATCGAATTCGCTGCGACACAAGCGCACATTCAATCTCAAACTTCTATTGTATTCATTAAGATCGATGGAAACAATAATGTCAACAAAATTAAACATAAATCCGCGGCTCCTTTACCTGCTTGTGCGTTAGATTATAAAAAATTCAATCACAGATCGCTAATCTCCTTCCCGACTATGTACGCCCCGGTTGGAAATCGCAGACCATGTGTCTAGTAGGTACTAGGGAAGACGACGGAGGATGTCGGCGCAGCCCGGTGTCGGTCATATATATAGGTAATAGATTTTCGTATTTACCCCAAACATTTTCAGATTTTCATTTATGACCGCGAATGGAAGTGCCACAATTTGCTACCACACCTGGCTCTGTTTGTTTTATTTTTTTTTTTTTTTACGAAGATTGTCTGAGTCAGTTTACGCCAACCTCGGCTAATTTCTCTACCCGAATAAGACTTCTAAACCAGAAGTAAACCTATGCGGCCGGCAGCCCGTAGCCATTAGTGTAAGTGAGACTCATGGAATTCAAACTTGAAACCACAGAGGTAAAAAACTCCTTAGTCCCATAAATACCGCTATAATTATTTGGCTCTGTTTAGAATAAAAAATATAGAAATTGAAATTTGTTTATTATTATTTTTATTTATATTTATTAAATTATAAAAATTAATAACAAAAATATATTTTTTTATATTTTTTATTACAAAAAATAAAACTTTAAATAGAAAAACATAAAAAATGGTGTTTTATTTTATTTTTGGTTAATTTTAACATTTTGCCTAAAATAAATTATTTTATTTAAATACTTTATAAATTTAAAATTATTTTATTAAATAATATATTATAATGATTTATTTTGTTAAAATTAAATTAATTATAATTAAAATAATAAACCTTTATTAAAATAATGTATTGATTATATTAAAATTATTTTTAATAAATAATAATCATATATTAAAATAATCTATTTTATTAAAATTTAAAATAATAATTACATACTAAAATAAGTTACAATTACTATTAAAATATTATTTATTAAAATAATGTATTTTATTAAATTAGAATCTTTTAATAAGTAAAAATTACCTCTTCAAATGATTTATATTATTAAATTAAATTAATGTTAATAAATTAAATAATAATTACATATTAAAATAATTTATTTTATTAAAATTTAAAATAATAATTACATACTAAAATAAGTTAAGTTGAAATTACAATTAAAATATTAATTATTAAAATAATTTATTTCATTAAATTAGAATTTTTTAATAACCAATAACTACATCTTAAAATAATTTATTTTGTTAAATTAAATTAATATTTATTTTATCATATGAAATTTATTTTTAATAAATAATAGTTACATATTAAAATAATTTATTTTATCAAAATTTAAAATAATAATTACATACTAAAATAAGTTAAGTTAAAATTACAACTAAAATATTAATTATTAAAATAATTTATTTTATTTAATTAAAATTTTTTAATAAGCAATAACTACATCTTAAAATGATGTATTTTGTTAAATTTAATTAATGTACATAAATGAAATAATAATACATTATTAAATTATGTTATTTATTAATATATTATTAAAAATTAAATATTATTAAAAATAAATTTTTTAATATTAAATTAATTAATATGAATATATTTTATTAATTTTAATTAATTTTATAAAAAATAAATAAAATATCAATATGTTTTCTATTTTTTTAAAAAAATAACAACTGAAAAAAAAATTAAGTAAAAATATGCTTCACAATTTGATATTATTTTTAAGGACCACTTACATAGCGAAAATGCGCAAAACCCCTGTTCGTTGGCTCTGCCTGCTCATCCAACCCAGAAGAGGCAACGGCGCGAGCGGTGTCAGGCGGCTCTGAATGGAGTCGTCGACTGGTCTGAAAACCCTAAACGCCATAGCCGCCCCACTCAATTTTCGGTCCGGAGCTTCTCTCCTCCGCCCGCTTCACTTGGCACAATTCAAAAAGAAACTCAACCTTTCTCTCTCCTCCTCTTCGCGCTTCTATCCATTCTGCACTCTCTGTAGTCTGTACCCCCTTTTTCACTATACATATACATATACACGTATATATATGTATATTTATATTGATTTTTGCCATCTCCTTTGATTTTGCAGCTGAAAGAGGTAATGGAAGTTGCTTGCCTAATGGTGTAGGCGATGCAGTCAGTGAAATCTCACAGAACAAGCTTCTTCAAGTAGTATTAGTTTCTCCTCAGGTATGACATATATCTTGTACTGACAGCGTTGCAATTTTGATTAATCTTTGAATTCTTTTTTTTTTTTTTGGGGGGGGGGGGGGTTCCACTATTATCTTCAGATTACGTAGTTCATTTTTTTGCTTATCATTAATTTGGGCTCTCATATGATTGATTTTAGCAGGACTTTTTTTTTTTTTTAATTTTTTCCCTAAATACTCTATTTGGTTGCTGTTAAAAAAGGAGGAGGAAATTTTGAAAATGTTCTCCCCCCCCCCCCAAAAAAAAATCTAGATATTTTCCCAATTATGTTAAACAGATCAATCACGCTTTGGATATGTTTCTAATACCAAATTTTAAGCACTCAAAATATTAATTTTTTTTTTTACATATCCTTTTTTGGGTTCTTTTGCTTTCCTCATGAACCAAATGGAGAAAATGTGACTTTCATAGTCACTGAAGGAGCTTAGGTACTACATTATTTAACAAAATCTGTTTCCATCGAAACGTTTTTTAATGCTTGTTGCATATGGCCATCATGCCATCTTTATGGATCCATAAATACTTGTACACATGCAGGAATCCTTCTTAAGGACTTAGTTTAGTATCTAGAATTGTGTATGCCCTAATAAGAAACAGCAGTGGTTCATCTTAGAATAGTAAAACATTTAATTTTTAAATAAGGCAGAACTGTTATGTTGTATCATGGTTTAAGTGAAGCAACATCTGCCGAAATTAGAACATAAGGAGTTCAAAATGGCCAATGACCTGGCTGATTTGATTTCAAGTTACTGGCTGATAAACTCATAAGGTAAGATATTAACTAAATTTCAGGATGATCTATTATTTCCTGATATTTGACACAAGTTTTTATAATTGCAACGCATTGAAATTGAGTCATACAGCATTTTTCTCTGTATGCACATGTTCGTCTCATTTTTAAAACAGGTTGAGCAGACTGCCAACACAATCAAATTAAAATATATCTATTAACTTTTGCTTGGGTTGGCACGTTGTTGAAAAACTGACTTCATGGCAAGAAAAATTAAGCAATAAGCAGTTGTCCAGTTTTGCAGTTATTTTGTTTGATATATAATTGGGCCCTGCGATGCTTACGCATTTGCTAAAAAAATCAAATAATTGATGACTTTGTTTTATTGGTTTGCAAGGTGGGATGTTGTTGGTGGCTACAACAGTTGCGCTTGTTATTTCTAATTCAGATGCATATTATAATTTCTATGAAGGGTTCATGACTCAAATAGCATGACTCTCTTATTTGTCTAAATTTTCTCATACTCTGGTCCGTCATTGCTCCAATGTGGTGAAAACTAATGACAAAATTTGAGAATCAGATTCGTGGATGGGACCATGTACATTTAACTAACTGTTGTGCTGATTTATCTTTTAAGGCCAACGTGTTTGTCATGTTTCTACTTTAACCCTTTGAAGCTTTTTTTTTTTTTTTTTTGTGCACGCGCGCATGCGCACGCGTGTGAACTAGTACTCATAGAAAGTCCAAAATCACATGCTTCAATGTTTTCTCTTGGGTTGCAGACAACCTCAATATCTCAAGGCTGGCTCTGAGAATTATCTTGTCCTTGGCAGATTCCTGGTAACACTGGATGCATTGCCAGAACTTGTGCAGCATCATCTGTTGGACTACACTTAGTTGGGGTAAGATATACTAGCTGGCATCTGAGTTTCTACCTATGTGACTGTTCTTTTAGTAGAATGGTGATAGAGATGATTTTACATTTTGTTTATCAACTCAAGAACTGCTTCTACATTTGCTCTTTTCTAGCCGTTAGGTTTCCAAGTGGATGATACAAAACTGAAGCGTGCTGGATTGGATTATTGGCCGTATCCATAAAATGTGTTTGCGCTATTGGTTTCTTCCAAAATTTTCTCAAGTTCCTCTCTATTGTTTTTGTCCATAAGCTTTCTCAAATTCCTCTCTATTGTGTTTTAATTCTACGAACATATGATGAGGAAAAAAATGAGAAAGTCTTAATCAGATAAAATTACACGTTGCAAGAATTAACTTTCTAAATTAGATATGTAGTCGTCAAAGTGCATGACTCATGGGCAGAATTTCGGAATTATTTCAACCAACAGGTTTTTCTTTTTGTTTAATGGAGTTGAAAGGCACCTCTCTCTCTCTCTCTCTCTCTCCCTCTCTGACTGGCTGGATGTATTGTTCTGTCCTTTATAGGATGGGGAAAATCGGCTGTTGGCGTTTACCAAAAGAGGAACATCTATTCATTCAGTAAGTTGCCTCTTCTTTTTGTCCTTTCTATATTCACATTTTGTTCTTTTATTTGGATTTAGAACTGTAAATATAACACAAATAATGACTACGTTTTTATGCCTTCTGACATTTCTCTTCCAGTAGGAGTCACGTACCAAAGATAAAAATAGAAATGTATTTAATAAATACAGAATTTTAGAAGTTTGGTAAGTGGGTCTTCCATCTTATTACTCTTTCCCTGGCATAGGAAGATATATCATTGGGGTCATTTTTCATTGATTGGTCTTCAATTTCCTGAAATACAAATCAACTCAACAAAACTTTAATTCCAAACTAGTTGGAGTCGGTTAGGTGGATCACTTTCTTTCATTTACTTTTGTCAAGAGTCATATTTTTTGTAAGGTTATCTGAAATTAGGTATTTTTTCACAATTTCGGTTTATGTAATCGTTTGTCTACATTTTGCCCTTTTTGCACCGTCTACTTGGATTCAATCACTTTTTTTTATATATTGGTCCATCTTTATGTCTACATTGAATACGACAAAACAATATTAAACGATCTTCTCTCAAGTTCTATTGAATTTCATAAAATATAAGAACAGAAAATTTGGATTGCAGAAAAATAAGATAATACTCTACAGCTGTAGGATTTACAGTTCAAAACACCCAAATATGGTACTGTTGTCTGTTAGGATGATACCATTGGCCTTTATCCATTATGAAGAAATCTTAATCTCATACAGCTATGGCAAAGTATAGAGGTATGTTAATATTCTGGGATAATCATGGTTCTCTAACGTTGAGCTTTGCCTTGCCTTGCCTTGCATTTCTAGTTGGCTTTGTGTTGATCTGTTGTTTCATTGGGAACATTTAATGCCCTTTAACATTGGAAAATTTGCAAATTGGTTTTTTAGCACCCCTAGTATAAGAGATCCATCATGGAACTTTAGAACCCTTAAGGACCCAAAACAGTATGTACTTTACAAATAAGCACCATTGATTGTTACGTGAGCTTGTGCTATATGATTGTTTGTTTCCATCTTCATGATTCTGTATGTGTGATTACTTCATTATACGTTGGAGGAAGCAGTAACAAAGAGATGATGTTGGGCTTTTGAGAGGGTGGAGGGAGAGGGCAAGAGAGAGAGAGAGGGCAACCTCGCTAAAGAACTATTCCTCATGGAATTTTAGGCCTGGGGAAAAATAATAATCTACTTCACAAATAACTATCGTTGGTCGCACTTTCTTGATATTGTGATCTCGTTCACCTCCTTATCATTGTGGGCTCATGAAAACAAGAAACAGAGAAATGAGTTGGGGTTTGAGGAGAGAGAGCTTTAAAGATCAAAGAATGGCAGAAAGTTCATGCTAATCTTGTTATTCAAGATTTGCATTGCTCTGTGAGTGATAAATTCACCTTGTAGCCTTCGATCTGTTTATGGATGGATTTCTGTTAACAGTAGTAGTTCTGCGGTTGAGGCATTGGTAGGACTAGTGTAATTTGAGGAATTAGTAGCTACATTCAACTACATATTGTTGCCAGACCTCCAAACTGGTGGTCTCTGCTTCTGTATTGTGAACTTAACGTAATCGGAATCAGTTATAAGTGGAATTGTGTTTATATGTGCAGGACTTTTCCTACAGAAGAGGTGATTGGCTTGTATTTGGCTCCGAAACGTGTGGGCTACCACCTGAAGCCCTGCTTGACTGCAAGAGCAAAGGCTCTGGTGGAGGTACTATTCGGATTCCAATGGTTGAGACTTACGTCAGGTGTCTGAATCTATCAGTGAGTGTTGGCATTGCAGTATATGAAGCTTCTAGACAGCTTGACTACGAGCAGCTACAATTCCCCCCTGAAACTTGTATGGATGGTGAGAAATTATTCTTTGTTGAAGATATGTTTGCTTGATTCCATAGCAGCACTAAAATGGTTTCATTGGAAAAACAACTTGGGACTGTTTGTATTTATATTCAGTTGAATTTTTTTATGTTGCAGTCATCAAATGAATATAAATACAGTTCCATTTTTCTGGGTGTCTTTCTTTTTTTTTTTTGGGGGGGGGGGGACTTGGAGTTGGTTCCAAGAATAGACTTGTATGGGCCGGCGCATCCCACTATAACACTTTCTTGAAAAATCTTGTAGTGTGACTTATAAGCTATATTTAATCTCCTACTTGTCAAAATAATTACTAATTCTTTTCATTTTATTGTTAATGAGCTTATATTCCAAGTTATTATCTGTAACCTACTTTCTTGTGCTAGTTTCTTTGTTCACATCTATCTATTAAGATGCGAGAACTCTTACCTACTTTTCACTACACTTAGATGTTTATGTCGCACTTCACTTGGAGGGAATGGCTTGGCAAAACGTTGCCTATTTTTCACTATACACAAGCTTTAATGCAACTATAGTAAGTTGGAAATACATTGATAAATTTCTCATTTAGATTCATGTTTATAAGAAATGACTATGGGGGTGTTTAGTAACAAAATTTTTAGCAAAAAATTATCAATTTTTTATTTTTGAACGTTTGATAAATCACTAATTTTTGTCACTTTTTTACTCTGTTACAGTAACTTTTCAACTTAAAAGTTACTAAAAGTTGTTAAAAGTTACCAAAAATTATCAAAAGTTACTAAAAATTATTATCAAAAATTTTACCAAATATTCAAAAGTTACAAAAAATTGTTAAAAATTACTGAAAGTTACTACTTGTTTTATCAAACATACCAAAAATTATAACTAGTAATTTTTGGTTAAAAAATGTTAAAAATCATTAAAACTTGTGTCTCCAAGCACCTCAATGTTTTATCCAGCGTGTCAATCTATTGGATTTCTCTTTTATACAGGCTTTGGACTATTGTGTCAAAACAAAATAATAAACACGAACCGATGGAGTTATAGTATGTTTATATATATTTGAAAGGGAAAAATGCTCAAATGGGTGGACAAATGATATTGTCATAACATTTTTTTGGGTTTATCCAAAATAATGTATAATTATTAATAAACACAATATAAATGTTTTGCTCTGGCACAAATAAAAAATGCTCCGAAAATTGTAAATATATTATTTTAAATAAAGAATCATCAAAATATTATTTAATCACAAAATAATCAGGATTAGTTTGGCATCTATTAGTTTTATATGATTTTTTTACTAATTATTTTATTAGTAAATTTTAGGCACATTATTTTAAATTCATAAAAAATGACCCAAAAAAAAACTAGAAATAAAAAAAATTACATTAGAGCGAAAAAAAAATTAAACTTTTTTTTTATGCCTCACTGTAAGACGCAGATGCCAGTTTTTTTCAAGGTTTTTTTTTTTTTTTTTTGGTAATTAGTTTTTTTCAAGGTTTGATTGTAATTAATCATCAGACAAAACAAAACAAATCACCTTTCGATGGGATTCTGCGTTGACTGCTGTCACGTGAGGACACCGACTCATGTCGTAATCAGGACAACGCACACCCATGTTCCTCTCCTTTTCTGCTTTTTCTTTATTATTATTATTTTTTTTTTTATTTTTATTAAGTATACATTTGAAACATTAAAAATACTAAAAAGTTTAAAAATTTTCTATTATTTTCTGCTATTTTCTACAATTTTTTTTTCACTTCAAACTGCATGGATCTCTATAAAGCTCTTTATAAATCTATATATTTCTGTAAATCACAATAATATTTCTACAAATATCAATAATATTTATACAAAATATCAAAAAATTTTTGACAAAAAAATCAAAAGGTGTTTGCTCAAATTCGTTGGAACAAAATTATTTAACTTTTTTTTTTCCTTATCTTGTATGATTTTTTCACTAAAATTTAATTTTTATAAAAAATATAGTAATTTTTAAGCATGTTAATTATATTTGTACCAAAAAATCAAAAAATTCATATTTATTTGTATAAAAGTTATCTATTTATGTTAAAAAAATAAAAAATTACTACATCTAAAAATTATAATTTTTTGTAAAATTAAAATTTAGTAAAAGAATTATATAAAGCGAAAAGAAGTTATAAAAGAAAAAAAAAAATTAAACCAAGCGTAACCTAATTGTTCATCTTCTCTGACATATGAATAGGTCCATCATCAACCTTTTTGCTTAGAATCTTGTCTGGGATGGGAGGCCGTGCAGAGGTTTTTCCCCTTCCCCTGTGGCTTTTGCCTGACGTTGATCTACTCCTACCAAACGCGTCCACGTGGCTTTTTCATTCAGAATATATTTAGAGTGGCCAAAAATAATAAAAAAGTGATTTCGAAAACTTTTAACGTTTGGTGCACACATCTCAAATCATATTTTTTGAAGAAAAATGGTAAGATTCCTGTCTTAACGAGTTGGATTTCTGTTTAGACGATTTCAAAATTTTGTATCAGTTTTAACTTTTTTATAGATCAACTTGAACTCGAAACGCCACCATTTCACACCTATTATTCTGCAAGAACCGTCCTCTCCTCTTACAAGATTATCCACCTACACTTCCTTCTGTCAATCAAACGTAGCAACCAAGAACAAATGAGGAAACTCGTATTTGCTATGGAGGGTCTTGGGTTTGGAAATTTCTCTACTTCTCTTTTCAAACTAAGCATGAATGGGATGAGAACATTTGTTTTCTTTCTTTTTACAACCCTATAGGTAGCCCATGTATTGGGATAGAGAGAAAAATGCCTTTAGTTGGTTGTATTCTATAGATCAAATGCTTCTACCATCAAAATCCCAAATGTGCTTAGTGAACCGTCTCGATGGGAATGCGCTTACCGTTTGGACATAGAAAGGCTGTGAGCTAGCGTTGAAACGATTTACGGTAATCCGTTGGAACGCACTTTGATAGTGTCAAACTGTTAGAACATTTTAGTACGAACCGTTTGAACGATAAAAAAATGACAAAGTATCCATACGGTTTATACAATTCGTTGGAATGATTTCAAAAAAATTGGTCACAATGGATGTCATTCACTAGTTTAGGAGTCCGTGGTGAAATAGCAAAAAAAAATTTTTTTATATGATTAACTGAATTTCAGTTATCAACTTTTTTTAGAAAGTATTGAATTTTTTTTTTTTAACTTCAAGAAGGTAAAGAGGTGGAAAAATGCAATAAGATTTTTAGAAAATTTTATAAAGTTTTATAAATTTTAAAAAATTTTTCGTAAGTTTTGTTACATCAAATGAACCCTTAATAAGGTTGACAATAGAGGGAGGGTACTTACCCAAAAAAAAAAATAAAAATAAAAAATAGTTGGAGGGTATTTAAGTGGAATGGAACGCCGCGGGAGGGATATATGATTCCCGAGAAAAAGTGGCACTGGGTTTGATGTCTGTTTGCCTCTTTAAAAATTGTGTTATTTTTTTGATGGAACTCGAGTGAAATTGGTGTCAATGTGGTAACACGTTGCAAGGTTGTTGAATTAAAATTTTATGGTTAGAATAAATTTATATATTTTTTAAATTAAAAATTTATAACTTAGTAAAAAAATTAAAAATTTATAAATATATTTGAACCATTAAATTTTAATTCATTGATTCAAATCAAATGTCACAAAATTGATATCAAAATTCATTTTAACTTTCTTCCTTCCTTTTTGATAGTGTAATTCTTAAACTCTTTTTTTTTAATAACTTATAATAATGTCCGGAATAATTTGTGAATACTATTGCTAATTTTTAACATCCTAAAACTAATAATTGAATAAATTTATAATGACATACAAAAATTTAAACTGATAATGATTAACGGTTTTTGCTAATGTTGGGTGAATTTAGAGTGAGATAAATTGAAAGTTCGTAATACGTGCAGTAAAAGAAAAAAGTTAATGTGATATAAAATTAAAAGAGATTTATAGAATTTGTTTGCAAACCAAACGGGGCCATTGTAATCAGAGGCCCGTTGAGATGGATGAGGCATTTTTGTGTTGCCTTTGCTTTGAGAAGTGGGAGATTTTTCTTTATTTATTTTAATTTATCTTTTATTTTTTGTTTTTTTTTTTTAATTTCGCAAGAGATTAAAGATTCTATGCAGATGGAATCCCATAAAGTACCCTTTTGAACGTTATCTCTTTCGCATCTCTGCTTTTTTAAATATTACATTGATAAAAAAAAATAAAAAAAAACTGATTAGTTATAAATTTTCATTAATTTGCCCTGAGGAAGCTCTTGTGAAGTAATGAATTTATGGGGGGAGCTGTTCACAGTGGTTCGTTATTAATTATAAGTGGACCAGCCCACGAATATGACAGCTCACCATAGCCCAACCCTAGGCCGAGAGTGGGCCCACTCACAGCCCAACACGACACGTTATCAGCCAGCAAAGTATTTTTTTTTTTTTCTCCTAGCACAGAGATTATTGTAATTGAAATTTCAACTATATTTATCTCATATAAAGTTCTAGTTAATTAATTAGGTAAATTTTGTGCTTCTGATTTAGGATGTTCAGGTAAACTTTTAATGGTTCTTTTTTTTTTTCTTAAAGTAAAATTCACAACTCAACATTTCAGCTCAAAAGCTAAAATACAAGTGAGAGGATATAAATACACACACGCACCCTAACTGTCCCGATATAGGACGGCCCACCCACTGCGGTCCCTTGGTCGAGACTCAGACTTTTAATGGTTCTAAAGAAACTCAAACTAGGAATAATATTTATACTCTCAATTTTATTAAAAACTAATAAATAGCAAATTTGTAACAAGCAAATCTAGAAAAAGGAGTAATGGTACATTTGAACTTTCAAATAAACTTAAATTATCAGTTAAGAACTAGGTGTATATTATAGTTCATTTCATCTTCGGACAATGTTTTGAAATTCATGCTGATCCAGCCGACTAAATTAGTAATTTGTAATTAATTTGATCTTACAAAGAATCTAATTTATAACTCAAATCCATATGACAAAAATGACTTAAATAACTAAAAATTGCAATGGAGTCACAAACTGAACTGTTATGTTTAATAATTTTTTATCAATTGAAAATCATTATCTAATTGTTTCTATTTTCTTATCAATTAAAGTATCATTCTTACAAGATCAAGCCATTATATTTTTCTTACCTATTTTTTAATTAAAAGCATAAATTTCAATTGGTAATGATTTATTAAAATAAAAAATTAACATTAGAATAAAAATTTAACAAATTTTGGATTTTTATGTAATCTTTAATTATTTTAATATTGAACTTTATTTGTGTACTATATTTAACTTACATATGACGTCACAATTCAAATCCAGTTCATTTGGCATTAAACTATTGATTTTTTTATTAGGTCATTTTTCTATTTTGCTTAACGATCAGGGTTTTGAAACATTAATTATGATCGTACTTAAATAAGATAATTAAAAAATCATGCAAAGTTTTGTTAAAAATTGAGATGAACCAAATTAGTCACCCTATTTTGCATAAAAACAGTATTTTTCTTATATATATGTTAAACATGTTAAGTTTTGACTTAATTTACTATTATATACTTCATTTGCTGATGATTAAAGAAGTTAAGAACAATGAATAACCACACCACATAGTATTCTTGTTTTTTTTTTTTTTTTTAATTTTCTTTTTTAGGTGGACCCAGAAAGTCCAAAATTAAAGTGCCATGCATTAATACTTGGCATCTTGGGATAACAAATATGCATGTAAATTTCCCTAGCTAGTTCCTTGTGAGACCCCAGTGGGTGGTGGGGTCAACCACTAGGCCTTGTCCATTTTCCAATATTGATGCCATGTTCTCGTTCACAGCATTAAAGTTGAAGATAAGACTGAAACACAAGGAAACTACAATTGCCGCAAGGCGCCCACCAAATTACGCTTTATTCGGAATTTTAAAAATTTTTAAAAATTATTATTTTTATCTTATTATATAATTTATGAATTTATAATTTTTTATCAAATTTTATTATTTTTTATCACTCCCAACATCCCCTTAATCAGAAAGTAGAGGCTTTGCCGTTTGGGAAGCTCTTCTACTAAGGCCATGTTTGTTTGAAGGGATTGGATGATAGGGAATAAATAATACCATGGATAATATATAGAATTGGATAAAATATGAGATTAATTTTTTATGTGAGATTATTTTTTTTATGTTTGGTTGTTGGGATATAAAGTGGGATAAAAGATGTGATTTGATATGTGATGTGATAACAAATAATTTTAAACCTTTAGATCTTGACGGAAAATAAATCCAAATGTGATGTATTAATAATACCACATTCCTGTGGGATAAGTAGGGATGTCAACGGGGCGGGTATGGGGCGGGTATGACCTTCCCCATCCCCGTCCCCGTTTAGCAATACCCTTACCCGTCCCCGTCTCCATCCCCGTTTCGGGAAAAAAATTTTTCCCCGTACCCGTCCCCACAAAATAATGAATTCCCCATCCCCATCCCCGTTTACCCGCCAAGTATATTAATTATTACAAATTATATATTATATGTATAAAATAAATATTTAAAATTATTATAAATATTATATATATTAAATAAAAAAATATATTACATATATATATTAAATAAAAATTAAAAATATATATATAATATTTGACTTTGACTGATGCACTTAACCAAAGATGAAGTGGTCTTTATTTATAATCTCACAAGACCTTCACTTCTTTGTGAAAAACCGATGTGGGACTTCTAAAGGAGTTACCACGCCAACAAAATTAACAAAAAAATATTTAAACGGGTACGGGGCGGGGTGGGGACTATCCTACCCGTCCCCGTCCCCATACCCGTGCGGGTAACATTTCAAATCTCCATACCCGTCCCCGTCCCCGCTATTAACATCCCCATACCCTCCCCGAACGGGGCGGGTGAAACGGGTACCCACCGGATACGGGTATATTTGACATCCCTAGGGATAAGTTATCTGGCCATTTGAGGGATAACCAAGCCAATCCGTGGGGCCCACGGATTAAACAAAAACCAAAACAAACACTTCATATGGTGAGCTCCACGTATAACCAATCCAATCTCCCCTCTCTCATCCACCAAACAAACATAGCCTAAATGTATAAGCATAATTGCAATGGAAAACAAGGGAGAAATATTCCATACATGTAAAACCAACTCAATAACTTGGTCAGTTGGATTTTTAGTTATTTTTGTTCAAAATTCGTTTGAAATGGACTTATTATAAAATTAAATATAATTTATAGTTTGAACTTAGTTCGAATTTTTAATTTAATTAAATTTTGATTTGACTGTTTAGTAAGTTAAATTTACACAAATTTTCAAACTCCATAAGAATTTAAAATTAAGGGTATTTGGTTGGATAAACCTAACCAAAACTCATTAATTTTTATCAATTTTTTTTATATTTTCTTCGAGTTAAATTTTACTACGTACAACTTTTACATCAATTTTTTTGTAATTTTACTGTACCTTTTGATCAAATTTTTACTAATCAAACACCAAAGTTAAATAATTCGTTATTTGGTTGGACTCCTTTAGAGTCCTGTGCACACACGAGAAGAAAATTTATATTGATGCGCCCATATTATTTATTTCACTTGAAAATCGTTAGATACTATGAATTGAACTTTCTTTTTTTTTATTAAATAATTTTTACGGCCAACTCATGAAAAATATAGACCTTTTAAATTTTAACCGTAATTTATTTATTTAATCTATTAAATTTTAACCGTAATCTATTAAGTTATTTGCACATCAAATTATATTTCTGTATTTTTAGACATCGGTCATTATATATATATATATATTGCACAACAAATTATTAAAAAGTTTTTAAAAGTAAAATAGTAATATATATATTATATTTTCATTTATAATGGCGCAGAGACAGCCACTGGCGCGGTCGACATCGGATCATTATCAATTAGTCAGTTATAAAGCACATCACATTAATTGATCGCAATAATAATAACTAATGTTGTGTGATCTTCTTTGATAAATGATGAGCCATTAATTAATAAGCTTCCATTAATAAAAGCCATGCTTCAAACGGATTTGGGCCGTGAACTTGGGTTCTAAAGGACTGCAATAAAAAAAACAAAGAGTCATGTATTTGTACTTTAATTATATGTGACGTTTGAAGTTTTACATTGATTATGTTTCAAATAAATTTTTAAAATTTTTTTTTATTTTGAAAATAATTTTAATTAAATTAAATTAAAACTATCAGATTAAATATAAATAAATCTTAATTTTTTATTTTTAACTGTAACTTTTACCGTATATTTTTTTTACTATAACCTCCCGAAACTCTTAAAATTACTTTTCAAATTCAAGAGTTTGCAATTGAATCAATCTAATAAAAATGCTATAAATGGTAATTCTCAAAGGCTAAATAATATAATCCGTTAAAAAATATGTAAGAATGTATTGAAGATAATCCACATCTATGAGTTCATTGGAAAATTCAATACAATGGTATATTGTAAGAGAAAACAATAAGTAATAGATTTACATATATTCCAACGAATTCATTCATAAATATATTCAAATAAGAAAGTGAATTCATAGATTTTTGATGAATTCTTCAATGGATGAATATATTTTTCCGCATGAATCTTTTTTCATTTCGGTTTTAATTTTTCTCTCTTCTTAATCAGTTTTAACTTTTCTATCTTCATATTTAAAATTTAATCATTTAATATTTTCTCTTTCTTAATTACTCACTGGTTTACTCATTTATAAATTAAAAAGTTATATTTTTAAATAAATGGTTGGATTTAACTTCAAATTGATTGGATGGTGAAGATTAAACTTTAGGTTCCTACATTTGAAGGGCAACTTCAAGGCCCCCTGTCCGCTTCAAACAATTCTCAAACTTGAAATAATAAATCCTAATGGATAACTCAATTAATAAAATCTTACATTTGTTCTTCAATAATCACTAGTTCAAGTTTTCTTAAGCGTCATTGGAGGTTTACCCAATCGCTAAGTTATACGTTTTAGGGATTATTTGAGGTGCATGTGAACTGATCCGAATACCCTTAGTTAAAAAAAAAAAGAAGAAGAAGAAGAACTTGAAGTTGAAAACAAACGGGTGTAATAATATTTTATTTATTTTGGTTTTAATTAATAGAAAGTACATCACTTTATATGATTAACAAACAAACACTTAACTTTTTTAGATTTTTAATTGTTAAATAAATATAATTTATTAAATTTAGCAAGCATGATATGACATGCAAAACTCTACTACTTTTTCTCTTGCTCAACAATGGTCATTAAATAATTTAAAATGTCTTTAAAGGATATATAATTTGATTCGGTGTATAAATGAAATTTTTAATTATTTAATTGAAATTTTAACTGTAAAAAAAAAAAAAAAAAAGATCAACAAAGCAATACATGATACGGGGACATCGCATCAATTTAACGAAGATTATTTGTTTGACATTTTAGTCCAAACATTGATAAGGTTGTATTTTTAAGTCCACGTCACATGAGAATTGAAGTGTTTTTTAGTCAAACTGAGGTTAGAGTATAATTATACCAGTAAAAAATTTAGACTGCACAAAATACTCAAGACCCAAGGACTTAACCAACATGACCTCCTTGGGTTAGATCACGTTTGAATTTTACTTATCACATGACTATTTTCTTAAATTTTTCTATTTGTATAAGTTATAATCCAACTAAGAGTTTTCAAACTATGCTACAACTCAAATTTATAAACTACAAACACTTTTTTTTTTTTTGATAGTTAAGCCGGGGTTCGAATCCAAGTAGTGAGTAGATAAAAAATGGAATTCAACTATCAAATTAAGTGCCTCACTCAATTACAAACACTTCAAAATGAAGATTATAAAATATAAAAATTTTAAAATACGTGTCATATCTGTAAACTGTGTTTGATATTTATTGGATATATAAATTTCTCGAGGATGGTGCAGCTTATTATTTTATTATTTTTTTCAAATGTACAATTAAGACACATCTAAATTTAAATAGTTAGAATTTCTAAAATTATAAAACTTTATAATTTCTTTTTTTTTTTTTTGTTGTGACCTCCAATATAAGTTACAGGATTTGAACTTGCGTCACTTATATGGGAAGCAAACCCATTAAGTAACACGATAGGCAAATTTTATAACTTCTATTTGGTTATGTTTTGTCTATTTAATTAATTTTATTATAAATGTTATATTCATAATTATAACAAATAAAAATAATCTTTATTTTATTTTTTGGTCTATCACTAATAATATATCCGTATTCGTATTCATATTCATACTTTTTAAACTCAAATACTATTATTTTTCCTTTATCGATAGGTTAAGTAAAATAAAAATAAAAATAAAAATTAAACATTAATCATCAATATATATATATATATATAAGAAATATTATAAAAAATAGGATAATGTTATGCTACTAAAAAAATTTTATTAATTAACAATATGTAAGGGATTATTAATATAATATTGATTAAAATAAAAACATTCATCAAATTACACTTTTAACGATAAAAATATTGTTGTGGGAATCTTCTAGCAACTATAGGGTTTGTTTGAAGTAAGAAAAAATGAGATAAATTGGGATAAATTATGGTTTGGAGAGAGTTCGTAATACGTGCAGTGAGAGAAAAAAATTAATGTGATATAAAGTTAACAGAGATTTATAGAGATTTTCAGAGATTTTCAGCAACATATTACACGCCAAACACAGCCTATAAATAGAAAAACATTTTACAATCAAAAAAATTTGCGTACGAAGTTGTGCCTAGCGGAAGAGTGAACCAATCACGTGGCTTTTATTGCGATATTATTTAAAGCTACCCCTGCAATCTCCATGGGTCCATCAACTGTCTTCCCAGCTCGGTAATTACATCCAATATCAGAGGGCATTTCCGTCTAAAAGTCTCTGTAAAATTCCATGCTTCGGACCCTACCAGCTACTTACTTACTTTCTCCTCCTATAAACGCACGCACTTCACTTGACTTAGCTCGCAGCCGGATCCATTGTAGAGAGAGGGAGACAGAAATGGAGGCGTTAATTATTTTCTCTCTCATCGTCCTCGCTGTTGCTTCGGCCGTCAACTCTTGCACCCCGTCGGACCGGGAAGCTCTCCTCGACTTCAAAGCCGCTCTCAACGAGCCATACTTGGGCTTACTCAACTCTTGGGCCGGTTCCGACTGTTGCCGCAACTGGTACGGCGTCAGCTGCGACCCTACGACCGGCCGGGTCGCCGACATTGCTCTCCGCGGCGAGTCCGAGGACCCGATCTTCGAGAAAGCTGGCCGATCCGGATACATGACCGGTTCGCTCTCGCCCTCCCTCTGCCGCCTCGACCGTCTCACCACCCTCGTCGTCGCCGACTGGAAGGGTATATCCGGCGAGATTCCGGCGTGTATTACTTCCCTCCCCAACCTCCGGATCCTTGATGTTATCGGAAACCAAATCTCCGGCCAACTTCCGTCGGACATCGGCCGGTTGAGTCACCTCACTGTCCTCAATGTCGCCGACAACCTCCTATCCGGCCCCATCCCGACCTCCATCGTCAACCTCCAGAGGCTCATGCACCTCGACCTTAGCAACAACAAGCTCTCCGGCGAAATCCCGGCCGATCTCGGCAATCTCCAGATGATGAGCCGAGCTTTACTGAGCCGGAACCAACTCACCGGCCCAATCCCGAGTTCCATAGCCAACATTTACCGACTCGCTGATTTAGACATCTCAATGAACCGGATTACCGGTTCGATCCCGGCCCAACTCGGCACAATGCGGGTCCTCTCAACTCTAAAGCTGGACAGCAACCAAATATCCGGCAAAATACCTCCCGGTTTGCTGGGTAACTCCGGTTTGAGCATAGTAAACTTGAGCCGGAACAATCTAGAGGGTTACATACCTGACGTTTTCGGTCCGAAATCATATTTCACCGTACTCGATTTGTCGTACAACAACTTGAAGGGTTCGATACCGAAATCGGTATCGGCGGCGAGATATATCGGCCACATGGATCTGAGCCACAACCACCTTTGCGGCCCGATTCCGGCTAGCTCGGCTTTCGATCACCTCGAAGCGTCGTCGTTTGCGGATAATGACTGCCTTTGCGGCATGCCGCTACTACGAACTTGTTAGTGCTATCCGGCGAACCGGTCCGGTTTGCTGAAAATCGGGTTTGGGATGTTACTGTGACGGTAAAAATCTTAAATAATGTAATTTGGTTTTTACTTCTTGAGCGCTGTTGATGGATATTGTGGGATTTTGAGTGGAGAAGGATGAGGTAAAAAGAAAGTTGCATGCAGCGTGAAAGTCTGTGTAACAATCGGAAAGAGAGTTGGGAGGGAAAAGGTTGACAGAATCACCTACTATGTTATATATATGTACGAAATTATTTGTTACATATTTCATGAGTTCTTGATTGTTGGAACACTCTAAATTTTTATAAAATATAAATTTTTTTATTCACAATACAAATTATTTATATTACAATTTTTGTAAATTTATATTAATTTATACAAATCTAAACATATTCATGGTCGAATATTGAAAAGAAATAATTAAGGGATATATTTTTATTTTGAGTGAGAATATTTACATTTTTTTATTACCTTTCTTTTTTCACTATATAATTATCTTTAATCTACAAGATTTTTAATAAAAAGAGTAACGTAGAATATAAAAAGATAATGAAAATAATATATTTTTTATTTTTTATTTTTATTACAGATAATATTATTATACATCACCTGTATAAGGGGGTGTTAGGAGGCTCAAAAAGCTCAAAAAAATTCAAAAGTTGAGGTTGATGTGATGTAAAAATAATAAGTGGTAAAATTTGATTAGAGAAATTTAAAAATTTTTAAATTTTTTTTAAATTTTTTAAGTTTTTTTAAAATGGCAAACACACTCTAAGGCACCCATCCTTTCATGCCTATTCATTAGTTTGAAGTAACCGAAGGAACGGGGACTGAAGGGTTCACCTTTCCCCAAAACATACAAAATTGAAGGATTAGGAGATTGTCGCGTGTTCTTCACTGTAAGTGCTAAATTGAATAAATGGATGATCTTAATTTTTGATAATGATTTAATAGTCTTAATTTTATTTAATTAAAATTAATTTTTAAATAAAAATAAAAATAAAAATTAAAAGAAATCAACACAATCAATACAGAATATGAAAAGTTATATCACATTGAAATTTAATCAAATCAAAATCATTTAGCTCTAGCATTGCACTGTAACCCTCTGAAACGGGTTTCAAGGAATGGAGGGAGGGAAAAAATCTATCGCAGGGACTGAAATATATTGATCAACAACTTTGATGTATTTAAAATGATCTAATACTTCTAATTTATTGTAGTTAAAATTAATTTTAAAATAAAAGTAAAAATTAAAAGGAATCAGATTGGAATATAATTAATGCAGAATAGGAAAAGTTATATCCTATTAACATGTAATTAAATCATTACTTAAAAAAATGTAATTAAATCATGGCCGTTGTTTAATGTGCCTTTAGAGTGAATTTTTCCATTGCAGCCACTTGAAACCTCTTTGGAACCCGAGATTGAAGGGTTACGTAGGATAAAATGCATTAATTGCATTAATGATATTTTAATCAATATGACTCTTTATATAAAAGTATAATTTTTTATATTTTGTACCTATTGTATTTCAATCAGATTTCTTTTAATTTTTAATTAATTTTAATTAAATTAAATTAAGGTCATTAAATTATTCAATATCATTAATATACAATTAACACTTTAATTGTTAGAACCTGCTAAGATAGCCTAATAGTTCAAGGTCGTTTGAGACCAACCGTAAATTTAAAGATCTTGAATTTAACTCCTTTTGGCTCCCATCCTATCTTGTCCGAAGCTTAGGTTCTTGTATCTCCAATTTACTCGTTCAGATTTGATTTCGTTCAGATTTGATTTGAGCAGTGGTTTAAGGTTACTCCATAAAAAAAAAAAAGACACTTTATTTACTAAAGTACCTTTCACATTTCAGCCCTTGTAACCCATGATTGAGATGAAAAGCGACATCATGATTTAATCGATTGAGATGGAAAGCGAACTTGACATCATGATTTAACCGTTAAATTAAAATTCAACTGTAAAAATAAAAAATTTGAAATATATTGGAGCTTGGGAGAGACTTACACACAAGAGAGACCTATCCTTAATAAGCATATTTGCTTCATTATGTAATAAATATAATTTTATTTTTAATTTTAATTTCATGTTTAGTTATTTCTAATTTTATTTTATTTATAATTTCATGTTTAATTTCATTAGGTAAGAAATATAATTTTATTTTTAAACAAATTGAATACTATCCCCTATTAAATTTTCTATTTTATTAAAAGTAAATTTTCCTTTAAATAATAGTGGCATGGGCTACTGTAAGGAGAAATTTTTATAGAAAATACAGCATTTCATATACGTTAAATTAATAAAAATTGAATATAATTACACATAGAAAAAAAAAAAAAGGATAGTTACTCGTACCGGGAGTGGCGGCATAGAAGTAGATGCCGAGAGAGAGGGGGGCAGTCTGGGCAGAGGTCAAAGTACTTTCAACTGCTCAGCTGCCCATGTGATCTGCCAGCGCTGATCAATTACACTTTATCGTTAGCGTCGGTGGCTCCCGATAGCCCTCGGAAAGTTGCTTCGCAAAGGTGGCTATCTGTTTGGACAGTCCAATATATATATATATATATATCAAAATTTATCGAAAGTTAAAAAGAAATTGGTTTTTTTAAGTCAAATTTACGTCAATTTTTATATTTTTTTTTGTAATTGTTTTTTACTATCCAAATTTTCATACAATTCCTGATGAGAGCTCTGGTTGTTGTTCTGGAATAACGGGGAGATGATTTCTTAAGATGCATGGGTTTGCACCGTCAAATTTATTAATTTTTCTGATTAATTGGGAGGTTTTCCTTTTAGTCAATTCAAAATAACAAAAATTATTAAGCGTGGGTTTGTGGCTTTAAAAAATAATAATAATAAAATGTCAATTATATTTTTAATTTTTTTATACCTTATATCACTTTGAGACTGTAATTTATGAAGTTTTATGATTTTTTAAGATTCCAAACGCACTATCATTATAAAATAATTAATTTTTATTATAATTTAAATACATCTATAGTGATACCGTATTTATCAAGGGAGGTCAGGAGTTTAATTTCAAGGCCTAACAAGCCTTCGAGATATCAACACAATGTGTGAGTCTTGGACTTAACTAGTTCACGTGATTTGTGGGGTATTGCACGAGCCCCCAGTTTATTTATTGACTACGCGATTTGTTATGGGTCGTAATAAATCAGTGGGGTTTCGGATGAAAAAAATATATATATATCCTATCTATCATTAATAGTATAATCATGAAGCTGTTAGTGTCATACCATTTAACAATCATTATGGCCATTCCTTATGCTCCATTTGGTTACTAAAAATTCCAAGACATCTATTCGCTTTCATTGTTTTCATCATTTCTTACTCATTCAAACATCGCATTATTACATTGTGTTGAAAAGTTCTAGCCATCATGACAGAAGTGTTAGGTACTTAAAAAAAAAAAAAGGAGAAAAGGAAAGCGCAGTGCTATTTTTCTTCGCTCGCATGATCAACAATGCATTTTTACTTTCTTTTCCTCATTATTATTAAAAAAAAACAACGCTCCCAGTGCTCCCAGCGCTATTTTTCTTCACCCACATGATCAACCAAGCATTTTTACCCCCCTTTTTTTTAACCCAGAAAAATATCATTCCTTATGATTTTACCTGGCATGTGATCCAAAAGAGACAAACAACAAAAATTTCTGTTTGGATAACAAGAAATTTTAATTTAATGATTAAATTATATTTAAATAAAAGAAAGAGAGTTAATTTATATAATAATATATGACAAATTTTATAATAATTACTATTAATGTAGTGTTGCTGTTACTTTCTAAAATAGTGGATCCATTATTATGAACAAATAACTTTTTTTTTTTTTTTGTAATGATTTCAAAATTTTCATGAAATTATCATGTTAAATTACTCAAATCCATAATAAAATTCATACGTAAATTAATAAAGTTATATTTAAGTAATTATTGTTAATTAATTATTACCAAAACTCTTGATTTCAAATTTATAAATACAAGCACAATATTAGAGTTACTTTTCAACTTTCGATTCTTAAATGTTTAGTTTCCTTTCAATTTAGTTTTATGTAAATTAAAAGATATTAATTTTTGGAATATTGACCTATCTAAACAAAATTTGTAATTTAAGGGCTCATTTGGTTTGTTTTCTTATTTTTTATTTTTATTTTTTATTTTCGGTTTTGAACTTATTTTCTATTTTACGTTTTTAAAAATAAGGAAAAAACTCAAAACGCATTTGGTTACTTATATTTTCAAAATTTATTTTTAAAAATAGAAAATAGACTTACACATAAAATAAAAAATGATAAAAAATTATTTTGAGTGTTTTAAATCTAAAATAAAGCAAATTTCGAAACAATGAAAATAGAGTATTTTCTGTTTCTTTATTTTGAGATTTTTAGAATATAAAATGAAAATAGAAAACAGAAAAATAAATCAAATGCCACTTAATTTTTTTTATTTTCTTATACAGTAAATCTGGAGAAAAAGTAGACAAAAAGAAATTGATGAATTCATAATGCCATCTTATTAATGGAACATAGGCACGAATCATTTTACGAAATGATGGTTTAACTTTTACTTTAATGGTGTTTTGTAACGGGTAACAGACGAAGGAACCTAATTGTTACTTGATAAAAAATGTAGAGATTTGACTGTCGTAATTGAAATTACCAGAACCAAAGTGCGACCGAGGGTAAATTATAAAAATAATTTTTATACTTTACTCAAATATATATTATTTTAAAAATTATTTCTTTGGATTTTTTTATTAATTTTTAGTTTTTTTTTAAACTATGAAAAAGTTAAAAAAAAATTAAACTTAAAACCTACAAAAATTCAAACTTAGTTAAATGATCGCATAAATAATTTAAAGTTTTAACAAAAACTTTACAAAATAAATTGCTTCGGAATGAAGAATTGCACAATAGATGTCATCTTTGTTTTTGGGATTTACCAATTCGAGGTGAATATCGGGTGGGTTGGGCCGGGCTTGCACCATAAAACAAAAAAATTCAAAGACTGGGTTGGGGCCCAAACCGATCCAAGACGTCTACATTGCAGTTTGAAATCCACACGAAAAAACAAATTAAAAATTTTAAATCTCACTTAATTATTTACTAAAACTTACCATTTAATTAGATAATTCTATTTATAATGTGCAACTATTTAATTATTTATTATGAGTCCGTTTGGATTCCTAAAAATTCTAAAAAATTTCAACAATTTTCAAATTTCTTCAATTAAATTTCGTCACGTGTCACTTTTACATCACATCAACATCATCTTTTAATTGTTTTTTAATTTTTTTTCACTCTAAACACTCCTATATAAAAAAAAAATTATTATTAAAATTATTATCACGCACGTTACACCTGTAATATTCACATAAGCAGGCTAGACAAGTTTCTGATAAGCTCGAGCCCGATGCAACTTGCCAACACGAAACCCGACCCGACCCGACCCTGTTTGCGCGCACTGAACAGAGGAAAGTACTTTCGGCGAGTGTCGCTGGACTCCCGAGATTTTGTTGCAGAGCAAATTGAGGAAGAAATTTGAGAGAGAATCGGAGGAGCGCTAGGGACCGATTCTTCATTTGGTATCGCCATTCCGCCAAACAGTAAATTCCCTTTTTCACAAACAAATTTAATAGCCGATGCTAATTGTTCTCAATATAAACCTGTATGTTTGTGTGTATATATATGAATCTGTTTTAGTAATTGTTATTCTTTGGTCGTATTCTGGGCTTTTGTATGAGAGTTTCTCTCATTGGATGTATGAGAAGTAGCGGTCGGTCGTTCAATTTTATTCAAGTTGTTGCTGGGTGCATGCAGTATACTTCTAAGTATATTCTAGGGTTTTGGCCATTTGGGTAAGGCAGATTTAGAGGATATTTCATACATTTGAAGGCGGTTATTTGATCGTTGCAGGCTTGCACTTTGCTGCTGCTTTCAAGATTTGGTTATAATTGTGAGATCATATTTTCTAAGAAGACTGGAAGAGAAGCCTGATCCCTCAGTAAAATGGTATTTCTCTAGATGTGTATATTCTTTTCTATTTTTTTTTCTGATAATATATATACTATGTGTGCATAATGTATTTAAAGTGGCCAAGAGTCTTATAAGCTAGTAATCATAAAATAAGAAAGAAAATGAACTCCTTCACGTAGTGCGGCCTATAGCCCCAAAGTGGATTTTTTTTACATGGTGTGTTGTGTGGGGCGCTATTCTCACTATTGACAACTCACAAGGAGGGGGCAGGTGCTGGTAAATTGGTTTAGTCTCTGCAAAAAGCACGGGAATCTATTGATCACATTTTCATTCATTGTAAATGGACGCGGAGTTTGTGGGTATTACTATTGAATTCTTTTGGTGTAGAGTGGGTGTTTCCTTGAGATATGCAAGCATTATTGTGTTCATGGTGGGGTTATCACCTAAGCCAAGAGAAGAAGAAAATCTTGAGCATTGTTCCTTCTTGTTTATTCTAGGTGACTTGGAAGGAGAGGAATATAAGAATTTTTTTATTGCAAGGACACAGGTTGAAGGGTCTGTTTTTTGTTATCGCTAGAGGAGAAGGGGGGTGTAAGTTCTGATTTAGAGTCCTTTTTTTTTTTTTTTGTTGAAAGCGTGATAGTTTAACTTGGGTGGGTTTGTACTTTGTTTAGCTAGGGATATTCTTGATCCTTTTCCTAATAAAATTTTTATTTATCAAAAAAGAAAAAGAAAAGAAAATTACTGCAGCTTATAGCTGTGGTACTTTCTCACAGTTTGATTTAATAGAAGTTCCTTTTCTTTACACGGTATTTCATTTGTCCATTTTTCAGTCAGGCAGGAAGGAGACAGTCTTGGATTTGGCAAAGTTTGTTGACAAGGGTGTCCAAGTCAAGCTTACTGGTGGAAGACAAGGTTAGTTCTGTCTGCTTGTCATTTTTATTTTTGTTGTTGTTTTCATTATGATTTTGTTATTATTGTTGTTATAGTTTTTGATAGAAACTTGTAATTTAATTTTGTGATGACTGCAAAATGTACATATTGTATGACATGGGGTGAAAAAGGAAAAAGAGTAGGTGGAATAGGGTAGTTTCGTATGTCTTGACATAATGAATGTGAGAGAGAGAGAGAGAGGGAGGGAGGGAGATTAACAACATACGTCTTCCTGTTGTATTCTCATCTCTCACTCTCGGTAACTTCTAGCATCTTTCCTTATGATTTCTGGTTGTATACTTAATTTTGTGGGGTTTTTGCCCAAAAAGAAATGGATTCCCCCCCCCCCCCAAAAAAAAAATCGTAAGTAGTCTTTTTACTTAAATGAGCACTTTACTAATCTCCATTTAATATGAGTATTTAGACAATAATTGTTACTATTACAGTGACAGGGACGTTGAAAGGATATGATCAATTATTGAACCTTGTCTTGGATGAAGCAATAGAGTTCCTAAGAGGTAACTGTCTGATGGCTTATTCTTAACAATTTTGTGTTTGTGGATATGTATTTGTTTGCAAGTAGACACGTATAAGATTAGAACTAATTGCCATGATCATTTCTTTTCATAAGCAGTTTGTTAATTATCTCCAGATATGTTGTTCTTGTTTGCTTGGATTGGTTTTGTAGACAATACTATGATTTGACAATGTTTGAGCTAATTCTAAATGATGTATTAGCTTTTGATTTGAGTGCATGGAGAATGATATTGTCTTGTGCTTTTATTACAGATCCAGATGATCCATTGAAGACTACTGATAATACAAGGCGTCTTGGCTTAATCGTATGCTCTCTATATGCCTCTTGTAAACAAGAAAATTTTATCAATTGACACGCTATCTTTAAATTATTGGAATTTTTTTTACTTTTTTGGAAGTAGTACATCATCTTTCAGGACTCCTTTTTAGGCCGCGTTTGGGGCACCAAAATCTACCAAAATTCACCAACGTTAACTAATTTTTTGTATTTCTTTCCAATAAAATTTCTCCATATATTACCTTTATGTCACATCTTTTTATTTTTATTGCACTTTTTGACCAACTTTTTGTCAACCAAACACACCCTTAAAAGAAGTTTTTGTTCGGGTAAAGAACTGAAGTATTTAGACCAACTAAAATCATGGATGGTCTAATTTGACCTAATAGGTACCTTAGGTTGGACTCATTTATTTATTGGTCTAACCATTCATATAAAAACCAATTGTACATATAGTTTGCTTTTTATACGAGTGTAGGTACTATTACTGCATTTGATTCAATGGACAATGCTAGACTGGACAAAGAGTCCTGAATTGCCCAACATTGGATACTTTATTTTATTGTGGATGTACGAAAATACCTAATTTTTTCTCATTCTACCTTTTTTTTTAACGAATTGGTAAACTATATTAAAAAGGCATATCCGCTACAAAAGCACCCTGACTACGTGGGGGAAGAACAAAAAACCTGTCACCAGAATTACTCAACTTGCTGCTGTTTAAACAATTCTAGAAGCATGTTATTTTGAAAACCCCATATTATCGAGCATACAATGTGTTCCTCTTTTAGCATGATCAACCACTTAAATATATATATATATATATATAACTTGAAAATTATTTTTAATAGTTTTCTGAAAATAATTATTTAGCAATTGATCACTTGAATAAATTATTTATTTATCTTTTACCATCATAACATAAAATAAATTTCATTTCCTATTTATCTTCTACCGTGATAACATAAAATAAATTCCATTTCCTATTTATCTTTTATTATTTATTTATCTTTTACCATAACCAAACCAAAACAAACAAAGCCTTTTCCCATTAGGTGAGGTCGGCTATATGGATTTGTCGACGCTAATTAGATTTGTTTAGAGCTATATCCTCCGATAGATCTAGGTAGGCAAGGTCATGTTTAATAGTTTCTTCCCAACTTCTTTTGGGTCTTCCTCTACCTCTTCTACTCCTAGCAATCTTCATACTTTCACACCATCTAACAGGTGCCTCCATTGGACGCCTTTTAACATGGCCAAACCATTTTAATCGGTTTTCTCTCATTTTATCTTCAATCGGTGCTATTCCTATTTTGCCCCTAATCTCCTCGTTCCTAATCCTATCTTTCCTTGTAATCCTGCACATCCACCTTAGCATCCTTATCTCCGCAACTGCCATCTTCTGACTATGATTATGCTTTACTGCCCAACACTCTGATCTATATAGCAGCGCTGGTCTAACTGCCTTCTTATAATATTTTCTTTTCACCTTGAGGGGGACTTTTCGGTCGCACAAAACCCCCGAAACACTCCTCTATTTGGTCCACCCAGCTTTAATCCTGTGACTTACATCAGTATCAATCCCTTCATTTTGTTGCACCATAGATGCAAGGTACCTAAATTTATCTTTCTTTACAATCTTTTGTGTGTCTAAACTTACTTCTATACTATCCGTTATCCTACTTTGACTAAACTTACATTCTATATATTCCGTCTAGCATCGGCTTAACCTAAATCTTTGTGTCTCTAATGTTTCCTGCTACAATTCTAGCTTAGCATTCACTCATTCTCTCGTCTCATCTACTAAAACAATATCATCTACAAATAGCATACACCACGGCACCTCATTCTGAATATGCCTTGTAATTTCATCCATAACTAAAGCAAACAAGTATGGGCTTAACGCTGAGCCTTGATGTAAACCAATCGCGATAGGGAACTCGTTAGTCTCACCACCTGTCATCCGTATCGATGTTATGGCTCTATCATACATGTCTTTTATTACCTCAATATATGCGACACACGTTTCTTTCTTTTCCAATACTCTCCATAGAATCTCCCTAGGAACTTAGTCATATGCCTTCTTTAAATCAAAGAACACCATATGTAAATCTTTTTGACCTTCTCTATATTGTTCCATTAACCTCCTCAAGAGAAAGATAGCCTCCATGGTTGATCTTCCAGGCATGAAACCAAATTGATTCTCTAAAACGTTTGTTGTCTTTCTTAGTCTTCTCTCAATAACTCTCTCCCATAATTTCATCGTATGGCTCATCAATTTAATCCCGCGGTAGTTCGCACAATTCTGAATATCTTCTTTGTTCTTGTATATGGGTATAAGGATACTTTTCCTCCATGCATCAGGCATCTTCTTACTCTTTAACACTACATTAAAAAGTTTTGTCAACCAACTTATGCCATCCTCTCCTAAGCACCTCCAAACCTCAATTGGTATACCATCTGGCCCAACCGCTTTCCCATTCTTCATCCTTTTTAATGTTTCTTTTACTTTTTCCCTATTAATTCTCCTATAGAACATAAGATTTAATTCTTCCCTAAAAGTGGTAAATTGCTCCAACTGTATGCCACTACTACTGCTTTCATTAAATAACTTGTAGAAGTAGCTCTTCCAACGCTCATTTATCTCCTCTTCCTTTACTAATACCTTTTCATCCTCATCTTTAATGCATTTAACTTGGTTTAAATCCTTGGCCCGTCTATCTCTGAATTTAGCAAGCTTGAATATCTCTCTCTCGCCCTCCTTAGTGTCAAGCCGCCTATATAAATCCTCAAATGTCCTTGTCTTAGCCTCACTAAATGCCTTTTTGGTTCCTATTTATCTTCTACCGTCATAACATAAAATAAATTTCATTTCCTATTTATCTTCTACCGTGATAACATAAAATAAATTCCATTTCCTATTTATCTTTTATCGTGATAACATAAAATAGTGGCTTAAAAACTCTAGCAAGGACAACCAAATAGAAAACAAAGCACATCAAAACAAGTCCTTTTTAACTCAATTTTCTTAAAACAAATTATAATGACAACTATCCTAATGAAATTTCGATTATATTTCTAGAACTTGTGAAAATTGGGTCAATTCGAGGTTGAGTCTTATTATAGGGTTTTGGAGGATGTGGGTTTTTTTTTTGTCAAATAAGGTTTGGAGTTGTGGGTCTTTTCCCAAGGTGGCTTTTTTTTGTATGGTGTATGTTTCATGGTACCCCCACCTAGTGGGAAAAGGCTTGGTTTGGTTTGGTTTGGTTTTATGTTTCATGGTAGGACCCTCATTTATAATCTCATCAAAAGAAGCATGACCTTGGTGAATTTGTGTTGCTTATGCAAAAAAAAAGGGGGGGGGGAGTCCATTTAATTACCTCTTTGTGTTTTTGCTTCCTTTTGGCTAAAGAGTTTTGGAGTTCGGCCTTGTCTTGTTTTGCCATTTTCTAGGTTTTGTCCTAGGAGGTGAAGTATGTCTTTTAGGAGTGGTGGGGCGCAAGGATTTCCAGGAGGCAAAAGGAAGGCTTGCGTTTAATTTCTTTTGCTTATCTTGGCTTATTTGGAGGGAGAGGAATATAAGATGATTTCGAGATACTCAGGGGAAGTTCCAAGGAGGGACGAGGGGGAGCCATGGCCCCTCCCAAGTTTTTAGAATCTTTTAATACCCTTTACAGATTTTAGTTTTTTTTTTTTTTTTTTTCGTATAATATAGTGTTTGACCCTCCTAAGTTCTGAAAATCCTTTAATACCCTCATAGATTTTAAGATTTTTTTCATATAATATAGTGTTTGGCCCCCTTAAAATTTATAAAATTTTATTTTACTCTCCACTCAATACAAAAGTTTTTACATTGGCTCTCTTTACCCAAAATCCTAGGTCCGCCACTGGGGATACTAAGTGTTTTTCATATAGATTGAAGAGTATTTTTGTGGGTTGGTTGTGGGTGTCCGGGGTGAAGAATCGGATGTCTCGAGTATTTTGCAATTTATTGATCTCATGGAGATTACTCCACAGGCTTTTGGATAGGGCAAAGGTATTTGTGGTTGCTGGAGACAGAACTGAAAAAGACTTGCAGTGGTAGTCTATATAATAGGGCAAGTAGTATAAGGTGTTTGGTGGTTGTACTTGGGCAAGAGAGTGAAAGGGAAGCCGGTTGAATTTGATTATGGCAGTTCAGTTTCCAAAATATTGCAATATACTAGACTTTATCAAGCCATCCGGTTCATACACAATGTGAATCTAAGTGGTATCATAAATTTAGAGCAGTGACTTATTACCCAAAAAAAAAAAAGGATCAGTTTTTTTTGTTCCATGACAGTTTGGAAGCCTCGTCCGGACTATTTCATGGCTCACCTCCAAGTCCAATTGATTGATCGGACTAGTTCAGTCTGGTTTTAAAATATTAGTTTTGAGTTTTCATAATCTATGGTGACATAGCGCGCATCATTGTGAGATGGCTTTTCCCCATAAGTGCCACCCAAAGGTGGTAATTCATCATTCAGATAAGATTGGATAAAACAAAATGAAATAAATCGGGAATCAATTTAGATGTACGTCCAAATTATGCAGTAGTTTCCTTTCCCCAGAAGAGGAAATGAGATTCATTGTAATTTTATTTATTTATTTATTTATTTTTTTGCTTGCAGGTTTGTAGGGGAACTGCAGTAATGCTTGTATCACCAACTGATGGAACTGATGAGATTGCTAATCCTTTTACGCAGCCAGATGGAGCCTAGGGATTTCTTATGTAGTTGCCTTAATGTTGGCTATTCCTCGTTTATTTGCACCCATGTTATGAAAGTCTGACTTGGAATCCTTGTTGAGAGTTTGAATCTAGTTCATTTTGCCTACTAAAGTCATTACATATTATGGGAAATGATATTGTAGTAGACAGCATTTGTTACTTTTTCCGTCTTATTTGATCTGCTCTGATCTGGAATGGGTGTTTTGGTTGGTGAGACTTGAATTTTTGATTTACATAGAATAAGAAGATATATATATATATATATATATATATTATATTTCCTTTGAAAGCTCAAGGCTTGGTTTGGGTACGAAAATTAATTTTTGATTTTTTGTTTTGTTTTGTTTTTGTTTTTTTGTTTTTGTTTAATGATCAAATACTTGTACTGTGAAGGCATGTTTGGCTCACAATGGAACAGTTTTAAAGGGTGGAATCAATTCAATGCAAGTAGACATCCAAGTTGCCAGCTACAACTTGTCGGGGCAACTTTTTCCTGCTAAGCAAACATTATCTGATGTAACATCTTCAAAGAAATCCTTGTCCTCTTGTCCATATTGGATTTGGCAATTTGCTGCTTAGGCTTGGTTTGGATTCCAAAATTAACTTTGTTTTTTATTTTTTTATTTTTTCAGTTTATTTTTTTTCTAATATGATTTTTTTCATTGAATTTTGATTTTTTTTAAACTTATAATTTTTAGGTGTGTTGATAATATTCGTAAAAAAAAAAATAATAATTCATGTTAATTAAAAAATGGTAACGAAAAGTTAATTTATTTTATTTTATTTTTATTTTATTTTTACCCAAGATGAAAATTTTCCATTTTGCACGCATATATATATACACACATATAAATATATTTTCCCTTTTTTACCGATATATGTAATTAATTATATTATTTCTATATATTATATAAATGTATATATTAATATACAATATTATTTAATTTAAAATATGTAAAAAAAATATAATATGATACTATTTATATTTAATAAATAATTTTTATACATAAAATCTCAAGATCTTTTAAATTTAACGGAGGCAAGAGCAGAAATGAAAATTTTAATTCTTTATTTTTTTTTTGGTCTTGCTTTTCCGCCTAAAAACTCAATTTAGATGGGATAGGGATGAGGTGAGAATTTAACTCCCACGCGGGAATAGAGGCGAAAGTGAGGAATGGTCCATCGCCAAACCTCTTATGGTGATGACATTCCTCTTTACGTCAAAGTATTGTTACTAAATTTCATGTTTGGAGAACAGTCAAATAGTTTCCAACCATCATTTCTATTAATAGAAAAAAAATTAAAAATAGCCCCCACTTTTTTTATTTCATAGATAACACTCCAATAATTGGACTTCGAGATTATTAAAACTTATTCACACACACACACACACACACACACACACACACACACATATATATATATATGCCGACGTTTATTCTTCCAATCATACATATATATTAATTATATATTTGTTGTTGAAGATATTTGCACTCCTTTATTATTTTTTTTAATTTCACATTACTTTTTTTTTCTTATTTAGTAAATTAAAGATACTGTAGAATAGAGAAAATTAATAGGGGAGTAAAGATTCCTTCAACCTAATACACAAGTAGTTTTATTAATTTTTATTCTTGATTATGGACATAATTATTGACCTAACTAAAATTAAAATAAAACTACATTAAAGTTAATCAAACTAACAAAATATACATGAGAAAAAAAAATTAATGGGTTAGCAAATAAAAGGCAAATATGGAGAATACACCTCTTCAATAACAATGATAAATTGGTTATCGTAGAAAATGACGGTTTGTAATTTAAATGTCAATATGTAATCTTATAATTAATGTGTTAGCAAATAAATTTTGAATCATAATTTAGATGTGATTTGTAATTAATTTTATTTAGTTCTAGTTGGGAGAATTACACTTTACTCAGTTAGTGTTTGACCGCATGACAAATGACTCTCTTTAATTTAAATGTTAATATATAATCTCATAATTTGGATTAAAATGCAAAAATTAAAGAAATAAGTTGCATCTTTGTTATTTTATTTGAATTTTTTTGTTTTTAGTATTTAAGTATTAGATATTATTTTTATATTAAACTCTCATATATTATTTACGATTTGACACATATTTTACTTTTTAATTTTTTGCTTTAACGGTCGACTGTAACGTTTTTTTTTCTACAACTGCTGCTTTTAAAGTTTCCCCTTTTTTTAATTATATATATATATATATATATACACAATAGCAATAATCCATATGTACGTCACCCTGAACAAAATTAATATTAAATTTTTTTATATAATTAAAATTTTAGATAAAAATTTTAAATCGAAAAAATTATGATAATGCATGGATTTTAATTTTTTTTTTAATTTTAGGCTCTACCAGTTACTACATGTATTTTGGTATCTCTCTCTAATTAATT
The DNA here is from genome assembly GCA_019916065.1 of Vitellaria paradoxa. Lineage (NCBI taxonomy): Eukaryota > Viridiplantae > Streptophyta > Magnoliopsida > Ericales > Sapotaceae > Vitellaria > Vitellaria paradoxa. The sequence goes on along the minus strand of CM034234.1, from coordinate 63,487,590 downwards.
TTTAATAAGCACTATAAAGAAAACACAAATTATGGTGCTTTAATTTGAAATGTTCAACTTCCTATAAACCATAATTGGACGAAATTTAAATTGTCAGATTTGATTTGCAAATGATTACTACTTTTGAAATATGGTAAAATTTAAAATATTCAAACCGTTTTATGAGATGGATGGTAGTAGGGTTCACTAAAATAAGAATTGAGCGGAAAGTTAAAAATATACAAATAATCTTAATCGTTGAATGAAAGAAAAAATAATTTTTAACCGCTGAACCTTAATCCGTGAGATGGACATTTTAAAAAATCATTATGTTTTATTATTTAGATTAGCAATAATTCGTACCTACAGCACTATAAGCAAAATTAGTATTAACTATCTTATAGTTAAAACTTTGAACAAAAAGTTCAAATAAAAAAAATTATGATAATTTGGCAGTTTTAATTTTTTTTCTAAAATTTTAGACCCTACCACTTAATACATGTATTTTGTCTCTCTCTCTCTAATTAAGCTTTGTCTTTCTCGCTCTCTTCAATTAACTTTTTATAAGTATCGTAAAAAAAAAAAAAAAAAAAAAAAAACAAATTATGATACGTTAATTTGAAATGTTTAACTTACTGAAAATCATAATTAGATAAAATTTAAGTTGACGGACGAAATTTAAAAATTTCAAACCGTTTTGTGAAATAAATGATAGTAGAATCCACTAAAATAAGAATTAAGCAAAAAATTAAAAATATAAAAATGATTTTAATCGTTAAATGAAAGAAAAATAATTTTTAATTGTTAAATTTTAATTTGTGAGAATGATGTTTTCAAAATTACATAAATGTATATATATTTATTGTTTGAACATAAAATATTAATTTTACATTAAAAGTCCTAAAAAATTGTCAATCTGACTTGCATTTTATTTTTTTTATGTTTTATAGCTATTAAGAAAAAAGGATCCACACAAATCCTATTTTTTTGTTTATTTTTGAAAATTCATACTTGATTATTTCTAAATTAAGTATTTAAAATGTTTTTTTTTCCGGTGAAATTAAGTATTTAAAATATATACATTTTATATATATATTTAATAGTTCTTGTTGCAAAGTCGATGGCACCATCTTAACTTTATAGCCGGCCACCCGTCAAGACATATGACCCTTACAATAATCAGAACCTTCAATTGACTAACAAGCCCCATAGCTTTTCGCAAATTTACACAGGCAAGGCACATTGTCCCTGTCAATTGTCATGACCACAGAAAATATCATAACAAATTTTCCTGCGATCTTCCTAACCTGGAAATAGAGAAAGAAAAGTTCCATCAGCTAACCTCTAAGCACTTTCTCCTTCATGAATTTTCAGCTTTCCTTTGCTATTTTTTTTTGGGGGGGGGGGGGGGGGGGTGGAATGATGGGCGAAAAGCAAATATCACCAACTACAATTCAATTTTCTTTGATTAAAAGTAAGATCACAAAACAAAGAGAGACAATTACAGATATCGATCAAACAAAATACAGAGAATTTTATCAGCATAATTATCAATGAATCTTTTTCTTTTTTCCCCCTCCTTGATCAAGATCTCGCATCTCTGAATTTCGTTTTGAATTTCGTTTTTCTTGGATTTTAATAATTATACTTTCGTATATATTCGTTTCAAAGTCTGACGATCTTCGCAGCCTTGACCACCGGATTCTCCCTGGCGATCGCATCGCGGCCGGCCGCCCTGTAGTCGTAGCTGCAATCGTGGCGGTCGGAGTACCGGTGCTCTCCGCAGAACAGGTCGCCGCATCGGCACCGAAATCCGGTCAGTCCAACCTTTCTCCGGCATCCGGAGCACCGATTCACCTCCCTCTTCGCCACAGTCATCTGAGATCCGTCAGCCGCATCCGTCCGATCCCGGCCGGTCTCCGCCGGAACGAAGATCCTCTGCGGCGAACTCCAGGCGGTAGATCCAGAAGTCGTATCCCGAACTCCGGGGGAGAATTTGTGAGCAGGTGTGAGAATCGGGGCGGGTGAGGAGGAGGAGGAGGAGGAGGAGGCCGTGGTGGCGTTGAAGCACTTCTGGCACATGTTGTTGGTGGCGGGGTTGCCTGTGACGCCGCAGTTGTTGACGCAGGGGGTTATGGTTTCGGGGACAACCTTGAATTCCGTCTCCTCTTTTTCGGTCCTCTGAGCCATGATTTCAGTAAGATAAAAAAAAATCGGTATAAAATTTTAGGGAGAGAGAGAGAGAGAGAGAGAGAGAGAGAGAGAGAGAGAGAGAGATTTTGAAGAGGAGCTTTTGGTTTTGGCTGGAATGGTTGGAGCAGATGAGATTGGGGGGGTGGGGGACTTTTATCATGGGAAGGAGAGAGAGAGAGAGAGGGGGGGGGAGTCGGTACTCGGTAGTGGCGATGGAATATGGACGTCGTAGAGACGCGTATCAGACCTTTGGCGTTTCTATTTACCAAAATGCCCACCTCACATTAATAATCTTAGCCCATTTCCAACTTGGATCCATTAAAATTATTCACATAATATTTTAAATAACCGTCCCATCAAATGACATCACCAATAATTCTTATATTAATTAATTATAATATAAATTTACTCATTTAAATTATAATATTAGTGATTTTACAATGACAAGGATATAAAATAATTTTCTTCTCGTGTAGGGATGGGAATCGAATTCTCATCCAACTTTAAAATTGATTAATCTAGAATATATAATATTTTATAAAAATAAAATATTTTACACATTTTAAATTAACTAATATTATACGTTATTTTTAAATGTATACATAAAACTATTAATTAATAGACATGCACGAATATATATGTAAATATACAACAGTGTGGGGGTCGTTAGTTGTAATTAGAGGATAATTTAAAATTTTCATACTTATCCTTGCAAAAATAGTATTCTTCACTTTAAATTAGACAAAAAATGAGTGAAACTAAACTACAGATTGTTTAAATTTTATTTTTAAATTAATTTGTTAAACCAAACTTAAAAATTTAATTTAACTTAATTTAATTTGATTTTATAACATACTTATTTTAAATTAATCTTTAACTAGTCAACTTCGAAAAATGAGTTACAATTGTTTGGTTTTAAAACTTGTTACGCATAGTTATGGAATCATTTTTTTTAACACTTCAATTAGTGTGCGTTTGGGGCTCCAACAAACTCTATAAAATAAAATAAATCTCAAATAATCTCTATAAATAACACAGATTTTCACATTTACTAATTTAAAAAAATTTTAATATTTCGCTAAGGAAAACAAAAAATTCAAAAGTAGATTAACCGAATGCGTAAATTTTTTTAACAATATTCTTCTGATCGAAAGTTTTTAAATGAGTACTATTGTCGCTATTTTATTCGGATTATTTTGAATCCGTGAGAACGAATTTAAAAAACTGTTCCCATAATTTTGACGCTGTGCGTATATAATAAAGTAAAACATTGAGTATTAAATTTTGGAATCTTTGGGAACGGTTTTGGGGCAACTATTTCTACGATTTACTATTATTAATCTCCAAAAAAGGTACCAAAATTAATCAAAAATTATATTTTATTTCAATTTATCTTGTTATTTATTATTCCAAACGCACATTTAATTGTGTGAATTTTTATGTATTCTAACTAATTTTTGAAATTCTCAAATTAACGATCGAATAAATTTTTAAGTAATCTTAAGAAAACTTAAGTAAACTCAAACTAATAATTATCAAAAACCAAACTCAAATCTTACAAATTGAGGTACTCATCACGGAAACGGCAAGTTGCGCCATCTCAGTTGTTAATGTGCATGAGCCCACCAAGCATTTTCCTTGCTTTATTTATGGCTTTAAAAAAAATAAAAAAAAATGAACAATGGGGGTAAATTGGGAAATTAGGCGGGGCAGCTGGCCCACCACCATCGCCCACAACTAGTTGAAGGTGATATTGGATTGCTTTGAGCCGCCCAATCTGACTGCCCTTCTAAGGGGTCGCTATCATACAACCCTTGAGGTGTGCACGTGTATGTTACACGCGGATCAATTTGATTGGGCCACCTTTCTCTCATCCCATTGATCCAGCCGGGTCCCTAATGCTTGGACGGCTGGAGTGAAAAAATGAAGGGTTAAAATTTATTTTAACTTTAATGACACGTTATTTTTTATATTTTATATTAATTATATTTTAATCAAAATTTTTTAATTTTTATTTTTATTTTAAAAATAATTTTAATTAAATTAAATTAAAATTTTTTGATTAAAAATAATTAAATCTTAACATTTGATTTTTTACTACAGTCACTGCAGTGAATTTCTTCACTGTAACTCCCTTGAACCCGTACTTTTAAGGGGTATTTAGTTGATCAAAATTAACCAAAATTTATTAATTTTTACTAACTTTTTATATTTTTTTCAATTAAATTTTATCACATATCATTTTTATATCAAAATTTCGTATCTTTACTTTACTTTTACTTTTTAATTAAATTTTTACCAAATAGACACCCCTAATTCTGGGCCATTTTAACGAATGAAGAAAAAAATGACCGGATTAATTATTGGTTCAAGTGTTAATTCGATCGGAATTAAACGGTAATACTCAAATATTTTTTTAACATTAATTCATTATTTTTATAAAGTCGTCATCGGTTGAAAATTTTGTTCTTTAACTAAATTGAATGGTTCTACATAAATAATTAAATTATAATTTAGAAGTGTGTTAGTAACACATAATGCCTTTTATTTTGTAAAAGTAATATTTTAATTTATAAAAATAAAAATAATTAGATAATAAATTTAATTTACACTCACTGGATTAAGATTTTGTCATATTATTATAATTAATATATATATATATATATATCTCTCTCTCAAAAAATCTTGCATTTACACTGATACTTCGCTTGGACATTTATAACACTTCAAATTTTTATTCACTATATAGATTATAAGGTTATAGGAATGTTTAGAATTATATAAAATTATATAAGATTATAAAAATTAATATTTCGTATTTTATATAATGAGTAAAGAATTTAAATTTTATAATCTCGTAATTCATATTTATAGAAATTTATAAAATTTTATATTTTTTATAACTCTAAATACTGCTTATAACTTTTATAAATTTATATTAATTTTTATAATCTTAAACGCGCCGTACAAGATTTTGTGGTCAGGTTGAAGTCGACTCGTGGTACTTACGTGGCAAGCCCTCGGGGTGCATTTCTCATCCTGACTTGTCATACCAGAATCAGGCGCACGCTGACGTGGGATTGTGCATGATACGTGTGGGGTCCACTAGGCAATCGCATGGGTCCCAGCTGGCGTTGAAATTAAGGTTGAGAGTTTTTTTTTTTTTTTTTAAACAGAAACCGTAATTCAATATTCTAACTCAAAAGTTAGAATGTTAAAAAGAGTACATCAACTCAAAAGCTGAAATTAAGGTTAAGTTTGAGGAGTGAAAAAAAAAAAAAAAAACTACCTAATTTTTTTGTGTTTAAGAAAAAAAAGTGTTACCTTTTTTCTTTCTTTTTTTTTTTTTTCATATTTGGCTAACTATGAACTCGCAATAAAAAAAGATAACTTTTTTTTTTGTCCATTTGACGTAAATAACGAAAAAAAGAAAAAATATAATATAAGAAAATTATTGACATTTGGGACATACATCTCAAATCGTAATTTTTATAGATAGATAGTAGTATTTCCGTTTCAACGAATTGGATTCTTGTTTAGATGGATTTAAAATTTTGTATCAGTCATGATTTTTTTGCAAATCAAGCTGGACTCGAAATGCCACCGTTTCACACCGTTCGTTCTTCTCATACTCAAATTAAAAGGTATTTCTTAGAATTTCATTTCATTTTCATTTTCTGTCGTTGGAAATTCATATTGGCTATGGTGGGTCTTGAGTTTTGAAATTTCTCAACTTCTCTTTCTAGAGTAAGTGTGAACGGGTTGAGAACATTTGTTTTTTTCTTTTTTACAAGTCTATTGGTAGACCATATGTTGGGATGGAGAGAAAAATATCTTTCACTGGTTGTATTCCATAGATCTAGTGTCTCTGTAGCCCGAATCCCTAATGTGCTCCGCGAACCGTTCCGACAGGATTGCGTAGGTTGTTTGGACGAAGTTAGGAAATGGGCTAGCGTCGGAACAGTTTTTACAATCCGTTTGGATAAAAATTGACAATGCAAATCCGTCGAAATGATTTCTATAATCCATCAGAACGACCCGAGAAAAATTAGTCATGGTGGGTGCAATTCGGTAGTTTGAGAGTCCGTAGTGAGAATAGTAAAAAAAAAATTTACTATTTGATTAACCAAATTCCAATTATCGACTTTTTTTAGTAGGTATAAAATTTTTTTCGAATTTCGAGAAAATAAAAATGTGTAAAAATATAATAGAGATTTTCAAAAATTTTCAGAGATTTTTAAAATTTTTTCGTAAATTTTGTTGCGCCAAATGGGTCCTTTATGTTTAGGGAGGAAAAATATCTAGTTTTTTTCTAACTTTTTATTAATTTGACACTTTCATCCTTCAATGTTTAAAAGAAATTTAAAATGGAAGTGGATAAAATTTGATAATTTTAGAAAAAAATCAAAAAATTAATAGCTGGTAATTCATCTACTACCTTATTTTCTTAAACACTAACTAAAATTATTGTCAACTCAATGATAATTTTATATGTGCCGTTAAATTTTAATTCAATTGTCTAATTATATTTACGTATTTTTTAAATTAAAAATTTATGAGCATATTTAAATTATTAAATTTTAATTCAATGATTTAAATTGAATTATCACAGAACTAACACTAATTTTAATGTTAATTTCTCCATATTCCAACGACTACAGTCACCTCATATTAGAATAGTGTTTAAAATTGTATAAATTTGTAACAATTATGGTCTCATAATTAGTATTGAAATTAAATTAAATTATATTTTATGAAAATTTATTGAGATTTATATATTTGAACAACGCCAAACCACCGAACCTCTTAACGGCGACCAAGTTGACACAATAACGGCTGCACGCCTCCCGGCAAAGTAATCTAATTGTTAATTAATAAATTATGACTAATGCATCGCTTTCTAAGTCGTATCAAATTACTGTTAAATCCATCTCATTTCCTTCAATACAACCACGATGACCTTAGTTAAGGTTGGTTTGGTTTGTAATTTTTCTTTAAAAAATTTTATAAATCTCTGTTAACTTTATATCACATCAACTTTTTTCTTTCACTACACGTATTACGAATTCTCAATTTATCTCAATTTACCTCACTTTTTCTTACTCCAAACGAAGTGTTAATTTATTGGGCTTTGCACCCTTTAGGCCTCGTTTGACATACTATAATCATTTAAAAATCTCTAACAACCTCTCTATCTTTAATTTTTTCACTATCACTAATTTTAAAAAATTTTAATATTTCGTTAAAAAAATAAAAAAATCTGAAAGTAGGTTAACCGAATGTGTAAAACTTTTATATAATCATATTTTTCGTGTCGAAAGCTTTCAAATGAGTACCATTGTTACTATTTTTTGTGAATTTTTTTGAATCCGTGGAAACGGATTTGAAAAATCATTCTCACGATTTGCTACTTTTAAAAAAAAAAGAGCGCCAAAATTAACTCTAAACTACATTTTATCTCAATTTATCTTGTTTTTTCTTACGCCAAATGGGCCTTAATATTATTAAGCCCTAGAACATTTAAAGCACGAGTTGGCCTAACAAATTAAGCTTCCATTTCACAAAACTTTCAATTTTTAATTTTTAATTTTTATTTGTATTATTTAAAAATTTGAACACAAAAACTCATATAAAAAATTTATTTTTCATTTAATAATTTCTAAAAAAAATGAAAACTATTTTCAAAATTTTTGATAAATATGAAAACGTAAAAAATGTATTTTTTTTGATTTACATTTCTTTTTATTACTTCGACACTCATTATAACCACTACTACTAATCTCAACAACTATCCACTCTTAATCACTATTATAGTTGGCCACCGTGCGTCCATCACCACCGCCACTGCCATCGCTGCCACCACTTATCGCTGACCATCACCCATTGTCATTGCCATTTACCTTCTCAACTACCTTCTCAAATTATAACTACCAATTAATAACTGTTGCTAAATGTGTTTTAAGTTTTTTAAATATAAAAATAAAAAGTAAAAATTAAACAAAAAAAGTTAAAAGCTGATAGTTTTATCAAATGAGTTCCAAATTATTTTGATGGGAATATTAACGAAACTAGGTGGTGTAGAAGAAGAAGAAGAAGAAGAAAAAAGAGAGAGAGAGAGAGAGAGAGAGAGAGAACCCTGCATTTGGTACACTTTTGAAGTTAGAAATGGAATGGTCCATTGCTAAGCCAAAGAGAATTTCATTCCATGGTATAGAATCATAAATACAAAAACTTAACTTGAAATTTGGACAAATCAATGCAATTCAATAAATTTATTAAAATCAAACTAGTTGAACTTAATTACATTAATTTTTTTTCTTCATTCATTTTTATTATAAATTATATTTTCATAAATTTTCATAAAATTAAATATTTTTTTAATAATTTCAATTCATATAATCTTAAATATATCTTTTATCATTTTTATTTAAATCCAATCACTTTTTTTTTTTAATTCATTCACATTTTTTTTTATGCAAGTGCGTCCTTAAATCTAAGTTAATCATAACCAAACTATCTTATAAACGACATTTTTTTCAACTAATCCTCTATGTCTTGAAATTTTCTACAACTCACAAAACTGCAGGTTATTAAACAGAAGATACATCTCAATTCCATCCCTCTGTTCCAGCAAGGAATTATGATGCACCTAGTCATTGACAGAGATATATCATATACGTCATGCCAACTCTCAGCTTCAATTTACAAGGCAAGTTGTTCCTTTTCTTCCCAATGGGTAGGGTACCCAACAAGAAAGGTTTGGCCAAACAATTGCAGGTCCATTAAGCCAACTTACCTTTCTATGTAAAGCAAATATATAAATATAAATATATATATATATATAATATAGGAACCCATAAAAATCTGCTAAACTTTTTAGGGGTGTAAGCAAAGAAACCAGCCACGTGATATATTTTTTTACACCTCCTGAAAGACAAACAGCTGTATCGTCTAAAAAGAACGCAAATAATGTGCAATTCCACACAGACAGGACCTATCTTTCATAATTGAGTCACATCAACAAAGCAACAATCACAGAACAAATATTATTTTAGTTACACAAGAACTAACCCCTTTCTTTTGGGTCCCCCCCCGGGGGGTGGGGGGAGTAAATGCTCAAGAAAATGTAAATACCTATTCATAAAAGACTTGCGTCATCTGAATTCAACATAGACTGACTACATGTATCCTACCCAAAACCCATAGAAAATTTTAAGCAGAAACTGATCACTAGAATGTCCATAAAACCAGCACAAACAACCAAGCAATGCACACTGGAAGCAAGTGAGTAAATCCTTGCCCTTAGGTTTATGCTTTCAACCACTTCATCAGTCATGGGGACATCTATTAGGGAGACCAAGAAGAAAGCTGTATTTCAGTTCATTCAACTTTCACTACAAGACTCCTATATCTTATCAAGCTTTTCTGCCTTGACAATAGGGTTGGCTTTGGCTATAGCATTTTGACCTGAAGCACGATAGTCAAAGGGGCAGTCGTGTTTGTCAGAATAACGATGAACTGCACAAAAGAGGTTGCCGCACCGGCAACTGAAACCTGTTAAGCCAACACGCTTCCTGCAGGTGCTGCACCTTTTTGGACCTTCTCTAACTTCGTTGTTATCATTTAGCTCTGCGAAATATGATGCTTGCCTTGCGACAACCATGGACTCTGATGAACCAGACCGTTCATCAATTGTCACAGCAGAATCAGACCCCATCCAATTGGCGCTGGAACTGCCATTTACAATGCTCCCGAGGGATGATGCAGCAAGTTTAGCCTGTCCTTGCTTCAACATGAAGTCCTTGTGGCACTTAGAACAAAGGTTCATGGTTGCTGCACTTCCAAAGAATCCACAATTGTTCGCACAAAGGACTGGAGATTCTGGAGGAGCTTGACATCCGGTCTCATTCTGCTCCATTCTCAATTTCCTACCAAAAAAAAAATAATAATAATAATAAATAAATAAATAAAATAAAAAAACACACAACTCTCTGAAAATTAAACATGAGCAAAAGCTCACCCTCAACACTACTCCCGTAAGGGCCATAACCAGTTGCCTTTTGGTTTATTTCTCTACCGTATATTATCCACACCAAAACAGATAAATTACCAAAACTAGAATTCTTACATGTGAATATGCACGTACATGTACAAATCTTCCATAATCATTAGAAACTAAGCATGAAGCCCGAGGCAAACTGTTACCGCAAAGCAATTCACCACTATCAATCCTAATCACACCTACAAAGAAATACGTTCAACTGATACCCAGGAGCTATCTTGAAAAACTGGGAACTTGTAACTGAAGAAAGTTTAATATGCATATTTAAATCACCTCAAGCATTCAACAAAAACTTAGGTCCCTCCTATCATTTCTTAATGGAATGAATGTCTTTAGGTACTAATTAGTTGTTCCTTAAGGTAGAAACACCAAAAGGACATTGCAAATTTGCATTTTTTAACACTTACATATGGTCAGTGCCCTGAGTTAGCTTAATTCAAATTGACAAATCTAGTTGAAAAAAAAAATGTAAATTCTAAAAACAAATAAATAACTATGACAATTCTTTACCCATCTCATATCAACTTTTGTCACCTTAAATATGACTACCAAATGGCACATTATTATCTTAACTCTAAGTTCCGACTGAAAGAGTTAAAAAAATCTAACTTATTTTGTAAATCAAGGCCGTACAGCATTTATTAATCTTAATATAAAAAAAGTTTGAATAGTGAGGGAACTAATCTAAAAGGCCATATCTTTTGCTGATGTTTTTATTAAGTTTTAGAAATCAAAAATATTTTATGTAACTTCCAAATTGAGAAGGATGAGTTACAGATGGTACATGGATTGAGTTTGACTCTTATGCCCCCCATGAAGTTTAACATTGAAATTTTCCAAGCACCCTGTTCTTCTATACATGGAACTTTCCAACAAAAACGTGAAAATGATCATTTCCCATCTTAAGAAAAGGAATAACAGATACTAAAAAAAAACCCTCATAGAATAAGAAAGAGAAAACCATACACAGAGAAGGAAAGAAAAAGGAGAAAAGAAGAAAGCAAGCAGTGATATTGCTACTCATTGCTACCCACTATCTTTGTTGTTGCTGCCGCCACAACTACTTCCACTCCCATCTGCCACCATCAAACATCATCTTTGCCTCCACCAATTCATACCAGCATTAATGCCATCTAAAGCAACTACCATTTTTGCTATCATTCCTTTCCCGACACCATCACCACCATTACTGCAGTAAACATCGCAAACTAATACCTCAATTCTACACCACACCCCTCCCAGACACTTCTTGCTGCAACCACCATTTTCCATAGTCACCACCACTGCCAACTTGCACCACATTTACCACAAAACATCACCACCATTACCACAGTAAACATCGCAAACTAATACCTCAATTCTACACCACACCCCTCCCAGACACTTCTTGCTGCAACCACCATTTTCCATAGTCACCACCACTGCCAACTTGCACCACATTTACCACAAAACATCACCAGTTTGTTGTCACCACCTCCACCATCATTACTTGCCTACCACCACCAACTGCTTCCCGTACTACTTGGACCATCACTGACAGCTACACCCCCCCCCCCCAAAAAAAAAACCTATAACTCTTAAATTTTTTAATTCCATTCCATAATTTAAACTAACTCAATTTTATAATGAAAATGGTTATTCCATTTCCACATTTTTTCATTTCGCAATCAAATAAATGAGTGGGAACGTTCATTTCATTTTACTCCCAATTTCATTCAATTCCCATTCATTCTACGTGCCTAATATGGTTTTATACCAAAAATAAAATAAAATAAATTGTTCATAAACCACAATACGAAACCCTCCCCCCCCCCCCAAAAAAAAAAAAATATTTTACCACAAAACCTTATTAAAAAGTGTGAGAAATCAGACCTAGAAGGAAGTATTTGACCATCCGGGAATAAAAAGCGTCATGTATGGAGGGTTAACTGAAGGCCGATAGGGTGAAAATCAAAGCAATCTGGAGCAAGAGAGAGAAATCGTGGAAATGAGGTGATTTTAATGGTAGTGGTGATGATGATCCCCTAAGGAAGATGATGGTATATATGGGACAAGAGAAGTATTTTAGGACATGGATCAAGGCACTGTATCCACCTAACAAGGATTTAACGCTTTATTGGTACCACCCTATACGGTAAGGACACATCCCCCCATGACCTCTCTCTAAAACCGGTCAAGAGAGTCTCGACATACCCCTTGATTCTAGCTACCAGATCACTCGTCCCCAATAATCATGCTAAGTGAAAAATTAAGGGTCCCATGTTACGAGAAATCCCTAGACCACGCTCTAGGTCTAGGGCAAGCTTGAAGATACTCCCAACAAGGAATAGCCATGACAAAGCTTTCTCATGGGAACTTACCTTTCTCATGGGAATTTACCGCGATCATCCTAACTGGGTCCTTCGGCAGCAACGCGACACATGGATCTTTCTTGGTGTTGGCATTGCTTGGCTTTTCCTGACATGTCCCAAGTACCCACATAAAGCATTATGAGCTCCAGCCTTTTGTCTCTGTCTTTTGGCCTTCAGTTGTAACTTAAACTCCAGTTATAACATTATTCAAAGTGATGGCCGCAACAACCATCTCAAGCCCTAATTTTTTATACGGTCATGAAGCATCACAATATCGGGTAATCCACAACAATACTCATTTTTTAGCTTCAAAAATTACCAAAAAAAAAATAATAATAAAAATAAAAATACACGAAATCTTCTAAAAAGTAAAAATATAAAATGGCTTATAACATGCGAACTGGGCCAAATTTTCACCCAGTTACATATAACCTTTAGCATTATGTCTTTAATTCCATTACAAACCTGAAATTAATAATATAAAAATAATTTAGCATATAACATTTTGATATCAATATGTGAGTATGCTTATGATTTCTAACCTTGAGTTGCTTCAATTGTGTTGAAAACAAATTTAGTATATGTGGTTCAAAAGCTGGACCAACAGGCCTTTATCATATGCTGGGAGATTACAACTACTAAAGGAGCTTGAAGGGGAAGTAGAGGCAACACAGAGACAACCTTTTCTTGGTTTCAACTTTTAAAAGAGGTTGTTTTGTATTTATATTGTTGTTTCGTTCTTTTGTGTGATTAAAAATACAAAATTTCAGTGTTTAGTTGTACAATTTAATATTATATACAATTATGATATGATTATGTGCTTGAAAAATTTTAGTAAGTACAATTTCTTGATTAATGCCAAATGAATGATGATAGTGCTCCAAATCATCATCATGATTCGTGTGATAAGGATATGATGGAGCATAATGACCCGCATAAGGGTTGGAACAAAGTCAAATTCTGTGGGTTAAGATAATTGGCCAGATGAACTATAATTTGATTTTAGAGGACCATCACGGTTAATACCATGGCGATTATATCCAATGTCGTTGCTACTAGTAGTACTAGATAATCTTTAATCATATCCTCTTTGATCGTAACCAGAAAAAACACATTGACTAGTAGCATTACCGATGGATCAATTTTAAGTATAACTTCATTTTTGAATCAAGTATGTACTTCAGCTTCTATTTATTCTACAACTTTTTTTATAGCTGGACAAATTGATAGGCTTTTTTTTATTGAAATAATTTTTTTAGAGCATGTAATCAAGGATGTAATACAAATTTTAAGTATATATATATATATTTTTTAGATTTTAAGTAAGCAACTAATTTTTTTTTTCAAATTATATGTGATTTCTTATCATTTTTTTTTCAAAATTTAATCCTATTTTAGATAATTTTTATATTTTAAGTAATTTTTTCAGATTTCAAGTGATTTGGGTTTTTTTTTAAAAAATACAAAAGACGCTTCGACTTTTGGGATGTTGAACAAACTCTAGCAATTTCACAGGAGGGAAAAAACAAACTAAAGCTGCTAATTAAAACAAAAAACAAAAAAAAAAAAAATAAAGGAAAAAAAGAAAAAAAAGAAACAGGACACTTGAGGACAGCAATTATCAACACGTTGGATCAATCGTAGTTTGAATGGAGAAAGGCCAAAAGCAGGGAAGGAGCAATTCTGTCTTAGTTCACTAAATAATGAGAAGCAACAAAGATAAAGAATTCTCCAGATTTGCTCAATTTTGATGAACATGTGCCTGTTAAAGCCTGATTGAAGCGAAGTTCTGATCAAATTCGCTCTCCGATTGTTGCAACATTATTCTTCAATTGTCACAATGTCCTTCTGTTTGGGCGGTTTGCTTCGCTCTCCAATGTGGTGAAGACCAACAAGGAAAAAAAATAGTTTTATGCTAAGCAAGTTCGTCTTTTCTTTCTCAGTCGCATATTGGTATGTCTTGCGAGTTATCAACAAGATTTGATGTTGCATTAGCGAGATGGGCAATTACCTTGATATTTTGCCCAATTCACATCGAGATGAAGACGTCTCTTTATTTTTTTATCCATGAAATACATACACTTCAACATGGTTATTGTATTTGCATCTGACATATAATCAAACACATATACCCTTCGGACACTCGAAAATATGCGTCGGACATGCAACATGGTGTGTCCTATTATTTTATTGTTTTGTCTTAAAACATATAATTAAGACAAACTAAAATTTAAGTAGTCAATACCCTTAAAATTATAAAATCTTATATCTTATATTCTGTTCTGTTTTGTATATTGAATTATATATTGAATTAGTTTTGTTACGAATGTTATATACATATACCTAACAAAAATATACAAAATTTATATTTTTTAATTATATTCTTGCCGCATTTGTATACTCATTTTTTTTAAAATTACCGTATTTGTGTTCATACTCAACCATATTCATATCCATATCAATGCTTCTTAATTGAATTATTTATAAGGCAATATCGGATTACTCCCTAACAATTTTGAGCTGATATACTAAGAAATCAGCCGTAATGCTCAATAATTTGAACCATGATTTATAGTCAATTATCTAAGAATTCTAGCATCTTAAACTTTGAGAACATGTCTCTTACCAAGCCCTTTCCAACTACGAATCCTATGACCTTATCCACCCTTCAAAACCCTAAACTTGCATGCCCACAACCTTAGCCCACCACTAAATTTTGTAGTAACTGTTTGGGATCCTTACGCTCAAACCCACAAGCACATGCACACAATCGAAGACAAACAAGAATAGAAAATAATAACAAACAAGATAATGAGACACAGAGATTTACTTGATCCCGACTTAAGCTAATTGCTTAATCGTACATCCACAGGGTGCTGGAGTGTTTCACTATGATAAAGAAAAAAGGTTATGAAGTCCCAATGGAGGTAACTCTAGGTGTTCCTTTTATAGTTGTAAGGAACCATAGCATATACAAATAAAAAACCCTAACACGCAAAACTACGCTTTCGCCCTTGTTTAAATCAGACTTCTCAATTAACAATCTCTCACTTGAAAATTGATTCAAACAATCCTCCAAATGCCAACAGTGATCAACCATCACCAACAATCACCAATAACCACCAATACCCAACCTCCCACTCAAGCTTGAAGACCAACAGAAGCTAAACAAGCCTTTAGCTTCTCTACAATAATCACCTTCGTGAACTTGTCTGCTGGATTATCCCTTGTGTGAATTTTATCCAAAGTAAACTGTTCATCCTCCAACAAAGAGCAAATAAAGTGATACTTTATGTCGATATGCTTGGTCCTCGAATGAAAAGCTGCATTCTTTGCCAAATGTATTGCACTCTATCGCTGAACAATTTATTACTTTTTTGTTCCTTACCCAACTCTTTCATGAGACTCCTCAACCATATCATCTCCTTGCAAGTCTCCATGGCCACAACATACCCCACTTCTGCTGAGAAAATAGTCACTATTTTCTGTAGTCGTGAGACCCAACTGACTGCCGCACTCCCTAAAGTAAACACATACCCAGTTGTCAATGTCCCCTGCTAAATGCAAATCCACAAATCCTTACAAATAAATATTAGGAATCCCAAAACATAAAGCCAAATCAGAAATACCTTTTAGATACCGCAAAATCCACTTGACTGCCTTCCAATGCTCCTTGCCCAAATTTGTCGTAAACCTGCTGACAACTCCCACTGCATGAGCATTGTCTGGTCTTGTGCTAACCACAACATACATCAAGCTGCCTACCACTGAAGCATGTGAAACTTTGGCCATGTAGTTTTTCTCTTCATCAGTTACTGTTCCTTTTTCCTTCGAAAGCTTGAAGTGACTTGCCAACGGTGTGCTAACAAGCTTAACACCTTCCATGTTGAATCTTTCGAATACATTTTCAACATATTTCTCCTGCAATGACTTCAACTTCTAGTTCACCCTCTCCTGCTGATTTGCATCTCAAGGATTTTCTTCTCAGAACTCAAATCCTTCATTGCAAACTCCTTAGCTAGCTATTCTTTTAGATTAGCAATCTCATCCATGCTTGAAGCTGCAATAAGCATATCATCTACATACAACAAAAGTATGAGATACGATTTACCAAGCTTCTTAAAATAGCAAAAATGGTTCCCATGACATCTACTAAACCCCGTATCTATCATAAAAGTGTCAAACCTTTTATACCACTGTCTAGGCACCTGTTTCAACTCATACGGACTCCTACAAACCTTACACACATGATCCTCCTTTCCTTTGACAACATAACCCTTTGGCTGATACATATAAATATCCTTCTCTAAATCCCACGAAGGAATGCAGTTTTTACATCTAACTGCTCTAAGTGCAAGTTCTCAACAACCACAATATTAAGGACACATCTGATGGTAAAAATCTTCACAACAGGAGAAAAAATTTCAATGTAGTCAATACCTAGTTTTTGCTAAAAACCTTCCATTACCAACCTTGCCTTATACCATTTGTTCCCATCAGATTTTTCCTTAAGCCTGTGTACCCATTTGTTGTGCGAAGCTTTCTTCCCCTTAGGCAATTGATCCAAGTCCCAAGTTTGGTTTGATAAAAGAGAATCCATCTCATCATCCATTGCAAGCTCCCACTCCTTCCTGTTCTCCACTTGCAATGCTTCCTCAAAACATTCTAGCTCACCACTATCAGTTAGCAGCAAATAATGTAAAGAAGGAGAATAACACATTGGAGGTTTACTGATACGACCAGATCTCCTAGGAGGAGGAGTCCGTGGATCTCCTTGTGGAGTAGATTGTGTATTAATATCCTAAGGCTATAAGACATTCTTGTTAGGGATCCCCTCAAACTCCACAATGCCTAAATTTTTATTAACCCCCTCGAGTAGATTCTTGTCTATTTTTATAACAAACAAACTCATTAAATATCACATCTATACTCTTGCGTGTTTTTCAATTTTCAAAATCATACAGCCTATACCCATAGTGATCAGTGTCATACCCTATAAACACGCACTTTTGAGACTTAGCATCAAGTTTACTCCTATCACTCGAATCAATATGCATATAGGCCATGCAACCAAAGACTCGTAAATAGGATAAATTTACCTCTTTACCTAACCAAGCCTCTTCTGGCAATCCATTATTCAAAGGAACTTAAGGTCCCTTGTTGATCAAATACACCGCTCTATTTACTGTTTCAGCCCAGAATTGCTTAGGTAACCTATCATGTAACCTCATGTTCCTTGCAAGCTTTAGGATTGTCTTATTCATATGCTCAGCAACTCCATTCTGCCTTGACTTCTTTGGAATTGTTTTCAATCTCTGAATCCCATTTGTAGCACAATAAGCCTCAAACTCACCATCACAATACTCGCCGCCATTATCAGATTTCAAATACGTTAGTTTCTTTCCTGTTTCATTCTCAACTAATGCTTTCCAATTCTTGAAAACACAAAACGCATCAGATTTATGCTTAAAAAAATAAACCCATAATATTTTAGTAGCGTAATCAATGAAAGTAACAAAGCAACATGAGTCATCAAGAAAAGATACTTGAGACGGGCCCCACACGTCTGTATGAACCAACTCTAGCTTCTCTGATTTTAGGATTTTTGCCACCTTTGTAAAGCTAACTTTCTACTGTTTCCTAAAGACACAATCCTCACAGAAATTTAAATTCGGTGATTTACAACCCGACAATTTACCCTTTGCCAACATTACTTTCATCCCTTTTTCACTCATGTGACCTAGCCTACGATGCCACATGGTACAATCAATTCTTGATATTGCCATTGCGAGTATTGATCCTCTCACACCTTTGCGTCCAACTTCACTTGAACACCACCTAACTCAACCTTTGCAATTCAAGTACTATCAACTTCTTCATATCTACCCAATCACCCTTAATACCCACAAATATCATGTCCAGTACCGTATTCACTTCAACAATCAGCAATCAAAATTGTCAAATACAAAATTAGCGCTAGCTAAAATTGTAGTTCTGTCTGGTAAGCATTCACTATCATGTTTGTTACTTTAAAACCCCAAATTTACGAGAATAAGATGAGAAAACCAGATCACAAACTCTCCAACCATCACATTCTTATGTCAAATATCATAAGAATCGATATTCTTCATCACTGAAAGTCCAAAAACAAGGAACATGACCCAAGGCTCATCTCAAATGAAATCTAATGATCACCACAAACCATCTTACTTCAAACAAAGTACACCCAAAGCTCCTCTCTGTTATGATCATATATACATATATATATTTTGGTTCTGGAAGCTTAGGAAAATTTAATGAACTGGGATTTCTTTCTCTCTCAAAATCAAAATTTTCTCACGATTCTTACTACGGCATATTTTACCATGTTTGTCCTTCTACACATCTGAACCTCCACAGAACCCCGCAATGCAGAAGCCAGTTTGCCCTTTTTTTGTCCTTCTAAACATCCAATTATGTTCTTCCCCAAGCAAATGCATATACCCATAAAGACTAATAGATAAATAAATGAAAAATGAGCACAGAATTTTCGTATAGGTAAGCTATAAAAATGAAACTAAAAAAAAGAGCCATAATTCAACCTCTTGCAACCTTCACTCCAGCCACACACACACACACACACACACAAAAATGCCTCATAAAACAGATCATAAAAATCAACGAAATTAAAAACTGACCTGTTCGCAAAGGAGGCGATCTTCCCGTAATAGCTTCTCCTTCCTAACCCCTTCAATAGAAAAAACCAAATCCAATCAAACCCGTGGATCGACCCAACTCGAATTCATAATGCCAAAAATACCATGAAATTTATACATAGAACAACAGATATTTATTTGAACAAAGAGATTAGGAAGTGACTAACCCTAGGACGAACAGGAGATTGCGTGAACGGAGAAATGACCGTGAAAGAGGATTAGAGATTGGTTATATCTATAAGCGAGGTTGAGAGGGAAGAGAAAGAAAGAGTGTGTGCGTGTGTGAAGATGAGATGCCTACGGTACGGCCTGGGTGGCGACGTGTCCGACAATGGTTGGAGCATATCAATCAAAGTCAGAGCGACTCGACTGTGAGTTTCGAGTTCGGAGCAAGCGTCACCTTTTGTTGCGAGCCTAACATGGAGGCAGAAACCGAGCGTTTGAGATTAAGGCCGAATATAAAATAAAGCATTTTTGAACACGCGTCTAGGCATTACCACAGCATGTAATAATATTATAATCACAACCCTATTAAAATGTGAAATATTATAACGCAACATATTTTTTTTACTGTGATTATGAGTGCCCACCACACCGTTAGCAGTTCTAAGGAGTGCATTTAATCCACTCAATTTTGGTAAAAATTTCTAAAAATATTAATACATTTTTATGCAATTTTACGTTCTCAAATTTAAAAAAAAGTCCAATACCTTTTAAAAAAAAATCGATAATTAGAATTCGATTAATCAAATGGTAAAAATTTTTTTGTCATTCTCATTATGGATTCCCAACCCACCAAATAACACCTACTTTGACTATTTTTTATGAAGTAGTATAAATCGTTCTGACGGATTGTAGAAACTGTTCTCACAGATTCGTATAGCCAACTTCCATCCAAAAGATTGTAGAAAACCGTTTTCGATGGATTGCATGCAAATAAGTCATGACTGATACAAAATTTTGAATCCGTTCAAATGAAAGTCTAATCCGTCAAAATGGGAATCTTACTATTCATCTAAAAAAAAACGTAGTTTGAGATGTATGCACCAAACGTAAAAAGTTTCTCCAAACCATATTTTATCTCATTTTATTTCACTTTTTATCACTTTAAACACACCCAAAATAATTGAACAAGTTAGTGATATTAGATCTGTTTGGATAATTTTCCTCTTTAAATCTCTACAAATTTCCTTAAAACTTAAATTTTTTTATTCAATACATAAATTAAGAAATTGTAATTTTTACAAATTTAAACAATTTCAAACACCCCATTTATACATTAGGGGTGTTTCGTATAATGAAAATTTATACTCAAATACTGTTTGAAAAATAAAAGCTGGTAGCGTACTAACTTTTTTACTTTTTTTTTTAATTATCAAATTTATTTTCTTATATTTTAATTTTTATTTTAAAATCTTGAAGGATAAAAATATCAAATTAACAAAACAGTTAAAAAATTAACTATTAAGGGTCTGTTTGATAAAGTTATTAATTTGCTAGTTAATTTTTTTTATTAAATAATAATATATTTGGCGGTGATCAAGAATTGATGGGGTAGTGACGTGGCAGGAAGCAATGGTCGGATGTTAGTAGCGACCGGCAGACGATGGTAGTCGATGGTCGTAATTGGTAGTGGTTGTGTAAAAAAAATAAAAATTAAAACTTAAGAAAAAATTTTTTCTATATTTTCATAATTTTTGAAGATTTTGAAAACATGTTTCATTTTTTGAAAACTGAAAACAAACTTGCCAAATAAGTTTTCATGCTCAGTTTTCAAGAAAAATGAAAACAAAAACAAAAAACTGAAAATAAAATGGTTTTCACGGGTCCTAAATAGTTAATTTTTTAGTCGTTAGCTAGTAGTCTTTTTTTTTTTTAAGGAAGTAGTTAGTTAATAGTCAACTGCAAAAAAATCAACTTTTTTTTTCTTCCCAAACTTAGCCTCAGCATCATTTTAATCACATTCATTTAACTGTAACAACAATTTTTTTTATTTTAATTATAATAGTTAAATCAAATCAAATTCCTATATTTTAATTATAACAGTTAAATTGTTAAATTTGATAGCAAAGTACAATTAATTTTTTTTTTTTTTGTTCAACTACCGTTTTCTATTGAATGCTAAAATAATGAAACTTTTATTAATTTGCATCCTTCTTCCCAACAAATTCAATTTTGCAATTGAAAAGAAGACCAGAAGTGAACTCTGCAAATGGCAAATAAAAAACCTTATGATGCAAAATTGAATTGCATCGCTTGCAAACAGCTCGGATCCGAAAAATCATGAATAGAGGAACCCTAGCTAATATTCCATTCAACGCACCTTCAGCCTCAGGGCGCTGATGTTATTGTTCGATAGAAGCTCTGAATATTAAGTTGAAGACTGTTGGATTAAAATTTAACGATTTAAATTCATTTACATATTTATAATTTTATAAATATGTAAATGAATTTAAATCGTTAAATTTTAATCTAACGATTCTAACTTATTGTCATTTAAGTAATGTTATATAGGAATGTCAATCTCCTCTTTTTACATCTTATGTGTCAAAAGACCCAGCTTTCACTACTTAAGCTACATTTGATTTACTAAAATCAAAGTAAATCAAACCAAGCATTTTCTTACAAGGTGGGATTTGATTTACTAAAAAATTCTAAAAATTTTTGAAAACTTTTAAAAGGTTATTTATTTTTTATTTCACTACTCGAATTACAAACTCACAACTTATCTTACTTTATTTTACTTTTTATTACTCCAAATACAATCTTATTAGAACTCATTTCTCTAGTAGAGCCAGATTTAAAAATTTCTCTCAACTTAATTCAAAAATCTCACTACACGAATTACAAACGTACAACTTATCTTATTTTATTTCACTTTTTATTACTTCAACAATTTTACCAGAGAACCCATTTCTCTAGTAGACCTAGATTCAAAAATTTCCCCCAAATCAACTTATGATATCAATACCCAAAAAACCTCACTTAAAAAAGAGAAAAATGAAATTAGTTCCCCTATTATGTATTTAAAAAAAAATTGAATATTTCAGACCCAGGATAAGAGAAACCCCAATTCCAACATACCTATATTTTCTTTTTAAACTGATTCCACCATGTCGATATAAATACTAAAATTCCCCGTAGCACGGACGACAACGCTTATTCAATCACCAAATGAAAGCCATAATTCAATTATCCATGCACCGAGATACACAAAATTTCTATTCCTGTTGTGATTATCTGATATCAAACCAATAAAACCCTTAAACCAAAATACTTGAACAGGCCAGCATTACAAATCCAGATAGAGGGAACACGAACATTCAACCTTCTGGTAAGAGATGGGATGACTAACCTCTGGGAACTGAATCATTTGATTTTTCTTGAAAATGAATGGCTCTAGGGAACTCAAGAAACGTAAAGGAAGCTCCCACAACCCCAGCAGAGTCCAAAAACCAATCGAACCCACTAATTTGATTCCCACCATCTCAACTACCGCTTTCCCTACTCTTGGTAACAGCACGGTCCCGGAGTGGGTTGAGCAATCTTCTCAGCCAATTTTTACTGGTAATTAATATTGCTTGAAGAACTGTTGTCCATATATGTAGATATGTATATATATATATATATATGCTTTGTAGAAGTCTCATAAGGTTTTTTATTTGCCAATTGCAGATCTACACTTCAATCTGCTCTTCACTCAACTCTTGCCTTCTATTGTTGATTATTATTTGCCCTTCATTGGCGCTTCTTTATGCGCACATCTGGTGCCAAGTGTTACCTCGGAGATAATAACCATAGCAAAATCGTCAACATGTTCAAAGGTATTGATGTATTATATTTCTTCCCTCTTTTCAAACCTGGAAAGCTGTTGTATTAACTCCTGACTACCTGAAAGGTTTAGAATTAGAAGAATGGGTAATTAGACGTCCTTGTTAGATGTGCAACCATGGTCATGTTTGGATTTAGACCTTTGAAAATCTCCCCCCACATTAAGAGTAAAGTGCTAACAATTTGTTGCCCCCTGATTTTGCAAGAGATGAATTTGCATTCAAACTTTGTAGTCAATGCCACTTATGGAAGCATTGACTGCCAAGCATAAACAGGTTGCATATTCTGGTACATAATACCTGTTTCACAGGTCCATAGAATAAATAAAAGAGATTGTTTTGCTTGGGTTGGACCACCATTTTTTGTTTTTGGATCTTGTCTCAATTATGGGCATAATAGTTTCATTTTTTGGTTTTTAATGATGGTTTTGTTTTTCCTTTTCGTGGTTGAGCTGGGGGGAAAGGGGTGAGGGAGTGATTTATTTCAGTATATTGTGATCATCCTGCGTAAATGGTGATTGATTAATTGAAGATCAGTGAGGCATCCAATTGCCAAAACAGCAAGGACGTTCCTGTTCAACTATTTCATGCTAGAGTTTTGAGCGGATGCTGCTGCTAATAGGGTCGCGCCTATTTTTTTTTCTTGTTTGAGACAATATGCACTTCAGCCACTTTTTTTTTCCCTCTATTTTAATATTATTTGTTAACTTTTTTGCAGAGGGGAGTAGCTTCTCAAGCCACAATTGATGCCCCTCGAAGGCTGCTGCAATTCGCAGTTCGGGATGCTGTGGCCACTTCAAGGTCATCCGATTCGACATTAGGGCCTGCACTAAAATGTCTACATTCTATGGTTTCTACATCAGCTAGAGACTCAAACAGTTGAAGGCTGGCCTCATAGAATTCAGTCAACTGCAAGAGTGCCTAATGCTATGGCAACTGCTATTGAAGCTATTGAAGAAGCTGCCATGGATGTTCTGAAAAACAGACCATCGGAAAATCTGTTTGATAGGCTTGGTTGTGTTATGGATGTATCGCAGGACAGTACCCAACAAGAAGAATTTACAAAATCTGCAGTTGAAGATGCTGGGGGTAGGGATATTTTAACAGTCTCTCTAAGGACACCCACTCAACTTATTTCCAGAGAAGTGACTAAATTGGAGAACATGTTGGAGATATGAGTAGGGAAACTGATGCCAGAATGCCTTCTGATTCGGCATCTGATAGTGAAGGTTATGATGATGTCAATGTTATGGGCTGTAGTGTAATGGATGCTTCTCAGATTGGCACATCTGGTGGAAATGATGGCCAGGACTCACTGACGGTGCATTATGATCAACCTGCTCCGGTAGCTGCACTTCTCGAAAGATAGTTAATATTTCGGTATATGTAAATACATGGAAACTGCCTCATTATCAGAATCCATTAGAGGTTTCAGAAATGGATAGTCGAAATCAGTTCAGGATAGTGAGGCAGCTCTGGGCAAATCTGGCGTGTGGCTGAAGAAAGACAATAGCATCCGTGCAACTGCTAATGTTAGACACACCTGAGTCCTGTGTTTATTTTTCAGTCTGCATAAGTTAGCCAGTGTATATCTGATTTCTGTTTCCTCTCCTTCATACCTTAAGTCTTGATTCCATCTGTTTTATTTGTTCTCTGTACCACATATTCAAAACCTGCTGCAGATATTCAAAAAGTCTCTCAGAAGACACTGCCTACCAACCTGGGCGAGTTAGAACTCTTTCTTGAAGCTTTGGTGCACCTTTTGCGAATTTTAAGTGGAAAATGTAAAGCATCTTTAATAGTTCTGTCAAAATTAAAATTTGTGGGTTTGTGTTCCTTTTTAGATATTTATTGACTGCTAATTCTTTTATATCATAATTCTTTACCAATATGATTACTTTCATTGTTTTGGATGACATTGCTCAAGTTGAGTATAGTTTTCAACTTTCATCAAATTTGCCTATTTTATTATAACTCTTTTCGGTGATCTGTGCAGGTTTATATTCTACTGGTTGGCCCACAGAAGATGCTGATTCTCAGACTATTTTTATTAACAATGTAACAATTAATACTCCAGAAGCTAGGGCTAGCCTTCCCGGATACTGAGTATCGCTCTTTATTCCTTGTGTTAGTGTTATCCTCCGTTGCAGGTTCATTTTGCTGCCTTTGGATAGTTTTTCTTGGCATTTTACAAGTTTGGGGAAGTGCTCAAAGTAGTACTTGTGACTGATGCAACCACAGGGCAACCAATAGGGTGAGTTTTTTTATTTGCAAATTCATATGAGTTGTTCTAATATCAACATTGAGGCACTGTAGTTCTCAAGTTATATATATATATACCAACGAGGTCAGCATATGTAGAGTTCATGAGGAAAGCAACTGCTGAGATTGCACTATTGCTAGGTGGCACCTCCTATACGTAACGTGTTCTCAAGGTATATCATGAGAGGCTGTTTGGTGGTCAATAATTTTGTAAATGGTTTCTTATTTACTGTTTCTTTTTTGCATCTATTATAAGGTTGTGATCTTGTTGATAGTGAATTCACTGCTTAGTGTGTACAGAGCTCGCCCCCAAGTCAAAACTGGTTCTAGGAGCTTGCAGTGGAAGCGGGATGCTTAGTCCACTTCAAGTGGAGGTGGTGCTATGTTCTTTAGTAACAGCATTCCAGCTCATGCCACACGCAATTTCACTTATGTCCAAACAGAGCCCAAAGAAAATGCCTAACACACGGTATGCACTAAAAAATTATATTTTTTAACCACAACTGTGAAAGTTTTCGGTTGCTTGCATATGTGGCTGAAATTGAACTTTACATTTGGAGCATGTTGTCCTTTGTGTGCTTGGAGATGTTTACTAGGGTATGCAGTGAAGGTTACATTTGGAGCATGTTGTTCTTTGTGTGCTTGGGGATGTTAACTAGGATATGCAGTGAAGGGGAGTTGATCCTCAAGGGTTTCTTACACCTTTTGAACTTTTTGAGAGCATTTGGTAAATTTGGCTGATTGCATTTATTTTGACTGTTAGTTGAAAGCTGTGAATAGGGACCTGATTTATTGGTAAAAAGCTATAAAAAGAGGGGAAAGATGCAATATTTTGTTATATGTCAACCATAGGACCTAATTTCGCAGCTTATATATGTTCCTTAGATACAAATATTTATATATATCATGGAATTAAGGTACAGGGAATCTACCATCATCAACAGCTTTAAATTGAACTTCAAAACATGCAAGTTTCGTGTATGTAATAGAAAAGAACCTCAACATGCAGTTCAAACATAAGAAAATCATTACATCAGGGGAAAAAATAGTAGTACTTCAAAACCATGAACACTCGACACAACACAACCTTAATTAAGGAAAAGACTAACACACAGAGCTATATATATATATATATATATATATATGTCGACATTAAACTTGTAGGACACTAGCTTTGAAGTTCACGGGCAATTGGGATCTCGCGAAGAACCCTCTGCCAAGATGGCCTGTTACTGATATTCTCCCACCAAGAACTCACATTCTTCCTGTCCCTTATCATGTAATCCTTCCCCATGATAGTGACCAAGTATTGGGTGAATGGGAGGTGACTCAGGTCAGCAAGGCTGAAGAAATCTCCAGCCAAGTACTTGCTTTTTGAAAGCCTCTCCTCGTAGACGTCCAACACCTTCCCAAGCTTCTCCTCACTCTCTTCAATCAACTTTTGGTCTGCTGGGAAGTCCAGTATGGGGCTGAACAGTATTTGCATTACCAAGTTGTAGATGGGTGGGTGATAGTTATGTGCTTCCACCTCTAGCCACTCCTCTACATGTCCCCTATCCTCTATTGTCTTTCCTAGCAAATCTGTTCCTTGTGATTTGTACTTTTCTGCATAGTACCTTAGGATTGCCCGAGATTCTTTGAAAAAAAGTAACAATAATAAAGAAAAATTTTCAGAATTTGTGTCTATATGTGAATTTATACATTCAAGGTACAAAAGAAAAGGAGAGAGAGATAAAGAGAGAGAGAGAGTCAAATTTCCAAATAGAGGGTTGCTAATGTTAGTTGGGCACGAAGATTAACAAGCTATGTGAGGGTCTTCTAGAACTAGAAACAAACTAAATATTCGATAAGCTGCTCAAAGACGATTTAGTTAAGAGCTCATTTATGTTTATTTGATAAGGTAAATGAACAAGTTTGAATACATTTTTTCAAATTCGATAAAATAAACGAGTAAGTTTAAGTAAGAATGAACTCAGTTCGATAAGGTTTGTGAATAGATCCATTTATCATTTGAGAACATATTCATTCATTGCTACTGGACATTTTTATAATTAGATCAACTAACATTGCTTATGATATTTTAATTTCTTATTCTTTCTTGTTAATAACTTGATCAGTTATAAGTTATTTTTTGTTAAGTTGTTTGTTTGTTGAAAAAACTTATTCATTTGATAAACTTGTTCACTAAATGGCTTGTGATCATGTTCGACTTAAATTCGAGCTCACTAATAAACCTAATAAGTAAGTTTGAATAGAACACGTCGAGCTTGTTACTAAATTTACACAAATAAAGTTTGAATATACCGATAATCAACTCATTTGTAACTCTAGGGCTCATACATATTTGGTGAATAACGATAGTAAAATTGTGGTTAAAGTAAAATTAGCGCTACCATAAAACAAAGTTATGAAAATGGAAATCTAAGCATATTACATAGTCATAAATAAAATCTTAGAAGGTAGAAGATTGAATAATTGAGAGACTTTACCAAACAAAGTGTAATTTCCATCTTGAATGACGGGAACAGCTCCAAAGGGCTGGGTCAGAGAAACCAATGTAACGAATAAATTTAACCTTCAAATAGACTGAGAGAGAGAGAGAGAGAGAGAGAGAGAGAGAGAGAGAGAGAACCTGTAGTTGAAGAAAATCTGGAGTTTTATGCTCTCCTTTGATGATATCAATGGGAACAGTCTCAAATTCTATGTCTTTCTCAATTAGGCAAACGATGACACGCTTTGATGAAGCAAAGGCAGGACCATACACCTTGACCACCATTGTTGCTCTCTCTCTCTCTCTCTCTCTTCCTCCCCAATTCACTCACCAAGCTAGCTGTGGACCTGTGGTGCTTTGGTGTTTTATTTATAGTGCCTTTGTCTTGTCTTTATCTTGATTTTATTGGCAGGGTCTGTATTATCTCAAGTTCATTTTGTTTTTTAGTGCAATGGAGGATGAATTTATTAGCTCATGAGTGTGACAACTATCAAGAAGATCAGAAGGACAGATTTGAGGTTAATCGTCAATATAATTTATTTATTTTTTTAATAATAATTGAGAGAATAATTTTTTAATTAATTGTAGTATTTTTCTCAATAATCATTTAACCATTAAAAATTAGATGGTCGGCTGTGGAAGTAAATAAATATGACGTTTCTATTACTTTAAAATAGTTTATGGGATACACTCATTAGTTTGTAGGTAGCCTTTCACTTTATATAAGAACAAAAGAGTGAATTTTTATATTAGCTCACGAATATGCGCATCAACTTGGAAGAAGATAAGGTTGAATATAAGGAGATATATGTTTGGGACTCGGAAGATAAGACTTTACATCAAGTTGATGGTTTTGTTTTCTGCAATACTTTTGCCCTATGGTAAATTTCTAACGAAGACAATGACATGCACATTGACAAAGCCTACGCTGAATGAAAAATGCCAAAGTCTATTCAACTTTTCTATGAGTCCATTGGTCATACGCAAGGGTGTACATAGGTTAGGTTGGTTTGGTTCAGGTTCACACTTAACCTGCAATCAAATTGATTTTTTTCGATTTCCAAAATTTAGACCCAACATCAAATTGATTTTAAATTGAAATCGAACTAAACCGAAAATATCGACTTAGTTTAGTTCGGATTGGGTCGGTTTAGATCAGGCGTGTGAACTTCAACGGTGATGGTTTCATCTTGATATTCTCTGCACAATGATATTGTCTGTTACTGTTAACCTAAGTTATCTTGAATTTTGAATAGGAAGCCATCCAGAACCTCTTTAACATATAAAGCAATTCATGCAACCTTGCTTCATCACAGGACTTCCTGCACGAACAAACGAATTTTTGTAGTTCCTCAAATTTAACAGAAGACTATTACCCTTTTAATATACTTACCAGTCAACATATATATAAAAAGAAAAATCAAACTATAGAAGCAAATAATAGTGGTTGAGCGATAACCTAGTAGTATTTGTTTTTATAATATTATATAAACATTATATAATATATGTATATCATATTTTTTTCAAGTTAATTCGGATTGAATTATTTTCGGTTTGGTTTGAGTTGAATACCTACTAATCTAAAAAACGAACCGAACTGAATATATTATTTTACTAATTTTTTAATCTAGAACTGAATCGGAAATGGTATAGACTCGAATTCAAGTGATCGAATTGATTCAATTTTTGAAATGTTTGATTTTTTTGTGCATTCCTAGTCATACGATCTAATTCGCAACTTATGTAAAGATCCAAATATACATACATATATATATATATACACATATATCGTTGAATTACGGTAGCTTGTCATTTACCATCATTAACGGCTCTAAATCGAACTTCAAAACGTGCAAGTTTTTATATATATACGTGCAAGTTATACATATATATATATATATATATATATATGTACGATAAAAAAGAACCTCAACACTGCAAACATCAGAAAATCATTACATCAAAAAAAAAAAAAAAAGGTACTTCAAAACATTAAGCACTTGACACAACACAACCCTTAATTAAAGAAAAAAGTACACACACAGGAACCTATATATATACATATATAGACATTAAAATTGTAGAACACTAGCTTTCAGGAAGTGGGAACTCGCGAAGAACCCTCTTCCAAGATGGTCTGTTACTGATGTTCTCCCACTAGGAACTCACATTCTTCTTGTCCCTTATCATGTGATCCTTCCCCAGGTAAGTGACCAAGTATTGGTTGAATGGGAGGTGACTCAGATCAGCCAGGCTGAAGAAGTCTCTAGCCAAGTACTTGCTCTTTGAAAGCCTCTCCTCGTAGATGTCCAACACCTTCCCAAGCTTCTCCTCACTCTCTTCAATCAACTTTTGGTCCGCGGGGAAGCCCAGTTTGGGGCTCAATATTATTTGCATTATCATGTTGTAGATGGGTGGGTCATAGTTTTGTGCTTCCACTTCTAGCCACTCCTCCACATGCCTCCTTTCCTCTATTGTCTTCCCTAGCAAATCTGTCCCTTGTGACTTGTACTTTTCTGCATAGTACCTTATGGTTGCTTCAGATTCTTTGAAAAATAAATAAATAAATAATAATAGCGAGAAAGAAAATTTTTCAAAATTTTTGTGTCCATACGTATTTAGTTATACATTTACGGTAGATTTGATTTGCTAAAAGTTATTAAAAAATTTTAAAATTTTTTTAAAAATTTTTAAAAATTATTTACTTTTTATCTCACTGCACGAATTATGAATTCACAAAATATCTCATTTTTTTTTTATTTTTTATCACTTTAAATGCACCCTTAAGATAAAATATCCTCGTTTATAACTAGTAAACATTTTTATAATTAAATTAACTAATACTGCATATTTTAATTTTTTTTGCTTTTCTTATTACTTCATTAATTATAATTTATTTCCTTGTTAAATTTATTCATTAAACAACTTGACAGCATACATATTTGACTTGAATTCGTGAACGGTAATAATCCTAATAGATAAGTTCAAACAAAATATGTTTAACTCATTCAAAACGCAATTCGAAATTGTTAGTACACCTAACAAATAAGCTTGATAATATTGATGCTCAAATTATTTAGTGAATAATGATTGAACGGGTGATCGTGTTCTTAGAATATGGACCTGTTTTGAATTATAAGAATTGAGATAAAATGTGGTTTGATTATTTTTTAGTATTTGAAATGTAAATCACAAATCATAAAAAAATAGAGATGAATAATTCTGTTTGAATAAATTTTTGACTATTCGAACGGATTTGATCAAACACTTTTTGATTTATTTGTCAAAATTTTTTTGAAATTTATAAAAATGTTATTAGAGTTTATACGAATATTATTGGAATTTATAAAAATTTTATTGAGATTTGAAGAAATACATAAATTTATAAAGATTTATGTAGTTCAAAGTAGAAAGAATGTTATACAAAATTACAGAAATTTTCAAAAAAATTCGGCCTTTTTTTTTAAGCTCCAAACAAGCTTTATATGGATAGTAAAATTGTGGCAGGAATAAATTGGGGCAACCCAAAAATCAAAGTTACGAAAATGAAAGCATATAAAAGCATATTTCATAGGTCAACATAAACAAAATTTTAGAAGGTATTGAGAGGCTTTACCCAACAAAGTGTAATTTCCATCTTGAATGACAAGAACGTTTCCGAAGGGCTGCGTTGGAACAGGAACCAATGTAATGATTAAATTTATCCGTCAGATAGACTCAAAACAAACTGAGAGAGAGAGAGAGAGAGAGGGGGGGGGAGGGAGGGGGAGAGAGAGAGGGAGAGAGCGCCGGCCTGTAGTTGAAGAAAATCTGGAGTTTTTATGCTCTCCTTTGATGATATCAATAGGAACAGTCTCAAATTCTAGCCCTTTCCCAATCAGGGAAACAATGACACGCTTCAACAAGTTTGGGGAAGTGCGCAAAGTAGTACTTGTGACTTTTCAGGTTCATCTTGCTGCCTCTGGATGGTCTTTCTTGGCATTTTACTGCCTCACACGCGCCATGCACTAAAAAATTATATTTTTTAACCACACTGTGAAAGTTTTCAGTAGCTTGCATAGGTGGCTGAAATTGAACTTTACATTTTGAGCATGTTGTCCTTTTGTGTGCTTGGGGATATTTACTAGGGTATGCAGTGGAGGTTACATTTGGAGCATGTTGTTCTTTGTGTGCTTGGGAATGTTAACTAGGATATGCAGTGAAGGAGTTTTGATCCTCAAGGGTTTCTTACACCTTTTGAACTTTTTGAGAGCATTTGGTAAATTTGGCTGATTGAACTTTTTGAGAGCATTTGGTAAATTTGGCTGATTGCATTTATTTTGACTGTTAGTTGAAAGCTGTGAATAGGGACCTGATTATTGGTAAAAAGGTATAAAAAGAGGGAAAAGATGCAATATTTTGTTATATATCAACCATAGGACCTAAGTCGCCTCTTGTATAAGATCCCAATATATATATATATATATATATATATATATATATCATGGAATTAAGGTACTGGGCATCTACCATCATCTACAGCTTTAAATTGAACTTCAAAACATGCAAGTTTCGTGTATTTAATAGAAAAGAACCTCAACATGCAGTACAAACATAAGAAAATCATTACATCAGAAAAAATAAAAATAAAAATAGTACTTCAAAACAATGAACCCTCGACGCAACACAACCTTAATTAAGGAAAAGACAAACACATAGACCTATATATATATATGTCGACCTTAAACTTGTAGGACACTAGCTTTAAAGTTCACGGGCAATTGGGATCTCGCGAAGAACTCTCTGCCAAGATGGTCTGTTACTGATATTCTCCCATCAAGAACTCACATTCTTTCTGTCCCTTATCATGTAATCCTTCCCCATGATAGTGACCAAGTATTGGGTGAATGGGAGGTGACTTAGATCAGCAAGGCTGAAGAAATCTCCAGCCAAGTACTTGCTCTTTGAAAGCCTCTCCTCGTAGACGTCCAACACCTTCCTAAGCTTCTCCTCACTCTCTTCAATCAACTTTTGGTCTGCAAGGAAGCCCAGTATGGGGCTGAACAGTATTTGCATTGCCAAGTTGTAGATGGGTGGGTGATAGTTTTGTGCTTCCACCTCTAGCCACTCCTCTACATGTCCCCTATCCTCTATTGTCTTCCCTAGCAAATCTGTTCCTTGTGATTTGTACTTTTCTGCATAGTACCTTAGGATCGCCCGAGATTCTTTGAAAAAAAGTAACAATAATAAAGAAAAAATTTCAGAATTTGTGTCTATATGTATTCAATTTATAGATTCAAGGTACAAAAGAAAAAGAGAGAGAGAGAGAGAGAGAGAGAGAGAATCAAATTTCCAAATAGAGGGTTGCTAGTATTAGTTGGGCACGAAGATTAACAAGCTATGTGAGGGTCTACTAGAGCTAGAAACAAACTAAATATTCGATAAGCTGCTCAAAGACAATTTAGTTAAGAGCTCATTTATGTTTATTTGATAAGGTAAATGAATAAGCCTGAATACAATTTTTCAAATTCGATAAAATAAACGAGTCAAGTTTAAGTAAGAATAAACTTAGTTCGATAAGATTCGTGGACAGATCCGTTTATCATTTGAAAATGTATTCATTCATGGTTAGTGAACATTCTTATAATTAGATTAACTAACATTTAAAAACATATTCATTCATAGCTAGTGAACATTTTTATAAGTAGATTAACTAAGATTGCTTATGATATTTTAATTTCTTATTCTTTTCTTGTTAACAACTTGATTAGTTATAAGTTATTTTTTGTTAAAGTTGTTTGCTAATTAAAAAAACTTATTTATTTGTTAACTTGATCATGTTCGACTTAAATTCAAGCTCGCTAATAAACCTAACAAATAAGTTTGAATAGAACACGTCAAGCTTGTTGCTAAATTTATACAAATAAGTTTGAATATACCGATAATCAACTCATTTGTAACTTGAGGGGTCATATATATTTGGTGAATAACGACTGAGTGACCGACCGTGTTCTCAGAATGTATGGATAGTAAAATTGTGGTTAAAGTAAAATTGGGGTTACCAAAAGACAAAGTTATGAAAATGGAAATCTAAGCATATTACATAGTCATAAATAAAATCTTGGAAGGTAGAAGATTAAATAATTGAGAGACTTTACCAAACAAAGTGTAATTTCCATCTTGAATGACAGGAACAGCTCCAAAGGGCTGGGTCAGAGAAACCAATGTAATGAATAAATTTAACCTTCAAATAGACTCTGCGTGAGAGAGAGAGAGAGAGAGAGAGAGAGAACCTGTAGTTGAAGAAAATCTGGAGTTTTATGCTCTCCTTTGATGACATCAATGGGAACAGTCTCAAATTCTATGTCTTTTTCAATTAGGCAAACGATGACACGCTTTGATGAAGCACAGGCAGGACCATACACCTTGACCACCATTGTTGCTCTCTGTCTCTCTCCCTCCCCAATTCACTCACCAAGCTAGCTGTGTATCTGCGTTGCTTTGGTGCTTTATTTATAGTGCCTTTGTCTTGTCTTTATCTTGTTTGGAATGGCAGGGTCTGTATTACCTCAAGTTCATTTTGTTTTTCAGTGCAATGGAGGATGAATTTATTAGCTCATGAGTGTGAAAACTATCTAGAAGATCAGAAGAACAGATTTGAGGTTAAGGGTCAATATAATTTATTTACTTTTTTAATAATAATTGAGAGAATAAATTTTTAATTAATTGTAGTATTTTTCTCAATAATCATTTAACCATTAAAAATTAGATGGTTGGCTGTGAGAGTAAATAAATATGACGTTTCTATTACTTTAAAATAGTTTATAGGATACACTCATTAGTTTGTAGGTAGCCTTTCACTTTATAGAAGAAAACAAGAGTGAATTTTTATATTAGCTCGCGAATATGCGCATCAACTTGGAAGAAGATAAGGTTGAATATAAGATGATGTGTGTTTGGGACTCGGAAGATAAGACTTTACATCAATTTGATGGTTTTGTTTTCTGCAATACTTTTGCCCTATTGTAAATTTCTAACAAAGACAATGACATATGCACATTGACAAAGCCTACGCTGAATGAAAAATGCCAAAGTCTGTTCAACTTTTCAATGAGTCTTTGGTCATGCGTAGGGGTGTACATAGGTTGGTTCGGTTTAGATTCATATTTAACCTGCAATCAAATTGATTTTTTTTATTCTTAAAATTTAGACTCAAAATCAAATTGATTTTAAATTAAAATCAAATCGAATCGAACCGAAAATATCAAGTTACTTCAGTTCAAATTGGGTCAGTTTAGATCGGACGTGTGAATTTTAACGGTGATGATTTCATCTTGATATTCTCTGTACAATGATATTGTTTGTAAACCCAAGTTATCTTGAATTTTGAATAGGAAGCCTTCTAGAACCTCTTCAACATATAAAGCAATGAATGCAACCTTGCTTCATCACAGGACTTCCTGCACGAACCAACGAATTTTTGTACTTCCTCAAATTTAACAGAAGGCTTTTACCCTTTTAATATATTTACCAGTCAACATATATATATATATATAAAAAAAATCAAACTATAGAAGCAAATAATAATGGTTGAACGATAACCTAGTATTATATGTTTTTATAATATTATATAAACATTATATAATATATGTATATCATATTTTTTTTCAGTTAATTCGTGTTGAATTATTTTCAGTTCGATTTAAATTAAATACCTACTAATCTAAGAAATGAACTGAATATATTAGTTTACTAATTTTTTAATCTAAAACTGAATCGGAAATAGTATAAACTCAAATTCAAGTAATCGGATTAATTCGGTTTTTGGAATGTTTGGTTTTTTTTTGCATCCCTAGTCATACGGTCTAATTCGCAACTTATGTAAAGATCCATTTATACATACATATATATATATACATATATATATATCATAGAATTAGGGTAGCTTGTCATTTAACATCATCAACGGTTCTAAATCGAACTTCAAAACATATATATCATGGAATTAGGGTAGCTTGTCATTTAACATCATCAACGGCTCTAAATCGAACTTCAAAACATGCAAATTATAT
This sequence comes from Vitellaria paradoxa, assembly GCA_019916065.1. Lineage (NCBI taxonomy): Eukaryota > Viridiplantae > Streptophyta > Magnoliopsida > Ericales > Sapotaceae > Vitellaria > Vitellaria paradoxa. The sequence continues at coordinate 63,451,676 of CM034234.1, read as the reverse complement.
ATATATATATATATATATACATATATATATGTATGTATGTATGATAAAAAAGAACCTCAATTTCAAGTAATCAGATTAATTCGATTTTTGGAATGTTTTGGTCTTTGGAATGTTTGGTTTTTTTTTGGCATTCCTAGTCATACGATCTAATTCACAACTTATGTGAAGATTCATATATATATATATATATATATATACACATATATCATGGAATTAGGGTAGCTTGTCATTTACCATCATCAACGGCTCTAAATAGAACTTCCAAACATGCCAAGTTATATATATATGGAATTAGGATAGCTTGTCATTTACCAGCATCAACAGCTCTAAATAGAACTTCATATCATGGAATTAGGGTAGCTTGTCATTTACCATCATCAACGGCTCTAAATAGAGCTTCAAAACATGCCAAGTTATATATATATATATATATATGAATGATAAAAAAGAACCTTAACACTAAAAACATTAGAAAATCATTACATCAAAAAAAAAAAAAAAAGTACTTCAAAACATTAGGCACTCGACACAACACAACCCTTAATTAAAGAAAAAAGTATATATATATATATATATATATATATATATATATATATATATATATAGAGAGAGAGAGAGAGAGAGAGAGAGACATTAAAATTGTAGGACACTAGCTTTCAGGAAGCGGGAACTCGCGAAGAACACTCTTCCAAGATGGTCTATTACTGATATTCTCCCACCAAGAACTCACATTCTACCTGTCTGTTATCATGTTGTCCTTCCCCAGGTAAGTGAACAAGTATTGGTTGAATGGGAGGTGACTCAGATCAGCCAGGCTGAAGAAGTCTCCAGCCAAGTACTTGCTCTTTAAAAGCCTCTCCTCGTAGATGTCCAACACCTTCCCAAGCTTCTCCTCACTCTCTTCAATCAACTTTTGGTCTGCTGGGAAGCCTAATTTGGGGTTCAACATTATTTGCATTACCATGTTGTAGACGGGTGGGTGATAGTTTTGTGCTTCCACTTCTAGCCACTCCTCCACATGTCCTCTGTCCTCTATTACCTTCCCTAACAAATCTGTCCCTTGTGACTTGTACTTTTCCGCATATTACCTTATGATTGCTTGAGATTCTTTGAAATAAATAAATAAATAAATTATAGTAAGAAAGAAAATTTTTCAAAATTTTTGTGTCCACACGTATTCATCCATATATTCAAGATAAAATGTACTCATCTATAACTAACAAACATTTTTATAATTAGATTAATTAAGGCTGCATATTTTAATTTTTTGACTTTTCTTATTACTTCATTAATTATAATTTATTTCTTTATTAAATTTATTCATTAAACAGCTTGACGGCATATATATTTGACTTGAATTCATGCTCGCTAATAATCCTAACAAATAAGTTCAGACAAAATATGTTGAACTCATTCAAAACTCAATTCGAAGTCGTCAGTACACTTAAACAAATAAGTTTGATAATAATGATGCTCAAATTATTTAGTGAATAATGTTTGAACGAGTGATCGTGTTCTTAGAATATGGGCCCGTTTTGAGTTATTAAAATTGAAATAAAATATGATTTGACTTATTTTTTAGTGTTTAGAATGTAAACCATAAATCATAAAAAAATAAATATAAATAATTCTATTCGAATAAATTTTTGTCCATTCGAACGGATTTGTTCAAATATTTTTTGATTTATTTGTCAAAACTTTTTAAACTTTGTAAAAAAGTTATTGAGATTTATAGGAATGTTATTGAAATCCGTAAAAATTTTATTGAAATTTGAAAAGATATATAAATTTATAAAGATTGGTTAGAAAAAAATTTTATAAAGAATTATAAAGATTTTTAAAAATTTTTGATATTTTTTTAAGCTTCAAACAGGCCTTATATGGATATGGATAGTAAAATTGTGGCTGGAATAAAATTGGGGTTATCCAAAAATCAAAGTTACAAAAATGAAAATATATAAAAGCATATTTCATAGGTCAACATAAATAAAATTTTAGAAGGAATTGAGAGACTATACCAAACAAAGTGTAATTTCCATCTTGAATGACAGGAACATTTCCAAAGGGCTGCGTTGCAGGGGGAACCAATGTAATGATTAAATTTATCCGTCAAATAGACTCAAAATAAACTCTGTGCGTGTGTTTGTGTGCGCGCGTGTGTGAGAGGGGTGAGGGGGTGAGGGGGCGCTGCAGTCGCGCGTTCGACTGTAGCGACTGCGGTCGGTGAGATGGTACTGTTTTGTGTTAAAATTTATGAATTTGGTGAGATTTGGCCGACGGAAAGGCTGAGTAAAGAGTAAAAAAATATTATAAATAAAAATAATTAATTTTTTATTTAATTAGGTTAAAAAATAAAATAAAATAAAGAATATTTTTAATGTGATTAAATAACTTATAACAATTTTTTAACATTTGGTAAAATAAATATACATTTTTAATAACATTTGACAATTTTTTGTGTGTTTGGCAAAAATTTTTGAGACTTTTAAATGGGGTTAAAGTGAAATAATAATTATACTCTTCACCAACTCATCAAAAAAATGATGTGTTGACAATCTGTCACATAGGATTATTAATTAAATTTATAAATTAAATTAAAATTTATTTATATGTATTTTGTTAAAAAGAATATTAAAAATTAATTATTTATAAAAATTAACTATTTTTACTTTTATTTTTTTTATTTGTTTCACTACACACTTAAAATTTTCTAAAAGTTATTTAATCATGTTAAAAATATTTTTTATTTTATATTGTTAAATTAAATTAATTTAAAGTAAATTAAATTAAATTAAAATTTATTTATATTTATATTATTAACAATAATGATTTATAAAAATTAACTATTATTATAATACATAATAATCCTATGTGAGTTAAATTTTTGAGACATAATAGTTAAATGTTAACTATTATTATTAAATATTATTAACATAATAATTCGATGTGACAGATTGTCAACACATCATTTTTTTATGAGTTAGTGAGTAGTATAATCATTATTTCACTTTAACTCTATTTAAAAGTCTCAAAAATTTTTATCAAATACATAAAAAATTGTCAAATATTACTAAAAATATATATTTATTTTACCAAATGCTAAAAAGTTGTTACAAGTTATTTAATTACGTTAAAAATATTTTTTATTTTTTTTTATTTTTTAACCTAATCAAATAAAAAATTAATTATTTTTATTTATAATTTTTTTTACTCCCTACTCAACCTTTCCGTCGGTCAAATCTCACCAAATTTATAAATTTTGACACAAAACGGTGCCGTCTCACCGACTGCAGCCGCTGCAGTCGAACGCGCGACTGCAGCGCCCCCTCACCCGTGTGAGAGAGAGAGAGAGAGCTGCCTGTAGTTGTGTGTGTGTGGTGTGAGAGAGAGAGAGAGTGCCTGCCTGTAGTTGTGTGTGTGTGAGAGAGAGAGAGAGAGAGCGCCTGCCTGTAGTTGAAGAAAATCTGGAGTTTTATGCTCTCCTTTGATGATATCAATAGGAGCAGACTCAAATTCTAGCCCTTTCTCAATCGGGCAAAAATGACACGCTTTGATGAAGCACAGACAGGACCATACACCTTGACCACCATTGTTGCTCTCTCTCTCCCCCCCTCCCCCCCTTCTTTTTTTCCCCAGTGTAACCACGCCAGCTGTGGTGCTCGTTGGTGTTTTCTTTTTAGTATAGTGCCTTTGTCGGTAGTGTTTGGTACACTAAAATACATTAAAAGTTATAAAAAATTATTAATTTTTTTTAATTTTACCCAATCAAAGAGATATTTGATAACGAAATTTTTAACAAAAAATTATCAACTTTTAATTTCTGAGCGTTTGATAAATTACTAATTTTTGTTATTTTTTTACTTTATTACAGTAATTTTTCAACTTAAAAATTACTAAAAGTTATCAAAAATTATTAAAAATTACTTTTTTTTAATTTTTGATTAAAAATATTAAAAATTACTAAAAATTATGTCTTTAAATACCCTTCAAATCTCATCTTGTCACGTTTTATTTTTATACCAAATTTTTTTTTTTCTTTGGGCAATCATCAAAGCTTGGTTTTAAATTAGTTTATAGATGGCCCTTCGAGTAATCTTCGGATTCTGTTTGATTATTTTTGTTGCTTTAAATTATTTCTTAAACGCGTGGCAAGCTTATATTTGATTTGTAGCGTTAAAGGGGGTGCGTGTTGAGTGATGTAGTCTTCGTATTCGTGCAGTGGAAGAAGAAATTAAATTTTTTTTTGGGTAAATTTAGTGCTCTGAACGAACCGAACTTTTGAAGGGAAACACCTTGAAGGAAAAAAAAAATAAATTATATATTTAGAATATATGTATATAATATATATATATATATATATATATAGGATCCATTTAAAATTAAAATAAAACATTATAAAACTCTATAAATCTCTACAAATACAAAATACGAGATAATAAATTTAAATTTTTTATTTAATGTACAAAATACGAGATATTAATTTTTATAATTTTATATAATTTCAAACACACACACATGATAGCTCACCGATACATGCATCAGCTTTGAAGAAGACAAGGTTAGGGTGATATGCTTGGGATTCTAAGATAAGACTTTACGAAATTGATGATTTTTTTTTTTCCCTCGTTAATTGGCAATACTTTTTTGCCCTCTACTTTAATAAATTTCTATCAAACACAAAATGACGACATACTGACAAGCTTAGGCTGACGTTGAGATGATATTTGATTTCCTCTTCGCTTTTGTTTTCGTGTGTTTTATATTGTAAAAATTTTAAAATAAAAAATTTTATCTTCTTTATTTTGAAATTTTTTATGTTTTACGTTTAAAAAAATTTAAAATAATTTATTATTATTTTTTATTTCATGTATAATTTTTTTTTTATTTTTTAAAATAAATTTAAAAAATATAAGTGATTGAATTTGGGAATCCCGATAACCTTTAGAGGCTAAAAGTATATTGGCAAGTAGTAAATGATCAGATATATGATTGTATGACATGTATATTTTTGGGGCTGTGCCGTTGTGTTCGTGTGCAAGTGATTTTGTTGTCTCGTTGGCACACTAATCCGTCCTATCTTTGAGAATCAAGACAAATTCATATATTTATGTAATAAAATAGAATAATTTTTTAAAATTATTTTTTTATAAATTAAGATTCAATAGTTAATAATTATTTTTTTTTCATTCAACGTTTGAGGTAATTTTTATATTTTTTTATTTTTCACTTAATTCTTATTTTAGTAGATCTCACTACTATTTATTTCATAAAATGATTTGAACATTTTAAATTTAACTATATTTTAAGGGTGGAGATCAATGTAAAATTAAAATTGTCAATTCAAATCTCCATCAATTATGATTTCTAAAAAATTGAATCTTATGCGATCTCACGTCAATTAGCGAGAGCGGTCTTTGGTGTTATATATACTGGTTTGGCAATCCTTCGTTTATGATCTAGTTTTTGAGGAAGAGTTAAGTTAGATTCACATCAATAATGTATTTTCTTTTATGGTGTTTATTAAAAATTAATTAGAGAGAGAGGCCAAAACAAATATACTAATTGTTAGAGCTTAAAGTTTTTTTAAAAAAATTAAAATGTATCAATTATCATAATTTTTTCAATTTGAACTTTTTATCCAAAATTTCAATTTATAATAAACTTAGAAAAATTTAATACTAATTTTTTTTAGAATACCATGGAAATGGGTTGTTACTAGTGTGTGTATATATATATTAAAAAAAAATTCTAACCCAGCTAGATCAATTGGCTTGGTTTACAAAATTAATAAATATTAATTTAATAAATTAATATAAATTTATTAAAGATTTATAATATATTATTTAATATAAATTTAAATTTAAACCCAGATTTAATAAAAAATTAAAATGAAAACCGATTTCTTTTTTCTCTTTTTCAAAAAAAAAAAAAAAAGAAAACTCAAATTGAATGAATCAAACTTATTTGGTTCAATTTGATTTTTCACTTTTGATTCGATTTTGTTCACCCCAACTCCTATCAGGACAAAATGTTAGTGTTTTTTTTTTTTTAATAATTGGTTACTAGCGAGTTACTAAAAAGTTTTTTTTTTTTTATGCTTGAAAAGGGAAAAAATTAATTTTTTAATAGTTAATTTTTTAACTTTTTGTTAATTTGATATTTTTGCCCTTCATAGTCTAAAAGAAATGTAAAATTTAATAGTGTAAATTTGATTTTTTCAGAAAAGGCCAAAAAATTAAGTAGCCAATAGTTAAGAAGCCAACTAGACTTTTCAAATAAAGCTTTAACTTCAAGTTGTACATTGACTTGTTTATTTTAAAACTAAGTTGACTATACTTACAGATGAACCGAGTATTAAGAGTGTTTTAAGTTTGTTTGTTAAAGTTTGTGATGAGTTTAGTTTTCTAATCAAACCTTTATCGAACTTAAAATCTTGTGTGTGAGTCCAACTCATTACTCTCTAAGCAAGCTTAAGGTAAGATTAGTCCTAACAAATGAGTCTACTCATGCACTGTTATCAAGCTTATTGCAAAACTTTTATCAAAATTGTTCATGAGCTCTTTATTGAATTTGCTTGCGTACCTATTACTGAATAAGCTTAAAAAATAAACTATTTTTTATAATTTAACAAAGAATCTTTAAATCAGTATGTTTAATTCTTGAATTTGTAACATTTTTTCATAAATAATAAAAAAGAATTTTTGTGAATTTTCTCATAAATGTTTAAATGAAACAGTTCACAAGTTATAAACGAACTCATTCACAAATATATAAACAAGATTCTTTATGAGCATTAAAGCAAGACTATTTGTTAGCAGTTAATGAGCTGATTCACAAACATTTAAATAAACTTATTCATGAGTCTTATTGAATAGATAAAACTTACACTTATTTGAGATTGGTTTATTTATTTATCGAGTTTGACAGGTATGTTTAAATTTGTTCATATGAGGTACATTTGATATGACAAAAAGTGAAATAAAATGAAATAAGTTATGAATTTGTAATTCATGCAGTGAGATAAAAAAAATAATTTTTAGAATTTTTTAGTATTTTTATTATTTTTCAAAATTTTTTATCAATCCAAACAGAACCACAGTTTATCAAACGAGCGTAAATGGGCTTATTCATAAGTAGTTTGTCAAACAATAAATTCGTTTGCAGTTCTAAAGTTGGGTTGATTTTATACAATTAAAATATTTTATGCACGGTCATTTAATTTCATTTGTACATCACACAATTTATACTCAATTTAGTTATAGATGGTTAAAATTAAACAATTGTTACTTGATAAATATGCATAAAAATTCTATATTATCCATTTCAATTTCTCGGTTATTGTTTTAATTTTATTTTTTGAATGTGGTTTGAATCCAATTTAACCCAAAAAAAATTGCCCAGGCTAAGGGAGTAGCCCCATGACATCCCATGAGCAAGACGAATGAGCCCATTAGGTGAAGCTCTTGGCCAGGGCTGCAAATTTCTCTCTGTTTTAGTCTAGGAGTTTCCACTCCGCGTGGGGGATCAATTTTCATTTCTACCATTTTAACTTGCTCGATTCCTTGTCTATTTAATAATTATTTGTTAATCTTGACTTTACTGTTAGAAATCACTTATTCGAATATTCTTAAACCTCTTAAAAAGTTTATCTGATCGTTAATTTCAGGGTTCTAGGCATTAATTGAGATATGCGTCTGGACACAATGAATTACAAAAAAAAAAAAAAAAATTAATATGATATGTGTGTGTATATATATCTAATAAGTATATCAAGATTTTTAAATTCAAGGAACAATTCCTTTTAAATATTGTTTAATTATCTAATTTTATTAATTATTTAATGTGAAAGATTTTCAAAATAATATGTAAATATAACCACTCAATTTATGTTTTAAACAAATTCTAATGAAACTTAACATAATTCCATAGCTAAAAAACTAACAAATTTCATAAAAATAAAATATGTAATAGCATTCCTAAACCAATTATTTTATTTTTTTAATTCAATTATCTTACGCGGTTTTTTAATTTATTATATTTCACTAAATGGAAAACTTGATCAAAATTTTAAAATTACAAAAAATGAAGAAATTAAATTGTCATACAGAAATATGCTAAAAAAACTAACTCACAATTTTTTCTTATTATTTTTTTAAAAAATATCATAAATAAGATATTAATAAATGATAATTCAAACTGCGTTTAAAATATATGGGCCGAATACTAGAATTAGGAAGTTGTTTAGAAAAAAAAAAAATGAATAGTGTCATATAATCAGAACATTTTGAGAGGAGCTAATGCAGCGTCTCTCTTTTGGGCCGATGGGTTTTAATCAGAGAGTCCATGAAGATGTACATTCGTTTGGAAAATGTCAGTAGCACATCATCATCCTGATATGACATGATCGAAAAAAATTTCCGGTGCGAAACTAATTTTCTAAAAATCAAACTTAGGATCCGTTTGAAAAATGTAGCCATCAGCTAATGTTAATGATTACTTTAATAATAGTTATATTTTTTTTAACTTCTTATATTTTAATTTTTTTTTAAATTTTTAAGGGTAAAAATGTCAATTTAACAAAAATAAATTAGTTACTTAAAAAAAATCACTTTTTTTTTCTTTCCCAAACACAAAATTAGTTAACTTTTTTTTAGCTAACTACTAACTATTAGCTATTAGTCATTTTTTTTCCTTCTCAAATACAAAATTAGCTAACTTTTTTTTTAACTAGCTACCAGCCATTAGCCAATATTAATTGTTCCCAAACGGAGCCTTATTCAATTAAAATTCAGTAAAATAGAAATGTGTTTTTATAGGATTGATTTGCAAAGAATACGTGTATTTACATATTATATATTTGAATTAATTTGATAAATGAAATTTTGTGTTTAGAGTACATATTTAAATTTAAAAATTAAATTACATTGATTTAAGAGAAATACAAATTTTGATCATATTAATAGAAAAGAAAAAATATGATAAATATAATATATGATGGTAAATTATCTAATTAAATTAATGGTTTAAGAAAAGAACGGATTTTTACCAAATATTATTTTTTTGTGATGAATTTCAAATGGTATAAAAATTTTAAAACTCAAGTTATAAAATAGAATCAAATCGAATTCATAAAATTTTATTTTTATTTTAAATAAAAGAATTCGTCAATTAGACTCCATTATATTTATCGTTTTAAACAGAATGTTAAAAAATTTGTTATAAAATAAAGAGATGAATAGTTTGAAAACGGGGAGCAATTTATGCATACTAATTTTTATAATTTTAGCAGAGACGGTATAGTTGTCTCAATATACTTGTGTTCGTGTCAGCAATTACAATCATAATTACCAAAAGAATGAAAAAAAAAAAAAAACAAAACAAAAAAGGGAAAGAGGAAAATATGGATAATCAATTATTACTTCATGCAAATCTAGAAGAACAAAGCTCCTCGGGTGCAGCCGTAATTATTAGTGGGTTTACTTTTCATGGAAACGATTTGATTTTGAATTATGTGACTCAATTACTCAATTGAGAGAGATGGTTGAGAAAGCCGATCATCTGTCCTCCGATTATTCGTCGGCAAAACTTAATGGGTTCCGAGTCAACCAAAAGAAATAAAGAAAAAAAAAAAACTTAGAAGAACTAAGTGGAAGGAACAAATTAATCAATCTTACGAGGACAAGAAGGTAAAAATGGCAAGTGCTAAACTTGCTCCTTTTATATTGAATTAATTAATAGAATATATTTTTACAATTAAAGACTTTGTTTGGAATAACAAAAAATTTTAAAATTGGTAAAAGATATTAAAAATTTATAAAAGTTATTCATTTTTTATCTCATTGTACGAATTATGAACTCATAACTTATCTAACTTTATCTCATTTTATCTTACTTTTTATTACTGTAAACGCACCTAAAGAAATGAGAAAAAAATAATAAGGTGTCATTTAGTTTGTTTTTCTATTTTTTGTTTTCTATTTTTATTTTTTATTTTTTGTTTTAAACGTATTTGTTATTTTACACTTTTGAAAAGAAAGAAAACAATTAAAACATATCTGATCACTTATGTTTTCAAAATTTATTTTAAAAAATAAAAAATGAGTTTATACATGAAATAAAAAATAATAAAAAGTCATTTTGAGCGTTTTTAATTTAAAACTAAGAAAATCTCAAAATAAGAAAAATATAATATTTTCTATTTCTTTTTTTTTTAATTTTTAAAACATAAAACATGTAAAATAGAAAGAAGGGAAACAATTAAAACGTATTTAGTTACTTGTGTTTTCGAAATTTATTTTAAAAAATAGAAAATGAGTTTGTACATAAAATAAAAATTAGTAAAAAGTCGTTTTGAGCATTTTCAAAAAAAAATAAAAAAAATCTCAAAATAAGAAAAATAAAATATTTTTTATTTCTTTCTTTTAAAATTTTAAAACATAAAACATATAAAATTAAACCAAATGCCATCCAATAAAACCTCCCTCAGAATAAATAAAATAAAGATAGGGAAAATATTCGATCCCCTTCTTAATTTAATTTGCAATTTGAAGCTTTTCTTTCTTCATATTCCATTAATTTGTAAGCTTTCAGTGCATGTAAAAGACAAAGAAGGAGAGGAGTGAGGCTCCGACCACAGAGCCCACCACCTGCAGAGCAATGGTGGCATCGCTTGTTGGCGCAAGAGCAAGAGCTTCCACATTGGCCGCGATGGCTGCGCTGATGGAGGCGACTGCCACGGGAGTTACACAGGCCATCTTTTTCATCTCCATGGTGGTTGAAGGCGTGATCGGGGAAGAGTATGCTCAAATACTGGGAATTACTCACCGGATCACTGCTCACTGTGTACAGAGCTCGCACCCCAATCGAACCTGGTTCTAGGAGCTTGCAGTGGAAGCGGGATGCTCAGTCCACTCCAAATGGAGGTGGTGCTACATTCTCTAGTAACAGCATTCCAGCTCAAGCCACACGCAATTTCACTTATTTCCGAACAGAGCCCAAAGAAAATGCTTAACACGCGGTATGCACTAAAAAATTATATTTTTAACCACAAACCGTGAAAGTCCTCAGTAGCTTGCATGTTGTCTTTTGTGTGCTTGGGGATGTTTACTAGGGTATGGAGTGGAGGTTACATTTGGAGCATGTTGTTCGTTGTGTGATTGGGGATGTTAACTAGGATATGCAGTGTATAAAATAAAGGTGCTCTCATACTTAATATGAGATGCTTTGTCTTTTATTTATATAAAGATATTCTAACTGATTACACAAGTATTAGATACATTGAGATTGCAAAATAATTCAAATACAGATATGTTAAGATCTTTTTCGTAGTGTGTCTATCTATTTGGCTGGGATTTGGTAGTTTCAAAAGATCTGATAGAGTCTGACTGAGTCATGAACTCTTTTGATTTTGTCTCAATACGCCCCCGCAAGGTCAACAGGAGACAACGGAGATTGAGCTTGTGACGTAACCATGAAAAGCGATTTGAAATAATTGGCTTTGTGAAGACATCTGCGAATTGATCTTTTCTGGACAAAAAAACGTATGGAGAGCATATTTGACGCAACAAGGCCACGGACAAAATGAAAATCGATTTTGATGTGCTTTGTTCGGGCATGAAAAATTGGATTTGCCGTGAGATAAGTAGCGCCAATATTATCACACCATAAAATAGGAGGAGAGGGAATTGGGACATGGAGCTCAGTAAGCAAAGATTTTAACCAAATGATTTTTAGTCCTAGCATTGGCAAAAGCTTTGTACTCTGCCTCAGTGTTGGAATGAACGACAGTTCGTTGTTTACGTGAGCTCTAAGAAACCAAATTAGGGCCGAGGTAAAGGCAATGGCCACCTGTAGATCGTTGATCATCAGGACAACCAGCCCAATCAGCATTAGTAAAAATCTGAAGATCCAGAGACTTTGAGCGACGGATAAGAAGTCCATAAGATATGGTTTCTTTGAGATAGCACAATATACGTTTAACCACTTGCCAATGAAGATTGGTGGGACGATGCATGAACTGTGAGACTTTGTTAACAGCAAAGGCAGTATCTGGCCTTGTCAGAGACAAATACTACAAAGCACCAACAGTACTTCGATACTCCGTAGGATCTTCAAGTGAAGTTCCATAAAAAAGAGATAACGAAGAGGAGGAAGTCATAGGAGATTTAATAGGCTTGGCATCAGACATGTTGGTGCATTTGAGTAAATTAAAGATATACTGTCTTTGAGTGAGTAACAGCCCTTCATCAGTGGGTACAACTTCAACTCCTAGAAAGAAATTGAAGGAGCCAAGGTCCTTAATGGCAAATGAACTTCATAAGGAGCGTAACAAATTATCAATTTCAATATGGGAAGAGCTTATAATTATAATGTCATCGACAAAGATGAGAATGAAAATTGTAATGCCGTGGTGTCAACGGATGACTAAACTAGTATTTGATTTGGACATGTGAAAACCCAATTGAATAAGTTTTTCACTAAAGCGAGAGAACCACGCATGAGGTGCTTGTTTAAGCCCGTAGAGTGCCTTGTGAAATTTACACACATGCGTAGGATTTTGGAGATGAACAAACCTGGGAGGTTGAGACATAAATACATCTTCCTGAATAACACCATGTAAGAATGCGTTTTGCACATCAAGTTGCTTAATGGGTCAGTTAAGAGAGTAAGCAATAGATAAAACCACTCGAACTGTTGTGGGTTTAACCACAGGGCTGTAGGTTTCTCCAAAGTCAACACCAAATTGCTGATGAAAACCATTTGCTACAAGTCTCACTTTGTAGTGCTCAATAGTACCATCAGCATGGCACTTAATTCTGAAAACCCATTTGCAGCCAACTACATTCATGGTTGGAGAAAAATGAACAAGTGACCATGTACCATTACACAAAAGAGCATCAAACTTTTTATTCATAGCATTACGCCATTCAGGTCTTTTAGATGCTATAGTATAACATGTAGGCTCAATAGGAGAAGCAGAGGCAGTAGCAGCAAGAGCGTGTGGTAAAGGATAGCGGACAGTACCATCATAGAACTCTTTGGACTTGAAAATATTATTCTTGGACCAAGTCACTATTGAATGACCTAAAGGTGCATTCCCAATTGTCGTAGAATATAGATCCTAAGGTACCGTTTCGGACGTAGATATCAAATGGTTAGGTTCCACTAGTGGTGAGGTGGCATTAGGTGGTAGGAAATCAAGAGTAGGTTGTATATGGGAAGAAGTAGAGGCCATAGTTTGGGTAGCAGAAGTCTCGGGATGGAGATTTGGGGTGTGATTTATAGGATTGGTGGTGTTTGATGGCTTAGTAAGCTGTATAGAAGAGAGGAATGTAGTGGAGGTGCTTTGATGTTCCTGCAAGTTGTTAGAGTGACCTGTACCAGTAGCAAAAGGAAAATAATGCTCATTGAAAGTTACATCACGAGAAATATAAACACGACTTGATGAGACATCAAGACACCTATATCCCTTGTAAGATGGGGCATATCCAAGGAAAACACAGGGTGTGGAGCGAAATTGAAGCTTATGATGATTGAAAGGGTGCAGATTTGGCTAACATTGGCTGCCAAAAATACGAAGAAAATTGTAGTCCGGAGCATGATTAAGCAGTAGTTCATATGGCGATTTGTGTTTTAGGATCGGTGTGGGCAAACGATTTATTAAATAACAAGTAGTTTCAAAAGCTTTAGCCTAAAATTTTAATGGAACAGAGGCATGAGCGAGAAGAGCCAAACCAACCTCGACCAAATGGCGATACTTACGTTCAATTGAGCCATTTTGTTGGTGAGCATATGGGCATGTAATTCTACGATTTATGCCATGATCCGTAAAAAATTTATCTAATTTAAAAAATTCACGGGCACCATCCGTTTGGATGGACTTGATTTTGTGATCAAATATATTTTCAACCAAAGATTTGAAACGAGGGAAAACAAGGGATACATCAGATTTCAGAGTAATGGGAAACAACCAAGTGAACTTGCTATAGTCATTAAGAAATGAAACATAATAACGTGCTTCTGTCATTGATAAAACAGGAGCTGGTCCCCAGATATCATAAAAAATAAGTTCTAAAGGAAAAGAAGAGACAGAATCTGAGTCATAATATGGAAGTCTGTGAGACTTTGCACCTAAACAAGCAGAACAAAAATCACTTGATTTATTTGATGACACTTGTAAATTAAAATTGGACACTACAGAACGAGCAACGCGAAAAGCAGGGTGACCCAATCTGGCATATCAATCTGAAGATGAAACTTGTTCACTAGAAAATGCCAACTAAGGAGTAAAAGAGAAGGAAGAGGACCAGGGATATAAGCCATGTCTACTCGATGCCCGATGTAGTAGAGTCCCCGTGATGCAATCCTTCACAGAAAAATGATCATGGTGAAATTCAAAATAAACATTATTCTCCTTAGCAAACTAATAAACAGAAATAAGATTTTCAGTGAAATTAGGAACATGGTAAAGGTTATTGAGACGAAAGGAGGAGTGTGAAGCATTTAGCTGTGAAGTACCAACATGCCGAATAGGTAAACCTTCACCATTTCCGACTAAGATATGATCATTACCTTTGTACTCTTCAGAATGAATGTTGAGATTCTGTATATCATGTGTTAAGTGATTTGTAGCAGCTGTATCAGGATACCAGTTGTAGTCACCGGCAACATTATTAGAAGAATAATGAGCAGACATTTGATTACTATCACCTTGATAGTTTTCATCAGACCTGTGCCAACAGTTTGCAGCAATATGACCAACTTTATTACAAACCTGACAAATAGGTCGATCAGAGTTATTTGTAGTAGAAGAACCAGGATTAGCACGACCTCTTTGTCTACCACGACACCCTCCAGAGGAGTTAGAATGTTGCCCACGACCATGGCCATTGTAAAACTAGTTGGTGGGGTTGGAATACTGTCTAGCACGATTTTCACGACCTCTAGAATTGCCATTGCGGCCACCGTCCCGCCTATTTGAGTTATTGCGAGTTGCAACATGAGCAGAGTGAAGAGAAAGATCAGGGAGAGTATTAGTACGCTCAACACGTTGCTCATGGAGTAAGAGAAATCCATACAATTCGTCAAAAGTAAAAGGATCAGCACGAGACGTAATAAAAGGAATAACGGTGTCATAATCCGTTCCAAGACCATTCAAAATGTAAGTGATCAATTCACACTCCCTAACAAGATTGTTGATAGCAGCAGGAGTATCAACCATACTCTTTACCTTTTGAAAAAATTGAAAAATAGATAATGAACCTTTCTTAATGGAGGATAATTGAAGCAGAATCTGCATAGCATTGGCTTTTGATTGAGTCACAAAATGGTTCTCAAGAGCCACCCATAAAGCTCGAGAGGTGCGACATCCTACAACTAAGGCAAGAACTCCTTCAGATAATGAGGATATTAGGGAACTCAAAATTTGCTGGTCTTACTGGAGCTAGTGAGTGTAGGCTGGATTTACGGCAATGCCAGTTTCTCCTCCCTCAGAAGAAGTTAGAATGGTGGATTCAGGAGCAGAGTTACTACCATCAATGAAGTTGAAGACTTGTTGTCCATGGAGGTATGGAACAATTTGGGTTTTCCAAAGTAAGTAGTTATCGTTAGTGAGCTTGATCATCACAAGATGAGGCAAGATTGGGAGGCTTTGGTTGCGGTCATAGTTTTTGACGTTTAGTCTTTTGGCTCTGATACCATATAAAATAAAGGTGCTCTCATACTTAATATGAGATGCTTTGTCTTTTATTTATGTAAAGATATTCTAACTGATTACACAAGTATCGGATGCATTGAGATTACAAAATAATTCAAATATAGATATGATAAGATCTTCTTCTTAGTGTGTTTATCTATTTGGCTGGGATTTGGTAGTTTCAAAAGATCTGATAGAGTTTGATTGAGTCATGGACTCTTTTGGTTTCGTCTTAATACAGTGAAGAGGAGTTGATCCTCAAGGCTTTCTTAAACCTTTTGAACTTTTCGAGGGCATTTGGTAAATTTGGCTGATTGCATTTATTTTGACTGTTAGTTGAAAGCTGTGAATAGGGACCTGATTTATTGGTAAAAAGCTATAAAAAGAGGGGAAAGATGCAATATTTTGTTATATATCAACCATAGGACCTAATTCGCAGCTTATATAAGGTCCTTATATATATATATATATATATATATATGTCATGGAATTAAGGTACTGGGCATCTACCATCATCAACAGCTTTAAATTGAACTTCAGAACATGCAAGTTCCGTGTATATAATAGAAAAGAACATCAACATGCAGTTCAAACATAAGAAAATCATTACATCAGGTAAAAAAAAATAGTACTTCAAAACCATGAACACTCGACACAACACAACCTTAATTAAGGAAAAGATTGACACACAGACCTATATATATATATATATATATATGTCCACGTTAAACTTGTAGGACACTAGCTTTGAAGTTCACGGGCAATTGGGATCTCGCGAAGAACCCTCTGCCAAGATGGTCTATTACTGATATTCTCCCACCAAGAACTTACATTCTTCCTGTCCCTTATCATGTAATCCTTCCCCATGATAGTGACCAAGTATTGGGTTACAGGGAGGTGACTCAGATCTGCAAGGCTGAAGAAATCTCCAGCCAAGTACTTGCTCTTTGAAAGCCTCTCTTCGTAGACGTCCAACACCTTCCCAAGCTTCTCCTCACTCTCTTCAATCAACTTTTGGTCGGCTGGGAAGCCCAGTATGGGGCTGAACAGTATTTGCATTGCCAAGTTGTAGATGGGTGGGTGATAGTTTTGTGCTTCCACCTCTAGCCACTCCTCTACATGTCCCCTATCCTCTATTGTCTTCCCTAGCAAATTTGTTCCTTGTGACTTGTACTTTTCTGCATAGTACCTCAGGATCGCCCGAGATTCTTTGAAAAAAGTAACAATAATAAAGAAAAAATTTCAGAATAATAATGTGTTCAATTTATATATTCAAGGTTAAAAAGAAAACACAGAGAGAATCAAATTTCCAAATAGAGGGGTGCTAGTGTTAGTTTGGCACGAAGATTAACAAGCCATGTGAGGGTCTACTAGAGCTCCAAACAAACTAAATATTAGATAAGCTACTCAAAGACAATTTAGTTAAAAGTTCATTTATATTTATTTGATAAGGTAAATGAATAGATTCAAACACATTTTTTCAATTCGATAAAATAAACGAGTCAAGTTCAAGTAATAATAAAATCAGTTCAATAAAGTTCGTGAATAAATTCGTTTATCATTTGAAGACATATTCATTCATAGCTAGTGAATATTTCTTATTCTTTTCTTGTTAATAACTTGATTAGTTATAAGTTATTTTTTGTTAAGTTGTTTGTTTGTTAAAAAACTTATTTATTTGTTAAACTTGTTTACTGAATGGCTTGTGATCATGTCTGACTTAAATTCGAGCTTGCTAATAAACTTAACAAATAAGTTTGAATAGAATATGTTATACAAATAAGTTTGAATATATTGATAATCAACTCATTTATAACTTTAGAGTCCATACATATTTAGTGAATAATGACTAAGTGACCGACCATACTCTTAGAATGTACAGATAGTAAAATTGTGGTTTAAGTAAAATTGGGGCTACAAAAAAAATGAAGTTATGAAAATGAAAATCTAAGCATATGACATGGTCATAAATAAAATCTTAGAAGGTAAAAGATTAGATAATTGAGAGACTTTACCAAACAAAGTGTAATTTCCATCTTGAATGACAGGAACAGCTCCAAAGGGCTGGGTCAGAGAAACCAATGTAATGAATAAATTTAACCTTCAAATAGACTGTGAGTGAGTGTGTGTGTGAGAGAGAGAGAGAACCTGTAGTTGAAGAAAATCTGGAGTTTTATGCTCTCCTTTGATGATATCAATGGGAACAGTCTCAAATTCTATGTCTTTCTCAATCAGGCAAACGATGACACGCT
Organism: Vitellaria paradoxa; assembly: GCA_019916065.1. Taxonomy (NCBI): domain Eukaryota; kingdom Viridiplantae; phylum Streptophyta; class Magnoliopsida; order Ericales; family Sapotaceae; genus Vitellaria; species Vitellaria paradoxa. Next base: position 63,433,730 of record CM034234.1, on the reverse strand, counting down.
TTGATGAAGCAAAGGCAGGACCATACACCTTGACCACCATTGTCGCTCTCTTTCTCTCTCTCTCTCTCGCCCTCCCTCCCTTCCTCCCCAATTCACTCACCAAGCTAGCTGTGGACTTGTGGTGCTTTGGTGTTTTATTTATAGTGCCTTGTCTTTATCTTGATTTTATTGGCTGGGTCTATATTACCTCAAGTTCATTTTGTTTTTTAGTGCAATAGAGGATGAATTTATTAGCTCATGAGTGTGACAACTATCTGGAAGATCAGAAGGACCGATTTGAGTTTAAGGGTAAATTTAATTTATTTATTTTTTATAATAATTGAGAGAATAAATTTTTAATTAATTGTAATATTTTTCTGAATAATCATTTAACCATTAAAACTTAGATGGTTGGCTGTGAGGATAAATAAATATGACCTTTCTATTACTTTAAAATAGTTTATAGGATTCATTAGTTTGTAGGTAGTCTTTCACTTTATGGCTTCGTTTGGTTTTTAAAAAAATTATAAAAAATTTTATATATTTCTGTTAACTTTATATCATATTAATTTTTTTCTTTCACTGCACGCATTACGAATTTTTAATTTATCTCAATTTATCTCACTTTTTTCACTCCAAACACACACTATATTAGGATAAAAAAAAGAGTGAATTTTTTACTAGCTCACGAAAATGCGCATCAACTTGGAACTTGGAGGAAGACGAGGTTGAATTTAAGGGGATATGTATATTTGGGACTCGGAAGATTAAGACATCACATCAAGTTGATGGTTTTGTAAGTTGATGGTTTTGCTATCTGCCATACTTTTGCCCTCTGGTAAATTTCTAAGGAAGACAATGACATATGCACATTGACCAAGCCTACGCTGAAATGAAAACTTTATAAGTTGATGGTTTTGTTTTCTGAGTCCATTGGTCATACGTAGGGGTGTATATAGATTGTTTCGATTCGGATTCACCCTTCACCCAAAATTGAATTGACTTTTTTTGTTCCTAAAATTAAGACCCCAAACTGAACCAATTTTAAATTAAAACAATATATCAAGCTGGTTTGGTTAGAGTTGGGTCGAATCAGATCAGGCGTGTGAACTTCAACGGTGATGGTTTCCTCCTGATATTCTCTGCACAATGATATTGTCTGTTGACCTGAGTTATCTTGAATTTTGAAGAGGAAGCCATCCGGAACCTCTTCAACATATAAAACAATCCATGCAACCTTCTTTCATGTGCGTTTGGAGTGATTAAAAAAAAAAGAAGATAAAATGTGATTTTGAGTAAAGAACGATGTATGATATTTTATTTTAAATTGTATTTTTTGGAGATAAACAGTGCTAAAACTGTCAGAATGATTTCTTAAATCCGTGGAAAAATGATTCGAAAAAATACCACACAATATTTTGCACAGTAGTTTTTTTTCTTTCTTTTGCACTAAACCGTTAGAACGGATTTTCACATCTGTTTTAACGGATTCAAAAAGCCTCTTGGAGATGCACAGTGCCGATTTTTCTAAATCCATTAGAACAGTTTTTCTAAATCCGTTCTAACGAATTAACCATTCTAACAGATTCAAAAAGATTCATATAAAATAGTAACAATGGTACTTATTTAAAAATTTTCGACCTAAAGGATATGATTGTCAAAAAAAAATTTCACACTCGATTAAACTCCTTCCTATTTTTCATTTTTTGGGCAAAATATTAAAATTTTTTAAAATTAGTAAAAGTATGAAAGTGTAAATGTGTAATAGAGAGTCTTAGTAATTTATAGAGGTTATTGGAGATTTATTTATTTATTTATTTTAGTTGGACAAGACTTCTTGCATGAACAAAAAAATTTGTACTTCATCAAATTTAACAGAAGACTATTACCCTTTTAATATACTTACCAGTCAACATAAAAAAAATAAATAAGTGAACAAATAAACTACATAAGCAAATAATACTGATTGAGTAGCTAACCTAATATTATTTGCTTTTATAATATTATATATATATATATATATATATATATATATATATATATATATATATCATATTTTTTTGAGTTAATTTAGGTTGGATTATTTTCGATTTGGGTTGCATATTGACTAACTCGAGAATTGAACCAAAAATATTAATTGACTTATTTTTTAATCTAAAATATCCATAAATAATATAAACTCGAATCAAACTTGTGACATCCTACATTTTCTTCTTATGTATATTTAGGTAGCATAATTAAATTAATTTTTATTTTATTTTTAGAAATTTTAATTGTGTTAATTTAGTATTATTTTGAAATTTATCTAGTCATAATCTAATTTAATTAGTAGCCTAATCAAGTCATTAATAATTAATTTAATTTAATGGTGGTATTAATTAGTAAATTAAATTAGAGTTAGCGTGAAGAGAATGCATTTTTATGCATACATATATATATATATATATAGGGGAGGTGGTTTGGCTATGTGCCGAGGAAAAAAAAATGAAATGAAATTGAAAAGTCAACAAAATGGGCCAAAGACTTTGACCCATATATATATACACGCATATATCTTTGTGTGTGTGTGTGTGTGTGGCGTATAGGTAGTAAAAAAAAGTTAAGGCACGTAGTTGAGGGGCGGTGAGAGGCTTTAATGCCTATCAACAGTATGTATATATATACATATTTAGAAAGTTAAATAAATTAAGTATGTTAAAAATGAAGTGGTTATGTTTTATTTATTAAATTTATATTATCAACTGATTGGATTTATATTTTAACCGTTGAATTCTTGATTTGTATAATTTATGTGGATTACAATTAGGATCTGAAGAAAATCAACAGCAACCACCCCAATAATTTAATTTTCTAAGAATATCTGTAGTTCAGGTGAGTGTATTAAACTTAAAAGTAAAATGTATTAAATATAAATTGATGAATTTTATTAATTTGTTATTGATATTTGTTCTAATATGAAGTGTTGAGTATTTATGAATTTGTTGTGTTAGTTGAGAATTGTGGTTATTCGTGGAATGATAAATTTGGGAAGTAATATTTTACTTAAAAAAATATCATTGCATACTAACATGAACTGTGTGCATTATACTTGCATTATGGTCAGATGGGATCAAGTCAGATGAGAGCCAGAAAAAAACAAAGAAAAATAGGCCAGATGGGATCAGGTCAGATGGGACCAGGTCAGATGGGACCAATAATGAGGCCAGATGGGGCTAATGGAAAATGCTAATTAAAGCGCTCAACTCATAGGCCAAATTAGGCTAAACGTGTGTTGCACTATTATTTAAATCATTTTGTCATGCGAGTGTAGCACGAGATGGCCAGTTGGGGCCCAATGATAATGACAACGGTTGTTAAATGAAAATGAGTGATGAATTGTGTGTGGAGATATTTGTACTACTGTCAATTATGATGTCTTTGAATTAATTATTATTTGATTGCGAGATGTTTGCCTATGTAATCACTATGGATTATCTTTGGTCTATATTTATTATTTTTTATTTTAAGTATAATACTTTCACTGAATGTGTGACACTCACACCTAAAATTTACTTATTTCAAGTTAAGTTTAGAAGTGGCTGCAAGTGCTTAGAGGAGATTGAGGGGTCTGTAATCCTAAGTTAACCATGAGTTAGTATTTAGGAATTTGTGTAAATAAATCTAGAGTTTTATCAGTATCAGACTAACATGTTAGGAACTTTGAGTTTACACTTATTTAAGTGTTTGTAAGGATTTTATTTATTTTGCCAGGTAATGAATATAAATCTAACGAGTGGTATTTTATTTTGATATAAGATTTTCTATGGAATGTGATTATTGACTTATTGTAGATAGGGGTTATAAGTGTGTCTCTTTTGTTTAAGAAATTAAACTTGTGATCTAAAATAGAGGCATGGTAAAAGTGATTGAATTGGTTCGATTTTTAGATTGTTTGGTTTTTTTGTACACTCTTAGTCATACGACCTAATTTGCAGCTTGTAGGATCCAAATATACATATATACATATATCATGGAATTAGGGTAGCTAGTCATTTACCATCATCAACGTCTCTAAATCGTACTTCAAAACATGCAAGTTTCATATATAATAGAAAAGATCCTCAACACTACAAACATTAGAAAATCATTACATAAAAAAAAAAAATACTTCAAAACATTAAACACCAGACACAACACAACCTTAATTAAAGAAAAAACAGACACAATCTACACAGACCACATATATATATATAGACATTAAAATTGTAGGACACTAGCTTTCAAGAAGCAGGAACTCGCGAAGAACCCTCTTCCAAGATGGTCTGTTACGGATATTCTCCCACCAAGAACTCACATTCTTCCTTTCCCTTATCATGTAGTCCTTCCCTAGGTAAGTGACCAAGTATTGGTTGAATGGGAGGTGACTCAAATCAGCCAGGCTGAAGAAGTCTCCAGCCAAGTACTTGCTCTTTGAAAGCCTCTCCTCGTAGATGTCCAACACCTTCCCAAGCTTCTCCTCGCTCTCTTGAATCAACTTTTGATCTGCTGGGAAGCCCAGTTTGGGGCTCAACATTATTTGCATTACCCCCCTGATTTTTTAATATCAGAACCCACAAACTAAGTCAAAACTTGATCAGCAGGTTAAGTCTTAAATAACACACACACAATCCCGACAATCCCGAATTCTTGATGTGGGAACCAATCCCTCATCAGAAATCATGGTATTACCATACTTACACCGAGTTCTTAAAGCGGGCCAGATGCGGGTTGGTTCAAACATTATTTGCATTACCATGTTGTAGATAGGTGGGTGATAGTTTTGTGCTTCCACTTCTAGCTACTCCTCTATGTCCCATTTCCTCTATTGTCTTCCCTAGCAAATCTGTCCCTTGTGACTCATACTTTTCCGCATAGTACCTTATGATTGCTCAAGATTCTTTGAAAAAATAAATAAATAATAATAGCGAGAAAGAAATTTTTTCAAAATTTTTGTGTCCATACGTATTTACTTATACATTTATTGTTGGATTTGATTTGCTAAAAATTATTACTTTTTATTTCACTGCATGATTATGAATCCATAAAATATCTTATTTTGTTTCATTTTTTATCACTTTAAACGCACCCTCAAGATAAAATATCCTTGTTTATAACTAGTAAACATTTTTATAATTAAATTAACTAATACTGCATATTTTAATTTTTTTAGCTTTTTCTTGTTACTTCATTAATTATAATTTATTTCCTTGTTAAATTTATTCATTAAATAACTTGACAGCATACATATTTGACTTGAATTCGTGCTCGCTAATCATCCTAACAGATAAGTTCAAACAAAATATGTTTAACTCATTCAAAACTCAATTCGAAGTTGTTAGTACACTTAATAATATTGATGCTCAAATTATTTAGTGGATAATGATTGAACGAGTGATCATGTTCTTAGAATATAGGCCTATTTTGAATTATAAAAATTGAGATAAAATATGGTTTGATTATTTTTTGGTATTTGAAATGTAAATCACAATCATAAAAAAATAGAGATAAATAATTCTATTTGAATAAATTTTTGGTTATTCGAACGGATTTGATCAAACAATTTTTGATTTATTTGTCAAAACTTTTTAAAATTTGTAAAAAAATTATTAGAATTTATACTAATGTTATTGAAATTTATAAAAATTTTATTGAGATTTAAAGAGATACATAAATTTATAAAGATTTACGTAGTTCAAAGTTAAAAGAATATTGTAAAAAATTACAAAATTTTTAAAAAATTTTTTGACCTTTTTTTAAAGCCCCAAACAGGCTTTAGTATGGATAGTAAAATTGTGGCTGGAATAAAATTGGGGCAACCCAAAAATCAAAGTTACGAAAATGAAAATACATAAAAGCATATTTCATAGGTCAACATAAACAAAATTTTAGAAGGTATTGAGAGGCTTTACCAAACAAAGTGTAATTTCCATCTTGAGTGACAGGAACGTTTCCGAAGGGCTGCGTTGGAAGAGGAACCAATGTAATGATTAAATTTATCCGTCAGAGAGACTCAAAACAAACTGAGTGAATTACCAAAAAAAAAAAACAAACTGATAAGACAGAGAGAGAGAGGGAGAGAGCGCTGGCCAGTAGGGGTTGTTTGGTTTAAAAGAAGTTGAGGAAAAAATACAATAAAAATATAAAATTGTGATATAAAAGTGATATATATTAAAATTTTTTAAAAAATATATAAAAAATAGTTAAAATTTAATAACTTTTGATATTTTTTAATCTGCCAAACAGAACCGTAGTTGAAGAAAATCTGGAGTTTTATGCTCTCCTTTGACGATATATCAATAGGAACAGTCTCAAATTCTAGCCCTTTCTCAATCAGGCAAACAATGACACGCTTTAATGAAGCACAGACAGGATCATGGGTGTGTTTTGAAATTATATAAAAGTGTATAAAATAAAATAAAATTATAAAAATAAATATTTCGTAATTCGCACAGTAAATGAAATTTTTAAATTTTATTACCTCGTAATTTATATTTATAGAGTTTTATAAAATTTTATTTTATTTGGATGTGCTCCAAATGGAGCCCATATACACCTTGACCACCATTGTTGCTCTCTCTCTCCCCCTCCCCCTCTCTCTCTCTCTCTCTTTCAGCAGTGTAACCAAGCCAGCTGTGGTGGTTAATGATGTTTTCTTTTTCTATTTTTACGACACTTTTTTCGGTGTTTGGTACATTAAAATATATCAAAAAGTTATAAAAATTATTAATTCTTTTTTAATTTTGTCTAATTGTTCAGTAACAAAATTTTTAGTAACTTTTGATAAATTTATCAACTTTTAATAACTTCTGAATTGAGAAATTATTGTAACAGAATAAAAAAATGACAAAAATTAGTAGTTTGCTAAACGTTCAAAAATTAAAAGTTATAAATTTTTTTTTTTTGTTAAAAAAAATTTTAACAATAATTTCTCAATTCAGAAATTACTAAAAATTGCTAGAAGATACCAAAAATTGGTAAATTTGTCAAAAGTTACTAAACATTACTAAAAATTTTACAAAACACTTAAAAGTTACAAAAAGTTGTTAAAAATTATTAAAAATTATTACTTATGGTACTAAACATATCAAAAATTACAATTAGAGACTTTTAATAAAAATACCAAAATTACTAAAAATTATATCTCCAAATACTTTCCAAATCTCATCTTGGCACGTATTATTTTTACACTAACTATCTCTTTTTTTTTTTTTTTCCCTTTGGTCATTCATCAAAACTGGCTTTAAAATAGTTTATTGATGGCCTTTCGATTAATCTTCGGATTCTGTTTGATTATTTTTGTTTCTTTAAATTATTTCTTAAACGGGTGACAAGCTTAAAAAGGTTTATTCTCGCGTTTTTGTTTTTTAAAATTTGGAAGTCTGGAATATTCGCATATTTGATTTTTGGCGTTGGAGGAGGTGCGTGTGGAGTGGTGTAGTCTCTTATTTGTACAGTGAAAGAAAAAATAAAAAAAAAAAAAATTGGTAATTTTACACCCTCTTTGGTTTGTTGAAAACTAAAACAAATTTTTAAAAATTTCTAAAATTTATTCACTTTTTAAGTTTATTGAAAAACACTAAAAAATTTTGAAAATTTTAAACTTCTAAAAGTTACTCACTTTTTATCTCATTGCACGAATTACGAATACATAAATTATCTCATTTTATCTCACTTTTTATCACTTTAAACTAAGGATGTGCATAGGTTGGTTGGTTCAGGTTCGTACCTAACCCAGAAACGAATTAATTTTTTTTCAGTTCTTGATTGAAACCGAACCGATTTTAACTTGAAACTGAATGAACCAAACCGAAAAAATCAAGTTTGGTCGGTTCGGTTTTTTGGTTAATCTAAATCGAGTTGGAATGAGCTGGTTTTCGAGTTGACCTGATTTATTTATTTTTAAATCCTAAATATTCAAATAAATAATATTTTAAATATTATATTATATATAATCATATATATTATACATATACATCAACAGTAGTATAATAATAGTTGTACATATGAATTTCAAAAAAAAAAACTGTTTTATATATATAATACTGTATAACAATATGAATATTATGTAATCTATTATATTTTTTGGATTGGTTTCAGGTTAGTTCGAGTTGGGTTATTTTCAGTTCGATTTCGGTTCGATATGATTTTTTTTTATTACCCCGAGAAATAAATTGAAAATATCGGGTTGTTAATTTTTTAATTCAGAACTGAACCAATTTTTATGTAGACTCGAACCAAATTAAACCGAAGTGGTTGGATTGGTTTAGTTTGCAGTTTTGTAATACTCGGTATTTATTTTTGGCTATTTACGTGTTATTTTGAATCAATGAAATAATTATTTTGAGATTTAAATGATTTATTTTATTTTTCTTAGGTCGGGTAAGGTCCGAATTAATATTTGGTTGGACAACTAGATTAAGGGCCCTGCTCTCTTTCCTTTCTTTTTTTTTTTTCTTTTCTTTTTTGGTTCAGCTCATAGAGACCACAGAGAGAAAAAAGAGAAGAGAGAGAAAAAAGAGAGAGGAATGAGAAGATAAAAAGAGAAAGTGTGATCCGAAGCAGAAGATCAGCGGATCGAGGTAGTCTTCGACTTCATGAATATCATGGCGATGTTTGTTTTCGGTAGTTTGGCCCAAGGTGGGAGAAATCGGCTTTTGAAGGTTGAGAGTTCAACTGAATTTCTTCGTTTTTCTTATTTTCTCTTTGGCTTCGAAGTAGGTGGGACTTATATTCGTATTTTAGATGTTGTTAAGGTGATTTTGATATATATAGCTGTGTGTACTTGATTTAGTTGAATATCATGTGATTCATGCATATATATATATATATGAATGTGGTTGTATATATATGCATATAAATGCGAATATCTTACATATATTTAAGTTATTCTTTGATTAAATGATGAAGAAACATGTGATTTATGTGTTTAAGTATTTGCATATGAGTTATTGTTGAAATTGAAGCTTGAAATGTGATTTGGGGCAGGGTTTCATCGGAAACGAACCCAGGAATTGAACACTGGACATTAGTCTCTGGATTGACTAGTATGTGTGTCTGGACTAAGGCTTTGGACCACTGCTTAGGGTGTCCCAACCCCAACTTGGGATGTCCCAATCGCAGTATAACAAATTTTTAGAAAAATGTTAAAAATTAGTTTTTATTTATATTTTTGCATTCAAACTAAATTATTATGAATTTCTAATGATGGAATAAATCCCAAATCATTATAAACCTAATGAGAATGTATTTTTATATTAAGATGACATTTATTTACATGATTGAGTATATCATGTGCATGGGGTCAGGGTGGCATCATCTGGTTTATATTAAAAATATTGATTGGCTGAGAGTGTCACATTTATATTATGACGTGTCGAGGCACGAGTTATACATATAAATGGGATCTATGACTTGAGAAAAATGATAAAATGAGATTTTGAAAATATCAGATGATCCCTAGTCGATATATATAACTAGAGTTTAGTCATTTGGAGTTGAGACGTTAATTATAAGATATGAATATGAGATTTTCTCTTGACTGCGAGTAGACCCTACTTTAACTAAGCAGATGCCTGATTAGGAATGTAACATGGTTTCATAGCAGAAAGGTCGTGGGGTGTAACACAGTTCCTTTGAGTGTTACACCACTGGGGGTGTAACACAGTTTCTCATTTAGTTTATATATATATATATATATATATATATATATGGAACACAATTTCTCATTTACTGAGATATACGTTTGCCGTGAGCGTAAACGGTGCGATTGATGACCCTGTGTGTAATGCTAAGCGTCACCCGTTCTAGGAAAAAATTGGGGGTAAATGGAGATTAGAGAATTGTATTGGCCATTGCATTACATCACATATGCATTTTTATATTATGTTTTGGTTGATATTGTTGTGAGTTATGCTATACGTTTGATTACCGTTCACTTGTGCACACTTGCACAATCCTACCTACTGGGCAAATTTGCTCATTCCATTCATATTTTAGGTGATCCGGTGAGAGTAGGGAGTAGCTACTTAGAGCTGAGTTGAGACTGATGAATTGCCCTAACACTTGATTTATTTATATTTGAATGATTTATCTTTATTTGTGCCACCCGGAGTGTGGGTCCCAAACTAAATATTTTATGAGTTTATTTATTGATGATATTTATTTAGCCGTATAAGTCTTAGATTGTGTCACCGGGGTGTGACATTAGATTTATCATGATTAATATTACTTTTATTGATTTAATATGGGAATGAGGAACGTATTTAATTGTTCTGGTGATTGTTTATTATATTATGACTTGATTTTGACACAGGTTTTCATTTAATTTAATTAGTTCCTATATTTTCATGCCGTTTATTCTGGACAATTAAGTTAGAGGCGTGACAGGTTTGTTTGTGCACTCTTACTCTAAACATCTATTTATTTTATTACAAAAATTATAAATTTATAACTTATTTTATTTTATTTTATATCACTCCAAACGTCCGTTATTGCCCTAAACGAACCGAAGTTTTGAAGGGAAACACCTTGAAGAAAAAAAAAAGAATTATATTAGCTCACGAATGCATGCATCAACTTGGAGGAAGATAAGGTTGAAAATTTTAGGTGATACGCCTCGGATTCGGAAAATAAGGCTTTGTGAAATTGATGGTATTTTTTTTTTTTTAATACCTTTGTCCTCTACTTTAATAAATTTCTATCAAACACAAAATGGCGACATACTGACAATTGGGCCGCCGATGGGATTTGGTTTGCTTTTCGTTTTCATTTTATATGTTTTATATTTTAATAATTTTAAAATAACAAATAAAAAATGTTTTATTTTTTTATTGTAAGATTTTTTAATTTTACGTTAAAAATATTTAAAATGACTTTTTGATATTTTTTATTTTATTTATAAATTTATTTCTTATTTTTAAAATAAATTTTAAAAATATAAGTGACGAAATACATTTTAAACTGTTTTTTTATTTTTAAAAGTATAAAATGAAAAATAAAATCAAAACAGAAAATAAATAATTAAAAAAATAAACCGAATGCCATCTTAATTTTTTAGTAGTTTTTCTTTAATTTTTTATTAATTTAATATTTTTATTCTTTATAATTTAAAATAAATTTAAAATATTCAAAAATAAATTTAATCATTCAAAAAAATTAAGTAGAAAAAAACTGAGAAGCTAACTTATGTTTCCAAAGGGGCGCCGAAAAATATCAATTTCTATTCAACTTTTCAATTTATTATTATTTATTATTTTTTTATTTTTAATATAAAATGCAATTGTGATGGCCTACGACACCTATGGTCTTGTAGAGTTTGCTTACACGTTTTCCTCTAAACAAATTTGTTAATTACTTTGAGTCATAAGACGTTCCACCGACCTTTCAATTTCTTGAGCGTCTTTTCTAAACTAATTCTTCAGTTATAAATCATTTTCAACAAAATCAGAGGCTAGAACAATATCATTTTTCTTTTTTATGTGATCTTTGCCATGACATCTCATAATTACCTTCTATTTCTTTATTAATTACTTTATATATTAGACTAAGCTGATGTTTGGAGTGTTTTTTTTTTTTTTTTTCAAAATATATAATTTCAAAATTAACAAAGTGTAAAAGGCAGGTAAAAATTGAATAAAATTAATAAAAATTAATTTTTTTTATTTTAATAAAATTTGAGAATCCAAATAATCCTTAAATGCTAAAAGTATATTGGCAATAGTACATGATCAGATACATTCATACATACATACATATATATGATATGTACATTTTGGGGGGTTGTGCCTTTGGGTTCGGTCCAGGTGATTAGGCACCATTTGGTGTGCTAAAAATTATAAAAAAAAATTCTAAAAATCTTTAAAATTTTGTAATACATTTTGTTCATCTCATATTTTATAAAATCTCTATAAATTTTTATATATATCTACATATCCCGATAAATTTTTATAATTCCCAATACTTTTTTTTACAAATCTCACTAATTTTTTCTTTACAAATCCCAATAACTTTTTAATAAATTTCAACGAATTTGATATAAATTTGTAGAAACGGATCAAAAAAACTGTTCTCATGATTTTTCTCTCTAACTTTTTTACGCAGAAATCAAATAGTTCAACAACTTTCAAAAAAATTAAATATAAATCTATGGGAACTGATCAAAAAAATCATTATCACAATTTCTCTCTCCAACTTTTTTATGTAAAAGTCAAACAGTTCAACAATTTAAAAAAAAATTCTAACATAAATTCATGGGAACGCTCCTAAAAAACTGTTTCCACAGTTTCTGTCTAACTTTTTTCCTACAAAAGTCCAAAAGTTCAACAACTTTCAAAAAAATTTCTGACATCAATTCGTGGAAACAGACCTAAAAAACCGTTCTCATGATTTCTTTCTCCAACTTTTTACTGTAAAAATCCAAAAGTTATACTATTCATTTTCAAAAAATATGATTTGGATTAGAAATGCCAAACATAAGAGATTATCTCAAACCACATTTTTTTTTTAACCACTCCAAATGCTTAGTTTATTGTCTTGTTGGCTCACTCATCCGTCCTATTTTTGAGAATTAAGCTAAAATCATATACCTATATAATAAAACATGATGATTTTTAAAAATATTTTTCCCACAAACTAAGATTTAACTGTTAATAATTATTCTTTTTTCATCCAACATTTGATATTATTTTTATATTTTTAACTTCTCACTCAATTCTTATTTTAGTAACCTCTACTCTTATCTGTCTTACAAAATAATTTAAATATTTTAAATTTAACCATATTTTAAGGATAGAGATTAATGCAAAATCAAAATTGTCAATTTAAATTCTATCTAATTATGATTTTTAAGAAGTTAAATCTGATACGACCCCATATCGATTAACGAGGGGCGGTCTTTGATGTTATTTATATAGGTTTGATAACTCTCCCCTTACGAGTTACCTTTTGGAGTGGAGTTAGGTCAGGTTCATATCAATAATTTGTATTTTCTTTTATGGTATTGATTAAAAATTAATTGGAGAGAGATCAAAACACATATAATAATTGTTAGGACCTAAAGATTTTCGAAAAAAAAATTGTAGATTATCTTAATTTTTTTCAATTTGAACTTTGTGTCCAAAGTTTTAATGATATAAAAAACTTAATACTAATTTTGTTTACTATGCTGTAAGCACAGATTTTTACTAGTATATTTATATCTTAAAAAAAATCTAACCCAGTTAGATTCATTTGGTTTGGTTTACAAAATTAATAAATATTAATTTAATAAATTAATATAAATTTATTAAAATTTTATAATATATTATTTAATATAAATTTCAATTTAAACCAAAATTTAATAGAAGTTTAAAATGGAAACCGATTTCTTTTTTCTTTTTCTTTTCAAAAAAAATAAAAAACCCAAATCGAATGAATCAAACTAATTTGATTTCAATTTGATTTTTCATTTTTGATTCGGTTTTGTTCACCCCAACTCCTATCAAGACAAAAAGTTATTTTTTTTATTTTTTTTATTTTGGGTTTAGAAAGGAAAAAAGTTAACTTTTTAATAACTAGTTTTTTAACATTTTGTTAATTTAATATTTTCATCCTTTATAATCTAAAAGAACTATAAAATTTAATAAGATAAATTTGATCATTTTAGAAAAAGTCAAAAAATTGAATAGTTCAAAGCTGAGAAACCAGTTAAGCTTTCCAAACGAAACCTCAACTTCAAGTTGTACATTGACTCATTTATTTTAAAACTAAGTTGACTATAATTACAAATGAGTCGACTATTAGAGTATTCATGTTTGTTTGTTAAGGTTTGTGATGAGCTTAGTTTTTGAACTTTTATCGAACTTAAAATCTTATGTTTGAATAAGCTCAAACTAAGATTAGTCATAACAAATGAGTTTACTCATGAACTGTTATCGAGCCTACTGATAAACTTTTATCAAAGTTGTTCATGAGCTTTTTGTTGAATTTGCTTGCGTGCTTATTACTGAATAAGCTTAACAAATAAATTATTTTTTATAATTTCACAAAGAAGCTTTAAATCAGTATGTTTAATTTTTCAATTTTTAACATTTTCTCATAAATAATAAAAAAGAGTTTTTGTGAATTTTCTTACAAATATTTAAATGAAACAGTTCACAAGTTATAAATAAAGTCGTCCACAAATATTTAAACAAGATTCTTCATGAGCATTAAAACAAAACTATTTGTGAGCGAAAACCAAGTTAATTTATAAACATTTAAATGAACTTGCTCATGAAAGTATGTTTAAATTTGTCCATATAGTTTATCAAACAAGCATAAATGAGTCTATTCATAAGTATCTTATCAAACACAGAATTTGCTTACAGTTCTAAGGTTTGGTTGATCTTATGCAATTGAAGTATTATATGCACGATCATTTAATTTCATTTATATATCACACAATTTATACTCAAATTAGTTGTAGATGGTTCAAATTAAACAATTGTTGCTGGGCAAATATGCATAAAAATTCTATATTATCCATTTCAATTTCTCGGTTGTTGTTTTAATTTTATTTTTTGAATTTGGTTTTAATCCAATTTAACCCAAAAAAAAAATAAGCCCAGGCTAAGTGAGTAGGCCCAGGCCATCCCAAGAGCAAGACTAATGAGCCCATTAGGTGAAGCTCTAGGCTGCAAATTTCGCGCTGTCTTTGTCTTGGAGTTTCCAATCCTTGTCGGGGATCAAATTCCATTTCTATCTTTTAATTTACTCAATTCGCTGTCTATTTAATAATTCCTGGTCAACCTTGGTTTACTCTCAGATATTACTAATTTGAGTCTTCTTAAAGTAGTTGGAGGATTTATTCGGTCGTTAATTTTAAGATTCTAGAAATTAGTTAAGGTGTGCATCTAGACGCATTAAATTACCAAAAAAAAAAATGATATAAAACGTGTGTATATATACATATATATCTAATAAGTATATCAAGATTTTTAAATTCGAGGATCAATTTCTTTAAATATTGTTAATTATCTAATTTTATTAATTATTTAATGTGACAAATTTTTCTAAAAAAATGTAATTATAACCATTCAATATATTTTTTAAATAAACTCTAATAAAACTTAACATAATTCAATAGCTAAAAAATTAACAAATTTCATAGAAATAAAATAAGTAGTAACATTCCAAGAACTAATTAGTTTATTTTTTAATTCAATTATTTTACACAGTTTTTTAATTTAATAATTTGATTATTATTTTTCAATAAATGGAAAATTTGATCAAAATTTTAAAATTACAAAAAATGAATAAATTAAAATTGTCATACAGAAATATGATAAAAAAATTAACTCATAATTTTTAAAAAATATCGTAAATAAATATTAATAAATGATCCTATGAATAGTATTTAAAGATTCAAACTGCATTTAAAATATATTGTCCGAATATTGTTTAAAAAAAATGAATAGTGTTATATAATCAGAATATTTTTAGAAGAACCAATGCAGCGTCTCTCTTTTGGGCCGATGGGCTTTAATAAAGGAGTCCATGAAGATGTACATTCGTTTGGAAAATGTCAGTAGCACATCATCATTCTGATAGCACTATTTGGAGTTTAAAAAATACGAATTTTATAAATTTTTACAAATACGAATTATGAGACTGTAAAATTTAAATTTTTTACTCACTGCACAAAACACGAGATACTAACTTTTATAAATTTATAAAAATTTATACAACTCCAAATACAAACATTATCAAAAAAATTTCCGGTAAGAAACTAATTTTCCAAAAATCAAACTTATTCAATTGAAATTCAGTATAATAGAAATATGTTTTTATAGGATTGATGTGAAAAGAATATGTATATTTAGATATTACATATTAGAATTAATTTGATTTTAAAGTAAAGAAGCAATTTGATAAACAAAATTTTGTATTTAGAGTACACGTTTAAATTTAAGAATTGAATTAAATTAATTTAACAGAAATATGGATTTTGATACTGTAGGTGGAAAAGAAAAAATATAGTAAATATGATAACTGATGGAAAAGTATGCAATTAAATTAATGGTTTAAGAAAAGAATAAATTTTTATCAAATTCTATTATTTTGTGTTAAATTTCAAATGATATAAAAATCTTAAAATCTAAGTTATGAAATGAAATTAAATTGAACTCATAAAATTTTATTTTTATTTTAAGGAAAAAATTTCATCAAAATTCATAACAAATGAAATCAGATTCCGTTATATCCATCGTTCGTTCAAACAGAATGTTAAAGAATCTGTTATAAAATAAATTGATGAATAGTTTGGAAAGGGGGAGCAATTTATAGAGAAATTTACATCAATGTAATTAAAAAATTAAGATTGTACCAAAATCGTTCACGGTGAAAGTTATTACAAAAATCGATCTGGTGTCGGCAGTAGCACTGACGACACACTGAAGCAAAAAACGGCAGCCAGCAGCGGACAACAGCAGGAACAGCAGGCTCTGCGGTTTGAGGAGACTACCGTGTCGTCACTAGAAGTGACGACACCCTGGGTTTTATATCTCCGGCCATCTCCCTCAGTCTGTAAATCGCAGCTCGCCCTTCCTCTCCGATTTTCGTCCGTTCTGCTGTTCTGCTACTGCTCTCCAACGATCCAAAGTCACCTGCAAAGCGTCATTTCAGTGACAGCCTTCCCTCTCGACTAGCCAATATCTCCAACGATCAAAAAAATGTATGTTTTCCAGGTTTCCCTCTCAACCGCGTATATATATATATATATATATATACATCACATACACACACATTACTGATTTATGAGCTTCAAAAAATATATTCACATATAATAGAGGTCAGCATTCTCTCTCTCTTTTTGTGTATTTTATTCGGTTAATTTTTTGATATTCATATATTGATTTTGTTAATTTAATTTTTGATTATATGTGAGTGGGTTTTAACTTTTTTGATGAGTTTCGAATTGGATATTGTTTGGTGTTCTAACTGTTGCTGTTCTTTTAATTTTTCTGTTCATTGATATGGTTGAAGAGTTGTTTGGCTTTTTTTTTTTCTGTTCCTTCTATTCCTTGTATATCTGTTCTTTTTTTGGTGTTGTAAATTTGTTATTTTTTCTGTTCGTTGTAATTTTTTCTGTTCTTTGTAGACAAATTAACAATATATTTAAATAATTATTAAAAATGGTTAAATAAAATATATTTTATATAATTGAATCATGATATTCATGAAAAATAATTGAATAAAATTAATTTAATGCTAATTAAATTAATTATTAGATTAAATTATATGAAATAATTAATTTTACTAATTTAAATTAACTTAATTAAACTAATTGTATTAAGTATTAAAAATAAATTAATAAAATATTTTTCTTATTAATTTAGACAATTAAATTAAATTGATTTAATTATATTAACTTTTAAAACTAATTTTAGTTTAGTAAAATATTTGAATATAGTATTTATTTTTTTAATAATTGTATTTCCGCAGGTGATTGAAAAAATATTTTTAACAACTATTGTTTTTTTTTTTTTGTACTTATAGTTTTAGAGTAATATAAAATAATTCTTATATTTTATTTTCTACTTTAATCAGGTAAAAGATATTTATTTCTATTTAGTTTGAAATTAAAGATAATTAAGACGTTGTATCTATTTTTAAATTGAAATAATAAACTATTTTTTTAAGAAGCACATTTTTTAACAATTAAACTTTTTGATAGCAAAATTTGGAAAATTTTAAGAGCATTATAGAATTAATTGTAATAAATTTTTTTTTGTACCTATATTAGAGTAATATAAAAATTATGTTTATAATTTATTTTCTCGATTTTAGTTATTTTGAAGTTTAAGATAATGTAGGAAAAAATCCATTTGTATTTTTCAAATATTAAATTTGTTAACAACTAAATTTAGAAAAATCGAGGAGCAACGCAAAAATATTTTTAGCAAGTAAATTATTTTTTATACTTATATTTTAAGAGTAAAATAAAATAGTTGTTATATTTTATTTTCTAATTTAATCAGATAAATGATATTTGTTTTTATTTAGTTTGAAATTTAAGATAATTTAGAAAAATACCTATTTTTAAATTGAAAGAGTAAACTATTTTTTTAAGAAGCACATTTTTTAACAATTAAACATTTTGACAGCTAAATTTGAAAAAATTTAAGAGCAATATAGAATTAATTTTAACAACCTTTTTTTTGTACTTATATTTTAAAAGTAATATGAAAATTATGTTTATAATTTATTTTCTAATTTAATCAAATAAAAATATTTTGATTTTATTTATTTTGAAATTCAAGATACTGTAGGAAAATATCCATTTGTAATTTTCAAATACTAAATTTGTTAACAACTAAAGTTGGAAAAATGGAGGAGCAACGTAAAAATATTTTTAGCAACTAAATTATTCTTTATACTTATATTTTAAGAATAAAATAGAATAGTTCTTATATTTTATTTTCTAATTTAATCAAATAAATGAGCTTTGTTTTTATTTAGTTTGAAATTTAAGATAATTTAGAAAAATACTTATATTTATTTTTATTTAATTTGAAATTTAAGATAATTCATAAAAATACCTATTTCTAAATCGAAATAGTAAACTATTTTTTTAAGAATCAATTTTCTTAACAATTAAACTTTTTGACAGCTAAATTCGAAAAAATTTAAGAGTAATATAGAATTAATTTTAACAACTTTTTTTTTTGTATCTATATTTTAAAAGTAATATGAAAATTATGTTTATAATTTATTTTCTAATTTAATCAAATAAAAAATATTTTGATTTTAGTTATTTTGAAATTTAAGATAATGTAGGAAAATATCCATTTGTAATTTTCAAATACTAAATTTGTTAACAACTAAAGTTGGAAAAATGGAGGAGCAACGTAAAAACATTTTTAGCAACTAAATTATTCTTTATACTTATATTTTAAGAATAAAATAGAATAGTTCTTATATTTTATTTTCTAATTTAATCAAATAAATGATATTTATTTTTATTTAGTTTGAAATTTAAGATAATTTATAAAAATACCTATTTCTAAATCGAAATAGTAAACTATTTTTTTAAGAAGCAATTTTCTTAACAATTAAACTTTTTGATAGCTAAATTCGAAAAATTTAAGAGTAATATAGAATTAATTTTAACAACTTTTTTTTTGTACCTATATTTTAAAAGTAATATGAAAATTATGTTTATAATTTATTTTCTAATTTAATCAAATAAAAAATATTTTGATTTTAGTTATTTTGAAATTTAAGATAATGTAGGAAATATCCATTTGTAATTTTCAAATACTAATTTTTTTTTTTTTAAGAATAAAATTTAAGAAATAAATTTTCTTGTAAGAAGCTAGCTAAGGTATTATCTAAGACCCTTAGATAAATTTGATGACAGTTATATACAACATTCTTAGATTAAACTTAAGTTAAACTTTATTTCCTTAGTTTAAATTTCTTGTAAAATGGTATGGTCCCTAATAGTGATGTTGTTCAGGGCCAATATTCATTGTTCATTGACTGCTCGTGATGTCGCAAGGTCGAATTTCATTATTCTGTTTTTGGAGAGGAAACATTATCAATGTAGACAACGACGTGGGATACGACAAGCCATTCAAGCGTTGTATTAGGGTTAGCACTCAGTCAACACATGCGATGTTAATGGCTAAACTGTATGAAGTCATTGGTATGGACCCGGCTGAAGTGGAATTGCGAGTGGTGTGTAGATATCCAATTGTTGGGAGTGCAGGCCAAATAGTTCATAGACCTCTATATGTAGTGGATGATGACACAGTGGAGGCAATGTTTGCTATAGTTCAGAATCTACACCGCGATCATTGTGACCTCTTTCTGGAATATGAGCCTTCTAACCCTGTGACAGTTGCTGGACAAAGCAGCTCACCATTAGATGAACCGGCGGATAATTTCGTTCCCAGTTGCAATGAAGTCATGCCCTCCTCCCCCTACAATGATCCAGGCAACCTGCAGGTCCCAACTTCCGAGCCTATTTGTGATCCAGTTCGTATATTTGTTCAGCAACAAGATATGTATTGGGATTATATGGCCGACCAGGCTGAAGATTGCAATGCAACTGGAGCCCCTATTGACGATGACGACATTGAAGTAGATCACACAGACCTGATAGATATTGACGTCGTACCCAGAAGTGAGGTTCCAGCTATTACTCAACAAGATGAAAGTGTTGTTCCACATATGCATCAACCGATGTCTAAAATGTTCAACGACGTTGAGCTGGATGATAGTTCACGTTCTTGGGCCCCCTCGTTCCGCCGTCGAACTTGGAACCCGGATAATGAAGAGCCATGCATTGGGCAACTTTTCAAAGATAAGGACCACCTAGTCCAATCTATGAAACTGTACGCTGTTAGATCGAACCAGCCCTATGAAATTGTGCAGTCAAACAGGAATTGTTGGGTCGCCCAATGCCCGAGGCGAACTGACGGGGAGTGCAACTGGTGGGTGCGAGCAAGCAAGTTACGCTCACATGGTCTATTTGAAATTACTAAGTATGAGGGGCCCCATACTTTCATTTTCGCACGACTCAGCGAAGACCATGCACAAATTGACTCAAACTTTATTTGCAGTAATATCCTCCATTTGGTTAAGTCCAACCCCGCTTGTTCCATCGTCTGGTTGCAATCCGAAGTAAAGGACCGGTTCAAGTATAACGTCTCTTACCGAAAAGTATGGCTCGGCAAACAGAAGGCAGTGACAAAGATATTTAGAGATTGGGAGCAGTCATATTTGTTACTCCCAAAGTTCTTGAGTGCCGTTCAAACGTACAATACAGGGACGATTGTTCGCTATCAGCATCAGCCTTATATGGGCGGGGCCCAAAGGGTTCTTCAGTATGTGTTCTGGAGTTTCAAGCTTTGCATTGACGGATTCGTTCACTGCATCCCTGTTGTGTCAATCGACGGAACCCACCTATATGGAAAGTACACTGGCAAACTACTTATTGCAACGGCTCAAGATGCAAACCTGCAGGTGTTTCCCCTCGCATTTGCATGGGTGGACGATGAAGATTATGATAGTTGGATGTATTTCTTGAGGATGCTTCGAAGGCACGTGTGCGGAGATCGACAATTGTGCATTATCTCTGACAGGCATAACGCCATAAAAACTGTAGTTGCCTCCCCTCGTTCTGGATGGGCCACCGCACACCATTGCTTCTGCTTGAGGCATATTGAGTCTAACTTCAAGAAGAAATGGCCAGCCAAGCAAATGACTGATCTACTGAAGCAAGCAGGTAGGGCGACTCAAGTCTGTAAGTTCAACGAGGCAATGGAGTTACTAAAGTCCCTCAACTTTGAGGCATGGAAGTACTTAGAGGAACTCCCAAAAGAAAAATGGACTTTTTGTTACGGTGGGGCTCACAGATATGGCATCATGACAACTAACCTATCTGAGTGTTTTAATAACGTACTACGCGGTGCTAGGAGCCTACCAATTACTGCCGCTGTTCAGCTAACATTCTACAAACTGGTATCATATTTTCATCAGCGTCGGCAAATTGCTATGAATGCAATGAACAATGGCGCGAGAGTGGGTCCCCGGGTCCAGAAACTTCTAGCTGATTTCCAAAGGGATGCACTGGCTCATCAGGTTGTGGAGTTCAATCATGTTACTGGGGAGTGCCAAGTGGTGACTGGTTCCCATCTTGGTAGGGGTAGCAACACCCAGGTTGTGGGACTAAGGAATAGAACGTGCAGCTGTGGGAAGTGGGAGGTCCTCAGACTACCTTGCTCACATGTGATAGCAGCGTGTGAACGAATACACATGGATTGGATGCAATTTGTGCCGAGTGTATACTCAATGAAGTCGTACGTGGACACTTATATGCCGAAATTTCATCCTCTGGAACATGAAGACTACTGGCCCAGCATTCAAACCCCAATGTTTATCCCTAACCCCAATCTTCTCCGTGGGCATGGTCGTCCTCTATCGACCAGGTTGAGGAACGAGATGGATAGGTCAGACCGTGGCTCCACCCTACATTGCGGCATATGTAAACAACAAGGTCATGATCGGCACAAGTGTCCCGCACGGGCGTCATCCTCGTCAGCCACAGGGTTCTTGACCTAGTAGATTTGAAAACTTAAAATTGTAATTCTCTTTACGTAGTGTAACAGTATTATATATCAGCTTTTTAATGAAATAGTTTTATATCGACAAGTAATTTTTCGGTTTCGGATGAAATGTATTTGTTTATCTATAATTAGTGACTGTGTTTGCATGCACCTATTGAAATAAACTCATTTAATTGTTGAATGATATCATTAGAAATTACTCACGTTAACTTACAAATTGTGAATGTTTACGTTGATTTCATACAGTAAGATGTCTCGTTGACGGCAGATGTTGGATCCTGGGCCATTAGATGCCCGTGTACTCCACTCCCAGAGTGAGCATCGATCGACTGATATTTGGGAGTCTCCAGTTCTAGTACGTATATAACATTCAGTAATTCAAATGCCATTCTTATGTCATCATTTTAAGTATTATTTACTCGGTAACACTTATCATCATTATCTTGGGGTATATGCAGTTTGAGGAGGTTATTTGCTGTCGTGCGACACAGCATCCCCTCAGACAGATACTGGATCCACCTTAGGATCCTCGTGTCCTGTAGCAGTTACACAGAGCTGGATTCTACGGGATATACCGCTTAGGAGCCATCCACCTCTATTGGCCGCTGATCACATCGTTGGTTGAGCGGTGGAGACAGGAGACACATACCTTCCATCTTCCGGTTGGCGAGGTGACCATCACATTGCAGGACATAGATGTCATCTCAGGGCTACGAGTTGATGGAGAGCTGGTCACGGGGACAGATCAACAGCTGGGATTGCAGGGGCGCCAGTCATTATGCCAGGAGCTGCTGGGTAGGACCCCTGATCCTACAGACTTCAGGAGGGGTCGCCTGAGGATTTCGTGGCTCACAGAGCATTTTCTTGTGTTGCCAGAGGGTGCCACAGTTGAGGATACAAAGTGTCATGCTCGGGCACTCATACTTATCATCATTGGATGCCAGTTACTACCAGATCACTTTGGTAACCTGGTGAAGTTGCATTACTTGTCACTACTCCGCGACTTGGATACGTGCAGCATATTGGCTTGGGGAGCTGCTGGGCTGGCGTGGTTATACAGGGAGATGTGCTCAGCTGCCACCACACGCACAGCGGAGATGATAGGATCGATTGCCATCCTTCAGGTACAATACATAACCGAGACGAGTTGTTCGATTTTATGTGTGATTATATTGGTAGAAATATTAAAATTTAAATTTATTTGTTATTTCTTTTTATAGGTGTGGGCATGGGAGAGACTGGCACAGTTTCGGCCAGTTATTACACGACCACATCCCCCCCAGACCCGACACTAGTTGACTTTAGGCTTCCAGCGGATCCATGGGGCTGCAGATGGAAGGGAGTGCTAGCAGTGAGCTTTGCAAGGCCACTGAGGGACTGCAGAGACCAGCTAACGCTATTAAGGGAGGACCAGATGACCTGGTGTCCATGCCCCCGTCTATTCTTAACACACTGCCTGCATACTGTCGAGCTGGGGGGGCAGTGTGGCGCTCGACATGTCCCCTCATATGTTACGAGGTTGTCGAGTACCACCTGCCATGCCGTGTCATGAGACAGTTCTGCCTCCGACAGGTGATCCCACCAGACTTTGACACAGATGCACATCTTCACGAGCTCACGAGACGCGGACGGAGGGAGGTGGATTGGATGGCGTACCACCAGAGGTACGTGGAGGAGTGGGCCAGACGACACGAGACGATCGTCCAGGGTCATGCTTGTATCGCGCGTCTACCGTACGACGACCCATACATGGACTGGTATCGTCAGATCACCCGAAGTCATATCGCGCCACCCTCGCATGTCCCACCTATTGGATCTCAGTCGGTGGCAGCTGATATGTCGATCTTGGTACGGTATTCTATGTATCCATGTTTAAATATACTAATTTTACTTGTTTGTTTCAAAATTAACTGAATTACATATTCGTTGTGGAATACAGGTTGACACGATTGTGCGTATACACCGATTGGCAGTTACAGCCATCGAGGGTCCGGACCAGTATGGGCATGCTCAAGCACTACAGGACATTATTGGCTAGGCAGCACCGGTTATCACGGAGATTGATCATGAGGTGAGACTGCGGGCACCCTTTCCCACTACACAGCCAGGCTCATACTCGCAGGCTGGATCATCGTGATACAGTAGACTACGGCCTGCCAGGAGACGATCACAGCGGCATCCTACTATATATGGCCCCGAGCCCCGGGATTATGTATCTCCTTCACCTATGCCTCAGCCGGACTTCCCGAGTAGTTCTGCAGCCCCAATAGCCACACCACCTGCAGATCCGAGTGTCGACGTTCAGACCCCACCATCGGCTACAGAGCCATGTGCTTCGCATTCCTCGGATATGGATGACCTATGGTCGGGGATTCTGCACATAGAGCCATTCTCTACCTCTCCAGTATTTAGATCACCTGCTGAAGCGTTCGAGACAGGGATGTCCGTGACTGCCCCACAGGCACCAGTTAAGGCTTACACACGTCGACCCAAAGCACAGCAGATAGGCACGTCATCATCTACGCATATTCCCATGGTCATGCCTACAGCAGAATGGGACGAGCCGCACATTGATGACGATACACCGATGGGGGAGGCACATGTTGACGATGCACCGGGATGGGAGCCACATATGGAGGAGGCACCTATGATGTTAGCAGGCCGACCACGCCGTGTACGAAAGAGGACTCGCTGTGGCACGGAGTGATCGACCACACCTCTTCCATTTTCCTTTTTACTCTTATTAGATTTCTCATCTCCAGTATGTAAATAAAAACATATTTCCATATGAAATACAAAACCATATTTCCGTAGGTAATTATATAAAATGAATTGCTTCAATATATCTTTCTTAATTTCAATAGGGACTTGATCATAGATTTAAGGAGTTTTAAAATGGTGGATTTGAAATCACCGTAAAAATGTAACCGGTTGAGATTTTTTTATAATAATAGCCCTATTACTGTAAAAATGTTAAAAATGGCTGAATAAAATATAATTTTTTTGTAGCCTAGAACCCTTATTTAAATGAATAAAAAATTATTAAAAATTATAAAATAAAATAAATTTCATATAATTTAATTATGATATTTATTAAAAATAATTTCATAAAATTTATTTAATGCTAAATAAATTAATTATTAGATTATATACTGAAATATTTATTATTTTTCCCAAAAAAAAAGGTGCTGAAATTTTTCAATAAAATCATACCTAACAAAAATAAAAATAAAAATTTTAATATTAAGAACCCATTTAATAATGTTGTCATTTTTCTTATGTATGTTTTATGTTTTTATTTTCTATTGTCATTTTTTTTAAAATGAAAAATAAAATTACATTTGAAAGCATAATTTTATTTACTATTATTAATTTTTCTTTTAATAAATATTAATTTAACCAGTTTTAAAATTTTCATTAAATTTACTAAAATATGTTTCATAACAATTAAATTAAATTATTTATTAACTCTTATTTAATTCAATAAATAAAAAATATAATAAATTATAATTTAATTATATTTGTTAAAAAAATTGAATAAAATATAAATTTTTGGTAGCCTACAACCCGTACATAAATGATTAAATAACATATAATTCATATAATTTAATTATGATATTTATTAAAAATAATTTAATAAGATTTATTTAATACTAATTAAATTAATTATTAGATTGTATATCTATATTTATCGTATTTTCCAAAAAAATGTGTTGAAATAAAAAATAAAATCATGCCTAACAAAAATAAAAAAATTAAAATTAAAAATTTAATATTAAGAACCCATTTAACGTGTCATTTTCTTATTTATGTTTTTTATTTTTTATTTTCTATTGCCATTTTTCCTAAAATGAAAAAAATCAAACTGAAAAATCATATCAAAAAGTTATATCTATAAAAAAAAAAAAAAAACCCCAAATAAAGATAGCTATTCTTGGTTTACCAAACTGGAAAGTCTGTGTAACAAACCATGTCCTAAATAAATAATATCATTTATTAAGGTAACATTTTGTTTGTTTTTCTATTTTTTATTTTCTTGTTTTTTATTTTTCGTTTTTACCTCATTTTTTCATTTTGTATTTTTAAAATTAAAAAAAATTGCTCAAAACGTATTTGATTACTTGTATTTTTAAAAAATAAAAAATAAGTTTATACATAAAATGAAAAATGAAAAATTTTTATTTTTAGCATCTTTAATTTATAAAAATATATTAAAATAAATAACAAAATCATTTTTTATTTTACTTATTTTAAGATTTTAAAATATAAAATATATAAATAAACGATTAAAAAACTACCCGCCGACATGCCTGTTAATGCTAAAAAGTTATATTTGATCACAATTAAAATATAAATTATAAAAGACTACCTGATGCTTGCATTACGCATGGAATGAGTTTGTACAGGGGTGTCGTCACTAGAAGTGACGACTTCAATCAAATGAAGACTCATGTCGTCAATGGTATTGCTGACATGCCTCGTCCGTGTCGTCACTGCCATTACCGACACCCTGTAGTAAGTCATTTTGTCCTGTGGAGGGCGAAAAAAGTCGGTGTCGTCAATGGTAATACCGACATCCTAAGTGTGTCGTCAGTGCCACTACCGATATCGAGTCGATTTTTGTCAATTCTTTTGCCAGGATCGATTTCTGTACAATATTTATTTTTAATTATATTTTTGTAAATATCTCGCAATTTATATATGTATACTAATTCTTATAATTTTAGCGGAGACAGCCTCGTTGTCTCAATGTACTTGTTTGCTTGTCAGCAATTACAATCGTAATTACCAAAAGTATAAAAAAAAAAAAAAGGGAAAGAAAGGAAAAAGAGGAAAATATGAATGACAAATTATTACTTCATGCAAATCTAGAAGAACAAAGTAGAAGGAACAAATTACTCAATCTCACGAGGACAAGAGGATATAAATGACAAGTGCTAAACTTGCCCCTTATATATTGAATTAGTTAACAAAATAGGTTCTTACAATTAAAGAAATGAGAAAGAAAACAATAATAAAACCTCCCTCAAAAGAAATAAAACAAAGATGGGGAAAATGTTCGATCCCTTTGTTAATTTAATTTATAATTTGAAGCTTTTCTTTCTTCATCTTCCATTAATTTACAAACTATCAGTGCATGTAAAAGGTAAAAAAGGACAAGAGTGAGGCTCCAACCATAGAGCACACCACTGGCAAAGCGATGGTGGCATCGCTTGTTGGTGCAAGAGCCGGAGCTTCCACATTGGCCGCCATGGCTGTACTGATGGAGGCGACTGCCACAAGAGTTATACAGGCGATCTTCTTCATCTCCATGGTGGTTGAAGGCGTGATCACCGGGAAAGAATATGCTCAAATATTGAGAATAACTCACCGGATCACGCCTAGTGTGATGTGTTTGTGGGGGTGGTGGTGGTGGTGGTGGGGGATTTTATAAGGCTTATTTGTTTATTTTTGATACTTAATAAATAGCTAATTTTATCTATCCTTTGTATTTTTAGAAAAATGGATACATATTACATTTATTCGTGTGAACATTTTATGCAGCTAATATTGGATGGTAGGGGAATGGTTGAGTTTATGCAGGGTTGATGGACATTTAGCTATAGAGCTAGATTTTAGCTGAGCTAATTGTTTTGAGCCAGTCTTTTCTTGGTTGTAGGATGGGATGTTGCTCCTCCAATTTTTTTTTTTTTGTTGGGGGGGGGGGGGTAAGCAAAGATGGGGATTTTGCTAATTTTATCATTTGTTGGCTGTTTGGAAGAAAGGAAAATTAAGAGTCAGTTAAATATGTGATTAGTAATATATATTTAAAAAGGAAAAAAAATTCCATTAACATCATGGGATTTGCAAGAAAATAAAGTTTGCCATGTTTTTTTTTTGGGGGGGGGGATTGGACATCGTCATGATAAATTTAATAATAGATGAGGAAACAAATATATATATATATATATATATAACAAATAGTAGGAAAATGAAATCTTTATTTATATATTTTGACATTACTTATTAGGAAAAAATGTATTTTAAGCGGATAAAATGAATTTAAATTATAGGAACTATTGTATTTTAATTGAGAGAGAGATTCTACGACGAAAAGGTTGTTTGGAAGACTTTTGAAAACCCAAAAAAAAAATTTTTTTGATTATTTATTCCACATAAATCCAAAGGGAACAAAAAAAAGTTCGGTCGGAAGCCAAAACCGTGACTAGCTAAGGCTCCGTTTCACGTAAGAAAAAATAAGATAAATTGAGATAAAATGTAGTTTGAAATTAATTTTAGCGTCCTTTTTTTCTGAAAAATAGCAAACCGTATAAATGAATTTGAAAAATCGTTCCCACGGATTCAAAAAAAATTCACAAAAAATAGAGCGACAATGGTACTCATTTG
Source organism: Vitellaria paradoxa (assembly GCA_019916065.1). Classification (NCBI taxonomy): domain Eukaryota; kingdom Viridiplantae; phylum Streptophyta; class Magnoliopsida; order Ericales; family Sapotaceae; genus Vitellaria; species Vitellaria paradoxa. Next base: position 63,405,255 of record CM034234.1, on the reverse strand, counting down.
AAAGCTTTTGACATGAAAAATATGATTGTATAAAAAATTTACATATTCGGTTAATCTACTTTCAGATTTTTTTATTTTTTTAGCGAAATATTGAAATTTTTTGAAATTAGTGATGGCGGGAAACTTAGAGGTAGATGGATTGTTAGAGATTTATAGAGTTTTATAGAGGAAATTTGTATGCCAAACGGAGCCTAATTATTGGAATCAAAGAAAAACAAAAATTCATATTTACTGGCACCCAGAAAACAATAAGAACAAGTATACAATTATATAAAGGGTGCGGTTGGAATGATATAAAGTGAAATAATTTGTGAATTCATAATTCGTGTAGTGAGATAAAAAATAAATAAATTTTTAAAATTTTTCAACGATTTTTTTATGAACTAAACACACCCAAAGTAATATTAACAATATATAGTGAGGTTCGAAAATTCATAAAAATTTATTTTAGTGAAGTATTTTTTTTTTCTTGTAATTTCCTTAAACTCTTTATAATTACTTACAATTTCAATGATATAGAAAAGTAATTTTTTTTATAATTACCATATAATTAAAAAATTTTACCCCATTAAATTTTTATCTTCTATAAATGCTCTACTTTTTTTTTTTTTAAATACTCCTAGATATTATTTACTTAAATACGTTTAGTTACTTATTATTTGTTATATGAATTACTTTTGTTAATTTTCCAAAATTTTATTTTAGTTAAAATAATAAAGTATATAATTTATTTATTTATTTATTTCGGTAATACATAAAGTGCGGACAGGAGAACTCAAATAAATAATCTTACAAATCACTAGTATATATTTCGTATCTATGTAATCAACCAATAATTTGTATTATTATACAGATGGATGAGAAAACAAAATATTTCAAAGCAACGAATAAAGAATAAAAATAAAAATAAAAATAAAAATAAAAATAGATACAGCCAGAATAAAGAATCTGTCACACTCCGAACTTTCTTCTAAACACACGTATGTGTATTATATGTATAATATATATATATATATAATCAATGAATTATCGTATGTCTAATTCTTGAGGAAAGCGAGATAGGACAGAGCCACGGACGAGAACAAGATCGCTCCAGAGACAGGCAGCGAGAATGCAGATCCAGCGTCCATGCCAGGCGCCGGTGCCGGAGCCATCCCTAAATCTTGCGCCGACACGGTGGCGGAGAAGACCGCCACGACGAGGAGGACCGCCGAAGCCTTGAACGAACTCTTATAAGCCATTGAAACGAGAAACAGAAACCCTGAGCAGTAAGGAGGTACGAGTTTTGAGAGACGGTGTCAAGAGAAGAGCTGGGATTTCAGTGTGGAGGAAGAAGGGGTAGAAAGGGATATATATATATATATATATATATATGTATATACACACATATGGAGGGTGGTGCAGGCGTGTGGACCCCGCGAAAGCGCGGACAGCTGGGAGAGTTGGGCAGAGTCAAGACAGATGGAAACGGTCAAATTACCAACGTCTTCTTTCCTTTCCTGTCAATGAAAACTGTTCGTAATACAAAAGATGAGTTGTAAGCTGTTTAAAATGTTAATTATTTATTCATTAATAAAGGACACGAATTATTTAAAAAAAAAAGCATGATTCTTTTATTAAAAATAATAAGTTAAAAAATATTAACTTATTAAGAAACATTTACAGTAATAAAAAATGAAATAAAATGAAATAACTTAAAATAATTTATAAATTTATAATTCATATAATAAAGTAAAAAATAAATAATTTAAAAAAATTTTTAGCGTTTATAATATTTTACACCACAATTGACGTGCGCTAAATTTTTTTTGAACTGTTAAATTTAACTATAGAAATGGCGGATATCAAAAATTGACGTGGGCCCAACTCATTTGCCAGGAGGTTTCTGTTTGTCGGTGGCACGTTTCTCTCAGACATGTGGCCACGTGGTACGAGTTAGTTTACCTAACCTTCACTTCTAAGGTAAAAGACCTGTTCAAGTCACCGTACATACACGCCTTCATTCAACCGTATTCTGGCTTACTAAAAAGGGTGACCCTTACACGCGATGTGTCTATTAATATAGGGTTTGTTTTGGGGTCCGCTTAGGGCACCAAAAAATATTAAAAAATTTAGAAAAAATTTATAATTCTTTACAAAAAAATTTTTTATCTTAAATTATGTAAATTTTTATAAATTTCGATTCTATTTGAAAAGAAGTAACTGGTAGATTTTTTGATTTTTTTTAAAATGATCAAATTTACTCTGTTATATTTTAATCTTCTTTTAAACATCTAAGAACAAAAATATCAAATTAACCAAAAAATAAAAAGTCAATTAATTACTAAAAAAATTAGTTTTTTCTCTTTCCAAACACAAAAAAACTAACTTTTTACTGCGTAACTAGGTACAAAAAAAGTTAATTTTTTAACTTCTCAAACTAAGTCTTATTTCTATATAATAAAATTTTGCAACTTTTGATAATTTTTTACCTTTTTTGAGCCTCCAAACGGGCTCCTAGTAGCTACTGTGTAACTAGATGCAAAAAAGTTAGTTTTTTTATTTTCCAAACCAAATCTTATTTTTATATAATAAAACACATCATTTGTAACTACTGTGTAACTAGGTGTAAAAAAATTAATTTTTTTATTTTTCAAATTAAGACTTATTTTTATAAAATAAAACACATCATTTGATGGGACGTTTGTGCTACATAGCATGGGAACAAAAGAGAAGAAAGGGTGTTGGGTGGGTCTACGTGATTGGGAGAAATGAGAGGAAAAGAAAAGCGGGGTAGCTAGGTCTGGGCGAATTTTTTTTCTTTTTTTTTGGAGATAAGCTGAATTTTTTATTTGAAATAAATAGAAATAAATAAATAAGAAAGCTGTAAATAGCAAATTAAAAAATCTTTATTAAACTATAAATAGCATATTATAAGATAAATTTTTATTTTTATAATTTTTCATGTAAGTTTGTCTTATAAATTTGTATTTAAACTTTTTACTGGTTAAATTATGTAAGAGCATGGGTAGTTTCTAGTATATCTATAAATCTTAACAAAATTTTGCAAATTCTAGTAAAGTTTTTACAAATCCAAATAAAGTTTTTACAAATTCTAATAATATTTCTACAAATCTCAATAATATTTTTATAAATTTCAAAAAATTTGATAGAAATGTTAAAAAATTTTTACCCAAATTTATTCAAACGGAACTATTAATCTTTTTTTTTTTTTTTGTAGTTTTTGATTTACACTCCAAACACCAAAAAACAATTCCAATCACATTTTCTCTCAACTTTTATAATTCTAAGCGCCTCCTTCATTTACATTCTTGGTTATTTTGGCTTTGAATATTTATACTTTATAAATTTTATAAATGTGTACTTAAATTTTCAAAATTTATATTATATTTACTCATACTTTTTACATAAAATTTTTCATTCATAAAATAATTTTTGATCAATTCAATACTATACAATTATACTTATAGAAAAATTATGGATTGTCAATGGAATTAATTACTTACAATAAAAAATAACTAAAGGGTATGCTACTATTAAAACCATTAATTGTCAATTACCAACAAAAAAAAAAAACCATTAATTGTCAGCATTTGTACCCTTTATTTTGGTTAATTCAATTTTTCTTACCTAACGAAAAAAAAAAAAAAAGGTTACATGGATCCTTCCAATTGGGCTCACCATGCAGTGGACGGTGGCCCACTAGATTTGTGCACTACTTAGATTCCTAATAGTGAATTAGCGTTAGAGAATTAAAGCTAAGTTCGGAAAATCTGTCACCCTACATTCTAAGACTTGTTTTAATTTTTAAGTTATATATGGAATGGATTTAGAAAATTTTATGGGATAGATTATAAAAAGTTCAGAATTGACGTGTAAGGTTTAGTTTAGGTTCTGTTTGACAAGTGTAGTTAACTTCTGACTACTTAATTTTTTTTTTTAAATGATCAAATTTACCTTTTCAAATTTTAAACTTTTTTTAAATTATAAAGAACAAAAATATCAAATTAACAATAAGTTAAAAGTTGACTTTTTTTTTTCAAATACAATAAAAGTTAATTTTTTAATAGTTGGCTAGTAACCTATTACCAAAAAAAAAAAAGTTTTTTTTCTCCCCAAACTAAGGCTTGGTTTGATAACAAATTTAGCTAACTTTTTTTTTTTTTTTAGCTTTTGTTTCAGTTAGCTAGCTAAAAAAAATCTAGCTAAATTTGTTCTCAAACCAAGCTTTAGTTTGGGAAGAAAGCTAGTTAAAAAAAAAAAAAAAAAAAAACTAGCTAAATTTGTGTTTGGGAAAGAAAAAATAAGTGACTTTTTTTAAGATGACTAACTTATTTTTGTTAATTTAACATTTTAACCTTGAAAGTTTAAAATAAGGTTAAAATGTAAAAGGGTAAATTTGATTAAGCACTATGAAGTAGCCATTAGCTTGGCTAATGGTTACCAATGCCAAACGGAGCCTAAGTCACAAAATATGTCCCACCTACTATCAACCTAGAGGGTGTTTAACTACCAAAAAATTTTTTTTCAACTACCAAAAAAAAAAAAACCTAGAGGGTGTTTGGCAGTTCAAAAATTAGCAAAAAAATACCAAGAGTTGATTTTTGTGTGTTTGGTAAAATCACAAATTTTGTCACTTTTTTGATTTGTTACAGTAAAAAGTACCACTCCATAATTACAACTTTTTTGATTTGCTACAGTAAAAAAACATACCAAATACCCAAAAGTTACAACTTTTTTGCTTTGCTACAGTAAAAAATTTACCAAACACCCAAAAGTTACTAAAAAAAATACTAAAAATTCCACTTGGTTCAACCAAACACACAAAAAAGTGCAAAAAAAAAAAAAAACAACTAAAAAACTACCAAAACTTAAGTTTTTTTTTTTAACTTCCAAACACCATCCTAATCTATTATTTACTTTTATGAAATGTTTGTCTTGAAGGTAACAGAGAATAAATTTTGTTGGGGTAATTTACTAATTTTTCCCCTCCATTACATGATGAGCATAATAATTACTCTGAATTAACAATTATCCCCAAATGGGGATAAATTTTTACTCTAGGGGCTCGATTGGATGGTGCTAAAATTTTACGGGCCGATTGGATGCAGCTAAAGAAGAGGGGCAAAAATTTTGCCCGTGGGCCCCACATTTTTTGCTTGGTTTGGCAGTCGAAATGCTTCCTTTCTCCCCCGGATTAGATTTTGCATGGTATTAAATTTAGCCCCCGCGGGGGGATAATTTTTAACTAGGGTTTGGGCTAGCTAAAAATTATCCCCCTTCAAGTGGATAAATTTTTGACGTTTTTAACCTTCGTTAATGGTATTGTTAACTTGATTAAAATAAATATAATGTTAATAAAAAAAATAATAGATAAGCCAACAAGTCAAAATAAACATAATTAAAAAAATTGGATAATAACCAATCATTCAAAAGTACATATTTAAAAAAAAGTTTTTTAAATAAATTTATAAAAATTTAAATTTTCAATGAAATAAATAATATAACTTCAAATTGTCCAAAAATAATTAAATAGAGTGGGTTTTACAATTTAATATTTAATTTAATGGGTAACCAAGTTTGGGATATCACAAGGGGAAAAGAGTCATTTGACTTTTTTTATCATCATTCACCTTCTCTTATTTATAAAACATCCAAACCAAGTCAAAAGTTATCCCCCTTCATAAACATCACATCAATGTGGGCCAACCCTCTAAAAATAATATCCCCTCTTATCTTATACTCCCTCTAAAACTTATCCCTCTAAAAGTTTAGCACCATCCAATCGGCCCCTTAGGGGATAAGTTTTAGAGGGGGTATAAGATAAGAGGGGGCATTATTTTTAGAGGGTTAGTCTACATTGATGTGATGTTTATGTAGGGGGATAACTTTTAACTTGATTTGGATGTTTTATAAATAAGATGAGGTAAATGATGGAAAAAATAGTCAAATGACTCTTTTACCCTTGTGGTGTTCCAAAACTTGGTTACCCATTAAATTAAACTTGGTTATCCAAACTTAATTATATATTTATGTTAATTATATAATGTGAAAACTAACTAGTACAAATTAATTTTAAACAAATTAATTATAAATAAATTATGTTATTAATAAATTAAACTTTATAAAATATATAAATTAGTTTCATAGACAATAATATCTCAATTTATCCGAAACTTCCTTAGTCGCTTATTTTTTTCTCCTTATTTAAAAAAATATCAATATATGTGTAATTTTGTATATATTTGCTAAAAAATAATATTATTATCTTAAAATCACATCACCTCTATTTTGGAAAAAATATATATTTTTAATCACACGACCTCCTATTTGGAAAAAAATTATATTTTTTTATTTTTATTAATATAATTTTGTAATACATTTTTTCATTAAAAAAGAATTTATTTCTAATATAAAATACATTTTGTAGGTGAGAAAGGGGAATGAGAAAGGGTATAATGGTCCAATTTAATCCATATAAGGGGGGATGATTTTTGGAAAGATCAAACCTTGGGGGGGATAATTTTTAGAGGGGAAAAATTTTACTTCCCAAACCAAGTAAAAAAATCACATCAAAGCTTATAATTGTGTATTATTTATGAAGCCCCCTATTTGTTGCATCCAATCGACCCCTAGAGGAGGTAAGTAACATAAGCTAATGGAAAAATCATGTCCTTTTTTCATTACCCTGTAAAATATTTCTTATAAAAGTTTATTTTGATAAAATATTTTTCTTCTTCTTATAATATCTCTAAACTTTTTATAATTACTTACAATTTTGTTGGTATAGAAAAATAATTTTTTATAATTATTACATAATTAAGTAATTTTACCTATTTAAATTATTTATCTTCCATAAATGCTCTTTAACGGTCACCTGTCTTTGTAAATTTTTTTATTTTTTTAAATACTCCTAGATATTATTTACTTAAGTACATTTAGCTGCTTATTATTTATTATTTGTTATTTGAATTATTTTTGTTAATTTTTTTATAATTTTATTTTAGTTAAAATAATAAAGTATATAATTTGTTTGCTTATTTATTTTCGGCATACATAAAGTGCGGAAATAGGAACCCAAATAATCTTACAAATCACTAGTATATATTTCGTATGTATATAATCAACCAATAATTTGTATTATTATACAGATGTATGAGAAAACAAAATATTTGAAAGTAACGAATAAAGAATAAAAATAAAAATAAATACACGAGAATGAAGAATCTCTCACACGCTCTGAACTTTCTTCCAAACACACCTATTATGTGTATTATATGTATATATATTATATATATACACATAATCAATGAATTAACTATTGTATGTCTAATTCTTGAGGAAAGCGAGAAAGGACAGAGCCACTGACGAGAACAAGATCGCTCCAGAGACGGACAGCGAGAATGCTGATCCGGTGTCCATGCCAGGCGCCGGTGCCGGAGCCATCCCTAAATCTTGCGCCGACACGGTGGCGGAGAAGACCGCCACGACGAGGAGGACCGCCAAAGCCTTGAACGAACTCTTATAAGCCATTGAAACGAGAGACAGAAACCCTGGAGGAGTAAGGAGGTACGAGTTTTCAGAGACGGTATCAAGAGAAGAGCCGGGATTTGAGTGTGAAGGGAGAAGGGGTAGAAAGGGATACATATATATAGGGAAGGGGGTATGTATGTACAGGCGTGTGGACCCCGCGAAAGCGTGGACAGCTCGGAGAGATGGGCCGAGTCAAGAAAGATGGAAACGGTCAAATTACCAACGTCTTCTTCCCTCCCCCGTCAAATGAAAACTGTTCGTAGTACAAAAGATGAGTTGTAAGTGTTTTAAAATGTCAATTATTTATTCGTTAATAAAGGACACGAATTATTTCAAAAAAAAAAGATTAGGATTCTTTCATTAAAATTATTAATTTATTAGAAGATGTTCGAAGTGATAAAAAATAAAATTAAATAAAATAATTTAAAATAATTAATAAAATTATAGTACATATAATAACATAAAAATAAATAATTTTAAAAAACTTTTAAAATTTTTTAATATTTTACAACACATCAATCAAACGTTGAATTTTCTTGAACTGTTAAATTTAACGATGGAAATGGCGGATATAAAAAATTGACGTCGGCCCAACTCATTTGCCAGGAGGTATTTGTTGTCGGTGGCACGTTTCTCTCAGACATGTGGCCACATGGCACGAGTTAGTTTGCCTAACCTTTCCTTCCAAGGTAAATGACCTGTTCAAGTCACTGCACATGCACGCCTTCAGTCGACTCTATTCTTGCTTCCAAGGTTCCGTTTGATGGCCAATAAAATAAAATAAATTTTTATAAATTTTTATAATTATAAATTACGAGGTAATAAAATTTAAATTTTTTATTCATTGTACAAATTATGAGATATTTATTTTTATAATTTTATTTTATTTTATATATTTTTGTATAACTCTAAACACACCCAAAATTATAAAAGTGTGACTCTTACGTACATGATGTGTCTATTAATACAGGGTTCATTTCGGGTCCGCTTAGGGCACCAAAAAAATATTAAAAAATTTTAAAAACTAATTAAAATTCTTCACAAAATTTTTTTATCTAAAATTACATAAATTTTTATAAATTTAGGCTCCATTTGACAAGAAGTAATTGGTATAGATTTTTTTGGTTTTTTTTTAAATGATTAATTTTATCCTCGTATATTTTAATTTTCTTTTAAATTTTAAAGGACAAAAATATGAAATTAATAAAAAAAATTAAAAAGCTAACTAGTAAAAAATTAACTTTTTCCTTTCCTAATACAAAAAAATTAGCTTTTTAGTAACTAATTAATACCTAGTTAGATATAAAAAAAAGTTAACTTTTTTACTTCTCAAATCAAGTCTTATATATATATATAATAAAACACGTCATTTGATAAGATATTTATCCTACATAACATGAGAAGAAAAGAGAATATGGCGTGTAGGGTGGGTCTACGTGTCTGGGCGGAATGAGAAGAAAAGGGAAGGGATAACTACAAAAAAAATTAGTTTTTTTACTTCTTAAATGAAGCCTTATACATATATATATATATATATATATATATAAAACACATTTTTTGATAGGATGATTATCCTACATAGCATTAGCGGAAAAGATAAGAAAGGTGCAGGGTGGGTCTACATGATTGGGCGGAATGAGAGGAAAAGAGAAAGGAGTGACTAGGTCTGGGCAGAAAGATTTTATTTTTTTATTTTATATTTGAGAGAAGCCAATTTTTTTATTTGAAACAAGTAGATAAAAATAAATAAGAAAATTGTAAATAGCACATTAAAAAATCTTTATTAAACTGTGAATAGCACATTATAAGATAGATTTTTATGTTTATAAATTATTTTTATAATTTTTCATGTAAGTTTGTCTTATAAATTTATATTTGAACTTTTTACTGATTAAATTATATTTTCGGTGCCTTTAAGCCCGAGTAGTTTCTAATATATCTACAAATCTTAATAAATTTTTACAAATTTCAATAAAGTTTCTACAAATTCTAATAAAGTTTTTATAAATTCTAATAACATTTTTACAAATCTTAACAACATTTTTACAAATTTCAAAAAATTCTAACAGAAAAATTAAAAAGTTTTTACCCAAATTCTTTTGAACATAACTATTAATTGTTTTTTTTTTTAATTTATGATTTACACTTCAAACGTTAAAAAATAACTCAAACCATATTTTCTCTCAACTTTTGTAATTCCAAACGTTCCCTTCATTTACATTCTTGGTTATTTTGGCATTGGATATTTACTTTATAAATTTTATACATGTGTGCTTAAATTTTAAGATTTATATTATATTTACTCATACTTTCTATGTAAAATTTTTCATTCATAAAATAATTTTTGATCAATTCAATGTTATACGGCAATATTTGGAGCTATAAATAAAATACAAAATTTTACAAATCTTTATAAACACGAAATACGAGAGTGTAAAATTTAAATTTTTTATTTATTGCACAAAATACGAGATATTAACTTTTACAATTTTATACAACTAATTTATAGAAAAATGATGAATTGTCGATGAAATTAATTTCTTACAATGAAAAATAACCAAATAGTATACGACTGTTAAAACCATTAACTGTCAGCATTTGTACCTTTTATTTTGATTAATTCAATTTTTCTTACCTAGGAAAAAAAAAAGTTAAATGGATCCATCCAACTGGGCTCACCATGCAGTGGAGAGTGGCCCACTAGATTTGTGCACTGCATGGATTCCTAATAGTGAATTAGGGTTAGAGAACTGAGGCTAAGTTCGGGAGATCTGTCATCCTATATTCTAAGACTTGTTTGAATTTCTAAGTTATATATGGAATGGATTTAGAAAATTTTATGGGATAGATGGTAAAAAGTTAAGAATTTACGTGTAAGGTTAAGTTTTAGGCTCCATTTGGCAAGTGTAGTTAGTTTTTTACGGGTCTCAAGATGATACAGTGGATTTTACACTGTAGTGACTGTAGTAAAGGATTCAAAGGTCAGTATTTAATTAAAATTTATTAATTTTATCAAATAATATTTATTACAGCATTTATTAAATCTTTTGATCCTACAGTGTAAAACCCACTGTAACATCTTAGAACATGTTTTTTACTACTTAATTTTTTTTAATGATTAAATTTATCTTATTAAATTTTAAACTTTTTTTAAATCATAAAAATTACAATATCAAATTAACAAAAAGTTAAAAGTGGACTTTTTTTTTTCAAATACAATAAAAGCTAATTTTTTTAATAGTTGGTAGGTAACCTACTAAAAAAATAGTTTTTCTTTTTTCTTTCCAAACTAAGTCTTAGAATATGTTTCACCCAGTATTAACCTAATACATTATTTACTTTTATGAGATGTTTGTTTTGAGGGTCATGGAGAGTAAATTTTATTAAGATAATTTTTACCCTCCATTATATTAGTTTGGATGATGAGGGTAATAATTACTCTGGGTTAACAATTACTCTTATACGAGGGTAAATTTTTACTCTAGGGAGAGGTGAGTGACAAGGGGTAATGGAAAAATTTTATCCTTTTCTCATTACCTTATGAAATATTTTTTTACCCTCGTGTAAAACCATAAGTAACGTTCTACTATAAATAATTATAATAAATATTATAAAATAGTAATTTATTTAATCGAACTAAAATTAATTAATTATTAAATTATTTTATCAAAATAATATTTAATAAATAATAGTTTATTATTAAAATAATTTACCTTATTAAAAGCTTTTATTAAATGAAAAATATGTCTCATAAATAATAATTTACTAGATTATGTATTGTATTAATATAATTTATTAAAATCAATAATTTATTTAAATAAACTAAAATTATTTGTTTTATTAAATTATCTTATCAAACTAAAAATAATTTTTAACAAATAATAATTCAAGCAGGAACCAGGGATCAAAGTTCCATTGATTCATCTATTTCAAATAGGGAAAAAACTGAATCATATCATAAAATTATTTTTTATAAACAATATTTTAATTTAAAAGTTTATATTTTAATAATGTATTTTTATTAAAATTAATTATTATTAAAATAACAATGATTTTAATGATTTATTTTATTATAATATTTTAATAAAATTAAATATTAACTTTTACCCTTGATTAATTTATTTTCATTCCAAGCACAATTAATTTTTACTCCTTTAAAATTTTTAACATTTGAAATATAATATAATTATTATTGGGTAATAATTACTTTTTCATTTCAAGTACCACATACTTGTTACCCAGTAACCATTACCAAAGTAACAATTATCTCCATAATTTTTTACTTTCAAAATTTTCACACCTATACCAAACATGTCCTTTGGATAAGATTGGCGTCAGAGAAAAGGGGTGAAAATTTACATATGTATTTGCTAATCATTTTTACACATTTGTTACTAGGTATCTTGAGCACTCATTAAAAGTCAATAAAAATATCCATAATTCCATCAAAATGTAAGACATTATTACATAACATATATTTATTAATCGTTAATGTCTGTTTTTATTGACCCTTAATAAGTATTCTCGGGCACTTAGACCCTTATATTTGAATCGATGAGACCTTATTTTTGAAATTCAAAACGTGAATTTAAATTCTAACAATTCAATTAATGTGAATTTGATTTGACATTTAATTTTTTTATTTGACATTTAATTTAAAAATATAATTTTTTACTTATTAAAAGAGAAAAGAAGGAAAAGTTAAAATCACTGCCAAAAATAATGCATAGAAAATAATTCATTATTCCATTAAAGAATTGGATATGTGAATCCATTGCAATATTTGAATATTAACCTCGTATTTGAAGATACCCGTAAACTCATTGAAGGCCAATTAAAGATGATTAATTGAATATATGTGAATCTATTGCAATATCCAAATTATCTTGACCACTTGCTTGGGGATTGCAGAGTATTTCCATTCTTTTTTATTGTAACTTTCTATTTCCAGTAGACAGGATTTTCGTTATTGTCTTCAATGGATTCACACATTAGTAAATTATCTTCACTGGAAAGTGGATTTCTAAGATGGATTATTTTCAGCATTAGTAAATCACCTTTCCTTTTCCTCCTTTCTCTTTTTTCTTTTTAAATTAACTTAGTTATTGAATGTTTGATGTTGTTTAGTTATTGAATGGTTTACCATTTTTTCAAGTGAAAAATTATATTTTTAAATTGAAGAGTTAGATTAATTTTATATTAATTAAACAATTAATTGATATTTAAATTTAAAAGTAACTTTAGAGCCCTACAATCCCTTATTTTTGTGCAAGTTTGGAATCAAAAATTAAGTGCTGACATAAAAATAAGTGTTATTATATGAGGGTTACATTTTCTTTACCCCTCTCAAAAATTAATAAATCAGAATTAGAATTACTTTAATAAATTATTTTTTAGGGAATAATAATTTTATGACATAATTTTTTATAAATGATAATTTATATTAAATCATATATTTTATTAATATAATTTATTATTAAGATGAATATCTTACTAAATTTAAATTATTTAATATGAAAATAATAACTTAGAGGCCGTTTGGATGTTCAAAAAAAAAAAAACAAAAAATCTCAACTTTTGGTAATTTTTTTGTGTTTTTTTAGTTACATTTTTTGTGTGTCTGGTGGAACAAAATGTAATTTTTAGCATTTTTTTACAACTTTTAGGTGTTTGGTAAATTTTTTACTGTAGCAAAGTAAAAAAATTGTAACTTTTTGTGTGTTTGGTAAGTTTTTTTACTATAGCAGGGCAAAAAAGTGATAATTTTTGTGTGTTTGGTAAAACTTTTGGTTTTATTTTTTACTGTAACAAAGCAAAAAAGTGAGAAAATTGTGACTCTACCAAACGCACCAAAAGTTACAAAATGTAATTTTTTGTACTTTTTTTACTAGTTTTTGAACCTCCAAACTAGCCCTTAGTATTAATGTAAATAATTATTATTAAATTTATTTATATTAAAATAAATATAAATATTTTTAAATTAAAAACAGTTGTTTATTATTAAAATAAAAAATAATTATGTATTACGTGGGGTAACTATTTTATAGGTGTGTTTGATTTACTTAAAAAGCCAAAAAAAATCTTTGAGAAACTGAGAAAACTCTAAAAACTTCTATAATTTTTAGCACATTTTACCTATCTCATATTTCGTGAAATCTTTATAAATTTATATATATATATATATATCTATATATTCTAACAAATTTTTATAAATTCCAACAAATATTTTATAAACTTCAATAACTTTTTCACAAATTCTTATAACGTTTCAATAAATTTCAACAAATCTGACATAAATCAGTTTCAATGGCTTCTCTCTTCAACATTCTAACGCAGAAGTTAAAAAATTTAATAACTTTAAAAAAATTCTGATATAAATCCGTTGGAACAAATTCAAAAAACTGTTCTAACCGTTTCTCTCTCCAACTTTCTAATGTAAAAGTTCGAAAGTTACACTGTTCACTTAAAAAAAAAGTGGCTTACGATGCGTTTGGTGTATTAAAAAATATTAAAAATTTCCAAAAATTTCTAAAAAATCTTTAAAAGTTATTCACTTTTTATTTTACTGTACGAATTACGAACTCATAAATTATTTCAAATTATCTTACTTTATCTCATTTTTGTCACTCCAAATGTACCCTATTAAACAATAAACACAAAAAATTATCCAAATCACTTTTTTTTTCTTTTTACTTTTTTTTGTTATTTTTTTTTCACTCCCAACGTTAACAACCCCCCCAAAAAAAAAACACACATCAAAATTATTTTATGCGATATGATATTTTTTGCCGAAAGATATTTTAAAAGAGTCCCTAATCCCATCTAAAATCTCGCCTAATACTTACCATAAAAAATAAAAAATAAAATGTCGCCTAAAAATATCAAAATTACGCCGCACATGTGGCCGGAACAACAACGGCCAAATTCGTACCGACATTATTATTTTTATGTGAACGTTGTGGTGCACTGCATTCATACCGACTTGAACCAGTCATTCATTGCCTTTGCCTTGGTCCCCGGGAAGAGATCCAAGTTTAGTTTAACCTACCAACCCAAATCCATGTGGCTAAGAAAGAGGGACGTGCCGCCTATTGACCGCCAACAGCCGTTTCCGTCTTGGACTCATTAGCCTTTCAAGCTCCTTCACACGTGGCGTGTTTTCCCAGCCCAACCCAGCTGTTCACGCTTCCGCGGGCCCCACGCGCCTATACATACACCCTCACTCCCTCTATATATATCACCCCCGGACCTTCCTCTCCCTTCGCACTTGAAGCATCCATCTGCGCGCCGCTTCTAAAAACTCATACGCTCATTACTGCTCAGATTCTCTCTCTTTTTCTCTCTCTCTCTCACACATCTACAATGGCGAACACCAGCTCCTTCAAGGCTTTGGCGGTCCTCTTCGTCGTCGCTGTCTTCTCTGCTATCGCATCGGCGCAAGATTTTGAGATGGCTCCGGCACCGGCGCCCGGGATGGACGCGGGGTCGGCGTACTCGCTGCCGATCTCTGGAGCGATCGTGTGTTCCTCGGTGATTCTGTCTCTCCTCGCGCTTATGAAGAACTAGATCTCCGGCCGATTCATTGATTCATATATACAGACATACATTTTATACATAGGCGAGTATTTTGTTAGGGTTTTGAATGGATCGAGCGTGAGAGATTCTTTATTTATTGTCATTTCGTTATAATATATATATATATATATATATATATCATTTCTTTATATTACTAATTCATAAATAAGAGACTGATTTTGAAATACTCTGTTTCTGTCATAGATGGACTTTTCATGTGTTTATATATTGGTTGCTGGATTATCTATCTTCCCCATTTCAGTGATTTTGCCCATTTCAATCCATCCAAACGCGCATTAAGTGCTTGATTTAATTATAGTAACTAAAAATTAACTAAAGTTATAATCAATAACGGCTTACTACTCAACATATATATATATATATTTTTCCTAATAGAAAACCTTTTGAAGTTTACATAGATTAATTATATTAAGGGGTGTTTGTAGTTTCAAAAAATTAAAAAAAAAAATCAAAAGATGGTGAAATTTAATTTGAGAAATTTAAAAATTTTTGAAATTTTTTTGAATATTTTTAGAAAGTCATTATTTTTCAACAAATAAATATTGCAAATAAAAAATTGTCATTAGTATTAAAAAAAGAGGCATAATTGAAAAAAATAGCAATTAATTAAATTTAACAATACTAGACATTATTTTCTAATAAATAAATATAATGAATGAAAAGTAAAAATTTGAGATTTTTAATTAAAAAAATAGTTCTCATACATGTTGAACAATCGTTTTATAAATTTAAATTTTCATGACCTCTGAACTCTCCAAAAACAAAAAAAAATTAATTAATTAATTAATTAAATTAAATTAAAATGCACAAAATAATTGACCAAAATGATCAACCGTTAGTTAAATTCCTGTTTTTCAACTAATAAGGGTTGATTTGATTTATTTTTTTATTTTTTATTTTTTGTTTTTGTTTTTAATTTTCTATTTTAAGCGCATTTGTCATTTTATTCTTTTAAAAATAACAAAAATAGTTATAACGTATTTGGTTGCTTGTACTTTTAAATTTTGTTTTAAAAAATAAAAAATGAGTTTATACATAAAATAAAAAATGACAAAAAATCATTTTGAGCATTTTCAACTTAAAACAAATAAAAAATCTCAAAATAAGAAAAATAAAACATTTTTTATTTCTTTATTTTGAGCATAAAACAAAAAATAAAAAACAAAAAATAGACAATTAAACCAAATGCCATCTAAGAGATAAAAAACGATCAAATACTATTTAAATTCCTATTTTCCAGATAAAAGCAACCTTTTATTATAAATTTTATTTGTATTCGATATGAATGGTTTCTAGACTCGTATCAAACATTTGTTAGCCCTACACGTTCAATATCTAAATATCTAAATATGAATTATTTTTCAAAGTTATTATTGTTATTATTATATTTTTTGCTATTTTCTGACTTTTTTTATCCAAGCAGATTCATTTTGTTTAAATTACCTAAACAACCTCTATTATATATATTTATATACACACACATACACAATTTGATGTATTAAATTGTTTACCTTTTGAATTATTTAAATATTAAAAAAAGACTCGATATAAAATATTTTTCAAGAAAATTTTTTGTATCGATCAAGCAAATAAAAATTTCTCAAAACTGACTTATTCTGTCAAATATTTTTTAAAAAAAAATAATAATAATAATATAATTTTATTTGCAATTTTTTTGGTGAACGGTAATTGTGGATAACTAAAAGCGGCACAATCAAAATCCAACTTTTGGGACATATTTACGTCTATTTATCAAATAAGCATTATGTACCGAAGTTATGACTGGATTTGTGCAAGTGTTCTAAACATCAAATTAAATACCAAACTAATAAAATGTATGAGAGCTGTTGTGAAATTTAAATAATTGGACCTAGGGGTCCGATTGGATGGTGCTAAAATTTAAGGGCAATAAGTTTTAGAGGGGTATAAGATAAAAGGGAATATTATTTTTAGAGGGTTGGGCCACATTGATGTGATGTTTATGGAAGGGGATAACTTTTGACTTAGTTTGGACGTTTTATAAATAAAAGAATGTGAATAATGGAAAAAACAGTCAAATGATTCTTTTACCCTTGTGGTGTCCCAAACTTGGTTACTCAAACTTAATTATATGTTTATGTTAATTATATAATGTGAAAACCAACTAGTACAAATTAATTTTAGACAAATTAATTATAAATAATTGTGTTATTAATAAATTAAACTTTATAAAAATATAAATTAGTTTCGTAGACAATAACATCCCAATTTATCTGAAACTTTCTTAGTTGCTTACTTTTTTTTCTCCTTATTTAAAAAAGGTCAATATATGTGTAAATTTGTGTAAATTTGCTAAAAAATAATATTATTATCTTTGCTAAAAAATAATATTATTATCTTAAAATCACATGACCTCCTATTTGGAAAAAATATTTTTTTTTAATCACACGACCCCCTATTTGGAAAAAAATTATATATTTTTTATTTTTATTAATATAATTTTTTAATACATTTTTCCATTAGAAAAAAAAAAGAATTTATTTCTAATATAAAATGCATTTTGTGGGTAAGAAGGGGCATAATGGTCCAATTTAGTCCATAAAAGGGGATAATTTTTGGAGAGCTCAAACCCTCTCCAAAAATAATACACCTTCTTCCAAGATTAAGAAGGGAGGATAATTTTTAGAAGGAAGAAATTTTGCTTCCCAAACCAAGCAAAAAACATCACATCAAAACTTATAAGAGTGTATTATTTATGGAGGCTACATTTTGTAGCATCCAATCGGCCCCTAGGGTTTGGTCTGAAAATTTAACGCTGACCAAAGCTGTGTTTGGTTTGAAAAACTGAGTCCTTGCCCTTTTTATTTTCTTTTTTTTTTCTTGCCTTCTCTTATTTTTCTCTTCTAGTAAAAACATGAGAGAGGGAGAAAAAGAAAGAGAGAGAGAATGCAAAGAGGGAAGATTGGAGAATGAGACTAAAGGATCTAGACTTCTTTGATGCAATGATCATCGTGACAGTATCCATTCGTGGTGATTGTAACCGAGGTTAAGAGATGCGGGTCATTAAAGGTTAGAGAACTTTACCCTTTGTCTTTTTTTTTTTTTTTTATTATCTTTTGTCCCATTTTTCTTTGAATTTGAGGTAGGTGAGGCAAACTTATGTGTTATTGCTTGTCATTAGCATGATTTTGATGTATTCCATATATTCCATACTTTGATTTATGAAAATTTGATATATATGTGTGTGGTTGTGTGTGTGTGCATATGTATAGAAAATATTTGAGATTCTTAACTTATTGGCTAAAATTTTGATTAGGCAATATTTATTTTGGTAAAGTATTAAAAATTTTAGATTATTTAAATAATTGGACCTGGGTTTTAGTCCAGTTTATTGTTTATTTTTATTTTTTTTTGGTGGTGGCAATTTGGTAGTGATGTAACACAAAATATTTATTTTTGGCTAATTATTGAAAATTTTAGATTGTTCAAATAACTGAACTAAGATTTGGTCTTATTTGTTATTAAATTCTATTTTTTTAGCCGAATTAGACCTAGAGTTATGTTTTGGTTGGAAAACTGTGCCCTTTTTTCTTTTCCTATTTTTTTTTTATTTTTTTATCCTACTCTTATTTTCTCTTCTAACAAAAACATAAGGGCGAGAGAGAGAGAGAGAGAGAGAGTGAAGATCAAACAATCAGACCAGGGAATTTGCACTTATTTGACATGATGATTGTGATCGAAGTGAGAGATGTGGGCCATTGAGGGTTTAGGAGCTGTAAGGGTTTTCTTATCTTACTTTCCTTTTATCTTTCAATTTGAGAAAGGTAAGGTGAACCTATGTGTAGGGATAGGCATGAGGTGGGTAGGAGACGGGTATGCTTATTTTTATACCTGATCTTTGAACTCAAATCCATCCCTATACCCTACTTGATCCTCACTGGAAATTTATTTTTACTTCCATCTCCATCCTAAACAGGAAATGGGGATCCCTACGAAGAATAGAGTACCTAAAATGGAAAAAAAAAACACACAAATTCTAAATTTTCGGCCACCCAATTTTTACAAAACCACCATTGCTCTCAATCTCCAACACCATGCTAGCCGCCTATCCAATTTTTTGGCTCCATTTTAGTCGCCCAACGATGGCCTGCCATTTTTGGCAACCTATACCTTGGCCATGGCCCTGATTGGTGGCCTTAATGATCAATCCCTGCTGCCTAATGTTGGTATAGGTTTCTAATCGCTAGTGGTTTCTCTTATTGCTCTAAATGAATCTCCCCAAGCACATACCAACTTTCAACTGGTTTATCTCACCCAAGCTAAAGCTTCCATGGACGCTGGCATTCATATTCATTCTTCATAATTTCTGGAGTCGAATGTTAAATTTGGTCCTATTTGTGATGATTTTCACCTTCAATCCTCTCCAAATGTTGATTTTTACAACATACTTGCAACAATTTAACACCAAGTCACGGCTTTGCTTGCTGTTATTCAAACCAGTACATTTAGATCTAATCTTCATCCCTAAATTAGTGACAAATCAACTCCGGTGGACACCCAATTGCTAGTATGACATAAACCTAAAAATAAAAGTGTATACATATACAGAATACAAATAAGGGCGGGGGGGAGAACAGTCAAGGACAAACTTATTCTTGTATCCTATCCAATCCTTGAAATTTAAAAAAAATGTTCTTATATATTACCTAATTCCTAAAAAATCCTCGACTCCTTTACTTGTTCGAGGCGGAGATTGAGTAGGGTATGAATAGGTCGGCCGGGATAGCCATCTCTACCTATGTGTTATTGCTTGCCCTTAGCAAGATTTTGGTGTATTATATAATTTAATTTATGGAAATTTGATATATATACATGTGTGTGGTTATGTATACATTGAGAGAGATGTATGTATATATATATATATATATATATATGCATATATAGGTAATATGTGAGATAAGTAAGTTATAGGTTAAAATTTCGATTTATAAACATTTTGTTGAGGTTATTATATATTTATATATTGAATTGTTAAATTGGTGGCTTGATTTGGTGATTTGGGATTTTGGGGTTAGGGGTTCGGGAAAACATAAACCCAGAATCTAGTTTTAGTCTATGTCTATTTGGATGACGTTCGGATGCATAATGGCGTTCGAATGACGTTCAAATGCCTAATAGTATTCAAACGGGGTCCAGATCCTAGGGGGCTAGGCAAGTTTAAAATATTGATTTCTTAAAATATTGTACCACTTTCCCTCACAAGCCATTACCCTGGGTTTATGATATTGATATGGCTTTACCCCAAATCACAAAGGCTAATGGAATTATGGAAAATTGAACGATGAATGATTTTATTTATTGTAAATAATTATTGTTTATTGATGATTATACATAACTGAGCATATTATGTGCCTATGATCGGGATTACGTCATCTAATTGTGTTATGATTATTGATTTGACCAAGAATTCCATATGATTATTATTGACATATTGATGCACAGTCATATATATGGACGTGATCCATTATTTTAAAAAAATAATAAAATGAGACTTTATAAAATAACGGATGATCTCTAGTCAATATATAACTAAAAATTAATCATTTGAGTTGAGACGTTAATCTTGAGTATTATTTTGAGATGATTCTTTGAGCTACAGCCGGACTCTGCTTGAATACAACAGATGTCTAAGTCGGAGTGTAACACAGTTCACTAGTAGAAAAGTCAGAGAGTGTAACATAGTTTTCTTGAGTTTTACATTAATAAGGTATAATATGGTTTTCTATAAATAATATATTGAGAAATACGTTTGTCATAAATGTAAGAGGATGTGGTTTATTGACCCATATACTTTTTGTTAATTGTCATTTGTCCCAATATAAGGTTGAGCATACGTAAAGAGTAGGATAGTGTATTGACATTAATAATGAGTTTTGTTGTTAATCTATATTAATAAATTTTAGAACTGTGGTGACCTAATTCTCAAGACAAGATATGTAAGCAATTTAGACTTGATTAGACTAAGTTCAGTCTTAACTTCACTTAGTTATTGTTGTGTTCAATTAAATTAATCCTAAAGTCTCGAGTATGGCATCCAGTTAATCATTTTTTAAAAATTGAATGTAGTTAAGTATTTTAAAAAATTTGAAGTTCTAAATTTTTTTGAAAAATTTTTAAAATTTTCAACTTCCTTTTAATTAAATTTCACTACGTGTTACTTTTTACGCCAATTTTTTTGTTTTTTGAACTTTTCTAAAACCCTAAATGCCAAGGGGATAATCGGGGATAATCCAACTTTTACTTTAACTTTAAAATTTGTAAAAGTTGGTTTTGTAAAACTAGTATATATATGTTTTATGTTATAAATAAATAAATAAATTTGGTGATTAGAATTAGTATAAAATGAATAGTTGAGCTAAAAATATTAAAATAACTAAAAAAAACCTGACATGTTAAAGTAAAATTAAGTTTAAAAATAGAACGATAATTATTTATTTATATGTTTTCTTTTTTGGGATAATTAGTCCATAAATATAATTTTGGCAAAACGGTAACTTGCTTGTATTAAAACACCCACATTAGGGTTTCTAAACTTGAATCTGTATATAAATAGAAATTTTAGCCAAATAATTATAGTATATTACATTTTTTTGAAAAAATCTCTAAAATATGGACTCATAAGTAAGTGTCTCTAAATGTAGACACTCAAACTCATAAAAAAATAGTAAAATAATTCATTACTTCTTTATTTTTTTTTCATAGTGGAATATTTACTTTTAAATATATTAATTTAGTATGAATTAATATATTTAACTAATTTAATAAGAGATAATATTAATTTTTATTTATATTATAATTATTAGTAAATTATATTAAAATTTTTATTTTAAAATGATATATAATAAAAAATAATGGAATTTGTGAAAATTAAACAAATAATGAAAAAGAAAAAACCAATATTTTAATATTATAGAGATAAACTTTAAATTAAATTTTTTATTTTTAAAATAATATTTAATCAGTAATAATATAATTCTTAAATAATTTTATTTATATTAAAAATAATAAAATTTAGAAAATAACAAAAAAGGAAAAATAGTATTTTAATATTATATTAGGTTTAATTTAAATTTTTTATTTTAAAAATATTATTTAATCAGTAATAATGTAAATCTTAAATAATATAATTTATATTAAAAATTATAAGAGTTAAAAAACAAAATAAAATAAATAATTTTTAATAATGTAAAAATTAAATATAGAGACACTGCTAAAAATATTGAGTAGAGGATATATAAATTACAAAAATAATAATAATAATAAAATAAATAACACTTGAAGTTTGTCTCTAAAAGGTTCTTTTAAATAAAATAAAATAAAATTTTATTAAAAAGGTGCTGCCAATGGCCTTTTCTTACGTTATCAGTAGCCTGTTATCACCTTCGGAAAAATCGTGGTTTAGGGAACCGTGCCGACTACGATGACCTTTCCATCGGACGGCCGCTTTTTGCTCCTGGACTCGACCGTTTTATTTTAAACGTTACAATTGACAGCTGTCCGCGTGCGTTCGTTCTGGGGTCCACACGCCTATATATACATACACGCCACGCCCAATATATCTATATATAAATATCCCCCTTCCCCCAGCCCATCCCCACACACAACTGGTAACTCTGCCATCCTCGCTCGATTGGGTTTTTTTGTTTCCCTCTCTCTTTGCAACACTTCTCTTTCTCTCACATTTCTCTTTCTTTCGATTTTTGCGATGGCACGGTTGAGCTCGTTCAAGGCTTTGGCCATCTTCTTAATCGCCGCGATTTTGTCCGCAACTGCATTGGCTCGTGACTTGGAGATGGCTCCGGCACCGGCGCCGTCGATGGACACTGGATCTGCCCACTCATTGCCGATCTCTGGAGCGATCGTCTGCTCTTCCGTGGTTTTGTCTCTTCTCATGCTCTCGAAGCATTAGATCTTCGATTCATCGATTCCATTTCCGTGCACACAATCACATTTCGTATCCGTGTGCGTCGAGATCTCAGATTTCAGTAGTTAATTACTCGTGGATTTGAGTTTGAGTGCGAATGATTCTTGATTCATCATCATTGTATTTATTATTCTTTTTGTGTAGTCACAGACCTGTGGGATTAAAGTGATTTATTATATGTATTTCATTTCATTTATATGATTTGCGGTTCATATATATATATATATATATATATATATATATATATATATTTTTTGCTTGCTTGGAGCATTTGATCGGAGTATTTTGTATATGGTTTTCGCTTTTAGATCTATTCTTCTGTTGGATGGTAAAAGAAAACTCTATTGTATTTTTGTTTTGTTTTTTATTAAATATTTATTACACAAGCAGTATACAAAAGGGTTTCAATTTAAAAAAATAGATTCTCAGAATTTCAAAACAAATCATGCTCATGGTAGCTTGCAAAGCTGTCAAAGGGAGAGTTGCAACATGTTGTTCATTAGTTATTAATGTTTCCACTTGGTAATTTGATTTTGTTCAATTTAAGATTTTTTTTAATAACTAATTCTTTAATAAGAAAGGTTTCTGCTGCGTTGGCGTATCGGAAGTCACTTCGCTTCCTTTCTCTCACCATTTGGCAATCTAATTTTTGACGAAAAACTATTCAAAAATTGTTTTAACCAATATTTCTCATTTTTTAACTCAGTTATAATAATTTAATCAACTCAAAAGTTATCAAAAGTTACTAAAAATTATTAAAAAATTATTTTAAATTGTCATAAGTTACTAAAAATCATTAAAAATTGTCAAAAAAATTTGTCAAACACTCGAAAGTTGTTAAAAATTGTCAAAAAATTTATCAAGTATTCAAAAGTTACTAAAAATTATTACTTATTTCACCAAATGTATTTAAAAATTACAACTAATAACTTTTGACAAAAATTTAAAAAGTTACTAAATTTTGAACTTCTAACCACTTTAGTCTTTTTGGTCTTATAGTTTTTTAATGAAAATTTAATTTTATTTTTTTTAAAGCAATATAGCTTTTAAGAATTTTAATCGTATTTGTAAAATAAAAATAAAAAATTCAAGTTTTATTTTGGGTAAAAGTAAAAAAAAAAAATTTAATTTTTTCGTTAGTTTTTTTTTTTAGTTTTTTTTTTTCAAATGAATGAATTGATTTTTGATTTTTGATTTTTTCCAAGAACATTTTTTCATAAAAATTTTAAGAAAAAAGTTAAAAAAAAAACTAAAAATCAAAATTTTTTCATAAAAAGAGAATACTGACATTGTTTTTAATGTCTAGAAACAATACACCCACCCTTAACACACCAAAAGGGAACTTTGATTTACCCTGGTTTTTAGGACCCCATTCAAAAGTTGAACTCACCACAACTTTTTTCACGAGGTCACCACATCCTCATCAGAATCCAACATGGGCTTTTTAATACTCCCAAACAACCGGCCACCAACCATCAAAGCCACCCACCCTAAAACAATCAACGACTTTAACCACCCTCAACAGGCTGAGGAGCCAAAGGCATTTTTAAAGTTACAATCCCTTTACCTGAAACGAAACCACACCATACCCATTTTAATGCGTACCCACACCCTTAACAGGCAATTTTGGAGTTATATTCAATACGCCACTCCAAGCCCTTCAGCATTTGCCTGTTTTATTGATTTTTTCAAGAGCATGAAGAAGATTCGCTCCACTGGGGAGTGAGATGACCCACTGAGGAAAACACAGTTAACCCTCCTTTATGTTGATGCCAACAAATATGAATACTACTGAAAATTACAAATGCAGCTTGCTCCAATTTCTCTTGTCCACTTCTTAATCCCCTCTCATAGTTTGATTGTAATAAAAAATGAGAGCATAAAAGAAGAGAATTCAATGATGAACATCTTTCTTCTTGGATGCTAACAGAAATGAAAAAAATTTTAACACAGGGAATGAAGCCTCAAATTCATAGTGTAATAAACTGTATAACATACTCCCAACAACATCCACATCCTCAAAAGCTCAATACAGTCAATCATCACAAAACCCATTTCCTAAATATATATGTATATACAGTTCTTAAAACATACTAATGCTGTGGGAAGGCAGGTAATAAATATAATGCATCATCTATTGTACATTTCTTTTTTTTTTTTTTATTCAGGCTAATTTTTCACTTTAAAAACTATACCACTTGACAGCTCTGATCAAGTTATCCATTATGCAACTCTTCAATCTCTTTTTTTGTTTAAATATGATATCCAATTATTCACATCATCATTTGTTCCCAGCCAGCCTCCATCCAATGTTTGGATCCACAGCAATAAGCAACTCTGCTGGGAAAAAAAAAAAAAGAATCAGAATCATACAACAATGGAAAGGGGTATCCAACTATACATGGGCAATCCGAATGAATTAAATTGCAAAACAAAATAATATATGACAGCATATTTTTCAAGGAATGAAATAGATAAATCTGCAACAATTATAGAAAGCAACCAAAGCTTTGTATGTAGCTTTGTTTATCTTAGGTAAAGTTTGGGAAGCAAAACAGTTAGCTTTTTTTGTAGCAACCTACTAAAAATTCAGACTTTTTTCGTGTTTGAGAAGAGAAAAAAGCTAGCTGTTTAATGTTTTGTTAATTTAACATTTTTGCCCTTTATAATTTAAAAGAAGTTTAAAATGTAAACAGGATAAATTTGATCATTTAAAAAAAGCCAAAAACTGAGTAGCTAAAAGCTAACTATTAGCTAATGGTTACCAAACCAAGGCTTGAACCAAACATTAAGTAGCTCAAATGATGCACAACACTCGAATAGCAAAAACATGCTCACCCAAGTATAGTAGCATTTTTTTTTTTTTTTTTTTTTTTTTATTGTACATCTAGAGGACAACTGAATGACAAATACTTAATGGGCAATTATGGATATATTATTAGCTCATAAAACTAGCACATTTACAAGCCTCGGGGGTGAAAAAAACACAAGCATTGAATGAGATTACGTTGTCAAACTAAATAAATAAATAAATACTTCAAGATGAGTAAACAAAATAGATGTTTATCCACCTTACAATAAGCAGAGTGCATCACCAGCAATCTTACATATTTTTGGCTTCTTAAGCTGGAACAACATCTCTATGCCAAATACCCTGCAGATATGGACACGAATATATGCGAGGGATCAGATATTTTCATTTCCTCATACAGCAGTGTCATCTCAGAATCACAATGCTATGGATGCTGACAAAAACACTCAGTTTGAGTGACAAGTGTATGGCATCAACATAATGAAGTGGGGGCTGGTATAAGGTTTAGACAGTGTGAAGCATCAACATAATGGAGTGGGGGCCTGGATGAGGTTTGGTCCCTTCATGATAAAATGCACTATCCAATCGACCAGCTACTAATCAGAAGGTACATCAAAAGATCACATAAGTGGCAAGAAGGGTTTCATTTTAATGGTATTAATATGCTTTTCTGGTTACCATCAGGCATTAAGGGAAACATGACCTGCTGGAAACATGACCAAGATGCACTTTAATGTCCAAGCATTTACTGATTCAAGAGGTGAGGAACTAGAGTGGAGAGCTCAACACTCAAACTCAATTATGTACAAGATAACAACACAAATTGGTTGTACTATCATATTAATAAGAGATTATTTTCCACTTGGACAAATAAATTGATGATTTGCATAGAAAACCAACTGATTTATCCAGGCATCAACCGAAAATGCATGAGCAGGTTAAGTGGGAAAAAAGGAAAGAGTATAAGCAACAAAAGTAAAAGCATAGTAGTGACCTAAAACTTACCCTGGAAGCTCTTAAACATTCTTCACCTTATGCGCAAACTACTGAGGAAGTCCGAGAGCCTGAAAATACCCTCAAAAGGTTGAAGGGAAACTAATAGAAAATAGAAGAGAACAAGTTCCATTGCCAAGCAATTTATTCATATATGGGTGAAAAGAAAGAAAAATGGAAGGCGATGGGGCAAACCTTATATCCTTAGCTATCACTGTATTTCCATCCTCAGCCCCAAGATGACGCAGAACCACTTCCTCCAAACGACCATCACGATATGCATGCTGTAATGATTAAGCACCCATGTATATAAACCTATCAGGTTCTAATCTCATCCAAAGTACTTCATGCCAAACAAATAATGAGTCGAGTGATTTAAAGGACTCCACGAAACTGTAAATTAAAAGATTTCCATGCAGGTGAAATTGCTCTCATATTCTAAATAGAAACCTGGAATGCATGTTAAAACAGAAGTTGAACAGATCAAATCTTACTAGCAAACGGTTTGCACCCTATAGGAGTCATCCTTGCAGAGATACAACTCATAAATACTAAAACTTTCTTGAAGTTGCCACAGAGAGCCCAAGTGCCTAACAACTTCACATAACCGGCTACAAATATTGGCACACACCTTGACCAACGCCATAACCGAATACACATTTAAACACATACCATCTCAAAAGCCAATTCCAAAACACAAAAATCCATCATAACATGGTTAACTGAGAACAGGAAGTAATTTATTCCCCCCCCCCCCCAAAAAAAAAAACTGAGAATAGGAAGCATTGCATCTGTTGGGTGTGTGCAACTAAGAATTGTCCTACGCTGAAAAATTACGAAATGGGTGGTTAAGATAACATGGTATGGGCCCTAGGGCCTAGACTTGTAGGATTAAGCTTGTGAGTTGAAATGTGTCCCATCTTTGTAAAGTTGATCATTACGAGTACTACGATTCATTCCATTGGCAGGTCTAATCAATCCATAGCCTCTCAAGCACAACCCATATTCATGCAAGGATTGGTGATAAAGGATCAATATAGAATTTTTTGAAATATCTTAAGAGGGCAAGGAACATATGCTTTCTTCGAGAGAGAGGAATACTATATGGTATGGTAGCGACAAGGAATTCTTTGGCTTCGGAAGGTTATTAATCTCCCAACAAAAGGTAATAGAGCTTAGGTCATGTACACACTTGTGGCGGCAAGTTTTGTCCTGTTGTCAACGAGGACATGATGGGTGGACATGCCCGGGGTCAGTTTGGTGCAATGAACAGTGATAACTATTGAACTCACAAGGAGTAAATCTTAAAGATGGACCATGATGTGTTGCGAACTGGAAAAGGTCAATGATGGAAGCCAACGGAACACTTGCCAAGTGGTGAGTATGCTCAATGATATGCGTGGGAGAGCCCACGGGCGGAGCTACGTTGGGGCAAGGGGGGGCAAGTGACCCCCTCAATTTTTTAGATAAAATTACTAAAATGCCCTTCTTATTATTTTAATTTTATTTAAAAATTAAATTAATTAAAAATTAAGATATTTTGATTTTATTAAAAATTTAAAGTTAACTCAAATTTTTTTAACATATAAGAAGTTTAAAAGAATTAAACTTGGTATTTTTTGTGAAATAAAGTGTATCTTTTAATACATTATTGCATATTTTTGTTTATACTATCAGTAAATTTAGCATATAACATAATAAATTCTATAGATAATAAAATTTAATAATAATTATATTTTTTGTAGTAAGGGATATCTCTAATAAACTTCAGGTGCTTGAACCATTAACTGTGAGAAATATATTCACTAGTTAATACTCAAGAATAATTTATTCTCTCTCTAAAAATAACATCGTTTTTCTCCTACTTTTAATTGAAAAATAAGTCAATTGTTATTTTTTCTTGGGTGTTCAGTGCCCCCCTTGGCGCCCGGTGCCCCCCCTGAGCAAAAATTCTGGCTCCGCCCCTGGGAGAGCCCACTTGGCAAAGTATGGAGATTTGTCCCGTAAGATTAAAGTTTAGTAGTTGAAGATGCACATAAATGGTGCATATGAAACTCCACAAAGTCCATAAACATGAAAAACAAAGTCCACATGGTACAACATGGAGATTTGGCCCATAAAGTTGAAGTTTAGTTGAAGACGCACATAGATGGTGTGCATAGTAAAGTCCATAAACGTGAAAAACAGCTTGAAAATTTTTGCTTAAGGGTAAGCCCAATAATATAGAGAGGGATTCACATGTGAGAGGGAAGTCATTAGTTATACACATGAAATTTGTGTCACATTAGAAAATTAAGATATGGGTGTATAATTAACATGATATGGTATAAGTCATAGGCTCATTGGTTTAAATTTTTGAGTTGGAACGTATCTCATGCATGCTATATCACCACCCACAAAGGGGCTTCCCAAAGTTATTAATCTCCCAACAGCATCATCGAGCTAGCTACCACACTACAGAATTCTAAACCCTGCAAACCCTAGGTCTACATTCTAACCATAATAAAGTGTCTTGGCACAAAATATTGCAGTCAAAAAGCAAAAACCTACAGGCATTAACAATTTTCCAAAAAGAAACTCAATGTGCCATAGGCATTCCGAGAGCAAGTGCCCCATGTTTTCAAAGATCAATTAGTTTTAATTTGAGACAGCTGCCCTCGGATGAAAATAGTGGCTCAAGGTACTCTCATCAGTCATTCAGACATTCAAACCAAAATCCTACTCCATAAGGGGGAGAGAGAGATCTATCTCCTTAGGCAGAGACTTTATTTTCTAAGTCTTCATCAATATAATTTATCCAGATCTACTACTCCTGGAGAGAAGGGTTTGTATAAGTATTCAAACAAAACATGTAAGCCATCATATGCACGTCATCAGAGCTGTGGGAGCTGAATTCTATGGCATCTCTATCTGGAACTAGGGCAATATATATTAGGCACAAGAAGAGTACCATTCCACGAGGTGTATTAGAATGCAACAAATACAATATCCATCAACCCCAGGATGAAAGTAAATAAGAACGTTGTTAAGATAATCAAATGAGGCCATTTTGCCAACTCCACAACCATTAACCAATACATTGACAGATGAACTAAAAAAGGGGTATACAATCCACCGAGCGACTAAAGTGGCAAGAAGGAAAACATACTATCAAATGCAAACTTGGCAAAAAAGCAAGAGATGCGACAAGCCTAGGATTGTAGTCATCATCAAGGATGTTGTCTGCGAGTTGAACTCACTAGGGACTTAAGCCCGAAGAAGACACATGTTGATGTTGGACATGTTACCTTTTGCCGTGTTGGTTGTTTTAATTTCTTTTTGTTTAGACAACTTGGACAAGTCACAAACTTATTTCGTGACGCAGGACAATATAGATTAAGCAAATAAATAAAAGAAATTAGGGTTAACAAGTAGAAGGAGAAGCCAAGAAGAAGAAGAAAAAGAAGAAGAAGAAGAAGAAGAAGCAGGGGAAGGAGAAGCCACGCAAGCTTCGATTCAATATTATTTTATCCATCAAAAATCAAAATAACACTTACAATCCAAGCCTTCATTCAAATCAACTATCTAAGGATATCAAATCCAAAAAAAATCATATCCTAAAGATAAGATAAAGTCTAATCTTAATAATATAAAAATAGAATCCTATTAAATTAAAATCTTTAATCTTTAATTTGCATCATTTTGGACACATATTGGACTAAGCTTAAAATATATATAAATATTTTAATTTCTTTGTTGACTTCTAATTTTTAAGCTATAAAATATAATTTATTATCATTTTAGAAGGAGCATAATCATTATTTGACTTATTTGTTGATTTTTAATCTGTGAAACACATGATTTTTAATTTTAATTAGTGTTACATAATATTTCTATTGTATTTGAATAAAATATTAATATCTAAGATGCCCAATACCTGTTGTCTCTCTTGCATTTTTTAAAAATTGCCAAGTAGGTGCATCCATGTTGTGTCGATGTCCCTACTTCTTCATGACAAACCAAAACACAACACGGCAAAAATAAATATTAGAACTTTTTATTCCTTACAATTTGTTATAAAAAAAAGCAAAATTATTTAGTTCGACAAAAAAGCATACAACCCTATGTGGTTAAATAATATTAGTCATTATTTCTAATACATAAATAATTATAAATAAGAAATGAGGACAACATTGTCATTTTTCAAAGAGAGATAAAAACTAGCTCCCAAACACGCGTATGTAGCCTCTTTTTTTTTTTAAGCGTAGTTTTTTTCCCCAAATTAATCCTATATAAGTATTAGAACTTTTTTATTTCATACTATTTTGATATAAACAAAAATATAAATGTACATGTCATATAAAATGAATAAATAGTTATTTTCATGTATGTTGTGCATTAATTTTTGTTGTTATGTCCAGGGTCAAGACGTGTGAGTACACAATATGAGTATGGACACGGCAATACGACATGCATTTTGGATAAGAATACAAACAGAGTGGTGTTATGGCAAATATATACATGTGTGTGTGCGTGTGTGTGCGTACAATTTTTATTAGTTATATTTTCAAGCCATATATTGAGCAAAATATATACAGAGAAAGATATCAGACTTCTAAGCACACTTTTGAGAGTTACTTCCAAATTTAAATTAAAAGCAAGCTAGTGATTTCACTTACACTATCTGCTGGAGTGTTGCACATGCTCCAGACGATGATATAACACTCCAATAGGAGCTAGAGCACGTGGAATTCAGGAAAAAAAATGACATCCAAAAAAGGAGAATATCACACCATCTGAGTTCAAATCTAAACTCACCAACCATTAGAACATATGGATGTGTGATTTATTTATGAGCAAGTTATTACACAGCAAGGGGAAGGGGGTGGCAGGCAAAAGAAGGGGAAGGGAGAACTTTAGAGAGAGCGCTCTCCCATGGCTTTCTAAGACTTCATTCTTCTTCCCCTCCTCTTCAACCCTCCATATTCACTTCTTATCATTTATAAGGGTGAGCTATAATTAAACCCACTGCATTTAATGTTTAATCTCTTCAAATGGGTAGTGATTTTTGTCCCTCTTCTTCCCTCTCGACACACCTTGTAGCAACTTTGGTGAATGGGTCTGTTAGTCGTTCCTTCTATTTTCAAAATTCTTTTCTAATCCATTCAAGGATTATCTATCACAGATGGGGGGTTAAAGGAATCGCTAAGATGGAGGTGAGAAGGAACTGACTAATGGGGAAGGACAAAACAGATTTCGGTGAACCATAGGAACTCCTATTCCTGGGCTGGGAACCGTTATTCCAGCAAAAGGATCTTTTGTAGGTTCTCATGTTGGCTATCTTTGATGTCCAAATCAATCACGGGTGGGGGCTTACAATGCTGGACAGAGGAGAGAGCAACTTGGGTTCATGATCGGGATTTCCTACTGCTGGAAGTTAGTTTGAAGCTGCTAGGAATGGAGTTCATGCAACCTGCCATGGCTGGTCTGCTCTAAGTTTTGGCTTCCTCTCCACTTTCCGGTTTGTTGGATGGGAGAAAGCTGTTGTTGGCAGTCCATCAAACTTGCAGCCCTTATTTTGGGATGAGGCAGCTGTGAATTTGTGCAACTCGCAGAGGAGTGACAGGAGAAGCCAGCAGGTGCTGAAGATTGTTGGAGCCTAGTCGCCGCTGAAGCTTTTCGCCGGTGTCCATGGTCGCTCAACCTCTAAGTTGCGGCATGGATGACACAATCTGTTGAGGCAGGAGATTTCCCGCTACATTGCCCACCTGCTGCTCCACTGTTTTCGAATTTCAAATTTTAATTTGGGGGCAGTGGGCTGAAAGGGTTATTCGTATGTGCTGAGTATCATTTGGTTAGGTCCAGTTGGTTTTTAGCTTAATAGGCAGATTGGGTCCTATTATTACATACTTGCTGCCTATGCTGTGTATGGCTGGGCTGGGTTAGTCTTATCCTTGTTTGGGCCATTAGCTTAATGTGTTATTGGGCTAAAATTGTCACTTGCATTAATATTTTGAAGCCCTCGAGTATTTTATTATGTGTTTCTAGCCTATCCACTTGGGTTGTAAGTGGAAAGTTGTTAAGAGTCTCCTAACTTGGGTTAGGTAATGTGTTACCCTTTGGGGTGTGTTCTCTGCTATGAGAGTTGTACTGCACTTATTGTAAAATATAATTTTTGGTAATAAAATAAAAAGCTTACCTACCAAAAGGGGGGGGGGGAGGGGGCGGCACACCGGCAGCAGTACTATAAACGAATTTCAGGACCTCATTAGCAAATTGTTTACTTCTACTTTACAGCGTATGAGATCAGTAAAATAGTCCAAAATAAAAACAAATGCCATCAAGATGATATAACCACTTGCAGAGAAGTAAAAATCATGTGATAAATGACTGGCGGTCAAACAATTGATTTACCTTGTAAAAGCAACTAGTCCCAAATGGACAAGTCCCACTTCCAAAGTCAAAGTGCCTGCAATCAATAGACCTGGAAAAAGGAAGTCATTTTAATGTCCACACCAAAAACCACCGCAAAAAAGGAACTCAACAGTTCTTCAACTATGTTAATTCTCTTTAAACTCCCCCCAACCCCAAAAAGGGGGGGGGGTGAAAGTTGATCGTGGATCCAGCATGATGATCAGAATAAAACAACATAAAAGACATACACCTAATCCTACATCCGCAATGCAGCAATCCACATTTCCCATGAAGTGGCCAACCAAAACCTTAAGAGATAAATTTATATACAAACCATTATAGTTCACCACAACCATTTTGGTTAATTATTGAATCCACATACTTACTGAATTAACAATTCCCCAAGATATTAGCCACAGAACTTTCATTTTTTTTTTGGGGGGGGGGGGGAATCATTCAGAATAAGAAAAGGTAAGATATTTAACAAATGGAGCTCCAGAAACCTTGTGTTTGTGTAGTGTGATAGTAGCTATATTGCATGGTATTAGGTACAAAAACCGTATGATACTTAAAAGACGTGATTGAATCAACATTAACTTGACATTAACACCAACTAATGTAGGACACCACATTTTCATCATAACAAAGGACACACTGTTAACATGTATAATTTATGCACAGGCAGGCAACACGGTCACATGCAGATAAACTAAAGCCACTGAAAACTGGATCCACACAGGCCCAAAGGTTCCTAAAGGTTACCACCCAACTACTCAAGGAACTCGCCAACAAATACAAGAACACATGCACCATATAGTTCTTTGTTTCTTTACTCTAATTTACCCTTTTTTCCTCTTAGGTTCTTTTGGTGGAAAAATTGTGTGCATGTGTGGGAAGTAAGAGAAGGAAGAATGGAGGGTTTTCTTGGAATTTTACAGGACTTGTGAATATCAAAGCTTAAATCACACACTTCTAACCTCCTTAATATATCTACATACACAATGTTCTTTTAAGAAAGCACAAGCAAGAAACCTCATAAATAAATAGATGTGGAAAAAAAAAAATACAAAATCCACTCAGATAACGACCACCGCGATAATCAGCAAAAGCTAACCACCACTCTCATGCTCACAACAAAAATACAAAGCATCAATTTATTTCAAATTTACTACGCTCCAAATA
This sequence comes from Vitellaria paradoxa, assembly GCA_019916065.1. NCBI lineage: Eukaryota > Viridiplantae > Streptophyta > Magnoliopsida > Ericales > Sapotaceae > Vitellaria > Vitellaria paradoxa. The sequence continues at coordinate 63,370,783 of CM034234.1, read as the reverse complement.
TTTTACACTTTTACTAGACCAAGGTTTTCGGGTTGATTGGATGAATACATCTCAACTTAACAAAACCTTAGTCCCAAACAATTTGGGAACTTTGGTCTAGAAAACAGGAAATTAGAAACTTTGCTCTTAAAACCAAACTTGGATGCATCAGTATAATTTACTTGAATTTGTGAACTAATAACCAGGTCAAGAGAGAGACAAGATTCCCACATAATTATACCTAAGTTTTGCTTTGTAGCTGTCAATGATTTCCTGCTTTTCTTCTTTTGTAGAATACCAAATGACACTAGGAATGACAAAGTATGAAACCTTTCTACATATTGGACAGGCCCTCAATGTAGAGTTGACATCCATTCCAGAGGTTGGCGAACTACCACGCCAATTCCTGATACAGGATATACAAAATGGATGATCACACTCCGATAGCAATCCAAACTTCCGTTCAGCTGCTCTTGGCTTTGAAAGAACACGTTCTAGACACACGCTACATTCTATTTCCTGACTATACTTTAAAGCTTCCAGGTGCTTCTGCTTTTTCTCACATGCTTTTATATGTTCCTCACTATCCTTGGGTCTGAAAGGATGCAAGCATTGCTTTCCACAGTATGGGCATAAATCCCCATGAATATGGGGGCATTTTTCCCCACGTGGACAATTACCAGCCGCAGCAAATGAGCAGATTGGACGATCAGCTGGATCAAGACTTGCAGGCTCCCAAATATCATCAGTGTCTAACAAAGACTGGTGCCTAGATGTCTGACTCCATGCTTGTCTTGCAGGGGGGAAGAATGGTCTACTTGAAGCTGAAAGGTCTGAAGTAACACCTGGGACTGCAGTCAACCCACTTGAAGCAGTCATAGAAGGCCAGGTTACATTAGCAGAATCAGAAACCAAAAACTGGCAAGAATTTGCAGATGCAGATGCAGTAGACTCTGACCGAGAAACTTTAACATGTTCATATCTGCAACGGCTTCCATAAGAACAAGCCCCTTTTTGGTAAAAAGTGCACACCTGCAATGGGTTTTAATGAGTACCAACAAACAGGAAACAAAAAATATACTTGTACTAATGGAATTAGTGGGTCAACTATCAAACCCTATAGAAGGTTTACGTTATTTGATGGGTCCTTCCAATCATGTGAGAACTCACAATGTTCCCCTTTTAGACATGCTCCATGCGCAAAGAACTTGCAGAGAACCCTGGACAAATAAAAACATGAAACTATAAGAACATTCATTCTCTTCTGACAAAAAGCACAGGACAAGAAGCAAGGAATTTGATTTCCGTCTAAAATTAAAATAACTTAAATTAAGTTACTAAATAAATAAATAAAAGAAAATTTAGAGACCAAATCCAAACCAAATTGACACTGAAATCCACAGTGTGTACATCAACGGCAAAAGAATCCATCTAGCTGCCAACAAGTATCATACAAAGATGGCAGCCAAAAAAATGCCATCATGGTAGTTTTGAGTTCAGTTATGAGTATCTAAGAAAATGACAGGCAATGCAAAGTAAAGGTGCACGCTAAAAATCAATTCGTACATAAATAAGGCCAGAAGAAAACATGCTTTCCCGATCAATTATAAGAGAGCATAGATACAACTATCTTGGGCAAAATCTAAACTAGCCATGTGCCCCAGGATTTCAACTCAAAACTAGTTTCATAACTTCCACATGCTAGAAACCTGTTCAAATTGGGATAAAAATCTCCGTAAACAACACTTGCATGAAATCACAATTAATTGTCTGCATTATATCAACCAAGGATTTCTATAACTCAGTGTCACAAAACATAATGGGATTGGCTGTACCACATTGAATTTGATGTCCCTGTATCATCCTCTTTAGAGAGGAAAAAATGAGAACAACATCAAGCTACACAAACTTTAAGCATGTGGCATCAACCAAAACAACTCAAGTACCTCAAAAAACTCAAACAGGATTAGAAAATACCATAGACATAATTCCAGAACTACCCCGGAGAGGACCTTTGAAAGAACCTGGATTTGACATCTTCACGGATAAAAGACCAATTTTGCCTAAATAGAAGATACATCCAATACCCAAAGAACAAAATATTTTCTTCTTTTCGATGAAACAATCAAAAGGATTCCACTTTTAAGAGATTGAAACAAAATATTAATGTAATACTAAAATTAATATTTTCATCAAAAGATATTAACACACACACCAAAAATGTAGCATAATATACCAAAATAGCAAGTGTTTAGTTAATTTTAAGTTTTCATACGTTCAAATAGATTTCAATCTCTACTTTTAAGCATTTCTGTATTTTAATATTTTGGTGCCACTTACGTGACGCTTCCGAAATGTTTTTAAATATGTGCTAACTAAAACACAGTGAGGGAAAAAAATGATCCTTAGCCAATGAACAAATTATTGTTTATTTTCCAAGAAATGATAGAAAAAAATCAATTTCCTAAGATACTGAAATGAAACACAAGTGAAACAACAATTCTAATATTTTCATTAAAATATGTAGCATAATATAATGGAATACTAAGTTATTTACACTGGAATAATAAGTTATTTAAAATTATTTATATTATTAAACTTTCATACATTTATATATATTTCAATCTAAATTTGACAAGAGAGGCTAGCTCAAGCGGAAAAGGCACACCACCCAGACCAAAGATCATAGGTTCAAGTCAACCCAAGCTTCATCCGCTAATAAATAATAGTTGCTTATCACTTAAAAAGTAAGGAGCCCAAGAAAAGTAACATCTATCCAAATGTCAAATTTTTGTATGGACATCTACAGCCTTGAATTCCCACAATTTATCAAACATGACAAACTCAATAATCGTGGTAGTTTTTTTGTCAATGACAATCCTAGTAGTTACCTCAATCCTTTTGCCACGACCAACATTTAACATTGAAAATCGAATTTGAATAGAAACTTTTTAGAATGAATTTGTCGCAATCAATTCAAATATGAGCAATGCAAGCAACAACTAGCTTCTTAACACCATTGGAACAAGTCTAAGACATAAAATGTAGCACAAGGAGTTGCAATTAACCACTCGCATCCCAAAGAGGACTACACAAATGAATATATAAATGCACGGCATGAAGCTCACCATGAATTATCAATTAGGATACTGAAAATTATAAACCCACAAAATAGTGAGCTATGCATATGTCAGTTTCAACATCCATTGTCACAATCATAATTTGTTTTTATTTTTTTATTTTTTTTATGACGAGCAACCTCTCGAAGGCAGGGTCACATTGGACCTACCCCAAAAAAGTAAACCCCAAGCTTGTAAACCTTGAGTTTGTAAACCACCCCATAAGACTCACGAATTGAGCAAGTACAAACTAAAGCTTGTGTAGGAGGCCCCGACAAGAAGAAAACCTTATGGAGTTTCGAACTCACGACTCGTCTGAGTTTATAGCTCCAGAGTGTGTCGCACACACTGCTGGGCCACCCTCAAGAGCTGTCATATTATTATCTATTATGCTGCCGACAACCAATTTGAAATTAGCAACTCAAAATACTTCTCCATTTGTACGAGACTTCATAGCCCTTCATAGCAAAGCACATTAGAAGTAAAACTTCTAGTCTGGATACCTCCAAGTGAAGTTAACCAAGCTAACCAAAATAAGAAGAGGACAGGATGCACGAACCAAAGGAAAAAGGGTAAATAGCAGAGATACAAACTCAACAAAATTAAATATGTTGCAAGGTTTTATTTCATAGAAAGAAACTATTTAATCCCCGCCAAGGTGTATGACACGCCACCACCGGACACCTCCCCCTCCCCACCTCCCCCCCCCCCAAAAAAAAAAAAAAAAAAAAACACAAAGACGAAAAATCTTTCTATAATTATAGCAATGACGTAGATGAAGCAAAGAAAAACATAACAAAATTTGAGTTTCACATACTCTGTTTTTTTTTTTTTCAATAAAGAAATTAAACCCCAAAAATGTAGGAGGCAGCCTAGTGCACAATTTCAGTTTCACATTTTCTGTTTCTTTTAATAAAGAAATTCAACACAAAAAGTTAGGGGGGCAGTCCAGTGAACGAGGCTCTCAGATACGTGGGATCTCAAAGAGAGAATTCACAGTCTCTTATCTCCATTCTCCAATAACTGGCCATGACCTCCCGGTCACAAAGGAGCAACCTTACCATCACACCAAGACTCACCCTCTTAAACCCCAAAGTTAAAGAAAAAAAAAAAATTTTTCCCAAAAAAAGAGCCAAACCAAAATGGCATTAATACTTAGTCTAAATTCCAGTTATTCTCCAGTTCCAAACAATGGCTTCCCAAAGATCCAAACTTTTATAGTTTTTTCACGTTCCCACATGTCTCATCAACCAATCAGAATTGACAATAAACAAAAATTTCAATAATCAACACAGGAAAAAACACCAAACGAAGTCTACGGTCGCAGATTTTCATGGGTAAATTCAATCTTCGATTAGCATACATAAGCTACCTCCTCAAATCTACCAATAACTTTCATTGAAAAAAAAGTTCACAAAATTGTGGAAACATATAAAGCATCATAAAGTTCAATAAATCCGCCCATCAACCAAACACACTTGACAATAAACAAAATTTCCAAAAATCAAATGGGGAAAAACACACCAAACGAAGTCTACGAATACAGAATCTCCAGGGCAAGCCCAATCTTATCGGTGAAAAGCAAAAACCATCCAAAAAAAATACATAGATGCAGGATTGAAACAGCAAGATATATAATAATCTGACGTAAGCAATCGGAAATTGAAACGCTATCAACCAACAGAATGAGACCAAATTAGAGAATGAAAAATCGAAACTCATCGAATATCACCAGAAAATTGAGAATCACCTCTTTGACATGGCTTGAGGACGAGAAAAGAAACCCTAAAAAAAATTAAAAAAAAAATCACTGGTGAAATATAATATTGACCGCATGGAGACCCCTCCCTTTGTAGGGTTTTTGGCGGTTGGTATCCTGTCAGGTGTAAGCGAGGGGGTTGGCAATCGAGCTGGGGGGCATTATTTACCAAAATGCCACCCCACTCCTCTTTCGATTCGTGGCTGACGGGGCGTGGTATCCTTGCAATTCTGGTAAAGTAGAAGAGTATTTGTGTCAAATCATCTTGTTCATTCATAAGGGGTGGGGATGGCAAGGATCGAATTGTCGACATCCGTTTGAAAACGAATGGGCTGATTCGACCGGGTTCCAAGCATTCCTCGAACTGTCGAGTTTAAAAAGGTTTTTAAATTGCATTTAAATTGCTTAATAAGGAGATTGGTCTAATTTAGGGTGCGCTTGGGACCCAAAAAAAGACAAAAGTGATTTTTTTTTTTTTTTAGAGTTTGTTGTGTAAAAAGTTATTTTGAAATTATAGGTAGATGTTTGTGTTTAATTTGATATAAAGTTATTAAAAATTATATAAAGTGACACGTGACAAAATTTTAATGAATAATATTAAAAATTTTTAAAATTTTGTAAAATTTTTTGATACAAATATCAGTTTAATTTTTAAAAAAATATGGCAAAATTCATTTGAACGCCCTATTTTGATTCGTTCCAAATGAGTTTTAATAAATTTTTTTAAAAAGTTAGAATTTCTTAGAGTTTGAAAAAACTTTTATGTACAAACATTTGCGACTAGATATTTTAGAAAAAATATATATATATACCCAAACAAGTAGCTTACTGTTTAAAATGATATTCTTATATTTATTTATCAAAAAACATATTTAACATATTATAAATTACATATGTTAAATAATGTTTATTTAATTTTGTTAATTAACTTATCCAATCACAAATCAAACTCAATCATTTGATTTTCTAATCTTATCAATTTGACGATTTCGCTGGTTCCAATATTAACCTCCATCAAGTGATGTATATTTAGGTAGCGTTTCGCATCACAATTTTTAGTTAAAATAAATCAAGTTTTGTTTTTTTAGATGTTTAGTAAAATATTAAATTTTGTCACTTTTTTTTACTGTATTGCAGTAACTTATCAACTCAACAGTTACAAAAAATTGCTAAAAGTTATTAGAATTTATTAAAAGCTACCAAAAGTTACTCAAAAATATAAAAAATGATCAAAAATTTTATTAAACACTTAAAAGTTGTAAAAATGCTAAAAATTACTAAAAATTGCTATATGCTTCGTCAAATACATCAAAAATTATAACTAGTAACTTTTGACAAAAAATACTAAAAGTTACTAAAAATTTTACCTCCAAACGCCCCCTTATTTACTACTTAAAATCTACTTTTAACTTATTTTATACTTATTCTTGCAGTATTTATGAATTTTTACAAATGCGTTTTAAAATTTAATTTTTTTTGGATTGTTTAATAATTTTTAAGAATCTTTGAATATATAGTCAGTGTCAAAAATTTTTATAAAGCTTAGATGATTGGGTGTGTTTGGAATGATAAAAAGTGAGATAAGTTGTAAATTCATAATTTGTATAGTGAGATAAAAAGTAAATAATTTTTAAAATTTTTAATATTTTTATCATTTTTTAAAATTTTTTATCATTCTAAACGAAACTTAAAATTACAACAATACTACAAAGCACAAAAGATCGTGTTGTATTTTCTCATCGAGTGATACGGCAAAAATATGTTATATGCATCTGTATAAAAAAGTAAAAAATATAAATATTACAAATATAATTTACAACAAACTAAAATACCAAAAAATAAAAACGTAAGAATCATTGATATATATTTTTTAAAAACATACGAAACATAACGTGTCTATTTTTTTTTTTATTTTCTGAAAAAATGTTAAATTATGGGAGACGTGCCTAAAACTTGCCGTGTGTCTGACTTGATGGGAAATTGGAAGAAAGGAAAGCAAGTGTGAAAAAAATGGAAGAAAGGAAAGTAAGTAAGAAAAAAGTGAGAGGAGGGAAACTGGAAAAAGGAAGATAGACGGGGAGAAAGAAATTCAAAAGTAGGACCCACTAATTTATTAAAATGATATTGTATACAAAATTTAAATTATAATCCATATACATACATATATAAATTTTCACTCTATTTCTTTTCCTATGATTAAACAATATTGAGGGAAAAAAATTAACCATCCTTGGAGAAAGATATATCCAACCTTCTCAAATTTTCCCTTCCATTTTTCCATCCATCCTTCCTACCAAATGGAGTATTGGATGGGTCCTCACGTCCTAACTTTTTTTTTTTATTATTTAATTTGCATGTCTATTATTTTTAATTTTATAAAATTAGTTACATTTTAAATATTTAGAAAACAAGTGTTTATCGATCATTTGAACATGTTCATGCATCCTTATATATATATATTTTTTTTGTTTTCATGTGGACATATCATATTACCTCCTCTCAACATTTGAATAATTATATTTATTATTTTTTAATATTTAAAAATCGCACTTACTTCTCTTATTTTAAAATATTGTTAACATTGATTCAATTCTATTAAATTAACTGTTAAAAGTTAACAAAAAAAAAAGTAAAAGTAATAAAAAATTTAAGTACTTTTCATATTTTACATCTCCCTCCCTCACATACTCATAGATTTTTTTTTTTACAAAAATCTTTATTAATGAAGATGTAAATGATGAAGTAATAAAATAAAAAAAATATCTAAAATTTTGATTATTTTGACATTTTATGTTAATGATTAATTTGACGTTTTAATGATTGATTTGATAAAATGAGATTAATTTTAATAATATTTCAAAATAAGAAAGATATGTATAATTTTCAAATATTAAAGAGTAATAAATGTAATTAACTAAACTCTAGAATATGACTTGTTGCTCTCAATTATTCATAATGAATATATGCATATCCAGTTAAGTATTTGATTACCAATATATATATATATATATATATATCCAGTTATGTATTTCTTCGTCAAAGCACCTCGACAAATCGAACGGAGGAGTCTTGTACCAATTTGAAAACCTTGATAGTAATCGCATTCAAAGTTGGTGAAGGAAAGATTTTAATAAAATTAAAAAATCGAATTTCCTATCCTACTCATCAAGAAATATCTATTGGAATCTCTATTATAATATGTCCCGAAAATAGGAAATGGATGCCTTAAATCAATTAAAATTCAGAAGAGCAACTAATTTGTAAAAATTTGTTGTAGAAAATCAATAATTGAATAAATAGTATAGTATAAGTGATACTACTAAAGGTAGTTGATCTTAAGACATTTTTTATATGAGCAATTTTTCTGATCATATAAGAGATAGTAAAAATTAGAATAAATATATAGGTAGGGTGTGGAGTTAAGATTATAAAATATTTTGAACTGTAAATCAAAACTCAATAAATTGAAAACCTCATCGAGGGTTAGCTGAGATTGAACTATTCAAGAGATGGATTAGACTGTTTAAGAAATAAGTTGGACTAATTCTTTTTATTTAAAATTTACTTGCTAAATTTTTTTTTCTTTTATACTGGACTAGAACCCACCACAACTCACAGTGTGGCTCCGTCCCTGTCATAGGAGTGTGAGAGAGACAATTTTCACAAAATTCTTCAATTTGTTAATTTTTGTTTTAAATTTCAAATAAAAATCAGCATCCAAAATACTCGGTTCTAACTTAATCTTTTTAACAATTGTTTTTGCAAGAGAAATATGCGTAGTGTATTTTTGCCATATCGCACCAACAAGAAATTACAATGAAATTTCCGAAATTATGCAGTGTTGTTTTATTATTTTTATTATTTATTTATTTATTTTTGTCTCGTGAAACAAATGTTCTGTTTTTGACAAGATATGTTAAACAATATGTAAAAATCAAACCACTCATTCTATAAAAAGCCTTGAACGAACCAGAACAAGCAGTAGGATCCGTGCAAGAGAAATATTCTCAATAGGGGAATATGCCAAGTGCCGATGCGGATTTGAGTAGAATATAATTTCTCATATTTTTAAGTTATTTTTTTTTTATTAAAAAGAAAAAAAGAAGTTATTCTTTTTTTAAGTACCTTAGATCTATGGTGCAACAAGATGGAGAGATTGATACTGATATAAGTCACAGGATTCAAGCTAGGTGGACCAAATAGAAGAGTGTTTGGGAGGTCTTGTGCGATCGAAAAGTCTCTCTCAAATTGAAAGGAAAGTATTATAAGGTGGCGGTTAGACCAGTACTGCTATATGGATCAGATTATTGGACAGTAAAGCATAATCATGATCAGAAGATGGTAATTGCAGAGATGAGGATACTAAGGTGGATGTGCGGGATTACAAGGAAAGATAGGATTAGAAACAAGGAGATTATGGGCAAAGTAGAAATAACACTGATTGAAGATAAAATGAGAGAAAATCGATTAAGATGGTTTTGCCATATTAGAAAGCGTTAAGCGGAGACACCTATTAAAAGGTGTGAAAGTATGGAGATTGCCAGGAGTAGGAGAGGTAGAGAAAGACCCAAGAAAAGTTGAAAAGAAACTATTAAACATGACTTGACCTACCTAAATCTATCAGATGACATTGCCCTAAATAGACCTAATTGACATCGACAAATCCATATAATTGACCCCACCTAGTAGAAAAATGCTTGGTTTGATTTGGTTTGATTTGATTGTTCATTTTTTTGATTACACATAAAAGGAACAAAATTCATTAGCCTACACATATTCAACAAAACTATACCCATTTTGTTTTATTGGGTACCAGGTTTCTAATTTAAATTGCTGCATACATTCATTGCGTTTGAATCTTGATTTGCGAAGGGAAAAAAAGGAGAAAAAAAAGGAGAAAAAAGGTAAAATATATATATAAAATAAAGAAGAAATAATAGTTTTATTCCATCTTTTGTTGAACGAAAAAATGAGAGAAAATGAACATATATTAGTTAGAATATTTAATTTTTTTTTAACTATAAAAATAAATATATAAATAATTTAAGTTCTCCTTTTTTTTAATCATTAATAAATTTTTAATTCAAATACAACATAAAGCATAATATCAATTTATCCCCAAAATATACTTCATTTACCACAATTAAAAGAACATAATTTTTGTTTAAAATCTTTTTATATAAATGGCCATCAATGAGCAAATTTATTTTCTTAAATTTTAATTTTTTTATCTTAAAAGATAAAAATATTAAATTAATAAAAAAAGTAGAAAACTAGTTATTAAAAAATTAACTTTCTTCCATTTCTCAAATATTAAAAAGTTAACTTTTTAATAGGTAATTAGTTGTCAATTAAAAAATATAAAAAAAAATAAAATTTTATTTTGTAAACTCAACCCGAGTTTTGGGTTGTAGTTTCTACAACAATAAATAAATAAAGGAAATCATCCTCGGTCTATGTATTGATGGATTTGGACTACGACTTAGAGCCTGTTTTTGCATCAAGAAAAAACTCAAAAAATTACTATAATTCTCTAACAATCTTTTTATCTTTAATTTTTCTATTATCACTAATTTTAAAAAATTTCAGTATTTCGCTAAAAAAAAAATTTAGAAGTAGGTTAACCAAATGTATAAATTTTTTATACAATTATATTCTTCATGTCGAAAACTTTCAAACAAGTATCATTGTCGCTATTTTTTGTGAATTTTTTAGAATCCGTGAGAACGGATTTGAAAAACTATTCCCACGGTTTACTACTTTTCAAAAAAAAATATGTCAAAATTAACCCCAAATCATATTTTACCTTAATTTATCTTGTTTTTCTTAATCCAAATAGAGCGCTAGTGTGCCGGGTCAGGCAGAGCTCAGGCCCTAAAAAAATCTAAAATCCCCAAGCATGGGTCAAGTTAAGCTATCAATTTTTTATGTTTTAAAATAATATTTTCCTTTCTCGTGATTGGATTAAGAATTTATTCAGAAGGAAAGTTTAGAGGATTTAAAACTACTTAATTTCTTTATTTCAAAAATAGAAAAGAAAAAATAAGATATTTTTAAAGAGATTAATAATAATTTAATTAAAATTTAATTTTTTATATTTTTCTAATCAAATCTTATATAGACCTTCATTTCAGATTTCATATTTATTTTTTTCGTTTTTACCAAGTAAATCTTTTAGGTTTCGTGTATCTTAATGTAAAATATTTTCTTTGAAAAATACTTTTATTCATGTTTAGGAAATATATTTTTTAAAAAGTAAATATATATGTTTAGCTGAAAATATTTTATATTGGGACAAATAATTTAACAAAAAAAAAAAAAAAAAATTGTAGGGCGCTTTGGACAGACATTCTAAGCTGCCAGACTGCCAGGCCCATTGGGTCAGCTTATATGCTGGGTAGCCCTGCAATCCTAAGGCTAAGGCTGGCCTCAATAATGGTCGAATTCGAGCTTAGGGAAGGCCAATTCAGTTGATTTGTCCGAATCTAATCCATAACTCGAGTCGAATGGATGTGAGATTCATATTTTTTTCAGAGATTAGATTGGATTTGAATTTTTTTAATAAAAAAATTTAAATATCAAATCGGGTATGGGGATGGAATTGCTTTCATCTCAATCTATCCCAAATCTGATATCCGATCCAAAGTTGCCTTGATTTTGTTCCAAATCAGATGTCTGATACTTTTTGGAGGTTCAAGAAATTGAGATTAATAATTATCTTATGGACTATTGTATTTTGTATTTGTTACTTTGAGTTGGGACAATGTTAATATTTTAGAATTATGGATATTTATTATATATCAGTTGGTGAAATGGTATTTTGGTAAAATGTTAGTTTTAAAGATGTTTATGTATTATTTTGGTGAATTATTATTATAATGATATTTATATATTATTTTGGTTTTAGAGATAAATTATTTGATAGTAATAGATTATATATGCAATCAAATTATGTATCAAGTTAGGGCCAGATTCAGAGGCAAGCAGAGGGTTCGGATTTTCAGATATCCGTAAATATATCTGTTGCTCGTTTGGAATAGGGATGAAGGTCCAAAAAAAATATCTATGCAGAGTTTGGGATGAACTTGAAGGCAAATAAAGAGTTCGGAGTTTGAATTCAGATATTGCCATCTCCGCCTCCGATCTACCTTGTTTAGCAAACTCAAAAGAACAATAAAATATCACGCCTCTTTTACATTACTAATTTGTAATTAATTTAGGTATCATTTGATATACCTGTTGTGAGCCTATTTTTCATTTTACAATTTTAAAAATAAGAAAAATAGTTCAAAACTCATTTGGTCACTTGTGTTTTCAAAAATTTGTTTTAAAAAATAGAAAATAAATTTACACATGAAATGTAAAATAATAAAAAATTGTTTTAACCATTTTTAATGCTAAATAAAGACAATCTCAAAGTACAAAATAATAAAACAAATTAGATCAAAGTTCGAGGGTTGGATTGACAAGGTGTTTAAATGGCATATGTTATTGTGGCTTGTATTTTTTTATTTTTGGGTCCGGAATTATAATCCGATTTGAAAGTCTCGTGGTGCGATTCGTTTAAATTTTTTTTTTTTTTGGATTTTCTTTTATGAGAGTGATCAAGAGAAAAGTTAGCCGGCGTTGTAACTTTTTTCTTTTCATCACAGTGAAATTTCTCCTGTGTCTTATCCGTGGACGTAGATTTTACAGTCGAACCACGTAAATCTTGCTGTTTATTTTTCTTCTCTTTTCTATACTTTAATTTGTGCGTTGTGTGATCTAAAATTGTGTGCACAATTTTTTTTACAGCATAAATGTCGTTTGAATAAGACTTGAATTATTTTAATTCGTGAGTTACAGTCAGATTGCATTCGAATGGGGGCTAAAGCCGTTTAAACGGTTTTTGCGAGAATGCATCTTTGGGTAATCACTCTCTAATTTCTTTTAGCAGCTAAATCACTTCCCTTTTACTGAAATCACGACATCTAATGGATGAGATTAAATGCAAATATCAAATATAGTATCAGTATAATTATTCTTGCATTAATTCCCGAAAATCAAACTATTAGAGTTTAAATTATTACAATTTATGAGAATAATCAATTTGTGTTTGAACCCCACTAATAAACTTAAACGAAACAAATATGAAGATATTAATACTAGGTTAGATCGTTTGCATTACAGCACCAGATTGACCTGGTTAAGGTTTTAATTGAAGCAAAAATCATATTGGTTCAAAATTTAAATAGAAAATGGGGGATTATATGTAGGACGATGACATGGCTTAAAACGCTTCCCATGATTGGTGAGTATCGCTCGCGAACTGTACACGTAGCCCTCCCCGGGGGGATAAGGGGAAATCTTCTTCTCAGCAAAGGGATAAACAAAGGAAAACCACTAGTCCCCTCATCCACCCCCCCCATCCCCAAATGGCCACTATTTTCTCCCCCTCAGCCCTCCTCTCCCCCACCTCCACCTCCTACTCCACCACCACGACGCCCACCCCTCCACCACCATCCAAACCCCAACAACTCACCATCCCCAAACCACCCCTAACTAACTTAACCACCACCCTAACCGCCGCAGCCGCCGCTACGATCCTAACCACCGCCACCACCGTCCCAGTACTCCCTTCCCTGGCAGACTCACCACCGCCTTACCACATCTACTACGGCACCGCGGCCAGCGCCGCTAACTACGGCGGCTACGGAGGCAACTCGAGCAAGAAAGACTCGGCGGAGTACGTGTACGACGTCCCGGAGGGATGGAAAGAGAGATTAGTATCGAAGGTGGAGAAGGGAACAAACGGGACCGACAGCGAGTTCTATAACCCGAAGAAGAAGGCGGAGAAGGAGTACCTCACCTTTCTTTCTGGGTTCAGACAACTGGCCCCTAGGGATGTGGTGTTGAACAATTTAGCATTGTCCGATGTGGTTCTCCAAGATTTGATCGCCGGCGCCGACAGCGTGACCTCGGAGGAGAAGAAGGACGAGAATGGCCAAGTTTATTACGTGTACGAGATTGATGGGGTTGGCGCCCACAGTTTGATCTCTGTGACTTGTACTAACAATAAGCTCTATGCGCATTTTGTTAACGCTCCTGCCCCCGAGTGGAATAAGGACCAGGAGACTTTGAGGCACCTTCATCGGTCTTTTAAGACAGTTGGCTCCTACTCTTAGAGAGAGAGAGAGAGAGAGAGAGAGAGAGAGGTACTTACTTGCATGCAAATTACGCTTTTAATCGTTATTATTAAATTTCATCTATGTTTTGATTTGAGGGTCTAATTTGGAATCTGTGGTGTGTTTGGAGGGGAGAGAGAGAGAGAGAGAGAGGGAGGGAGGGAGAGGGAGGGAGAGACAGAGAGATTCTGCTGTGTTTTCCTAATACTGATATTGAATTTGAACGTAATTTCTAAGGATTACATTTCCAAACCTTAGATTCTACAGAATTGCAACTGATAAAACAATCTGTACTTACCCAAAAAAAAAAAAAAAAGGTAAAACAATCTGCAGGATAGATTTTAGTAGGAACTGAAAAAACAACTAACGAGAGATTTTACATGAATATAAAATTAAGGATTAGAATGAGCCAAACAAGCTCTGTTCACCAACAGAGCATATAAATAACAGTCGAGAAAGACTACAACAGAAAATGCTATCATAAGATACAACCCCGAGGTTTTAAAATTCATCCCAAAAATAAAAGAGGCATTAAAGCCAAACAAGTCTTCAACTTAGCAAAATATATATATATGTGTGTGTATATATATATATATATATATTTTCTTGAATCATCAATTGCCCATTTCTTTAAATAAGTTTGAAAAAATAAAATTATTTATAATGTGTACAACATAAGAATAAAAATTAAAGGTATCCTCCATTTATATGAACGGATTTGACAATTTCATTCTTTTATTCCGAAATTCACATTCCAATCATTTTGAAGATGCATTACAAAAATTTACATTTACAGTGTATTCATCCATGCATGTGCAAGGAATATATAATTGACAATTCCAATCTTTTATTTAACAACTCACAATTTCATAAAATACAAAATTTTAAATTGTATTATTCGGTATTTATTTTTATCCATCATTTAAGATTTTCTATCATTTAAATAGTTAGAAGGGTTAATCCGAATTGATAAGTTTATTTTATTTTCCTAAGTTGAGTCTAAAGTTGTATCTAGATTTAGGAGTGGGCCAAGAGACCTAACCCCTTTCTTTTTCTTTTTCTTTTTTTTTTTTTTTTTGCTGTTAAAAAATTATCAAAACACTATCTAAAAAAACTTAATTATAAAAATAAATTGCAAAGTCTAAAATTTAGATAAATATTTGATATTTTTAAGTATTTGTAAATATACTATCCTCATTAAACTTTATTTTAAACTCCTATTCAAAAACTCTTTTATTTATTTAAACATAATAAACATCTAAATATGATTCTAGACTCCTGTTCAAATCTTTTTCGTTTATCCAAACATAACAAAACATCTAAACAATTAGTTCTAAAAGTTCTATACTATTATTCTTAAATTCCATTATAGATCATTAGGAAAAATATACATCGTAATATTCTATTAATTTAATCAATCTTAAACTCTCAAACTTTATAATATTTTATTAATATTATTTCTTTAGATTCGTATTCAATGTCTTAAATTTAATTAGTCAATTTTTTATTTAATCAAGTAATAACTTTCTCGTTATTTATTACATTTAATTAATTAATTTTTTTATCAAATGATATAGTATTTCTCTACTAAAAAAATATATATTTTAGTTTTTAGGGAATAAAAACTATGAGAATAACTCACAGATAATCTGATATGCGATTTTAGGTTTGACAGAAATTGTATTTTGATTTCGCGATTTTATTAACAATATTTTTACAATTAATTTTTTTTAATTATATTTGGGCAATTTTTTTACTTTTAATAGCAAAGAAAAAATTCGTCATGTTCCTCCTTTCCCTTTCCTTTTTTTTCTTCTCTTCCTTTTATACTTTAATTTCTTTGGTCACTCAACAATAGGAAAGCAAGAAAAAGTTATGAAACATGGACAGTTCAAAATAAATGATGCAATTTTTATTTAATACATATTGAATACACATATTTCTTGTGTACTCTAAGATACGTGTGGACATACCATATAGTGTATCCTATCATTTTATTATTTTTGCTTCAAACATATGATTAAGACAAACTTAAATTTGCATAACTTAAACCTTTAAATTTATAAAATTTTATATCTTATATTTTGTAATATTTTATACATTGAGATGTTATATTTATATATATAACTAATAAAAATATATAAAATTTATGCTTTTGATTATATTTTTGCTTGTTCGTGTTCTCATTTTTTTAAAATTATTATATCTGTGTTTGTACTATATCATATTCGTATCTTATATATATATATATATATATATATACTTATTCTGGGGTCGGGAAGAAACCCGCAGCC
This sequence comes from Vitellaria paradoxa, assembly GCA_019916065.1. NCBI lineage: Eukaryota > Viridiplantae > Streptophyta > Magnoliopsida > Ericales > Sapotaceae > Vitellaria > Vitellaria paradoxa. Next base: position 63,354,468 of record CM034234.1, on the reverse strand, counting down.
GCTACCCATGGGTGTACACTGGGTGAAACCCGCAGCCGCTACCCATGGGTGCACACTGGGTGAAACCCGCCCCGTGGCCCTAGCTGGCAAAGAACCACGAGGAGGTAAACCAGCCTAGGCAAGCCCTGGCTGACCGGCTCAGCCGAGAAGGCTATTAGATGGCCCTCCACAATTAGAGAAATGACTGCCCCCAAGAGGAGTCGAACCCGGGACCTATTGGTCCCAAGCTCTTTAGCCCGCCATCCGAACTAACTCGACTACCCCTTTCGGGGCTATATCCATACTTCTTAGAGAAATGGAAAGAAGAGAGAAGATAGAGAGAGAAAATGATAGGCTTGGAATTAGATCATAGGGGTATTGATCCTCTTGATGCAGTGAACAAATTGTAACGATGTCGATTTACGGAGATCGTGGCCGAGGTAAGAGATCCAAGCTCATAAGTTCAAGCGTTTTAGTGGGTTTTTTAGTTTTTCTTTTTTTTTTTTTTTAAATTTGAGATAGATAAGAAATTTTTGTGTCTACTTTTTGATAACTCCGTATTTTCATATCCTCCAAGAGTCCAGTTCAAGTCTGAAAAACTGTCTAGTATATCGGTATGGTGCTTACCAGAGAGTCTCCGATACTTAAATTAGTAAGAGAGTTGAGTAAATATTTTGACAGAGTTTCAGCAAGGTAAAAGTGTCTATACTTGTGTACTTGAGAAGTAGTGATATATATAGAGGTGTGAGACCTATATAGTTAGGATATAAATGAGCTTCACACAACCATGCTTCTCTCCAATCAAGTTACGCTACTCGTATTATAGATCCTAAGGTCGATTCTCTTAATTGGTTATCAAAACCGTTAGTAGTAGGCAGTACTTTTCTGTGCACATATCGCAGAATATGTTAAAAAATAGTTTTACACGTGATTATGACGTAAGTTATCTTATCTTTAATATAACAATTGTTCAAGCTCAATCGAGGTCCCTATTGCTCGGTCAATTCAAGTCATAAGCGTGATCGTTTAAGTAAATTTGTTCAATCGGGTGCATTCTATCACTTCTTGTTATTGCTTGACTTTGTGAGATCTCATGTTTGTATTTATAGAGTCTGCGGAGATTTGAGTTACATGTATATATGGTTAAATGTATGTGAGCATGTGTATTTATAGAGTCTGCGGAGATTTGAGTTACATGTATATATGGTTAAATGTATTTGAGCATGTGTGCGTGCGTTCCATGTTGGATCTTCTCTGCGTGTGATTTTATTGATGATTGTGATACATGGTGGTTTATGTAATAACACGTAAACGTTTAATAATTATCATGATGATTACAATTATAGTCGTAGTGCCATCATATATTTCTTAAATATGAAAATGATAGAGCTACTATTTCAAAGAATATGAAATAATAATTTTGTTTTTGTAATAATTTCAAATCTATTATAATTTATTATATTCAAATATATTATAAAACTTCGATCTAAATTAATAATAATATATTTGAATAACTTAGGTGACATTTAATTTACTTTTTTATTTTCTGTTTTTTATTTTTGTTTTATGTGTTAAAACTCTCAAAACGAGAAAACAAAAATGCTTTATTTTCCTTATTTTGAGATTTTTTTCATTTTTTTTTGTTAAAAGCTCTCAAAACGAATTTTTACCATTTTTTATTTCATGTGTAAAGTTATTTTTGATTTTCAAAAACAAATTTTCAAAACACAAACAAACAAATGAGTTTTAACTTATTTCCTTTATTTTCGAAAGTACAAAATAAAAAATGAATTCAAAACAGAAAATGAAAAACAAAAACAAAAAATACAAAATAGAAAAAATAAACCAAATGAGCTCTTAGGTGTCATTTAGTATATTTATTTTGAATCCGTTTTTTCATTTTACTTTTTTGAAAATAAAAAAAATCAAAATATATTTGGTCATTCTTATTTTCAAATCTTGTCTTAGAAAACAGAAAAGAGTTTTATACATAGAATGCAAAATGACTAAAAGTTGTTTTGGGCATTTTTAACCAAAAACAAGAAAATTTTCAAAATACAAAAAATAAAAATTGTTAAACCCAATGTATTTTTAATTTTTCTCAATTATAAGATCAACAACAAATCTATGAATTTTAAATTCATAAATACAACCAAAACCATAATTTGTTGGCTAGAAATTATTCAGAAGGTGGTCTCACTCATCATCCAGACAAAAAAAGAAAGATGGGCACAAAATCAGGGGGGAAAAAAATTAAACAAAGCAACTGTGAACTTGGAATGTGAGAACATCCCATAAGTAGCATGTACCTTAATCTACACTGGCATTTAGTTGTATACCGAAAAAGTTTGAGATTGTAAAATAATACTAAAAATAAAAATTATTTTTATCTCTTTAACATTGGTTTAAGAAATTTTTTAAAAGAGGTGCGAGAGAGAGTTGTTTTTACTTCAAACCTAACCACCAACTCGATAATTAACAAACATTGCAGTGTTTGATCCTGTCAACAAGGTAATTAGGCATATATTAATTGATTATGAAGCCATGAGCTTAATTAGAAGATTTCTGAATGTCCAAGGAATATTATTATCTAAATAACAATAAAAGAGAACTAATGCTACACTTACGTTCAAAACTAATGTATTACGTTCAAAATCATCACAGTTGTTGAATGTCATCTTCTACATACGATTGTGATGATTTTCAATTAGATTATACTGATCATAACTCGTCATTGTAAAAAAGGTACAAGAAAGAGAACGTAAGTGTAGCATTACTAATAAAAGAGATACACGTTAGAAGGTATTTATGCACTACATATAGATATTACAATTTTTTTAAAGGACCAATTAACAAAATCCCATGAACTATTGCATTGCATCGATCAGTGCATTTTAGATCTATATACACATTTATCTATCAACAATTCTAAATTTTCTAATCCCCTTTTATTCTCCTTCCCAAAAGATTCTGAAATGCAATGAGTGAAAATTAATTAGGGCAAAAAAAAGGATAAGAAAAACAGAAAAGAAAGTGGTCACGAAGTAGCTTCGTTGTGTATATATATATATATATATGTACACACACAGGGCACAAACGTATAATTAACTTAGGTTGAAAATTTCAAACAAGAGATAAAATTAACAACCCACTAACTAATTTCAAACACTCCAACTATATTATAACACTGTCCACAAATTAAAGCCCTTTACATAAAACTAAACTTGTACCAGATATATATCGAAACAACAGCAAGTTAACTGTTCGCTCATCAAAAGGGTATTAATTTGAATTAATAAGATTTCATATTTTCATGTGTGCAGTAGTAGTATTTGCAGTAGTAGTATTTGCAGTAGTAGAACTTCAACCTCTTGTAATTGAGATCACATGGAGGAGGACTCACCGACTTGTTCGATTTCAGAGGCTGGTTCCTCCTCTTCTTCAAAGCAGTGATGATCAATCCCGAAAGATCCATGGCCATCTCCGAAGGCCTTAATGTGGTCTTTTAGGGACCTCTTGTGCTTAAAATCGGACCCACAAAAGCAGTACCAAACCTTGCCACAGTTCTTCTCATGGGTTCTCCAATCTCCTTTCACCGCAAATTGCTTCCCACATTTCCGGCAAGAGAAGGACTTGACTCCGTGCTTTCTCTTGTAATGGGTTTGGAGAGTTCTGAAGTCTTTGAGTGGCCATGCCCTTGGGTGATCAATGTTGTGTTTGCATCCGGGTTCACAGCAATAGCAAGGGAGCCTTAGCATGGCTGTTGGTTGGATCCCCCTCAAAGATTCTGGTCCTTTTCTGTATTGAGATCCATGCCCCCACATATGCATCTGCAACACACACATACATATACGTATAAGAAGAAAAACCCGCGAGAGAAAACTAAAACCAAAAACTACGGAGAACTTACAATTACAATAATTATCTATATATGTGTGTGTGCATGCTATTAAAGTCAATTAATGAATGCATTTTGGAACAGTAGGGGGTTTGATGGTTCTGATTTTCAAATGAGGGAGTCAAATGGAGTTGATGGTTCTGATTTTCAAATGAGGAAGTCAAACGGTTATCTTCTCTCAATTTATGAGTAGCTACTGTGAGGTGTGTTTGTGTGTGTGGGTGTGTGTGCGTGTGTGTGTGTGTGTTTTTTTTTTTTTTTTTGACTGCAGACTGAAAGAATTCACATCGAGAAGGGGTTGTTGGGTCATTGATGAAATCATCACAAAACCCTGGAAGCATAGTGTTTTTTTTACCCTTGTTGCTTTCCCTCTTTACCCACCTGGCAACTGAGTATTTTACCAACTTAAAAGCTTGATTCACCCAAATGCATAAGGGAACATTGCAAGAATTGTTAAATTGAATAAGAAAGCAACTCATAATCTCGGTGAAAGTGCAACATATATATAGCTATTTTTAGTTCAGATCCGAAGGAAAAATAAAATTGAAACCAGACAAACCCCTAAAAAAAGAAGAAAAAAGACAATAGAAGGAATTGGGAGTTGGTGAAGGGAAGAGGAAGCAAATATTAGTTAAAAAAATTCAAAAAATAAAAAGATATCCTCCCCATTTTGAAGCAATAGAAATATGTATAATTTTCCTTAAGATCTCGGTTCTGCAAAACTAAAAGGATGGGAGATTTGCCACCAAGAAAACAAATAAATGGATTAACTACTTGTAAAAATAAATAAAAATAAAAAAGAAGAAAAAATATGGATCTGTGCATCTCCTTCCTCGGCTGGAATGAAAAACCAAAGTGTCAAAGGATTTAAGAAATTAAGAGGTAAGTATTGTGCTACATATACATAGGGGGTTGGTTGTGATATATGTATATATATATATGCCATATTGGCGCAAACCTGCAAGTTATTGTATCTATTGAAGCTCTTGCAGCAAACTGGACACGAGAACTGTGTAGGACCAATGAGGATCTGAGAGGGTGAGGGAATCCAGTACTGACCCTTGTTTAATCTGCTCAAAGGATACCCAGAAACTACAGTACTAACATTACCCTCTTGTTGATCTGAACAAAGGGAGGACTTAGAAGAATTACCCAAATCAGAACTAGGGCTAGGGAGCCCTATATGTAGGGCTACAGTTACACTTTCATCACCACCACCACCAGCAGTGGTAGACAAATTAATGCTCTCAATATCTCTGGACTTGTTGCTCTTGTCATGATGATGATCTGATCCCATGGCACTGCATGAGGACTCACGGTGATCTTGTGCTCTGGTGGTGCTTAGGTTGTTCAGAAGAGGAAGGGCTTCTCTCAGTGGAGGTGAGGGAGGTGAAGATTTGTAGTTGGTAGTAGCAGCGTTGTTTATTGCATGAGGAGGGTTAGAGCAAGAAGAGGTGGAGGAAGAAGAAGAAGACGAGTAGTATGAGTTATGAGGCATGAAGTTGAACCATCCCGTGAAGAAATTTGAGTAGGGGTCTGCCATTGTGAAAGATGGCTTTAGTACTTTTGATGATAACTAAACACGCACACAAACAGAGATGGTGTGTATATGTGTCTCTCTGTGTATATAGAAAAAGAAAGAGAGGAAAGAGAAGGGGGTATGGGGAGGGGAGGATAGGGAGAGTGTGCTGTGTGCACAAGGTAATTTTTTAACCTAAAAGAGTAATGCTTCCTAGTGACACTGGAATTAAACCTGAAAATTTACCCCCCCTGCAAGCCAAGGGAAAACAGATGGGAAGATAATAAAAGGAAGAAGAAAAGCCAAAAACAAAGGTCAGTGATTAGACTAGTAGTTTTGTCTCCTCAGAGAGAGAGAGAGAGAGATCTAGAGAGAGAGAGAGAGTGAGAGAGAAAACATTCTGTTATATATGTATGACTTTATCTTACTCCAAGCAACAAATAGTTTTGAGCTCATCAACCAGCAGTTGCTTTGGTGGGTGTGTTTACTGTTTATTTCACATGTAAGGTTTAGCCTCTTGTTCCTTTCACCACTGTTCCTTTAAATGCTTTTATAATTGGCTTGACTCAGTCAATAAATACATCAGAGCAAATCCGCTTGTTCTGGTCATGATGCGTGTGAATTTAGATAACCCTAAATCACCATAATTATGTTGGTTTATTCACACTGGCTATATGGCTAATAGTTAAAAGCCAAAACAAAATTTAATTGTTTTCAGGATAAGGAAGGGAAAAAAAAAGTTTAGGGTATAAAAAAGGCCACAGGTCAATGAATTAAAATGGCTAATTGAGCATGTTCTCTTTTCGTATGTAGTGATTTTGAGTCAATTTAATGTCGTGATCATTTTAATTAAAATTTTTCATGGTTTATCAATCCTAAGTGATTTGATCATATCTACATCAATTAATATATTCAAAATATCAAGAGAAGCCATGACATCTTGAGAAATAATAAAATATTAATTTAATTTTTTATATAACTTTTTGAATTCTCTAAAGAGTTAATTATTACGTATTACTCGATATTATGATGTAACGCGGTAATTGTATGAAAAATTAGGCAATTGAAATTATTGTCACAGTTGCATCGAAAGATAAGCGATTGAGTTAGTTGCCGCCACTATGACTTTCAACCATGTTTTAGGAACTAATGGTGGGTTTGGTGTTTGTAGGAGGAAATATACATAAACATATATAATGAAAAATGTTCCTATTGCCTCTTAGGTTGTTCTTCTTTTTCCATTTCCCTTAGTATCTATTTTAACTGAAGCACGTAGTATAATCACAATATTTTTTCACCGTAAGTAAGGTTAATTAAGATAAAGACATCGTTTGGTGTGCTAAAAAATAAAAAAAAAATTCTAAAAATTTTTAAAATATATTAATTTTTTATCTCACTGCACGAATTACGAACCTATAATTTATCTCATTTTATTTTACTTTTGAACATTCTAACCACACCCAAAATGTGGAATTATTGTCCCCTTTTAACCAAAAAAAAGCGAAAAGTAAAAAGTAAAAAATGTTCCTACACAATTCTAATTGGTAGTTTATTGAGCGCGGATGCATTTGTGTCTGTCAAAATCAGAAGTTATTGAAGTGATATTGATAGCCTTATTAGTCAATAACAAAGACACCATGATATATATATGGTACAGTGGTAAAAATAGTGCAGCTGTTCGGATTCGTTGTCAGGAAAAAGATGAGGAATGTATTATTAGAAACATATTAACAAAGACGTACAGTTGACAGCTTAATCTTTGTGGTACCATCGCTGATTGAATTAATAGTAGTTTTTAAGAAAGAACGATGAGGTAAATACAAGAATACTCTCTCTAAATTTAATTGAAAGAAATAATATATTTCATTTTTTAAAATAATTAATTAAATTGTGACAAAGAGACCGAAATTTTTTTTTCCCGTGAATTTTCATTAGTTCAAATGAAAAATGACCCCCATATGCTAGGACATTAATTAAAATCTCATAATTTCTTTTTAGCTGAACTGTATTTTTGAAGCCATGCATATACATATTACATCTAGCAAGCCATAGAAAATATAGTAGTCAAAATTATACATTTCAAATATAATCTCTCTCCCTCTCTCTCTCTCCTCTCTCTCTCTTTCTTTTTTTTGTGGGATTTGGTGTCGGTATAATGCTGTTTGAGATGAAGAATTACACTGTGACAGGAAAACGATGGGCAAGAATAAAGCTAATGTTATAAAAGAAGGGTTGGATGTGCAGCTTGCAAGATAGTGATTTACCAAGAACTATATATATATATATATATATGGTGAATGGTGTAAATTATATATATATATAATTTTCCTCAATGCGCTAGAGATTATAAATACTTGCTGCAACAAGATTAGACATTTTTTTTCAACTTATATAGAGTTACAGTAGCATCAAGATTCTGCAGCTAGCTACTCCTGGCAGATTATATATATAGAGAGAGAGAGAGAGAAAGGGGGAGGAGAGGTCAGGAGGTACTGTTGGATGGAGATTGTTAACAAATAATGAATGCAATGCTTTCCTGGATGCTGAATCATGAGATGGTGCAAAAGATGGACTTAGAAAAAGCTGCACAAGAATAAATATTCATTGCACTATTTAAAAAAAAAACAAAAACAAAAACAAAAAAATTAAGTTCCAGACTTGTGTGTGTGTATCTTGAAGCGCATATATATATATATATATATAAGTATTGTACCTTCCTTTATATATATATATATAAATATAGAGTTTTATAGTTTTAAGGTTTAGCTAATTTACTTAATCAACTGACTTTTTTAACCTAACACATATTTAGGATCCGTTTGAGAAACCCAGTTAGTAGCCGATTTTTTTTAACTTTAACAGTGCTTGATTAATTTTACCTTCTTACATCTTAATATTTTTTTAAACTTTCAAATGTAAAAATGTCAAATTAACAAAAATTAAAAATCTATCTAAAAGAAAGTCACTTTTTTTTTTCTTCCCAAACACAAAGTTAACTAACTTATTTTTAGTTAGCTACTAGTTAGCTAAGGGTGCGTTTGGAGTCCCAACCAAATCCAAAAATTTTCAAAAGTGTATTTTAAAATTATTGTGTAATGATTGTAGAATGTTTTATTTGATTTGATATAAAATTGTTAAAAATATATAAAGTGACACATGTCAAAATTTTAGTGGAAGATTTTGAAAAATTTTGGAGTTTTGTGAATTTTTTTGTACACGTGTCAGATCACTTTTTTTTGAATTTTGGTAAAATCCGTTGGAACGGACCAAAATGGTGCATTCCAACGGCATTTCAAATTTTTTGGCAGATGTGTCAGCAGTAAACCGTGTCAGCTTTTGGATTTTTTTAGATTTTTTTGAGGCTCCAAACGAAGCCTAAAAATAAATTAACTTTTTTCTCAAATCAAGCCTTAAAGAGGAAAATACTATTATAAAAATATGTAGGTTGAGACTAGTACACCAACAAGGACAAAAAATTTATGTTATTCCTTAACGGGGAATCAAATAATGAGAGTACTTAGAATTGTAAAAAATAGTATAAATTTTATAAAAGTTATAATTTTAATATTCATGCGGTAAATAAAAAATTTTAATTTTAAAAAGATTTATAAAAATTTATGAATTTTTTTTAAAACTTTAAACGGGCCTAATGTATATATGTATAATGAATATATATATATATATATGTATGTATGTATGTATGTATGCATATGCTTCAGGTGATAGTTGATTGATAATTTGATATCTTAAGAAAATTAATTTAAGTCTAGATTTAGTTGTTTACAATTAATATCTTAATTTAGACTTCAAAATGTAGGTCGAATTACAAAAATCTTGTTTTGCCACGTCGCAGCATTTAGAATTAATTAATTATTATTATTATTATTTTTCTGGGAGAAAAGATAGAACCGTCAGAACTTCTTGAAAGAACGCACACTTATTTGTAGATGTTCAAGTACATCTTCGTAATGACATAAATCCTAATGGACAAAATCAAAACTTGGTTTTGCACAACCCATAATATAATATATAATTACATTTTCTTAATAAGGACCCTTTGACCTGTATGTTGACTATTAGCCACGTTGGAAGATTGAATCTAGGGTAATGACTTAAATCCTAAGAGTCCGATTGGATGGAGTATAAACCTCCTCCAAAAATTATAACTGTGGGTCCCACCTTTTGTCATTGTTTGGATGGTAAATATTTGCCCCTCTTCCCCCCTCTTAACTTTCCCCTTTTTTTTCATTTTCTCTCTATTGAGAGATAATTTTTGGACACCCTCAACTTTAACTAAAAGTTATCCCTCTTTAAACTTTTTGTTTTTTACGTTTTTAACTATCGTTAATATTATTGTTAAGTTGATCAAAATAAATATAATGCTAGTAAAAAAAAATAGATAGGCTAACAAGTCAAAATAAATATAATTAAAAAAATTTGAATAATAACCAACCATTCAAAAGTACATATTTAAAAAAAAAAAGTTCTTTAAATAAATTTAAAAAAAATTAAATTTTCGATGAAATGAATAATATAACTTTAAATTATCCAAAAATAATTAAATAGAATGGGTTTTACAATTTAATATTTAATTTAATGAGTAATCAAATTTGGGACACCACAAGGACAAAAGAGTCATTTGACTACTTTTTCCATCATTCACCTCCTCTTATTTATAAAACATTCAAATCAAGTTAAAAGTTATCCCCCTCTATAAAATCACATCAATGTGGGCCAATTCTCTAAAAATAATACCCCTCTCTAAAACTTATTCTCCTTAAATTTTAGCACCATCCAATCGTGTTATAATGGACAAAATCAAAACTTGGTTTTGCCCAACCCATATATATAATATATAATTACATTTTCTGAATAAGGGCCCTTTGACCTGTATGTTGACTATTAGCCACGTAGGAAGATTGAATTTAGGGTTATAATGGAGTTGAGTTTTGGTTTATTCAAATTCAGCTAAATTATATGTATATATCGCTACAAGAAAAAACATTTTTAGCAATCATTTTTCATGACAAAAATTAAATTTGGTCGCTAAATATTAATTTTTAGCGACTAAACATCATTTGGTCGCTAATAATTTATATTTAGCAACCAAATATAAATTGGTTGCTAAATCTAAGACATTTGGCGACTAATTGATCACAAAAAATTAACCTTTAACGACCAAATATTAATTTAGTTGCTAAAGAGTTCTAAAATATTTCTATCCATTTTTTGGCGCCAACAATGACTTTTTGGCTACCAAAACATTTGGTCGCGAAATATTTTCATAATTTTTGACATTTATTTTTAGTGATCAAATAAGTTTGGTCACTAAATTTCAGGCATTTGACGACCAAGTGGTCGCTAAAAGTTAACTTTTACCGACCAAATATTAATTTAGTCGCTACAGAGTTCTAAAATATTTCCCTCCATCTTTTGGCACCAACAATGGCTTTTGGCTATCAAAACATTTGGTCGCGGAATATTTTTGTAATTTTTGACATTTATTTTTAGCGACCAAATAAGTTTTGTAACTAAATTCTAGGCATTTGGCGACCAATTGGTCGCTAAAGGTTACCAAAAGTTAACCTTTAGCGATCAAATATTAATTTAGTCGTTAAAGAGTTCTAAAATATTTTCCTCCATCTTTTGATGCTAATAATGACTTTGGTTACCAAAACATTTGATCGCGAAATATTTTCATAATTTTTGACATTCATTTTTAGCGACCAAATAAGTTTTGTGGCTAAATTTCAAGCATTTGGCGACCAATTGGTCGTTAAAAAAATCTCTTCATCGACCAAATATTAATTTAGTCACTAAAAAAATGAAATGGATAAATAAAAATAATTAAATTTTATTTCTTTCTCTATTTTTCTCTCAAACAAATTTATTTATCTCTTTGTGTGATTTAAATTAGATTTCATAAATTTATTTTAACGTTTATTTATTAATTTTAATTAATTTATAAAAATTATCAAATATTATAATCATAGATCAATAAAAAAATGTTACCAAATTAATGCCAAAACTAAATTCACCAAATCAAATTTAGATATTTTAAATGTATAATCATTTTTTATTTCAAAGTAAATATGTTGGAGTAACCTTTATAGTTTGTATGACTTATAATCAAGTGAATATTAAACATTTTAATATCTAATAATTGTTTAGTGTAATTTAATATTAATTATATTAAAGTGACATTATTTTAAATTTAAAAATAAAAATAACAAATATTATTTATTAATTTTAAGTAATTTTATTTTTTTATCTTTTTAGAACTTATTTCCAAATATAATCACCTAAAATATTTTTTTATTAGAAATAAATTCTTAAAATAGTTTTCAAAAATTCTGCTTTTTAAAAATAATTTTCTAAGACTAAAACTAAATGCGACTAAATTATTTTTAAGAATATAAATACAAAATGAAGAAAAATATATATATAGTGAGTCATGATATAACTAAATTAAAAACATATATTAAATATGTGCTACACGTACGAATTGGAGCAAAATAAAAAAAAAAATTTTAAATTATTTTTAGTTAAATATAATAGTTATTCATAAACTATTTACTAAATATTTATATAGTTTCATATATTGTTTATGATTTCAAATTATTGAAACAAAAGTTAAAATAATTAAATAAAAATAATAAAATTTTTTATTACTTTTGCTAACTAATTAGTCTATAAAGGAGCACCTCTTGCAATCAATTGGTTGGTAAAAGTGTTAAAAAATTATTATAAAAAAGTTAAAATAATTAAATAAAAATCATAAATTTTTTTATCATTTTTGGCGATCAATTGGTCACTAAAGGCGTACCTATAGCGACCAATTAGTCGCTAAAGGGACACCTTTGTTGACTAATTGGTCGTCAAAAGTGATAAAAGTTTATTTATATATACAAAAAAGTGTAAAATATATATACAAATAATAACTTGCCCTAGTGGTCAACCACATAAACTTTCAAAGAAACGGCACGAGTTCAAATCTTAGCAACAATAACAAAAATCTCAAAAATATAAATTCAACACGTGGCAGAATCATAGGCTAACACGTGGCGGAATCATAGATCGACACGTGGCATAACACAAGTTGCCATGTCGTATGATGACATGTCAGCAAATTATGTCACATGGCGTCACATTTGAATTTTTTTTTTAAATTAATTAAAATTTCCAATTATAGCGACCAATTGGTCGCCAAAAACTAACATTTGGCGACTAAATTTTTGGTCGCTAAAGAGTAAACTTTTGCCGACCAAATATATGTTGGTCGCCAAAAGTGTATCTTTTAGCAATCAAAGTTTGATTGGCAAAAATTATACTTTTACCGACTAAATATATTTTTGGTCACCAATACCTTTTGCCACTAGCCTTTGCTGACCAACGGACGATCAAATTATATTTGGTCGGCAAAAGTTTTAGCGACCAAAAAATAACTTTTTGCGACTAAATTTTTAGTCGTTAAAAGTGTTTATTGTTGTAGTAACTATTAGTAAATTTTGCATGCATGCTCTTGAGTTTGATTTGACAAAAAACAATTTACATTTAAGTTCGATGGTAAATAACTCGACTAAGGGTGCGATTGGTGGACAAAAATTTGGTGAAAATATCTGAAAATATCTCAAAATCTCTATTACATTTTTACACATTATTACCTTTTCAAAGTTTAAAAAAAAGTTCAATATCTTTAAAAAAAATCGATAACTAGAATTCGATTAATTAAATAGTAAAATTTTTTTCGCCATTCTCATCATGGATTTCTAAACTACCAAATGACACATATTTTAACTATTTTTTTAGATTTTCTTGAAATCGTTCTGACGGATTCGCACAACTAGCTGCCGTGTAGAAATCGTTTTTACGGATTGTAGAAACCGTTTTTACAAATTATAGTGTAAAAAAGTCATGACTAATACAAAATTTTAAATCCATTCAAACAGAAATGCAATTTGTCGGAACGGAAAATCTTACTATTCATCTCCAAAAAACACAGTTTGAGATGTGTGTACCAAATGAAAAAAGTTTCCCAAACTACAATTTATCTCACTTTTTATCACTCTAAATATACCTTAAATAAAATATGATTAAAAATATAATAAATTAAAATAAATTTTTTAACTGAACCAAAATTATGTTATTTCATTAAATTAAATGATTTGTTAGATATATATATTATTTTATATAATTTTTAAGATAAATTCTTTCAGATTTAAGTTAAAATTTAAACTTTAATTTGAATCACAAATTAAATTTAAATTTAACTCGTTAAACTCACGAATCGAATTGAAATTCAATTCCTTTAAAAGTGAACTCAAACAATTACAATGGAGACCACCACTAATATATATATCAATTGCTCAACTCAAAGCTACTTGTGTGAGATAAACGAGGCTAAGAAAAAGATTAATTGTAGACTAGCTAGCACAATTCCTCTTTCCCAAATCATTCACATTTTCAATATGCCATGAACTTTGGGTGAGGAACTCTTTTCTTCAATGCATCCATCCAATTGCAAGTTTGAGAGTTGAATTTATTATATATTATAAGAACCTTGCAGAGGCCTATGGTCAAACACAGTAAATTGTGTGGAAGATCCAAACATAAAGAAAAGAAAGTCAGCCCAGATTGCAGAACTTCTCGTGTCTACCAAATTGTTGCTGTTAATGTCATGTCTAATAATGAAAAGACATTTATGCCCTTTAATTCTTGGGCTACATAACAAAAATGTCTTTCAATTGATTTCCGCATTCTCTTGCATGGGACAATTGGGTCTCAAATCAAAAGTGCCGCTGTTTAATGAACAACAAATTTGAAGAAGACAAAAAAAAAAATATTCTCGGCTTTTTTTATTATTTTTTAAAAATTGTATTTAATTGCATGTTGGTATTTAACATACACAAAGTTCTCCAGGAAAGTCTTTTTTTCTATCTACCACAGTTGAGTGATTCTTTAATATTAGATTAATGTTGTTTCCAAGACTGCACGAGTGTGTATCTTTGGTTGCGAGCCTTTTAGGTCTCCGAGTTTGCTTCAGCAGTTCAGGAATGGGGGTTGGTATTTTCAAACATTTCTGCTCCCTCAATTTGGAAATCCTATAAAGACCAAATCCCACTCATTCTTTTTTTTTTTCCTTTCCAAATTACTAATATTTTTTAAAAAATTCTAAATAAAGTTCAGTAACAACAGTTTTAACAAATAATAACGGTCGATGTAATAATAACAAAAAATAACGAATGTAATGAAGATGTAATAAAAAAAAAATAAAGTATAAAAGAAACAAAGGAGTTTAAAAAACGTTACAACGTTACATAACGATAGTGGCTGATTTTTAAAATTTTATGAAATTACTTTATTTCTGACAAAAATTTAAAAAGAGTTAGTTGTTGTTTTCTCATAATGTTTGGAGGTTCATAAGTTAACAAACCGTTGAACAATCAATAGAATAAGAACTTAAAAAATATATTCTTTGTAAAATAAATTTGTGGAAAATTGAATTTTGAAATTTAAAATTAAAAGGTTCTCTATATATGCCTAACTAGTTGTATAAAAGACTTAGAAGTGAAATTCTAGGGCTTCACTTTAGAGTTTATAAATTGGTATAGTTAATTAATATTTGGTATCAACAATAATTACTGTTAATAGTGTTGTGTGTAATAAATGTTCGGAGAAAGTTAAAAGAAAATTCGAGTTCCTTTTTTTTTTTTTACCAAACGCGCAAATCCCATCTAACTTGCTTAACATTAGAGCCCAATTGGATGGTACTAAAATTTTAGGGAAGAAGTTGAAGAAAATTTGAGTTCCTTTTTTTTTTTTCCAAACGCGCGGATCCTATCTAACTCGCTTAACATTAGAGCCCAATTGGATGGTACTAAAATTTCAGGAAAATAAGTTTTAGAGAGGGTATAAGATAAAATGGGGTATCATTTTTAGAAGGTTGACCCACATTAATACGATGTTTATGGAGGGGGATAATTTTTTACTTGGTTTGGATGTTTTATAAATAAGAGGGGGTGAATGATGGAAAAGAACAGTCAAATGACTCTTTTGCCCTTGTGGTGTTCCAAACTTGATTGCCTATTAAATTAAATATTAAATTGCAAAGCTCACTCTATTTAATTATTTTTGAAGTTATATTATTTATTTCATTTAAAATTTAATTTTTTATAAATTTATTTAAAGAATTTTTTTTAAATATGTACTTTTGAATGGTTGGTTATTATTCAATTTTTTTAATTATATTTATTTTGACTTGTTAGTTTATCTATTATTTTTTTACTAGCATTATATTTATTTTGATGAAGTTAACAATACAGTTAACGAAGGTTAAAAACGTCAAAAGTAATCAACTTAAAGGGGGATAATTTTTGACTAGCCCCAAGAGTGCCCAAGAATTATCCCCCAAGGGAGGGAAAAATATAGGACCCATGCCAAAATTTATCCGAAGGGGGAGAAATTGGCTTGCCAAACAATGACAAAAGTGTGGGACCCACACCTATGACCGGATATTAGTTTTGGAGGGGAGAAATTAACTTGCCAAATAATGACAAAAATGTGAGACCCACACCTATGACCGGGTATTAATTTTGGAGGGGGATTTTGGCTACATCCAAGCAGGCCCTTGGTGTTGAATCTCATACCTTAGATAATTCTAGTTTGGATTTACCGAATTTATTATTTTTGACAATTATATGTTTAAACCAATCAAAAAGTGCCAGCAGCAGCGAGCACTCTTGTCCGTGTATGACATGCAACTGGTGAAAGAAATTCTTGGTTGAGCAGAAAATAGAATAAGGCACTGTTTGGATAGTTAAAAATTTATCTAAACTAACAAAAATTTATAAATATTTTTTAATTTATTTGAATCAAATTTCTTCCCATATTATTTTATATTAATTTAAAAAAAAAAATTTTTGTCATTTAAACACTGCATAAGCACCTTTTTGCACAAAAGAACAGTCATTAAATGATTAGTAGTAGTCGACTACTTCCGTACAAAGGATGTTTGGTTGGTTGGTTAATTAAAGTTTGGCTAGAAAGTATAGTAAAAATATAAAAATTTAATGTAAAAGTGATATATGATAAAATTTAATTAAAAAAAATATAAATAATTAATAAAAATTAATAAATTTTAATTAATTTTAACTAACCAAACACTCTATAAATAAAATTTGATGTACCCATTCATTTATTGAATAACTCTCTGACGTTGAAATGTGGGTAAAGCAACAGGACCCTACCCTGGGTAAAACTCCCTCATTCTCTTCTCTCTCCTTTTATTTTTCCATGTTATGGGTACATTATCTACAGAGCAGATCAGGCAATATAATGGGCAAAGATAAAGAGTGGAGGTTGACAGATTAGGGACTTTAAGGGGACATGCATGGGTGGGGGATGTCAGTAGGGTATATATACATATATATATATATATATATATGCATGTATGTATGTATATGCTAATTAAATGGGTTATGCTAAAATTGCAAAATGGTATGATTGGAAGTCACTGTTCACATACCGAAATGATGTCATTCACACTTTATTCGCATTTGTTGCTCCTTTGCTTTCTGCATGAAAGGGATTGCATAAGACTCGCTCTCTCTCCACAGTTTGGTGCAATTTCGGATGCCGACAGAGAGCCATAATAGCCACTGAATTAGTTTCCTCAAAATTTTAAACCCTCTCCTTTCACTCTTCAGTGCTCCACTCCTTAACTAAGTATGACAGTTGCGAGAGAAATGTTTTACCTTTTCTTCCACTATGGGTGTGTTTGTTTGCTAGACATAAATAAAAGATTAGAAATGTCATTACTTTTTTATTGATTAATTTAATTTTAATTTGTTATTTGATTTGTGGTATTATATATTTGAATTGAATTGAATTTCATTTCTCCAGAATGAGATATATGCCATCTCACGTGAGACGTGAGATGACATATCCTTTACTCTCAAATTTGTTTTCTGTCAAAATTTGAAGGCTTATGTTAAATCACATCTTTTATTTTACTTTATATTTTATAAATCAAATACTAAAAAAATAATCTCATATAAAAAATTAATCTCATATTATATCAAATCTCATATATTGTCATATGATATTATTATATTTTGTTATCTAATCTCTCAAATCAAACATGCCTTATATATAATTTTTACACAATATTTGTGACTATGAAGAAAAAAATATACATATACATATATATAAACACTAAATTTTTTTTTTAAACAAGATAGTACCAAAATTTTTACCATAATTTGTTCCCGAAATGTTATAAGCATATTAGTATATATAGTATTTTTAAAAACGATATGTTCATAAATACTTATGCCATTTTGCTAATAAATTGTCACTAATTCTAGTAAAATAATATTAATTTTTTATATATAATTTAACAAGTAATGCATGTAACGAATTTACTAGAAGGATGTGTTAATTTTTTGAATCTATCAAGTTGAAAAATATTTTATATACTAAAGTTTTTTTTTATTACATAAAATGTCACTTTCACGTTATTCTAATAATATATTTTGACCAACACTCTCGATAGAATACCATTTTCCTAGTTTAATTTGTTGAGATAAAAATCTAACGAGAAAATGATTTTTTTAATTCATTCATAAAAAATAAATATATAAAAATAATTTCATTTTTCTTATAATAGCATTAACTTAATATATTAAAATAATAGCAATAATTTCTTTACATTCATATTTTTTATTTATTTTCTTCTTCACCGTGTACGCAAGGCAGTCGTTGATCAGAAACATGCAGGCAAAGCCAAGATCAGGCCCTCTGGGGATGATGAAATACTTCAAGAATCAATAAATAATTTTCATGAAAGTATATGTATAATTAGTTTTTCTATTTAGTTTTTCAGATGTGGACAAACTTGGACCGGGCCAAATTTGATCCAATTTATGACTGAATTAATTGATCTTGAATAGGATCCACATTCAAACTGATTGGCTTACGAAATTAATATCTGTACCTTACTAATGGCGTTGTCGCTGTAGGAGTACTAGGGAAACAAAAATGGGAGACATTAGGCGGTGTTTGGATGACTCCAAAAAAAAAAAAAAAAAAATTGGTGTAAAAGTGAGACGTGGCAAAATTTAATTGGAAGAAATTACAAAAAATTATAACTTTTTGTAACTTTTGGAGTGCCAAACACCACCTAAAACAAAAATAAAAGGAGAAACCAATCAACAGGAGAAAGTTTCACACATTACATGGTTTTCACGAGAAAGTAAATATCATCCTAAACATTTCACCACTCTAATGGGAGACTTGAACTCATCAAGTGACCTCCACAAATTTGAGTTACTATTAAAGCACATCATTCACCAATGTGCAAATGCAACTAAATAATTTTGCCACTTCAATTTCCACCCACTTTCCAGAAATCTCATCCAATTACTGAACCAAAGAAAAGGCTGGAGTCAGGACTCTGAAGAGACATATATAAAGTACATACATATATTATACATATGCCCCAGTTGGGTCTTGCGCAACAAAACAAAACGCCAATTCCTCAAGTCTACAAAACTTGCCTCAATAAATGAATAATGAACATCCAGCAGAAGTCCATTCTGGGGCCTACAATAATTGCCTCTCAGTGTTTAAACCTCCAGCAAAAACCATGAATTTTGTGGCATCATCGTCATCTGAATAAAGCCTCGAGTCACGCTTAACCACCAATTGAGGTGCCTAATGTCCTCTTTATCACCTGCAAGATAGCACATTATTGTCAAACATCTATAAAGGCAGCCCGCTTAGGATTTACTGATGTTTGTTAGCTAAAATACAAAAACATAAAACCAACAGGGTTAGATCAACTAGGAGGTCACAGGTTCAAAACTCCCCAAATGCAGACTGTAGGAAGGTTGGTAGATGGACCTCCGTAGCTTATCGAATCGTAACAAGCGATGGGATTTGAACACCGCCACTAAGCAAGTCTGTGACTTACTACAACATGTGTTGAGAGGTTAATGCATGTGGCTCCAACAAAGCAGAGTGGATATCTCATATTGGTAAGCCTTTACAATACAAAAATATAAGGCATTTCTCATGTGAATCTAAGTTTCTATTAGCCACAGCATGCAGGGAGCCAAATTGCAACACAAAACAGCAAAATAAAGAATATGGAAGAGCAAGGTGGGTAAACATGAGAGAAAAATATGCATTTGAGTAAGTTTAGCACTAAATCAGTTTGACATAACCCCCCCCCCCCCAAAAAAACAAAAAACAAAATATATATATATATATATTGTTAAAAGTTATCCCACATCGGCCATTAATAAAGTTATTTATCCCATATCATAGATGGATTTCTCTCATCTTAACATCTAGACTTCAACGTTGAAGCCCCTTCTCTTAAGTATTGTTGGGCTTCTTCGCATAGTATCAAAGCTGGTTTTCAACTTGGCTTCCCCATAATCCACATTAAGCCTATATCCATGTGGGCCAGCATGAGGGAGGCCGTTAGAAGTTATCCCACATCGACTCATAAGAAAAGTTAATTCTCCCATATAAGAAATAGATTTCCCTCACCTTAACACCTATGTTTTGGAAATTAATAAAATAAAAAAGAATAAAAGGAAGGGTCTAATTAGAGTATTGATTGTGCCTAGGTAAGATTCACGCATCAAACATTTTGCCTCAGCACAGGTGATTGCCATTTTGTGGACAAAGTGATCAGCCACTGTAGTTGTAACTGCAGATAGCAACTGTCTACAGGGTTATCAAAAGGACAGTATGGCAGATAACAGACCTCCAATTTAAAGATGATAAAGACAACTTCCAGGAGCTTCAAGATCATTTTAGCACGTTGTCGCTGTCTGGAGCCATCCCTGAACAGAAAATAATTAGCCAGGCATACTTCTGCAAGTTTACCCAATTCCTACATTTACAGCACAAATAATTGATAGCGCAGGAAAATAACTAAAGAATTCAATCTTTCTTCCCAGATGGGAAAAGAATGATCCACAACAAGACCTGCTTGTAAGAAATGCTCTGCTGTTCACTTGGTCCGGTTTTGGCTCTTTTCAACTAGAAAGAACACCATTCCTGAAGAATTGCATCACCTTGAATAGGGTCACTCATGTATGAAAATTGATAACTTTATCATAATGTTTCTTCTGTTGTGATTTTGAGGCTCTCCTTAGTCAATACCAAGAATTAAACATTGCAAGCAGACCACAATTTTCAAATTTGCTCCTTTATGCATACAATGAATGTTTACAAGGAAAAACAATTAAGCACAGATCTCGTATTAAGCATTACTAAATAGAAATACAAAAAGCAACATTACCATTAGCCATTATAATGAGACAACCTTGTGTACAACCAAAAAATAAGAAACAAGAACCAAAAAGAAGTTGATACTGATACAAGCCTCACAGAGACAGTACTTGTGGCATTCCCTTCAAATATAATTCCAGTCAAAACATCAACAAGTAACATCAAAACATAAAACAAACAAAGTAGATAATGAAAATACTACCTTTTTTCAGTGAGATGACATGTTGCATCCACTGAGAAAAGGCAAATCCCATAAATCTTGCACAGAAATGGATATGACCTGAAGGGTATTAAAAGATCATAAATAAAAGAACTCTCAAAACAAATAAACAAATAAAGAACATAAATGAAAGCCATATGACAAAACCAAAGCACAATTCTTACCACCCTTAAATTTTTGTTAATAAACTTTTGTTAATTATATCTTAAGGGTATATTTTGAAATTTAGAAAAAAATAATTTTTACCATCAGATGACTAAAGAAATCTTGATGTGAATGGGGAATCTATAATCAAAATTTAAAAGTAGGGTAAGCTAAAGTAATTTCCAAAACTTGAGAGGATCTATCTCACTTTTCAATAAACCTCAAGGGATGTAAATGTAATTTACCCTATAAATTATTAACGGTCTAGACTTTAAATTTTACAAGCAAAACATTCATCTCAGTAATCACAAAGGCAATCAATCACCCTTCCTCCTTCCCTTAAATTTTTCTAGGAAATAGAGCTGGACTGAATGTGATTTTCCATCAAACTGCAAACAATAATTGAATTTTAACAATGCAAGGAAATTTTGAAAATATTATAAGAGGCCAACTTCTTTCTCCAAAAATAAAATAAAATAAAATCCAAGAAATTTCCCGTGCATACCATGTTGTCAAAATCAAATTATGTCCAAAAAAAAAAAAAATCGAAACAATCAACTAGAGCAAGGGAAACAATCAACTAGAGCAAGGGACCATGTTTATAGGGCCTAGTCAGAGCAGAAACTATTTATGTGCTTGTCATGACATACGCCCAATTCAACTTGTAAGGCCCACCCTCCCCCTCAAGCTGTTCTTGATGCCTATTCTTCTAGCCATGAAGACTTGGCATTAGGTCACATGTAAGAGAAATATAAAATATTGGCAACAGTGGACTTCAACTAAATTTTACAAGCACAGAATTGATGTAATCAGAAAGGTACAGTTCAATTCAAACTCTTCTGGTTGTTACTCGCTGTATACAGTTCCGAATAAGGCACAATTTCAACAACCACTAATTTTCTGCATAAAAAATTTCGGACCGACACAATGCAAGTGAGCCGACTCCACAACAATCCAAAAAAGACAGCAGGTGGTAGGCATAAACCAACTCATTGTTTATATCACAGGGCATCTTCCTATATAACTCAGGACATTAAGGCAATCTACAGATTCTAAACCAAAAATGTTCACTGTATAGAGGATGAAGTTTCCAGCAAGCTAATAGATTTTTTGAAACAGTGGCATCCAATGCGTGGTAAATGAACTTCCAACAGCTATGAGGGGGTTAATAAAAATTTTCAGAGTTTTACAATAAAAGGTGTGCAAACTTAAATAGCAGTAGAGATAAAAGATATTTGAAGTTAAATGACAGTCTAGAGATGAACATTTCTGCTCTCTAGCTGATAATCCAACCTAGATAGAGATAGTTTGTATTCTCATAATTATCCTCAAGGATGGCTCTCAGACAATTGGATATTTTCACCATTAAGGAGGAGGTCATTAGAATTTTTCAATAGGCTTTGCCATTGGAACTAACTTATCTAGATGATAGCATCTTGGATGTAGCATCAATTTGTGCAGTCAGGCCTATATACAATGATGTTTAGAACGTGGCTCAACACCTATAAGGTGAGACTCGTGAAGTGCCTACATTGCAGGTGATAGAAAACATAAAGCAGTGGTAAAAGTTTTTTATTTCTAATTTTTAAGGGGCCAAGCACTATATGGACTTTGGACTCACGGCTTAAATATTATGTTGACATTATTCATATACTATTTTGCAGAAATCACATTCAACAAGTTAGCATCAGCTTCTTCCATGAGAAGTTTCCCTGGGACAGGTCTTTTTCATTTTCCAGTAAAGTCTCCAATGCCAACTCTGGTGTTTCGTTTTATTATTTATACTTCTTATTACATTATTTATACTTCTTATTACTGGTTAAGGCTCTTAGTGGATAACAACATAGTGGGTAGAGCAACTTCAAACTACTAAATACTGGAAACAACCAGGGCACTTGGATTCAAAAGAAAAAATAAGAGAGAATCCCCAAATATAATCAAAATCAAGTGATAACAACTAATTTCCTTTTTTTGCTCTAGTAGCACATACATAGCCGATCCCAACTAGTTTGGGACTAAAACTTTATTTTGAGTTGAATTGTGTTTTAGCACATCCATAGGCAATTAAAGCACTCAGAACAATGGTTCCAAAAATCGTTATATATGCCACACAATCTTATAATCCATTATGATTAACGCATTGATTATTGTTGATAATAAAACAATCAGGTTGATGGTTTGACCGACATTTTTAACAATACAGCCATTATGGTCCTCCATATACCTTTTTTAAGCTTTATTCCTTCTATTATCTCTATTTTGCTTTCTTCTTTTTGCCATGGAGAAATGTGCATGTGGTTTATTTGGCCATCCATTCCCTTTGGTTACAGTGGCATCCAAAAAAAATCTAGTCATGGTAGTA
This sequence comes from Vitellaria paradoxa, assembly GCA_019916065.1. Lineage (NCBI taxonomy): Eukaryota > Viridiplantae > Streptophyta > Magnoliopsida > Ericales > Sapotaceae > Vitellaria > Vitellaria paradoxa. The sequence continues at coordinate 63,331,040 of CM034234.1, read as the reverse complement.
CCATGAATATAGGTACAGGGATGTAAATTATTTCCTTGAATAACCACCACGCAGGCAACTGCATGATGTAACTGATGATAACATAAGTAGAAGTTAACAAGATTGTCCATGTCATTCCTTTTGGGTGTGAATTCATGAATCAACGAGAAAGGGATTATAGATGTAGTATGTTAACTATATAAAATGTAGTGACACAATTAGATTGAAGACCAATTTTTTTGCTTAGGAAAGGCAAATGCTTAGTTTCCAGAAGAAGGATGCAGGGACATGATTTGATTTGATCTGATCCTAAATTCATTTCATATAGGTAGTTGGGTCTTTTTAAACCAAAATAATTTCCATATTAGTATTACCAAGGGGTGGAATTTTTGGGTTTGTTTAGCATAACTTTTGCATAATGAAAGTCGTTTGCAAGAAGTGCTTCACGTGAAGAAACTCCAAGAAAAAAAAAAAAAACTATGTTTGGTTAAAAAAATTGAGTTAAAATAAAAATAATATATAATAAAAATAAAATAAATGCGTTGCTAGATGGATGGTGAGTTATATTTGTTTGAATTGGAAATACATATAAGGGTAGTAAAGGAAAAAAAATTAACTAATCAGATTGAGTTTTAATATTTCATGGATTGATTTTCCCAGTCATTAAGTGATTTGAAAATCCACCCTCAGTAGCTTCTCCAAGAATGACTTCCATGAATCGACTTCCAAAGGAAGTCTTCCTTTGGGATTTCACTAGGCGTCTCAGAATTACTGAAATTCGTGGTAAAGTACTTTTGAGTATAATAGACTTACAGGATGTTCCTCCAAACGCTACCATGCACAGACCTGCTTTACTAGAAGAACTTTTCAGGATTAGTTCCTTATGCCACCTCAGGGTTTCTTTTTGGACCATAATTTGTGGAATTCGAAATGTTACATGTTGGAAATTGCATTTTCCTAAAATCAATTAGAATTTTACATCATTTTGGAAGCTAATCCAAGTTTATTCAAGACAGCTTTCGAACCAATTCTCACCCTCTCCACCTAAAGTGACATCCCACTATTGACAACGTGTAGTGTTGTTCCCAGATAGTTGGAGTATCCACCTTCACCCCAACCATACACACTAGTAGCATTTCTGATGATTCTAAATAGTGAAATTCCTTTATTAGATGAAGTTCTCCATTTTTTGGCCTTAAATCAATATAAAATTCAATATCATTTGTAAAACATGTTTTTAAGTGACAAAATTTTACCAAAAACCATTACAAATATTCACATTTGTGGATTTTTCTTTTTTTTTTTTTGGGGGGGGGGGGTGCTTGCTAATGCTTGAAATATTCACAAATTCAGTTATCAATTCCCATTACACATTTGTCAATAGCCCTAATACCATTGCACCAGCTGATACCACTATTTAAAACCATGGTTATAATGCTGATAAATAATCTCTTAGCACCACCTGACAAATATAATTGAGCCTTGATTAGTCCTAAAAGTAAGAATTTTAGGCTCTAAAACTTTGGAAATTAGCAATAAATAAATAAAATACATGATACAATTTGATCTTACTTCAACAAGTTTAACAACACATTGCAAATATAGGAGACAAGCATTCTTTTCCTTCCATGGAATGCGACTTCTCCAAGTTATTTATGCTTGAAGTTTTTATCTGCAGTTCTAATCTTTGGTATCAAGTAATTTTAATAAATGTTCAGGGTTATTGAACATGGTATAATTGATATTAATAAATTGTCAAATCCTTTGCCAGTAACTCATATTTGGAGACTTGCACACTTTTTTTTTGGGGGGGGGGGGGGGGATAAGTAAGAGAGTATGTATTGAAAAATACAGTACAAGAAGGGTTGAGCGGCTTGAACCCGCAGCTTGAAGCACAACAGCTTAACAGCCTCACACGAAATTGACATGTTTTCAATGAAATGAAAAAAAGATCCTATATGAAACTTGTGAGAGGGCTTTACAGACGGCCTTTAACGTTGCAAAGAGATTTGGTTGTCTGCCATTTATGAAACTTGTTGATGTTAGGGTTTTCATACAAGATCAAATGGGTGACTAGTCATTGCTACTTTTAGGCTATGTTTGGTGCGTGAGAATAGAATACAATGGAATAAGAGGTGGGAATGCAATGCAGGTGGTTCCTTTGTTTGTTTGCTAACATGAAAATAATTGAAATGGAATAGACATTCAAATTTTCATAATTTGATTACACATTTTAAATTTAACGAAATAAAACAAAATATAATAAAAACTACTAATATTTTACTTTTTAAAAACTATAAAAATAAATTTCATTTTTAGATTGCAAATCTAAGTAAAAAAAGGGCCCATGGATAAAATGGTCACTTTACAGCTTGATTTCAAATTGGGCCAAAATTTTTTTAATTATTAAGAAATATGTTAATAAATATTTTTTAGTCTTTTGAGAGGCTTACAATACAAATGTGGCCCAAAAACAAGTCCTGGAGCAAAATAATTATTTTATAGTTTGAATTCAAATTGGGCTGCAATTTATTTAACTATTAAAAAATACGTCAATGGATATTTTTTGCATCTTTTGGGCAACTTATAACACGAATCTGGACAAAAAATGGGTCCAAGGGTTTCTTAGTTATTAAGAAATACGTCGATCAATATTTTCTAACCTTTTGAGAAGCCCAAAATACAAATTTAGGCAAAAATGGATCAAGGGGTAAAATAATTATTTTACAACTCGAGTTTGGATCAACCAAAATTTGCTTATTTACCAAGAGATATATTAATAAATACTTTTATTAACTTTTTGGAAAGCTCAAAATACGGATTTGGGCAAAAAACTGGCCAAGGAGTAAAAAAAGTCATTTTACAGCTTAAGTTCAGATCCAAGTTGAAAATAAGATCCGGGATTAAAATTGTCATTTTACAACCCAAGAGAGTGATTGAAAGGAATTTGTGATCGCATTGGAGTTGCTTATTTTTTTATTTTATTTTTTTCATTTTTTTGATCGAATCTTGATTGTATTGAAATGACTATTCCATCACACAATAGCATGCAAACTTAATTTTTTTTTTTATACCAAATAGGTTAAAGTGCGTATCAAACATATTAGTACTTGATCAGCATTTTATCCAACTACTCGGTGTTGATTACAGTTATAGCTAGCTAAAACTGGCAAAGATCATTCGGATGACTATTACTCCGTCATAAACAAGGGATAAATTGGATTTATCGAGTTAGAGGGATGCTTCTACCATGAGAAATAGCACTCCGATGAAAAGAAATCAATGGTTTCAGCATTTCATCAAACACTTTTAGCACAACCCAAAGCACATAGCAGAACAAGAGGATACTTTCCAAATTAATTCAAACATCACAAGGGCGAAACACCAGGATTATATCATAATCATCATTAGTATCATACATAACAAGAGCAACGAAAATTGATCTAGGAGTAGGACTTACCTTCACCTTCACCTATGAGCGACACCCGTTGTTTTCGCAATAAGCATGCGAGAGAAAGAAAATTCAACTGCAATTTTTAGACAGAACCCAGATAAAAACCAAGAGCAAATTACTGAATAACGTCGACAACAATTGCAATGAGTTGAACCATGAGAGCGAGCAAAGGAAATTAGATGATCGAAAAACCATTGGGAAGTTAAAATGAAGGCCAGGCAAAGACTCTCGTGCCTTGCAACCATCATCGAGAAATTAATTTCTCGTTTTTATGAGCCCCTCCTATAAAACATTTCCCGGCTTCAATGGCTGCCGTGAAAAATGGCCGGAGGTAATTTCATTAATATTTACTTGATTAGATTAATAAATAATTAATAAATACTTATAAAATGATAGTAATTAATTTTTACACTTCCCTTTTCGCTGTATCTCCTGGAACCCACATTTCTCGTAATTCACTGCAGCCCTGGAACGCACATTTCTCGTACTCGCTTCAACGTGCAATTGGTTGAAGAAAGATATTTCCGAACCGTTCGGAGATTTGACAAAGTTAAAAGTTCTTAAAATTTATTTTTTTGGCTAAAGTACAAAAAATACTTTTACAATTTACTGTCAGTTTCATTTTAATCCTATACGTTTAAATTATAATAATTAAATCTCACATTATCAGTCAAGTAATATTTGGTTCTTCTATTAGTTCATCATTAAATACAACCGTTCAATTGAGGATAAAGAATTAATTTCTTCTCCAATCAAATCTATACACTTTTATTCAAGTAACAATTTGGTCACTCTATTAGTTTATCATTAAATACAACCATTAGATTGAAAATAAAAAGTTAATTTCTTTTTCAGTTTATTCTTAGTATTACGTTAATTCACACATTTCAAGTGTAATAGTTAAATCCTTATGTTTTTTATATATATTTGAAATATATTTTGTTAAATTATTTTTAATAAATAATATAATTTGAAATATATTTTATTAAATTATATTTGGTAAATAATAAAAATAAAAATATATTTAATATATTTTCTTTTTATTAAATTAAATTATTTTTAATAAATAATATAGTTAAATTAACAATATAGTTAAATTAATACTTAATTTAGTTTAATTATTATGAAATATATTTTATTAAGTTCTAATCATTTTTAAAAATAATAAAATTAAATATTTTATTAAATGTGATTTGATGTAAGGTATATTTTATTAAAATATTTTTAGTAAATAATAAAATTAAATTATGTTTAATATATTTTATTTTCATTGAATTAAATTATTTTTAATAAATAATATAATTAAATTAATAATATATTTAAATTAATACTTAATTTAACTCGAGATGACAAATTTATCTGTATAACTCTTTTGATTCTATTCTATTAATTATAACAACTATTAGTGAAACTATTGAATCACCATTTTATAAAATATTTAATTTTATTAATTTTTAGAAAATTGATTGAATTTGATAAAATATATTTATATTAACTTAACTAAATTAAATATTATTTTAATTATATTATTAATATAATATTATTTATTAAAATAATTTAATTCAATTAAAATAAAATATATTAAATATAATTTAATGATGTTATTTATTAAAAATAATTTAATAAGATATATTTCAAATTATAATATGTTATATAATTTAATAAAATATATTTCAAATATACATTGAAAATGTAACAACTTGACTATTACAATTGAAACGTGAGGGATTAAAATGATATCGAGAGTAAACTGTAAAAGAAATCACATTTTTTATCCTCAGTGTAATGGTTGTGTTTAATGATCAATTAACGGATAGACCGAATTACTGCTTGGCCAAAATTCTAAGAATTTGATTGTTACAATTAAAATATGTGGAACTAAAGTGATGTAAGAATTTGATTGTTACAATTGAAACGTTTGGAACTAAAGTGATACTGAGGTAAACTGTAGAAATGATTTTTGTACTTTGTCCAATTTTTTTTAAAACACCAAACAACACACAAAGTATGAATGTAAAATATAATATAAAAATAATACTTATATATATCTATATAATAAAACACATCTTTTGATGGGACGTTTGCCCTATATGGCATAAGAGAAAAAAAGAAGAGGGGTGTTAGGCGAGTCTACGTGCCTGGGCAGAATGAGAGGAAAAGAGAAGTGGATGGCTAGGTTTGGGAGAAAAAATTTTATTTTATTTATTTATTTATTTATTATTATTATTATTAATTTGTTGGAGATAAACTGAATTTTTTATTTAAAACAAATAGAAATAAATAAATAAGAAAACTATAAATAGCACGTTAAAAAATTTTATTAAACTACAAATAGCACATTATAAAATAAATTTTTATTTTTATAAATTATTTTTATAATTATTCGTGTTAATTCGTCTTATAAATTTACACTTGAACTTTTTGCTAATTAAATTATGTTTTTGAACTTTAAGGCACATGTAATTTTTAGTGTATATATATTATTCTATTGGAGACTGATGTACATTGTTTGAAGTTATTTCATTCCATGCTTGGTTTGGTTACGAAAACGAAAATTAAATTTTGACCTTTCAAAAAAATTAAATTTGCTTTTTTAAAGCATTTTTTTATAGTTTAATAGTTTTAGATATATTATTTCGATTCATAAAAAATAATTTAAAAATTAAAAAAATTATGTACGAGTTCCAAAAAAATTTAGTTTTTTTTTTTGAATTAGGTACATTTGGTATACTTATTTTGATCATATTTTTCATTTTGTAATTTTACAAACAAGAAAAACAAGTCAAAATACATTTAGTTACTTGTGTTTTTAAAATCTATTTTAGAAACAAAAAATAAGTTTACAAATGAAATAAAAAATAATAAAAAGTCATTTTTAATGTTTTTAACCAAAAAAAAAAAACTCAAAATACAAAAAACAGAAAATGTCAAACCAATTGTGCTTTCTGTTATTTTTATTTTGAGATTTTTAAAACATAAAACACATAAAATAGAAAAATAAAAAATAATAAAAAAATAAAAATTACAAAATAAAAATACAAACCAAATGACACCTTATTTTTTCCCTTTCTTATACGTGAATTTTTTTATTTGGCCATAAATTAAAAAAGGTGGCTCTAGGTGATTAAAAAATAAATACATAATTCTTTTAACATTTAGATTAACGCGTTTGTTAAGATTCACGTGTCAACACCATTAAAATATTAAAGTCCCGTTTGGTAACGTTTCTATTTTCTGTTTTTCTCTTTATATTTTCAAAATTTTGTAAACTCGTAACAAAAACATATTTGATAAACTTGTTTACATTTTTTTATTTCCAAAAAAAATAAGAACATAAATAGAAAAAATGTGTTTTCACTCTGATTTTCTTTTTTGTTGTCAATATTTTGTCAATTTTAAAACTTTGTCTATTTTTGTTACATTACATAAAATAAATTGTTTTATTCAAATATTTTATTAAAATAAGTTATTTTAATAAATAATATAATTAAATTTAATAAATAAATAAATTATATAAATTAATAAATTATTTTTAATAAAAAAACTAAATTAATTAATTTAATTTAATAATTAATTATTGCTAAATTATCTAAAATAAATATCATAATTAATTAATTTAATTTAAGAATTAAATTTATTTATATAAAGTAATTAATAATAAATAATTAAATTAAATTAATTTTTAATTTAATTTAATAATTATTATTAAATAAATATCATAATTAAATTAAATTGTTTATGATTTAATTAATTTAATTTATATGAAATATATTTTATTAAATTATTTTAATAAATAATTAAATGAATTTAATTAATTTAACAATAAATAATTTAATTTAATAATTAATCTAAGTTAATTATTTATTTAACATGAAATATATTTTATTAAATTATTTTTAATAAATAATATAATTTAATATATTTTATATTTATTGAAGTAAATGATTTTAATAAATAATTTACTGTATTAATTAAATTAAATTAAATTAAATTAAAATCTATTTTATGAAGTTCTATTAATTTTTTAAAACTAATAAAATTAAATATTTTCTAAAATAAAAAATTAACAATTATTAAAAAATTTTATATTTCTAAATACAGTTTCAAATTTTCATTTAAAAAAAATAAATGGCAACAGAAAGTAAAAAATAGAAAACAAAAACACAAAAATAATAACAAAAAATGACAGCGTTGTCAAACGGATCCTAAATAACTATAAAATTATTATATAACTACAGAATTACTATTTCACGTCATTCTAATTGTAGTACAATGTCATCATTTTAATACAAAGTATGAATTGTTTACAAATAATTTCTTTTGCTGGTAATCTTTTGTGTTATAAAAAAAAATTCAACACAATGAAATAAGTGTTTAGTAAATTACAAAAAATAACTTATAATCTATTGTAATTAATTTATATTATAGGTGTGTTTGGAATGACAAAAATGATAAAATTTAATAAAAATTATTAGTTCGTAATTCGTACAGTAAGATAAAAAGTAAATAATTTTTAAAGATTTTTAATATTTTTTATTACTCTAAACTACGGCTAGTATATATATTTCAAATGTAATTACTAACAATTTAAATATTATATACATATAACTATTAACATATAAAGTTAAAATATTATTGAAAGAAGGGTTTTAGGATCTAAATCCATCTAGCCAATTGAGGTCCCGTTTGGAGTAAAAAGAAAAAAAAAATAAATTGAGATAAAATGTAATTTGGGGTTAATTTTGGCGCTATTTTTCTGAAAAGTCACAAACCATAGGAACGATTTTCCAAATCCGTTCCCACAAATTAAAAAAATTTCACAAAAAATAGTGACAATGGTACTCGTTTGAAAACTTTCGACACGAAAAATATGACTATATAAAAAATTTACACATTCGGTTAACCTATTTTTAGATTTTTTTTTAGCGAAATATTGAAAATTTTTGAAATTAGTGATGGCAGAAAAATTAAAGATAGATGAATTATTAGAGATTTATAAAATTTTTTAGAGTTTTATCTTATGCCAAACGGGACAATTATTAAAAATCCATGAAGTGACCTGAAAAAACAGTTTGACTTGGGGTTGGTTTAGGTATCAAAAAATTAATTTTAATTTTTTGCAGTTTTGTTTTTCATCTTATATGGAATTTTGTCAAAATTTATTTATTTTTTTAAATTATAATTTTTAGATGTCTTAATATATTGTATTGATAAAAAAATTAAAAAACTTATGTCCTTAGACTCATTTGTAAGAAAAGACTGACCTAAGTAATGAAGAATTATTAAAAACCATGAATTGGTTGGTTTAACTATTTTTCTAAAGTTGAAGGTATTTCTATTCTTTATAAATTAAAAATATTATATTTGTAAATTAAAGTTATTATAAATATATAAAGCATTTATAAATCACTATTAGATGATAATATAGCCATTGTATTCGTAATTTAGTAGAAATTTCAAATGATAGATGTCTTATAAAAATAAAGCATTAACATTACTATAATTTAGAAATTTCAGATGATAGGGCCTTATAAAAAAAATAACATTACAAAAAATAAAAGAAAACAATGGAGGAAATATTTAGTTAATTTATTATTTAATTATTATTTTTGATTTATATATGATATGTAATATTTTTATAATTTATTTATCATTTGACTATTCAACTCCAATTGATTTCACGATTAAACTATCAAACCCTTGACACATTCATTTTTTTTTTTTTTTTCATTTTGCTCAACAATTCAAGTTTCAAAATACTAGTTCAAAGAGTAATTAGCAGTATAGAAATTGTTTAATTTAGAATGAAAAACACATTATATTAATATCATAATATAAAATATTTAATTAATATATTTAAATTGTTTATTATTTAATTATATTTATACTATTATATAAGGTAACACTAAAAGTAGTGGTGAAATCTAAAAACTAGTAAAGTTCAATTTTAATAAGACCTATTTTTTTTAGTTTTTCATAACCCCTTTCAATCTCCAATCAATTTTAAATCTTGAGGTATGGTTTGGGAACTCATGCTAAAAGTATGCTTTTTTTTTTTAAGCATGCTTTTTTTAAAGTTTACTGTAGTATGTGCTAATGGCTAAATTTAAAATTACGAAATTACCATTTTATTGGGTATTTGTGTCTTCAAGGTAATTTTAGAAAATAGTATAAAGTAACGAGGGCAAAAATGTCAATATATAAAAAAAACATGCTTTTAGCATACTTTCCAAATGCAAAAAAACCCAAACCATGCCTGAAGCAAATATTTTTTAAAATTTACTGTTAATTGATTAATTTCACATATCAAAATTTTAACTACATAACATTTTATTTCCAAACTAATTAGATTGTATTAGTAAAATATTAATTACATGTATTGTGCGTGCACTGGATAATATCTACTCAACTAATTCTTAAGTTTGATTTAGATACCAACAAAGTAGTTTATTTACTGTTAGCTTACTTTTGTTTTATATAGTTTTTTATTGAAATTTATTTTTTTATTTGGTATTTTTTGAGTGCATTCATAAAATGAAATTAAAAAAATAAAAAAAATACACGTCCAATTAGAAAAACAAAAAATAACTTTGTTTTAAAGGGACATGAATTTTTCAAAATTTAATAATTTTTTTATGAATTCAATTAACGCGCTTAAAAATTATCAAATAAAAAAACAAAACTTTAATTCTTAACTTTTTTATTCAAAATTTAATTCGTATGTTAAGAATAAGTCAAATTTCAATTCTTAATTTTGTTTATTCCAAATTTATCCTAGTACATTTTTGAACAAGCGGAATTATACATAAATCACTCTTTCTAAGAATTGTATTTTTTAAAAAAGAAATATATTAACTTGTAATATTAATTTAAATTTGTTAAATTAAAATTTAACAATTCAATTATATTCATATTTGTTAACTTTGATCTTCGTAAAAAAAAAAAATTGTATTCGTATTATTATAATTAAAAAAAGGGTCCCAAATCGAGATGGGCGGTTTCTTGAAAGGCTGAATTACAAAACAGAAACGGAAGGGCCGAACGTTCGCTCCCCATGTACGGGTCAACGGTAATAAGCTCACAGTGTGCTCTGCATTTGTATGTGCCACCTTTTAAACCCTCCATCGCCTCCGTTGGCCACTCTCTCTCCTCAGTTCTCTCTTTACCCCTCCCCTCTCTTCGGCTCCGGAGCGAAAGACGTGAGACCCGTTCTCTCTCTCTCTCTCTCTCTCTCCCCCCCTCCCCCAGTGATATCATATCGAATGCTTACAAAATGTTACGCGCTCGCTATCCTATCACTCCTCGCGCTTGCTCAAAAGCTTTGTCGCCTTTCTTTCATCAGTTTTCTCAACAATCGTAGATCTATTTAGTTTCATTTTGCAGTTTTTAATTCGATCCACGTAAACTCATCGAAGGTTGGTCAGAGTTCAAATTAGATCAGTCAATTCTCTTATCGACCTGTTTGTTCATTTACGTTACATGTATGTAAACATTTCTATAACTGGCAGGAAACGGGGTGTTAATTTGCGTTATTTTCCGCTGTTGTCTTTCTATGTTGAAATGTTGTTCAAAAACCTTGTGCGGAGTTTTAATTAGTTTCTTATTTCTGGTCTATACTTGTGTGTAAATTCTGGGTTGTGGGTTTTAATTTTTTTCCGAAATTACCATGTTCGAGTCCATGTCATTATTTGAATTGATTGGATACAATGCAGTCCAATGATATGGGTTTCGTATAAACTTTGTGGATGTGGATTGTTTTCCAAAATTTGTATCAATAGAGTTCGTATTTCCTCTTAGATTAGATGTTGTTTAGATGTCTTAGGTGATCGGTTCAGTGTACTTCTTTAATTTTCAAATGGATCTTCTTGCCTTGGGACAATTTAATGGTTTCCTATTGGAACAGTGCCAAAATTCAAAATTTTATTTATTTATTTATTTGGTTCTGTCTTTGGTGTTTCCAAATTGGGATTTGTGGATTCATTTATTTTGCTCTATACTTTGAAATTCGAAAATCAAATGCTGGTATTATGTGAGCTGTTGAGGATATATTACGTGAGCTGTTGAGAATATATTGGAAAAGTTTTCATGGAATCTGAAGGCCATGTGATATGTTATAAACTTATAGATGTATAGAACTATATTGCTTGTGTTTAGTTTTATTGATTTTATTATTTTGCAACTTCTTGTTTACGTTATTAAGTATTCGAATCATCTTGGTTGGATTTAACCATTTATTGGAATCCTTTTCCCTGCTTATTTATGGCACAATGATTCCATTCTTATCAATGAAGCACTGGCATTTTAAAATCAGTGTTATATTTGTATCTAATGCACATTCTGCTCAAACATACCGAGATGTGGGTCGAATATGCCACATGGCCTATTCAGTTACTTTATCTTCTTCTCCCCTCGCCTCCCCCCCCCCAAAAGTATATATATATATATAGATATATGTGTTTGTATAGTTAAAGCAAGACCAGATTTGAAGAATTGAAACTCTAAAAAAATCATAAAATATTCTATCTCATATGTTTTATATGTTCAATGACACGTTGAATTAGTTTTCTTGTGAATATTTTATTCGCATATATTACTAATAAAAATCTATAAAAATTATTATTATATTTCCCATATCCATTCCGTCTCCATATTCTCACTTTTCCAATGTGTGATTTTGTAACGTCTCTGGTCCCGAAATATTTATTATTTTATTTTAATCCGTGTTTCTTTTCCTGTCTCTTCTTTTAACTTTCGGTAGGAGTCGTACTTTTTTTTTTTTTTTTTTGGTAAGTAGTAGGAGTCGTACTTTAATTTGTTTATTCACTTTTTGGCTGGTTATTTACTCATGGTGGTGGAAGAAGTGTTGTGTAAGTAATAACTGGCTTCATTTTGATCAAAAAGCTTATTGATTGGTCCATTGAACTGGTCAAACTGTGATTCAGCTTCTATAAGCAGTATGATGTATCAATTATAACTCTGTTATCTGGTTGGTCCTTTTTCCAATAGTGATTGAACTCTCTGCATCAATTTCAACAAAGCAGTGTCTTAAAGGAGAAATAATTTTCGTCCATTCTCACATTTTCACTGTTTCACCTATGCCTTGATAAACTGTTGGTTATAGTCTGGTAGTACGGTGGTGGGAGGGGCTTGATGAACTGTGTTTTGGGCCTAAGGTTGAAAATGCTATTGCATTACTGTTTTAGAGAATATGAAGAATGATCTTACCTGTAGATATATTATTCTGTCTAAATCTCTTAGGATATTTAGAAGTTTTGTACAACCTTTTTGAATAATGTATTTTTTAATTTTAAATTACTGGGTTATTTATATATAAGGTGCTGGGATGAACTCGTGAACTGGATAATTAGGCCTAAGTTTAAAAATGCCATTTGAAACTGTTTCGAGAAGAATGGTCTCACTTGCAGATACATGTTTTGGATAAAACTGTTAGGAGATTAGGAGTTTGTGTACAACCTGTTTGATTTTTATTAACTGGCCTATTCATGTATAGTTTTTGGTAGCAAGCCTATTGTTTTTTCTGTTTATGTAAAACTATAGATAAAGGGCTTCTTAGATGTCTTTTTCTTTGTAGCCTTCTTTAAGAATGATTGTTCTTCCTTGTAGGGTAAAGACATGATGATTGATCAGCCACAACGCCCCACTGTTGCTCAGAAGGCAGCTGGCCATCTCCTTCTCAGATCTAGCCCAACTCATGATCTTCAGCACTATGGGATTGGTTTCCAACAGCCTTCTCTGCACCAGAGACATTTCCAATATGGAAATTACACCAATGCTGCATTGCAGTTTCCTGTGGTGCAGCCATGTCAAGCAATGCGGGACTTATCCATGGTTGCCTCGACCAGATCACCTGTTTTTGTCCAAGCCCCTTCAGAAAAAGGCTTAACTGGATTTGCCGTTGATTTTCTTATGGGTGGAGTGTCTGCAGCTGTAGCTAAAACTGCTGCTGCTCCAATTGAGCGTGTGAAGCTTCTGATCCAGAACCAGGATGAGATGATGAGGGCTGGAAGACTCTCTGAACCATACAAGGGCATTATTGATTGTTTCAGCCGAACAATAAAGGATGAAGGGTCTTTTTCGTTGTGGAGAGGAAACCTTGCTAATGTCATCCGTTACTTCCCAACTCAGGCTAGTTTTTTCTGCTTTCTTTTTCATTTTATTTCTCATTAAATTATCATCATTATTATTGTTTTTGCTTCATGCTTATTTACCTTTTTTTTTTTTTTAAATTGGACCAGGCTTTAAACTTTGCCTTCAAAGACTACATCAAGAGCCTTTTCAATTTTAAGAAAGACAGGGATGGTTACTGGAAATGGTTTGCTGGCAACGTGGCATCTGGTGGTGCAGCTGGTGCTTTGTCACTGTCCTTTGTATATTCACTGGATTACGCTCGAACGCGTTTGGCAAATGATGCGAAGGCTGCAAAGACGGGAGGAGAGAGGCAATTTAATGGACTGGTTGACGTCTACAAGAAGACAATAGCATCTGATGGTATTACTGGGCTTTACCGTGGATTCAATATTTCATGTGTTGGGATCATTGTATATCGTGGCCTGTACTTTGGAATGTATGATTCCCTGAAGCCTGTGATCCTCATTGGAAGTTTACAAGTAAGTTATTTGTGTATAATTTACTTAATGATGATATGGCTTCACAATGAAGTTCTAAGCTCTAATTGTACTTTGCTTAGGGAATTTAAATTATTTTGCTAAAAAAGGTGGCCTTGGAGCAGTGATAAGGTTGTTCCATTGCGACCTAGGGTCAAGAGTTTGTATCTTGAAATCAACCACTTTGCTTACAGGGGTAGGCTGCCAACATCTGACTCTCCCCACACCCCACAATGTGGTAGCCTTGTGCATTGGGTCCCCCCGGCGGTTTAAAACTTCTAGTGATTCTATTCATTTTTGTTGAATTGATGTGTTATTACTTACCAGAAAAGGAAAAAAATATTCAATTGATGTGTTGTGCATGGCCAATGGTTTTAGTTGGATTCCTGGCAATGACAGTTCCAAACGATTATATTTTCCCTGTTTTTGATGCTTTCAGGATAGTTTCGTCGCTAGCTTTGCCCTTGGTTGGGTGATAACCATTGGTGCTGGCCTTGCATCATACCCGCTAGATACTGTTCGACGAAGAATGATGATGACATCTGGTCAAGCTGTCAAATACAAGAGCTCTATGGATGCTTTCTCTCAGATCCTGAAGAATGAGGGTTCCAGGTCTCTTTTCAAGGGTGCTGGTGCGAACATTCTTCGTGCTGTTGCTGGTGCTGGTGTGCTTGCTGGTTATGATAAACTGCAGATGATTATCTTTGGAAAGAAGTATGGATCTGGAGGTGCCTAAATAAGGGTATACTTCCTTCCATTGCCTTTTTTAGCATTAGATGGTGATGAAAGACATTGAGTTGTGAGAACCAGAAATTTTTTCTAAATTCTTCAATAATTCAGCTGTAGAGGGGGTACTCCCAAAACCAATTTTCCATTTTGAATGGATTTTTTTTTGTTTTTGGCTTACAAGTCCTACAATTGAAAGCGGCCGCTAAAAAGATTGTTGTTTATCGAGTTTTAGTTATTTGAGCTGAGAAATAACTTATTTTCTGCAATTTGTATTCCAAGTTTGAGAAATATGATGTATGACTCTGTGATTTAATCCATTTAATTAAATGATGCCAAAATGTTGAGCATTTATACATGCGCTTTGAATAATTTATTTACCTTCAACCTTAATTTTCGTGTTGCATGATGGTTTGGAAGGGAGAATAACAATTTGCATTCGGGGAGAAAGGAACAACTATATTCATATTTCCATCCCATTCATAATTCCACTCTCACTGTACTTGCTTTAGCATTTTATTTTTATGTACTCTTATCATATGTTCATATTCTAAGTAGGTGAATTGTCAGAATGTTTATTTTGGTCTTATTTCCCATTCCTCTTCATTTTTTCTTTCTCTGCATTCATTGATTTGTAGGCATGTCAAGCATTTGTATTGTATTGGTGACGACAAACAACTTGGCTTCTGCATAAATTTATTTTCTAGGAATCATAACATTTTGCTTTTTGCACGATTACATGTTGCAATTCTCTGTTTGCTAACTTGATTGTTGGAATGAAGCCGTGAAGGCATATATGGGTTGAGTTGAGACAGAGTCTCTGTGTGCCGGTTAAAGGGTGATTCTAGGGCAACATTTACTATTGCAACCTACCAAAAAAAAAAAAAAAAAAAATTTAGCATTGCATAGTTGCAGATTGCTAACCAGCTTATCTTGTCCACTCTTAGGTTGATCCAATTGGTGTATTAATTGTTTTAGTATAACAGCCATTATAATACCAAAACTGGGGTGGAGTTGGAGAGGTTAGTGGGAAGGGAAGCATAATTATTGTAAAAAAGTAAAAGATTCTTCTATTAAATAGACAATAAAGGTCTCATAAACATACAATGAAGGACTCATAAACATACAACGCTGCCGCTCTTTATTTACTTATTGTGACTGAAATCAAATACTGAATATTCCTATACTCTCATCCTCCAAAGCTGGAATCACTGCTGAAGCTATTTAAATCACAAAGCATAAGTAGCCTACATCCCAATGACCGGTCAGTGACCTGTTTCGGCAGTTTGGCTTTGGAAGTTGTTGGACACATAAATGAGGGAGGTGAAAACATAGTAGCTGCAAGCCAGGAGTGTTCCTGATGCAGATATGGGGGAGAAGCATTATTTTATAACTGAGCTGGCAGTATGATGGTAGCACTTGATTAGGTAGACAGATATGGGGGGGGGGGAGGGGGAGTGGTGAAGGATGTGATAGTGATGGAAATAGAGCTGATGATTGAAGAAGTGGTGATGAAATATAGTATTTAGGACTGGACATGAAAAGTGGTGGGGAGGGGGTGCAAATTGTCGTTGTGATCTGTGATTGGTGATGAAGGTATGGGTCTCCATTAGTAAGGTGTAGGTGCAGAGGAGGGTGGTGGTGATTTGTAGGCGTAAGGCGGAGGCGGTGATTTATAGATGTAAGGTGGGGGTGGTGGTGACTTATAGATATACGGGGGCGGTGGCGGTGATTTATAGATGTAAGGCGGAGGAGGCGGTGACTTATAGATATAAGGGGGTGGAGGGGGTGATTTATAAATATAAGGGGGAGGAGGCGGTGATTCATAGATGTAAGGTGGTGGTGGGGGTGATTTATAGATGTAAGGGGGAGGAGGCGGTGATTTATACATGTAAGGGGGTGGTGGTGGTGATTTATATATATAAGGCGGAGGTGGGGGGGATTCATAGATGGAAGGGGGTGGGGGTGGTGATTCATAGACATAAGGCGGTGGAGGTGGCGATTTGTACATGTAAGGCGGAGGTGGAGGTGACTTATAGATGTAAGGCGGTGGAGGTGGCGATTTGTATATGTAAGGCGGAGGTGGAGGTGATTTATAAATGTAAGGTGGTGGGGGTGGTGATTTATAAACGTATGGCGGAGGTGGTGGCGATGAATACTTGTAAGGTGGAGGAGGTGGTGATTTATAGACGTAAGGTGGAGGTGGTGGCGATGCATAGATGTAAGGAGGCGGTGGCGGTGATTTGTACATGTAAGGCGGAGGTGGGGGAGATGCATAGCTGTAAGGTGAAGGGGTTGGAGCGCTGTAATCAGGGGAAGCATAGACGCTCGTTGCCATAGCAATGAAGATTGCTAACATGAGCCATAACTGGGCCTTCTCTTGCCTTGCCATTTCTGGCAAGGTTGATGAAACTGTGCTTGAAATCTTCTGTCTCTTATCAAAGTAGCCAAACTCTCACCACATTAATATTGCTTATAGTTTATCTCGTGGCAAGAGAACCACCAATCCCTCACCTTAAATAGTCAATGTTCCAGAGCTTGTTGAAGTAGTCAATAGGTTTACATGAATTTGTTAACTGGGTATGACGTTGCATGCATATATTTTTATAATTCCCTAAATGCCAGGGTCATTGTTTAAACAAAGTCTTGGTTAAGAATCAGTCTGGTTGGTCGGGAGTTAGATTAACTATGATTGGGTTATTTCATTTTAATTGTGTATATATATATATATATATTTTTTTTCATATAACTGCATCGTCTTCTGAGTTAAATTACTCCACTGACTAGTTCCATCTGAGCTAAGCTGGTTGAATTTGAGAACCAACTGAAAATGAAATGGGGCATCCATTAGGAGAAAAAAGAGCTCAAAACTTGGAAATGGTCATGATTGATTGATCATTTACTGCATTATTAAGGCATTATATGTGTATATATTTCCATATAGAAAGACTTTTGTTCGTTAATGTTATTAGTCTTGCACGCGCATGCATTTTGTAAGACTGGTTCCATTGATTTATTACAAAAAAAAAAAAAAAACTAATAGGAAAAATACATTTCTAAAGGTGGATATTGTACTGAAGATTGTTATTTCTTATTTTTCTGTTGCTTTTTTTTTTTACTAGGTCTTATCTTGTATAATTTTCTTGTCTATGATGGTTGGTAAAATGTAAGTTGAACCGTTGTGTACAAGTTATCCTTCGTCAAAGTTTTGACAATTCTTTTTCTTTTTCTTTTTTCCTTGTGTGTGTGTGTGTGTGTGGCCGACAGCAGCAATATTACTCAATTCTAAGCATTTTTAACTTGTCAAGAATGGTTTAGGGATTGTTTGGCAAAAAATCAAATCTTTTGCTGTTGTATCTTTCTTGAAAGCATTTTGGTAGTATATAAAAGACAAACAATTATTCCATGCTTTCAGAGAACCATGCGATGGGGCCGCTAGAATCATGGCCCTGAAGCACGTGTGAACGATAAATGTTTGTGTGGCATGATCTAACATGCGTTCTGAAGTATGGTTTGCCTCAGAACATACAATAATTTCTCATAAAAAAACTAAAATTTTGGTTGATGATCTCCTCATGGCGTATGTACGAGGTTCTTTTCCTTTCTTTCTGTCTTTTTCTTTTTTCCTTTTTTCTTTTCTTTTTTTTTTTAAATTTCATTTCAATTAAGCCTGTGAACGCTTCTACTTCTGCATACATGCATGTACAAGGAGGGTTACATAAAAAGGTTCAGTTCAGGTTTATATTTAATCTAAAATTAAATTAATTTTTTTTTTAGTTCTTGAAAATTAGACTTATACTAAAACGATTTTAATTTGGAACCGAACTAAATCAAAACTATCATGTCGTGTTGATTTGATTTTCGAGTTGGATCAATTTGCTTATTTTCGGTTCCTAAATATCAAAACAAATAATGTATTTTATATTAATATAATATTATGTATATTATAATATATATAATATTATATACTATATTTTTTAGGTTGGGTTATTTTCGATTCGGTTCAGTTTTTTTGTCTACTAATTCCAAACTAACAATATTGGGTTGTTAATTTTTTAACTCAAAACCAAATTTATTTTAGCATAGATCTGAACCGAAATGATCAGATTAACTCAATTTTTAAATTGTTCGATATTTTGGTGCACCCAATGTACAAGTAACAAATGTGCATAGACTTGGCAGCTAAACAATATTATTTGTAGTCGACATGTTGTTATGGATGGTTCTATCTCTCTTTTTTATATCATTGATTTTGTGTTTGTGAAATACCAACTACTTTGTTTTACGGAGGAAATAAGAATAGTTGTATGGGGAAGGTTGCAATTTTTTTTCTTTTTTAACATTTGTAACTTTTTCATTGACTCTTTCTTCCCATGTTAACGCGTGTTATTTATGGGGAATGTGAGGACTTCATTGAATGCTCTTATGGAAACTGCCAAACTTAGACAATTCCTCATCGCAAAATTTTAATATTTTGTAAAATGAAGACAGTGATGGATACCTGAAAGTCTCATTGACTTGGGTGCATTTCCTGCAAGCTTTGTTGATGCACTAGAGATATTCACGGTGTTGTTTGGTTCATATTTAGCAAGGATGAGTGGAGATGTCATCGTATTTGAATGATTTGCTTGCAAATTTAAACAACCAAGTTAAGAAAATTTAACAAGGACTGAAACAATATAAATGTAAGGGCATTTAAAATAGTAAAAATAATAAAATAGTGAATTATTACAAATCTCTGACCAGTTCAATTAAAATAGTGAATAATAAAATATCTTAATATATACCTAATAATAACATGGAACATTTCATTTAACATATATAAATACATTTAGTAGATAATAATTTTAACTAATCGGGGTTAGATAAAATAAGTACAAGTTGAGAAAAAAATGATTGTAATTGGGGACCTGCTATAAGGTATAAGCCCATCCCAAGTTTGGGTTGGGCCAAAATTTGTCCTACTAGCAATCCCTGGTATGATATCACAAGCTTGTATTTGTTTACGGAGATAATCGTTACCTTGGTAATGGTTACTGGGTAATAAGTTTTGTGGTACTTATGTTTGAAATGAAAAAATAAATATTATCCAATAATAATTATATCATGTTTGGAATGTTAAAAATTTTGAAACAGTAAAAGTTAATTGTATTTAGAATGAGGATAAATTGACCAAAGTGTAAAAGTTAATATTTAATTTTAATAAAATATTATAATAAAATAAATCATAATTGTTGTTATTTTAATAATAATTAATTTTAATAAAAAACATATTATTAAAATATATACTTTTAAATAAAAATATTAATTATAAAAAATAATTTTATCATAGATTAATATTTCAATAGTAATTAATTTTAATAAGAAATTATTATTTGTTAAAATTTATTTTTATTTTGATAAAATAATTTAATAAAACAAATAATTTTATTTTATTTAAATAAATTATTGATTTTAGTAAATTATATTAATACAATACATAATATAGTAAATTATTATTTATGAGACATAATTTTCATTTAATAAAATATTTTAATAAGTCATTATTATTTATTAAATATTAATTTTAATTTGAGAAAATAAATAATCTTAGTCATAAATTAATATTTCAATAGTATTATTTTAATAAAATAAAATATTTTAACATTAAACTATTATTTATTAAATATTGTTTTGATAAAAAAACTTAATAATTAATTAATTTTAGTTCAATTAAATAAATTATTATTTTATAATATTTATTATAATCATTTATAGGAGAATATTGCTTAAGATTTTATACGGAGAATGAAAAAAGGTAAAATTTTTCATTACCCTCGTTACTCATCTCTCCCCTAGAGTAAAAATTAGAGTACATGTTACTTTTGTCATCCAAACTAATGTAATGGAGGATAAAAATTACCTCAGCAAAATTTCCCACCTGCTACCCCCGAAACAAACATCTCCTAAGAGTGAAAAATATTACACCATATAAATATAGATAATGTATAGATAAATCTTGAACTTATGCCCAATGTATAAATAAATCATATAGTTTAATTTGTAATAATTCCATTCCTAAATAAAAAATAATGCATAAATATGTTTACAAACTTACACCTAATGTATAAATATACATTTATAATTCAATATATAATAATTCTATCCTATTTAAAAACTTAGATAACAAGTTGATGTGAAAACCAAATTTTTAGTGCATTAGCTTGACACATGGGCAACGAGGAAAGTTTAATTCTGGGTGCTTGATGTATTTAATTCTCCTGTAGTCAAACCATTATTAATAAACGTTTAATCATTTTGTTAGGCCAAATTTGTCTCAACAAATGTTATAATTTTGATGGTAGAGAATTAGAGATTGTTAAAAATTGAGAAAGAGGGTTGTTACTTAGTTGGATTTTTTTTAGTAGGCCTCATATTTTCATTTTTACCACCCTGCATCCAAGAATATATTTGTATATTGGATATAAGTTAGGAGCTTATTTATTTATTATTTTTTAGTTTAAAATTGAAATCGTAATAAATTAAACCAAATGAGTATATTTGTACATTGAATATAAGCTATGGGATTTATTTATACATTATTCTTAGTTTAGGGATAGAATTACTACCAATTAAACTGTATAAGTTTGTGAGCTTATTTATTAATTATTATTATATATTCATAAAGTATAACAAACATGTAATTAAAATGGGTAAACAATAGTGCTATGCAACAATAATTTTTTATCAAAATAAACTATCAAAATAGTGTAATTTTTTATGGACCGATCATTTTAAGTAATAAAATCTATAAAGATGTGCTTCTAATACACACATACAATCAATACATAATTTTTAAACATACTTTTTTGAAAATAAATAAGAAAAGCATTTTCCATGAATAGGGAATAAATGTAAATAATATTTCATCGATGAAAAATGCTTATTCAAATTTGTAACTACAGCTCAAGTGCTTACCTATATAATTTTTTGTTTTCTGTTTAAAATTTTTAAAAATATACTCTTTCTTTCTCTTTCATAACTTTTAAATTAATTAGTAGTTTATTTTCTTAATTTCTATTTATGTTAAATTTTAACGGTTAATTTAATGGAAGGAGATAAATATTAATAATATTTCAAAATAAAAGAAATAACTAATAAGTGTAAATTTTAAATGTTGAAGAGTATAAATGTAATTAGTTAATATTAAGGGGTTGTAGGTGTAATTTTTCTTTAGAGAGAGAGAGAGAGAGAGAGAAGTAGTGAAAATGGTGGGTCCAACTCATGGATACCGATGCCGTTACCCATTCACACTGCTCCGAAGTCGGATCCGAACACTCACAGATTCACCATTCTCATGCCCAAACCCTAAACCCAAAGTCCAAAAACACCAAATTAATAAGATGACAAAATTAATGACAGATCTCGTAACGGTCGAAAAATTAATGAAAATGCTCCCTCACTCTCACCTCCCCCAAAACCCCTCCCAAACGGTTCAGTACTTCATGTCCTCTCTCTCTCTCTCTCTCTCTCTCTCTCTCTCTCGGCTGTGTTATATATATATATATATATATCTATTTCTCTCTCTCTCGGCTGTGTTATATATATATATTATAATATCTTTGTGACCTCTGTGTGTGTTGCAGAATTGTGGTCTGCGAAATGGAGCCAGCCAAGATCGATTGGAAGAACATAAACTCAGTGTTTGTTGTGGACGATGTGTATGAGCACATCAATGCTCCCAAGTGGGTAGATTTCTCCGCTCCAGATCAATCTCTCAAGGATGAATCTTGGTTCTGCAGACCCGGTAACGATATATATATACACGCCCGGTTATAATGTATATGCGTGCGTGTTTACAGAGAGTTGGGAATTCTTGTGGTTTTAATTTCACATTTTGCTCATCTCGATGTTGCAGATTGCAATCATCCAAAGACAGTTGAAGATTTCCTCATAGCCACGTCTCCTAAGGTTCCAATTCTTGATTTTCTTGATCTCTGTAATTTTTTCTTTCTTCCGTTTGGTTCCCAAGAAAATGGGGGAAATGGGAAGAAAATGCCCAGATTCTGTGCGTCAGTACTCATTAGTATTTCACTGGACAATGGAAAATTGAAAGTCAGCTGAACCTGGAGAATTTTAGATATTCGGGCCTCAAAATTCAATTTTCTTTTTCTTTTCCTGCACTTCGTCATCTACCAGACTGTGTATTAGTAATGTAACTTTCTGGTCTTGTTAACTTCCATTTTTTTTTTTTTTTGGGTTCTGTGAAGCTTCAGAGATCAGCTAGTGTTCCAGAGATCCTTCCATTGGGTGATCGAAATAGAAGGTACTAATACAAACAGTTGGTTTTTAACATTTAAACCTAACTCAGTTTGTGCCCTATCCATACTAACAATTCACTTCAATATTTGATCCAGCGATGCTAATTTGAAGAGAAGAGGGCTTGCTCAAGCTTCAGCTTTATCAGGCAAAGGCTTGAAAAGTGATAAATTTGTTGAAGATGGGGAGAATCAGAACCCCAATTTCTATACTACCCCAAGTCACCAATACAACATCATGAAAGAAGTAATCAAATCAAGCACAGAGAAGAGACAGATTGATACTCCCACTAGAAAAGAAGAGACCCCTCGGCTGAAAAGTACACTATCAGCACGAAATCTGTTTGGAGGACGTGATATACTGAATCAGATAACAGAGTTTTGCAATGAGTTGAAGAGATTGGCTGCAAGGGTGAAAGCAAGAGAAAATGTGGAGAAATCGGATGTGAAGCTGGTGGCAGTGAAGAGACCAAAAACAAAGGAATGTGGTGGGGACAACTTGAGGGAGCTGGATGAGAGGGAGGAGGAGAGGAAGCCATTGGTTGAGGTAAGCAAGGAGAAATGTGATGCAATGGAGAGAAGCAATGTCAAGGAGAAGCAGAGGAGGAAGAAGTAAGTCTCCTTGTCTCATTTTTCGACTATAGGGCATGCATTTGATCTCGCATTTATAATCTCAATAATGTTCCACCAGAATGCTTAAACAAAAATGTCATCCATTTTCACAATGAAAAAGGTTGATAACATTGATAGCTATGTTCTGCAATTTGTATGATTTGAAATGGTGTAGGTGCAGATCTGTAGGAGAAACACCGTTAAAAATTGATAGATTTAAACAATCTCTATTCTATATAATCTAGAATTTGGTTGATTGTTGAGTAGTAGAAAAACTTCAAATCCGAAACAAATGAAGAAATTTGTATTAAGATGAGCATTATTAGTAGATGATAAATGGGCACTCAAAATACACACACTAGACTAAAGTAGCTCTAGTACAAGAAGCATCTCAAACTCCTGCATATTGAGTATGTTGGTGCAAACACTTGAGCTAAAAGAAATCTCTGCCTCTAATTTCTGGTTGGTAGATTTTGTGATGCAGCCTTAGTTGTTTAGCTATGTGATAGATATTCAGTTTCAAGAGGTTTGGGATTAAAAAAATAAAATCAGTGATTGAATCATCAGGGAAATGACAATGAGAATTAAATCTGTTGTAAATTTGAGACGGGCTAAAATAACACTGTTGAAAACAAGTTAACCAACATAAACACATGGGAGAGGACTGGAGATACATATACTTTTGGTTCTAATTCCACCATACTACTTTTATACTTTACTCTCTACATAAAATGCTAGATTACTTGGGTTTATTTTGGCCTCCCAATACTTGTACCCATCATTTTAATCATATTGCTCTCCCCTTTTGTGGTTCGTCTCCATTTGCATGGTCTTGAAGACTTATAATGGATCTCAGTTCGAAAGCAATCAAGCTGTTTAAAATGATAGGACAAATTCAACATTTGTAATAATTATAAATGGAAAAGTTCCATTCAATTGATTGTTGCAAGAAGTGTCTTAGTGAGACCCATTAGACACACATTGTTTTCACTTGTACATAAACTTTTCTAAACGTACAGCGTACTCACACTTGTAGAAGCTTACATTTAAAAATTCACATTTAAAAATTCAATTTTAGCTCACAATTATACATAAAACTTACACTTCATACATGAAATACTCTATTGAAACTTTATTAATACCATATCATTCTATAAAATAAAATAATTAATATTAAATATGTGAATATTTTCCTGTGTTCCCTTGTTCTTGAATAAGAAGTCTAATGGATCTAACTCTTAAACACGTATCCATATTCGACACCTGTGTTTGAGTTCATGTAACATAGGACATATAGTATGATTATATGAACTGCTCCCACCAAAACTAGGATTGGGCGATTGAATTTGTTAGCTATGTTGTTGTGCAGGAGAGCTGATGAGGCAGAAAACATCCCAATTTCGTTGGATTTGAATAATGTGAAGCGCAAAGAAAGGGAGAATT
Organism: Vitellaria paradoxa; assembly: GCA_019916065.1. Classification (NCBI taxonomy): domain Eukaryota; kingdom Viridiplantae; phylum Streptophyta; class Magnoliopsida; order Ericales; family Sapotaceae; genus Vitellaria; species Vitellaria paradoxa. Next base: position 63,305,904 of record CM034234.1, on the reverse strand, counting down.
TGCTGCAAATTCGAACTTGTCCTCCCTCTCCTCAATGTTTTTCAGCTAATGGTGGACCCAGCAAAGCATCTACCCCTCTCAAAGCTTCCAGAACCAGGCCTCAGGTATGCAATGAATAAGCTTCCTCTTTTTATTTTGTTTTTCTTTGTTGTTTGCTTGGGTCCAAAGCACAGGGTAGGAAAGAAAGAACCAGATCCATACCGACAGAGATGAAATAGTTGCATTCGTATGAATGCTTTTGTCATATCTTTTTTTACCCCCATTTTTTTTTCATCCACTGCTTTGACTAATCAGGATGGAAAAGAAACATTTGACTTTACTGAGAAGGAGATTTGCACGAGATTTGTATGAGCCTTTGGGGACTATATGTGCATTGGTTCACCAAATTAATTCTAGTAAAATATACATATATAATTTTTTTTGAACTTTTAGTTTGCTCTGCTATGATTAAAAAGGGCAATCAATGCACAAGGCTCCTCCCATATTCCGGATTTTCGAGGGAGTCAGATATAGTCTTCCACAAGCGGATAGAAATATTTTAGGGTTCAATTTTGTGATTTCCAAGTCGCGATGAAATAATGTTACTGTTGCTTCGAAGTCACCCTTTATGTATTTCTTAATATTATTTTGTGCTTATTTTTGCCCAGAAAAAAAAAAAAAATCAACCAGAAATCTTTTAGCAGAAAAACGGAACTAAGCCCAGCTCAATTGTTAAAAATCGAACTACTAACTGCTTATAGGACATTGCAGAATTGCTAGCTTTTTGTAAATATGCAAAAATATTAGTATTTACTGATTGATTTATTTAAATTATTGATGCATTAGGAGAGCGGTATCCTTCTAGAACTGGAGCAGAGCAATACAGAGTTGAGAAAGGAGGAATCTGCAGACAATAACAACACTCCTGGAAGAAGCAGTGCTGCTGTTGTTGCTGACAACGAAGCAAGAACCTTGGATATTTTCTGGTTTTTAAAGCCTTGCACTCTCTCTCTTTCTAGCTAAAACAGTTGCACAGTAAGCTTGAAGCTTCAACACCTTTCTTTCACTAATTTTTTTCACCCTCTAAAACTTTTCTTTTCTTTTTTTTATTTATCTATTTTTTTTATTGTTAAATAGATTGTTTAGCATTTTAGATACTTTTCAATTCATTTGGGTCTTGGGGACAAAAAACTGTAATTAAGACTTCAATTATTGGATGTTTGTACTCAAAACCAAGCTCAATTATGAATAAAAATGTTGTAGTTTTACTTTTACCACCATTTTAAGTGGCACCAATTAAAAGTTTCTACTTTGGATGAGTCCTTTTTCATCTTGATGATGGGATCAATTCCTTTTTCCTTTCCTATAGAAACTTGTCTCCTTTTGGAGCAACAACTCTTTACCACATTAGAAAGAAGGAAAGGAATGGGGAAAAATCTTTAATGCATCAAAACTTTAAAATGCAAATCTTTTACTTGTTAAAGCTGATATCAAGCAAGAAGGAACAACACTAAAAAAACTCCTAAACAGTTTCATAACTTCAGCAATTAATCAAGATTTATGCAAACTGAGTTCTCAAGAAATAAAAATACAATTCCAAGACACATAACTTGGCATAGTTTCGGAATTTTCTCTGTGGTCTCCTCCATGTTTGAGAGGGAAAGAAAAGACAGATCTAATAAAAACAAGCACGAAAATAAAGCAAAGCAAACCCAGATCTGTAAATCCTCTCAACCTTCATTTGCATCTCAACAACAAAAATACAACTGTTCTTCAACACCCAAATATCAGAAATACGTAGGTTAAAAAAGATAAAGAAGAAGAAGAAGAAGAAGAAGAAGAAGAAAGAAATCCAAGTCTAAGATTAGGGAATATTTATATTTACAAGATTTGAGGAGAGTTCATATATTATGTATGTATTTGTTTATCTGGTGTTGCAAAGCATACAATCCAAGAGCCTTGAACAAGCATACCGTAGACGTGGGTAGAATCTGCCAGTGTAAGAACTGGACTCCCTGAAAAGATCTTCCATGGTCTCCACAAAGAGATTCAAGCTTCTCACAGGAGGAACATACAAAGTCAGAGGGGCTGCAGAGAAGGCCATTGCAAAGAACAACTGCAACATCTCTCAGCTGCTGCTGCTTCCTATAGAGAGAGAGAGAGAGAGAGAGAGAGAGATCAAAGAACAGGTTCAGAGAGAGAGAATGGACGGAAAATTCTGGGTTTTGAATTATAGTTTATCTTTCTGTATATTATACACATTGCAACACACAAATATATTATATATACAAAGGTGGTTGACCGGTAAGTACATGGCGCGTGGGGATTGAATGCTTGCTTTTTCATGAGTGTTGTAGAGAGTCAAGTTTTCAATAATGCCATGACAGGTTAACAGTTGTCTGCTTCAAATGAGCCACTTGAATGTGTCAAAGTTTTGGGGTTTGTTTGGATGTGTTTTAAATTTTTAAATACAAAGAATTTAAAACAAATTCTAAAACTAAAACCTAAAATCGGATTTAAAAATGGTTAGAACTAAATTAAACAACCTTTTACGTGCTAAAAGTTTGGTTCGATTGTGCCAATGCCTTTGAAGTTACCGTGCAAGTTTGGTTAGATTGCTTTGTCAGTTTTTGGCCTCTTATAATTTGAATTAAAGTCCTTGAAGTGAAAAAATTAACCAAATCAGTTAAATTTAATTAAATTTATCTCACCTATTAAAAAAAAAAAAGAATCATATATAAATGAGCAAAAGCCACATTGAGAAAATATTCGTAAATTTTTCTATGAATTTTATATTGAGTCTCTTTAAAGAATAAAAAACTATTTTATTTTAACATAAAAATATAATTTAATTTCATTCTTGTGATTTTTTTCGTAAACAAATTTTGAGATGTGAGTTTAAAATTGTTAAATTTAGGGGGCGTTTGGCAGCACAAATTTTAGCATATTTTAGCAATTTTTAGCCAAAAGTTGCTAGTTGTAATTTTTTGTGTGTTTGATGGAACAAAGTGTAATTTTTAACAATTTTTTATAACTTTTTGGTGTTTGGAAAATTTTTTACTGTAGTAGAGATGAAAAATCGTAAGTTTTTTATGTGTTTGGTAAGCTTTCTATTGTAGTAGAGCAGAAAAATGATAATTTTTGTGTGTTTAATAAATTTTTTTGTAGAATAAATTACCGTAGTAGAGTAGAAAAGTGAAAAAAATTATAGTTCTACCAAACGTAACTTTTGATACTTTTTTATCTTTTTTTGAGCTTCCAAACGGGTTCTTAATGTTTTTTATTTTGTCAATTTTATATTTTAATTCAAATCACGAAAAAATTATATATTAACTTTTAAATAAGAAAAAATTCATAAATATATATATATATTTTTATCAAACTTCAGTAGAAATGTAGAACAAAATGAGTTACCAGTTTATTTATTTTTTTCTCCATTTGAACTTCAAAAGCAACATTTTTTTTTTGTTTTTTATGGTTCAAAAGCACCACTTGATAATGCTGGAGCAAAATGCAATTCTTATCCGTTTACTTTTTCCACGAGAGAGAGAGTCGAGGAAAGAAAAGCATTTATTCCCTCCCAAACAAACTTTGGGTCGAAAACCGTGGGCTGCACTTTGATCTTCTTTCTGATTTTCTCGAGAAAGTTCGGGAGCAGCATCCATGCATTAACTATATAGTATTGTATTTGATTGGTGAAAATCAATCAAAATTTATTAATTTTTATTTTTTTATATATTTTTTAATTAAAATTTATCACATATAATTTTTATATTAAATTTTTATACTTTTATTATATATTTTTTTAAATTTTTATCAACTAAACACTCTACGTTTCAAATACGCTCTCGAAGAAATGTGATAAGTGCATTAACAATCACATTTCTTAACTGTGATTTTGGCTTCATTTGAGATACATAAGTACATGGTGGTCTTCGCTGTCTACGGAAAAACAAATTAAAAAAAATATATATATGACGAATTGGTGAGGATTCACCTAATTGGGATCCACCTTGAAATGATATAGCATCGTTGGAGTCGGTATATCAACTACCCAAATTACCCAAAACATTACACAAGCTACAAATCACTAATATAAATATATATTTACCTCATCAAATAGCCTACAATGCATGATTTCTATTAATCAGTCTCACATCTTAGGCATGGAATTCAACATCGTATTAACACACATATACATACATATATATATATATATATATATGCTAAATCAACGAAATTCAATTAAATAAAACATAAGTCAAGTTCAAATTATGCTACAAAAATAAATACAACATATAAAGAGTTACAACTCTCTCCAACTCCAAGAAGAAAGAAAAGAAAAGAAATAGGAATCATCACTTTAAGGCCAAAATTTTGACTGCTTCAATCTCCTTCTATGGCCACTAACAATGCAAATCAGCGCAAAGCAATGCGTGAAGATGAACAAAAATCCCTACACTAGCTCTCTCTCTCTCTCTCTCTCTCTCTGCTGCTCACCTGCACGAGAGCAACAAAGAATGAAAGAAGAAGAAGGAAAAAAAAAAAAAAAAAACGAGAAAAATAAAAGAAAATGAAGAAAAGGGTTAAGACTTCAACCAAAACCCAAGTCCCAAACATCCCAAACATATAATTTTGAATCTAACCTTGCCTAAAAGAATAGAATAAATTCGTCAACTTGGATCAAATATATAGTCCAAATATTAAAATACCACAATACCTCAAATAATGACCAAAATAAAATGTTGATTTTTACATAGTATATGTTTTCTTATCAATAAACTCACATGCATGCTTTAAATCTAAACTTACTTTTTAAAAATTCAATCATTCTTTTTCTCTTAGTAATCATATTTTCTTATAATTCATTTATTTTTGATGCCTACTTTCTCTCCACCTACCTTACTTTATTACCTATTCAAATCATACCCACACCTAAAGTTTTATTCCCCAAACTTCTCTGATTTTCTCTCACTCACCCCCATAATTATTATTATATTTAGGTTATTAACAATAGGCATATTAGTTCAATAATGATGATTTATATTAGTGAATTATTTTAGAATTAGATTTATTTTGGTATAAAGAAGTTAGTATTACATTGATGATTATGTTACAAGAGAACAGCGATGATTATTATTGTGGAGTTACTATACTTTATTTAGTGGTGGAGTATATATATATATATATATATTGGAAAAAGAAGATGAATGAAATATTACGGTTGAGGTAGGGATTGGATAGAGAATAGATGTTAGAGAATGAGAAAATAAAAATAAATAAATAATTTTGATTAACTAATTTGGTTAAAATAAGGAGATAGACAACAAAAAAAGAGAAAAATTAAGAGAGAGAGAGAGAGAGAGAGATGTGTCAATCTAGAGTGTAATAGAAGGAAAAACAAATTGTTTTAAGAAAGGTAAAATACTTTATAAAGCACATATGATTTAATAATAATATTTTTTGTTTGAGTTATTTTTATAAAATCAATCAAAAAATTGTTATCAAATTCTACGTGACACTATCTGTATTCATCATTATATTCTTTTTATTTTTATAAATCTTTTAATAAAATTAGTTTTGGGAGTGATTCTTTTCTAAATTTTAATTTTAAATTTAAATTAGTTAGGTTGAGCATATCTTTTATAAAGTATAATGTATGATTAATAATATGTTTAATTTAAATTAATGTTATAAAATCATTCAAAAAAATATTACTAAATCCTATGTGTTACTTTTTATATTTATCATTTTATTTTTTATTTTTACAAATTTTTAAATAAAATACTATTTTCTCATTTTTTATATTTTTTTATTCTTATCCACAAAATTTTTACTTCCATTAGTCCCATATTAGTAGATAACTACAGCTCCACTGATGGATTGTGGAGTTGCTATCAACAATATTTTGAAGCCCGACTGGGTCAAGAATTAGGAGCAATTTAGCTCACGAAAAAATAATAAATTTTATCAAAATTTTAACTTTTTTTATTAAATAAAAAATTAATTTTTACTAAAATTCTTCAATTATTATTTTCTTAAAAACTTTTTTAATTTTTACAAGTTTTTACAAAACATTCAACTACTAATAAAATGTTACGCGTTAATTATAAATTCAAACTTACACTTTGTCGGGGTGCCAAACGGCCCTTTAATGATTCAACTGGCGGTTCAATTGAAATTGATCCATAATATAGTAAATATATTAAATAATATATATAAATAAATTAAATATTAAAATAACAAAAAATTACTTGAAATTTCAAAATTTGTTGAATATTTCTTTTAATATTAATTTTTTATTTTCATAAAAGTCTTGTAAATTGAAATTTATTTTATAAATTTTAACAATAGTGACCATAGATTTTGTAAATGTATTTTATAGTTATAGTGATTTTAATTTATAAAAATAATAATTTTAATTTATTAAGATATATAGATAATTGAATAGCAGTTCTAATTTATACGAATATATTTGGACAGACTGGTTCAAATGAATCGCGACTATTGTTAGTCTAATTATTATTATTATTATTATTAATTATTATTTTGTAACAAGTGGGATTAACTGATATTTAAAGCAGTGCTTTGCAGAAAAAAAAAAAAGGGTGCACGTGTCTCAACCTTGACGCAAGTAGCGTAAAAAAACCGTGCAATCATGGGTCGCACAAGCTTTTGCTGGATTGCAGGTCGCAGGCTCAAAAGCCTCTGTCTCGAGGCAAAGCTCGCAGACACAATCTCTACCTCCTCGAACAAGGAAGAAGTTCAGGGTTTCGAGAATGGTGATGTCTGGGCGTCTGAGATCGAGCCTCCCTCTCTTCCGCAACATTCTGAGATCCGATTCTCTCTCCACCACCCAAAGATCGGCCATCCAGCGATCCTTGCTTTGCCCTACCTTCACAAATACCGAGGTATGCTCGAACCGTTAAAACTTAAGATCGGTTGCTTTCGCTTTGTATTCTGATTTTGATTCGTATGTAATCTGTGATATCGGAATGTGAGTTTATTGGTGTTTACTTGTTGTTTGGGGGGGCTAATGGGAAATGGACGAAAGGTTTGATTCAAAAAATTCAGCCGATAAAAGCTAAGATTTCTATCAGCTTAGCTCAAAACGAAACTAATTGACTGAGGTCCAAACACAAAAGGTTTCTGTCTAGTATATTATTTTTCTGCTTGTCTTCTCGACAGCTGATCGGAGGGTTAGGAATTTAGTGAGTATATGGGCAGCGGATTATAGACTTGTGCGTGATGGAAAAATTTTATGGAATTAGGAATGGCCTCTTTGGTTGTAAAATTTAGTCATGGAAACCCAAGATTGCTGTCACCTTAGTTGAGCATGAACAATCTGACTAAGAACTTCAGATGTGGAGTTTCTTGTCCCCGCAAAAATATTAAGATAATTCCTGCAACAACTTTCCAACGATTTTCTGCCATCACAAATATGATAGAGAATTCTGAAAAACAAAAATATGATAGAGAATTCTGTAATGCATTAAAAAACAATTTAATAACTTACTAGGCATTAATTAAGTATAGTTTATTATGGACTTCTGGATGGCATGAATAATTTCTCTACGTTGCCCACATGGGCAGCTCAGCTGAATAGATCTCTATTAATTGAAGTAGAGATTATCAGTTTGAATTCGTTCGACTTTACTTGGTTCTTAGTGTTGGTGGGATGGGCTAGGAACTATAGGGATTAGTCCCACTACAGGTGGGGATACCTCTAGTATTAAAAAAAAAAAACACACACACAGACACTTTCTCCATGTTACTTTATGCAGTCAATCTATTACCGAGTGTGTACTAAGCATTTCTGCAATTTGCTTCTCAATTCATACAAATGATCCTCGACAATACAAATATGAAGTTATATAAACACAAAAAGTGAAGATAGAATAAAAATTAATAAGAAAAAAGAAAGTTAATATGCGTTATTGGATTATGGAGAGCAAAGGTGGGAATTGTGAGAATAGCTTTGTGCTTCATTGTGTATAATTTTGTTATGAAAAGGTTACACAGTGTTTGTAGTAATTTAGAGAAAGTGAATGTGAGAGAGAGAGAGAGAGAGAGAGAGAGTAGATCTCCTAGTTTGGTGAAAGTCCTTGTATTTTAGGACTTCTGGTAGTATTTTAATATTGGGTATATGCTAGGGTGGAGGCATACACAGTGTGCATGTAAAATTGTTTTGAAGTCTTCTTTGCTTCCATTTCCTCTCCATCTTTCATCTTCTCTATGTTTAAACTAAGGCAACTACTAAATTAGAATAGGAGTAGTTATGGTGGAAATTTGAAGGGGGATTTATGGAATGTATAATTGTAACAAAGTTTCAGTAAAAAGGTGACACCGTGAGGTGTTATCCCTTTATATATATATATTGTGTGTGTATGTATACAATTGTGGTACTAGTTAGGATCCACATGACATATCCATTATTTCCTGGTTTGTAGCACATATTTTACTCTCTCTCTCTCTCTCTCCCCCCCCTTTTTTTGGGGGGGGGGGGTAAGTCATGTATTTTGCTACATGCATACATACATACATATATATATATATATATTGTGCGTGCCGGGGGGTTAATTCAGTGTCACCACCACTCCTTAATGCCCTTGTCTTATGCTTAACTTTCATTTCAATTTTTCTACTTGTCATCTCATCAAGAAGATAATCTCTCTGTGTGCCCGCATTGATGTTCTCTCTTGCCTTGGGGGTACGGAAAGGGTGGGGTGAAATTTGGTTTTGTGGTTACTGGCCCATTCAATAGCCTAGTTTCTATAAACCTTTCTTCTTCCTTTTTCTTTCAGCATAAAGTCCACTTTTCACAGATCTCTTCTTTTATTGAAATATTCCCTCTCATATTTGTTATTTTTCCTCCTATTCTTGTTGAGAAAACGGAGAAAATAAAGTGACAAACAAATGTCTTTGATATCTTATATTCATATACAATGTGTATAAATGTAATATACATGTGTGATATATTTATGTATTTTTTTTTTGGGGGGGGGGGATTGAAGTTAAAAAACTAAACTACCAATGATTAAAAAAACCAAATCTACAATGTTGAGAATTCTTAATTTGCTTACTTGATTGCAAATTGTGTTTTCTGACTCTGGTCCATAGCCAGTGGGGTGATGTTGTTTGACAACTGCTTTTTGCACATTGTCAATCAAAAGCAGAAAAGCTCTTGTATGTGTTGGTTTTTTATTATTCCTTTTATGTCTGGAATATTCGATCCCGCGGAAAATTGATTATGGAATTTCTTTGGTGATGTTTGATGTAAATATCTCTTGTTTGGTGTGTGCTTATGTGGATTTCGGTTTGATTATGGGTCACTTTGTCTTTTTGTAGTTCTTGAAGAATTATGCTACTGCATCTCCACCAAAGGAGCAGAAAGTTAAGGTACGTAGTTTCTTTTAATTTTAACAAGTTATTTGTGTTCAATTAACCTAAAGTATACTGCTTCAGCTTTAAAGTTTCTATCACAATAGTAAATTTCATTTAGGTCTGCTTGCTGTGGCGTCCTTGAGGAAATGATGGTGCAGTGATATTAATCTTTGTGGAATTCTCAATATAACTTGTGTTTATATATGTGCACGTATACTTATAAATTAGTGCACTTATACATAGTTATAGATTTCTAATTGTTTTAGGGAGGGAAAGGATATGAGTATTACTGCAATGTCCAGGGGTATTGTAGGCAGTTTCTTTTTGTTCTAAGGGTTTTATGGCCTTGTTTGGTGGTGCAATGGTTTTAATAAGTGCTTTTGGGTTAAGAGTTCTCTAGACAAGGTTAATGTAAAGAGCTATAGTGATGTTTGGCTATTGTAATTTGCTGCTGAAAAGTATTTTCACATCATCTTCTGCACTTACTTTTGACATTGTCTTTTGACCCTTAGATACCACTTCATTGAAAAGCTATGTTACATTGACTTGAATATGCTGTTTAAGATTTGGATTTGCTAATCCTCTTATTCCAGGATACAAGGGACGGGAAACATAATATGCTATTAGCAAGATTGTGTTAGAGTATTTCATTTATAAAATACAAGTTTTATTACATAATTATTATATACCACATTTTTCCAAGTGTCAATTATCTGGCACAAGTATGGCATACGTTTAGAAGAGTCCATGTAACATTGTTGAAAAGTGCTCTTATTGAACAAAACTATAAATGTCAAAAGTACTTTGAGGTGCAGCTGAACATTATCAAACAGGCCCATTTAGGCCATATGCTAAGCTAAAAAATTTAGTTATTAGTGGTGGATTTTACTTTGAAGAATAAATTTAGGGGAGAGAGACGGACCGTTGGCCATCAAGGACGGAGACTTGGGGATCTGGAAGTTCATAGGGATACGCAGGCTCTCTTGGATTATGTCGATGCAATATGGAAGCTAACAGTATGCGGATGATAGACTTTTCATGGGGGAAGAAAGTATGCAGAGAATAGTGGTGGAGGTGAATTAGGGGTACAATTAAGATGGGTGGACTGTATCTCCGTTGTCAGGAGCTTATTGTTAGAGCTTTGGGTTTTTTTTTTTGGGGGGGGGGGGAATTCTTGCATAACTATATCGGGAAGTAATGGGAATGCTTCACGAAATGTGCAAATTTATATGGTAAGGAACAAGCACTGGTTTTGGTTTTGGTTTTGGTTTTGGTTTGGGCATGATTTATGGTGGGGATTGTTCTGTTAAGTGAGGTTTTCCATTTTTTCTATTAAATAAGGATTCATTATATCAAATCCTTAGAGAAAGGGCTAGAGGGTGTGAAAGCCTGGTGTTCTAGATCAATGCAGGACTGAGAGATAGAATTCATTGCCTTTTACACTATGGGGCTAACTCCTAGAAAAAGAGGGAATAAAGAAACTTGTTTTGCATTCCATTGCAAGCCCTATTTGTAGATAACTGTTGATATCGATTCTTATAGATTTCTCAATGTTGACTAATGATTAATGCTTTCTTCGGACTAGTGTAGTCTCCTCGTGTTTATCTTCCTTTGTTTTTCTCTATAAATTCCAGGTGCCTCTGACTTTGTTTGGGGTCTTTGGAAACTATGCCTCGGCCCTTTACCTCTCTGCGGTAAAAAATAATACACTGGACAAGGTTGAGTCTGAGCTTCTTGATTTTGTTGAGGCTTCGAAGAAAAGTGCTATATTTTCTCAGTTCATGAGGGATTTGTCAGTCCCTGCAGATACAAGAATAAAGGCAGTAGAAAACATTTGTGCTGAAGCTAAGTTTTCAGATCTTATGAAGAACTTTTTGGGTATGTTACTGCTTGTTGCTTCAATTTTGTGTATAAAAATTGAAACATTGTTTCACAATATGTGAATAAATTCTTGTTCACAATTTAAACATCTAGTTCCACTTAAAAAGGCATTTAAACTGAATTTTGCTTTATATCATCATTTGTATTGTAGGATTGGTGCTTTATTGCCTTTTTGTCTTTAGTTTTCTAGATGTAGTTGTTGCTGAAAATTATATGTAATTTACATTACTTATTGGCTTTTGCTAACTCTGCAGCATCCATGTAAACACAAGTAAAATGTTCCTGTTTCTTGCTTTAGAAGTTGGATCACCACGGCTCTGGATCTGATTAGACCTCTGCCGCTCTATGAAAATTTTTCTCTCCTTGAAAAATTTGTTCCCTAGTTCAAGTTTGTGAAAGTCTTAATGATATGGATACTTGTTGTGGGTTCAACGCTTGGTATTAATCTTATTAATGAACAGGATAAATGTGCAAATGTGGCAGTAATATTACATTCCAAAGGAGAAAGTTGAAATTTTGAGGTAAAATCTTTTTGAGGTTAATTTTGATAACAAAATTGTAGTAAATGCCTTAAACCTTGCGGCAGTGGCACATTTGTTTATTTTTAAAAGTTAGTTGATCCAGATTGTTGGTTATCGGGGTTTGGAGGTTTTTCAATGATTAATCATTTGACTTTCAGTGGTTTCTCATGATGCCTCACGCATTTGACTACTTTGTGTAACCTCAAATTATTAAAGTACCTCATGTAAAGAATAATTGCAAGCATTCTAGTGGAACCATCTTCCATCAGCGCAGCAGGGCCTTTCTTTTGCTTCAAGCACAAATAGTGCCTTTCTTTCTATATATGAAATTACGTGTGAAGGATGTAATTTTATGTAGATATTTGCCTTCCCTGCGACTACTCGTTTGGAAAAATAAAATGCCAAATTTACTTGTTACAATTTTGTACCAGTTGTGATCTTCAGCTGCATTGTCATGCAATGACACTGGATTATGAATACTGATTGCCTATTTGTGTACTTAGTTCACTACCAGCCTTTTTTTCTAATTGAGATTAATGTTACTGCAGTAATTATACATTTCACTGTCTAAATTTATATATTTAATTGTTTGGAGTTCCTAGCTGTTTCTATTTAGTTCTCTAACTATCATTTTGTCTCATTTGGTACTAGTTATTGCTGCTGGGAATGGGAAGCTAAAGCACATAGAACGTATAGCGAAGAAATTTTCTGAACTAACCATGGCGCACAGGGGAGAAGTGAAAGCCATTGTGACGACTGTTATTGTGAGTTCTACCCCTTGAAAGCAAATTATTTATTTGGAAGTCTACATTTTTTTGTCAGTAATATTCATTAAAGGGTAGTGTAGTGTGTAAGCTTTAAAGTCTCTCTCTCTCTCCCTCCCCCCTCTTTTTTTAAATGCATCTCTATTTGCATCTAAACATGTAAAATATAAGTGAAATATCCTTAATTTAATATATTGTTGTTAATGCACACGTTAGTATGTAGTAATGGGCAAACCCATATCTTTGGTATTGCCCTATCGGCATTCCTTCTGTTCTTTTAGAACTAATGCGAACAAACATTTATTTATCTTCATTTTTTTTCAACTTATTTTTAAGTACTATACCTCTTATTGTGCTAGAATGATTTATTGATACCAATCCCTTTTGTTTGCTAGGTGTTTTGAGTCAGGTCCAATAATTATGGTTTTGCCATGTTACTTATTGGAAATAAAACTTTGTTTACACAAACATTTGTGAGTAGTCTTTCCTTTTCTCTTTCAGGGTCCGTTTGTGAGTTCAGGACAGAAAAGAAAAGAAAAGAAAACATTAATTAGGAGAGAAGAGAAAAGAAGAGAAATGATGTTAATTTTTTTTTTTCATTTGTTTGAGACTTTGGGAGAGAAAAGATAATTACTTTCTTTTTTCTTGTTTGTGAGTTGATAAGAAATAGAAAGAAAAGAAAATGTCTATTATTATTTTACTGTTATACCTTTATATTATCAATAAATAGACCTTCATATATTATTAGAAAACAAATAAATTGAGAAGTGTTGCACAAAAATACAAATAATAATACTTAAAAAAAAAACCTTGAAACGGCTTGAAACATAAACATAGATATACACACACATGCATACATATAAAGAAGATGAGACAAGAGCCTTGATACGTGATTGGAAAAAGGAAAAAGAAAAAAGGGGGGGGGGACATACCTAGGTTGTGAAACGGCTAGAAGGAGATGAAGTTGGAGAAGACTTGTAAAAACCTACCAAATTGATAAGTTAAAATGGTTTAATTTGCACTAGAGCATATTTGTAATTTTTTCCCTTATTTTTTATTTCATGGGTAGATGTGTCATTTTAAAAATTTCATTGAACAACTTTTCTCTTCTCTCTGTTTCTTTCCACTTTTGGGAGGATGAAAATTTAAAAAATAACCACTCACTTTTGTTCCCATTATTTTTCTTTTCTCTCCCCCCACCCCCCCCCCCCCCCCAAAAAAAAAAAAACTCAAAAACAAGAGTTAAGTTTTTAATTTTTTTCTTTTCTCTTCTTTTCTTCCCATTTCTCTCCATCCAAACGGACTGTTAGTAGAAAACCTCATAGAGGGTGAGTTTTGGCACTGGTAATGTTGCTCTTTCGTGATTTGGAATTCATGGGTTGATAGTCGGAAATAGTCTCTCCAGTTATTGGGGGTAAGACTACGTATATTTCCTCAACTCACTTATGTTGGCTGTGGTGGTGTATGTAGTTTATTCTTATTCCAGACTGGCTTCTCTTTCCTGCTATATTTTCAAAGATTATCTTGATTGATATATATTCAATAATTGTCCTGATGTAGAATATTGTTGGCATATTGGTGCTAATATATATAAAGCTGGCTTTTTGATTCCTGAGACCTAATAGGTTTAGATTCTCTGGGGTGTGACGTTAAGAATACTAGGCAAATGGAAATTTTGCTGGGTTTCATAGTTGCTGGGTAAGCTTTTTGTTGTTTTTGCAATGAACTTAGGCATGGACAATTTCTGCTACGGCGAAAACACTCTTTATGGGTATGTGAACCTGCTTTTCTTATGTGAAAATCAGTTGCTCAGATTTGCTGGGTTCTCTCTGAAGCATATAAAAATAATTTTTGTGCGATGGTTTTAATGTCTAGCTTGATAAAACTCGTTTCTGTACTGTCAAGGCCTGTTGAAATGATTGTTCTGTTTTCTAAATTTTATTAAGGTCAGTCTGATTGTTTGCAAGAAATTACTGGCTGAGCATATCGGTTGGAAGTGATTAAAAACTCGTTCTAATTCTCACAATTTTTGTTACTTTCTCGCCAGCCTCTCCCTGCTGAAGAGGAGAAAGAGCTGAAAGAAACACTGCAGGATGTAATTGGACAGGGGAAGAAGGTTAAGCTCGAACAGAAGGTAGAACTGCCCTCAAATTTTAAGTGCTGTTTCTGATAGGCAATTTTTTTCATGATGAAGCCACTAATTTTGTGGTGCCTGTGCCAGATTGACCCCAGCATTCTTGGTGGAATAGTGGTGGAATTCGGGCAGAAGGTTTTTGACATGTCCATTAAGACTAGAGCAAGGCAGATGGAGAGGTTCTTGCGGGATCCTATAAACATTGGCCCCCTGTAGAAGCCGTTGCATGTTTTTGGAGGACCGCAATTTTCTTCCTCCTTTCTGGCATTAACTGCTAGAAGAAATACTTTTTGTTGGCTTGTGGCACTGGCTGCATGCACTTAATCTTTTTTTCATGCAATTGGATCTATTTTTAATTTGTTGAAAATAAAAGCTACGCGTTCTAGCTGTAGTTTCTGTTGCATGAATTCCTTGTCTACTTGATATTGGAATCGTAATTTGATGAGCATATTTTCAAGTTCTTTCAAGGAAAAAGGTGGAATGTCTAATATTGGCCGGTGTGTTGGTTCTTCGTTTCAGTGCTGACGACCAAAGTGAGGTTGGCGGGGCCGCGGGTCCCTAAATTTTTAAAATTTAATGGAAGTCCTTAAGAATATTAACTTGTTATATTGGCACCTGCAAATTAAAATTTTACATTGGCCTTATAGTAAAAAGTCATTAGTTTCTGGGTCTGCCAATGGGTCTGCCAATGTCCAGTATGTTTCTCGGTGCAGGATTGTAAGCTTGACAAGTCATGTTAAGCATGCTAAGAGGAGATGTGTTGGGCTGGTTTGCTTTAGAAATCTTGGTCTGGTTAATTTTGAATTGTGGGTGGGGATGGTTGGATTAAAATTTAGCTGCTTAAATGTATTTATGTTTGTTTTTTTAAATTAAAAAAGTATAAATGTATCTGAATCTTGGTCTGGTATATTTTGGTTTGTGGGTGGGGATGGTTGGATTAAAATTTAACTGCTTAAATGTATTTATGTTTTTTTTTTTAATTAAAAAAGTATAAATGTATCTTAATTGTTAATTTTAACCTAACAATTGCTGACTATAATGTCATTCAGCTGGCATAATTTTGTATTTCAACCTCTGCTTTTTTTCATGGAAAAGGACAGCCGTTATAGCGGGGGAAAGGATAAGGAAGTGGCAGAAGGTTATACATTTGCTGGAGGGGTTTCTGTTTGAGACTTGGAAATGGGATGGGTCAGTTTTGCACTTTGGTATTGGATTTTCCTTGTGTGACATATGAGTACGGCCTGTTTGTTTCTCTACAAAATTTAAAAATTTTTGTTTACAGCACATGCAAATTATATGACTATAATTTTTATAAATTTATATTAATTTACACAACTCTAAATACACCTTATATGACTTCTCTAATGGGGTTAAGTGAGGTTTCATTCTAGTGGGGTTTAGGCCATTCAGAAATTTCTAATGCTATAAATTTTTCCTTCATATAATTGCGTTTAAATTTTATTAATCATAAAAAAAAAGTTCATACAGATAAAAAATCTTTAAATATAACAAATAAAATATTACAAACAATTAATGATAATTTTACAATTCAATATGAGTTAATAATTTTTATATTTAAAAAGATATATTTATTATTTAACTATATTTTGGAGAGAGAGATTGACTCATAGCGGGCTAATTCATGAATTGAATCAAATGGGCCCTTTTAAGGTAGAGTCACGCAAAAAAGAGATAATAATGTGTTTTGGAGAGAGATAGGTGAGTGTTTGTTGAAAAGAGAAAAAGTTAAAGATGAATTAATGTGGGGGGAGAAAAATTATGACACCATCATTTTTTTAATATTAAAAATGCAAACCCATTAATCAGTAAAAAGTATTATCCTGATAATACATATTTATACTATTTATTAGAAATAGAAACCATAATATTGAACGTTTGGTGAAACAGGTTATAAAGCCACCAATGACACTATTACCATTTTCTTATTAGGATATAATTTCTCGAAAAGTTTCAATAAATTTCACCATTTAGAACTCTTTTTAATTTTAAACAATTAATAAAAGATAATTTTCTATTATTAAAAAATAATAAGTATTTATATTTTATTTTATTAATAGGTACATTTTAAGGAACATCCCTTGAGAATTTCAACAGAGTGGGTACATTCTCGTTGTTTAACGATTCCCAGCCTCATCTCTATTCCATCCTTATTAGAGGATAAAATCTTTTCCCATCCCCACCCTCACCTAGGTGCGGTTCCCATCCCTATTTCTATTAATTTAGAAATAAAAATTATTTAGAGAACTAAAAGAATGTTATTTTTATTTACTAAAATAATTAAATAAATTATACATAGTTTGAATTAAATAATATTATTATAAATAAAAATCGCACGTATTTTAAATTAAATAATTTTATATATTAACATATACAATTATATAAATATAATTAATATATAAATGGTATATAAAACCAAGTGCAGAATGAATCTCCAGGGTGCTCTAGAGGTCTTGAAATTGACGATCAAATGAATCTCCAGTAATTTTGAAAAGATTCGAACTAGTGACCATTGATAAACAAATAATGATAAATACCTTTGTCAATCCTAACACTTCAAATATAGTAAAAAAATGTGACAATCATTATAAAATGACTTCTATTATGATTTAACACACGTAAAATAATGTCATACTTATCTAAAAATTTAAACTTATAGGTTACCACGTTAATGCGACGATGATTTAAAATAATTTATTCACATAGTGAATGCATCGCACGGTTATACATAATTCGATTGTAAGAAAAAAAAATAAAAAAATTTAAGTGATAATGCATATATAATTGTACACTTTTTTCTCTAACTCAACCCTGTGAATCCCCTTCTTTCATGACTTCTTTACATCATCAATAGCCTCCAACAAATTATATATAGAAGGCATTGCCTTTCTCTCTAGCTGTCTTCACTTGCACATGCCCCTCTTCTATGTGATATAGGATCCACCCATTGACCCCCCCCCCCCAACAAAAAAAAAAGGGTGAAATATTTGGGTTAGCTTTTCTTAGATAGACAGGACAACCTTATAACGAGGTACTACACCTTTTGGAGATCACAGTATTAATTGCTCACTTGTCCCTGCAATCTCTGATGACAGATCATCACCTGAGACAAGTACTGCCCCCATTTTAGTACAAGGTGTAAGAGCTCCATTGGTTTCCTTGTCTTCGTAACAAAGTACTCCTATGTTGCTTGGTAGTGGTTCATAAGCATGAGACAAATTAAGTTTTCAGGACAGCTGTATGAGTGACTGGAGAGAGGACTTTTTGAAACATTTGAGTAGCTTAGAGAGTTTTCTTCTCTTACGTGTATATATATATATATATATTTGGGTCCCCATCACCATGCAGGGATAAGATTTTGATGAGCAACTAATTTGCCCTAAGATTTTTCACAAATTGACTAGCCCATGCTGTATGAATTTTATGATAGCGAAATGGCCATTCAATATTTTCCATGAGTTGGGGGGCTATCCTGGGAGAAAACTCCTTAACGTTCTGGGACGAGAATTAGGTAATGAAAGGGACTAAGTAAGATAATTAACAATGCATGACAGATGGGTTGAAGCTGTGATCACACACATAGATATATATGTATATATATGTATTGCATTTCTAGGTTAAAATCTTATGTTATTATTCTATTTTTTGGGTTATATATTCTCTTCAAGATAGAGCCTCTGTACTTTTAACTTTTAATGTGAAGTGAGAGCTCCAAATTGCTGCATTTGATGGATGGCTTTCCATTTTACGATTGCCGATCCATAGAAGTGTATGTAATTTGTTGTGTAACTCGAATTTAATCCTGCAGTAGAATATTTTTAGTGAATACAAGCAAAGAAAAAAAAAATAATGACAAAAAAAAAAAAAAAACAGATTTAGTGTGATTCAATAACGTACTTACTTTATGGGTAAGATGAAAATTTAAATCTTTGTTAAAAAATTCTAGAGTTACAACATAATATTTGACATTTTCACTACAAGAACAATAAAGATCAACAACATTTAAATAATTTCTACAAGCTCCCTCATGTATTAGGGACCACTAAAATTGAGTCAAACTTGAATTTGATTGAATTTCAGTAGTGTAATTCATCATTTGAACTATTTGAGCTAATTGTCTGAACCATAATTGCTTGACATCTCAAAATGCCGCACAGTGTAACTGCTGCCACATATGCTATCTTGCTGAAACTTTAATGTAATGAATATGATTCACAATTTTGACTGTATTTTAATCAACATTTACAAAAAAAAAAAAAAAGTATTTAATCAACATTGAAGCAAAATTTAAATAGGTTAAAGTACCAAAGATGCAAACTGAGGAAATTTGATCAAATTTAGGCATAATTAAATATATATATATATATATATATATATATATATATATATATATATGTCTAAGTTTTTGATAGAACACAGTAGCGCCGTGTGATCCATGTATCCGATCACACCTAATAAGATAAGACTTACGTTATTATTGTCGTTGTTATATATATATATATATACCTATTTTGAGAATGCGAAAAGTAAAGATTTTTTTTTTATGTTAAAAATATATGGGTTAACACATGACATTGCCTGAATTAAAGAAACAAGGAAATACCTTTAAAGATTAATCTGGAAACTGCAGAATAATTACTAAAGAGCAATAATCAGGAATTTGATTAATACTTTATGCATGGGTTGAAAACTAAATCCCGAAAAGAAATGACTTGAGATGTGCTCATGAACCGGACAAAAGTGCAATGATTTTAATTAATTAAATATTCTCATTTTACGTTGCCACTTAATTTTTAAATAATAGGGTAGTGCCGTCAGGTGTTTTCCTTCTTTCACAAGGATTACAAGGGTTGGTGCGATGTCAAAAATGGCCCTCGTAAAAGCTAATAAGCAGATTGTGGATTTTTTTAGTAATTTTGAGATTCTGTTTTGTGTGTATATACTATATGTATTAGTATAATATATAATTTTGTTAAAATTTCGATTTAAATCTTAAAATTTTATAATTTTACGATATTAAAGTGAGAAAACTTGTTCAATTTAACGTAAAATCTTAATGAGGGAAAATAGGTAAAATCTTGATTTTAGACCGTAAAATCAGTAAAATGTTGATTTTATAGGTGATTTTATTGATTTTATAAATTAAGCGATTTTTATATAATTTTGTCAAATAAAATAGATTTTATGATTTTTACAAATAATATGTCATAACTATTTCACTTGTTACTTTTTTTTTTATAATTTTTTTATTCTATAATATTATTATTTATTACACCACACTAGTTAAGGAGTATGTGTGTTATTGCACCCAATTGGCTACCATAAATTAAATGTAGTAGATAAGATAGTAATCAAGAAACCTATGATAAAATATTATAAATATATCTCAACTTAAATAAAAAAAATTAGGATAAAATAAAGTTAGTATTTTAATGTCAATTGTATAAATCATACAAATTATTTTAACGGTTTCAATTGTGCATTTGGGTAAAAGGAGTATAAAACCAAATATAAAATCTTTTGTAAACTTTGTTAAGGATTCATTTTGTTAATATAAGTAAGTTTTTGTGTATAATATTTTTTTGATATATGTCTTTTCTTTTTTCTTTTATTAATAAAATTATTAACTTATAAAAAAAAATGAAAACTCTAAATGAAAAATTGCAACATAATGACTATATTTTCATTTTATATCATTTTATAGATATTTGATAAAACTTAACATTTTATGATTAGATTTTTAGATCTAGTAAAATCTCGGTTTTAATAATTTTTATAATATATATATATATATATATATATATATATATGCACTATTATGTCGGCAGGTGATTTGCTTAAGAAGTGTGTTAGATCAAAGAATAGACATGCTTCGAATGTTATTCTCATCATTTGTCTCATGCAGCTATCACAAACACAAATAACAATGGTCATACAGATAAAAGCCCTACCAAATTCTGCAAATCTGGGGAGGTGTACTAAAAGTACTTCTGTTATCTCTCTCTCTCTCTCTCTCATCCATTTCTAGAATCCATACTTGAATTACACGTGTGGGTGTACAGATACATGACAGAGATTAGAGATGGGTGGAAAGAGAGAATGAAGAAGAGATTATGTGAAGTGGAAGCAAAATATGCTATATTTTTCATACACATATGATGATTACCTTGTGAGTGAAGAAAAATGCATCGAAAAGGACAACTTAGAGTCGAGGACAAGAAGACCAACCATCTCTCTCTATATCTCTCTCGGAGGTCCCCCTCCAATCCGTTTTCCACTCCACCTATATATCAACCAAACTATATATCTCTTCTCTCTCTCTCTCTATATGTATGTATGTATGTATATGTCCATATTGATATTCTAAGCAAACCCCACCAGCATCACCATCATCATTACCATTACCACTTCATGAAGCTTTCTCTTCCCCCATCCCTCTTTCTAAAATTGTATATATGCACCTACATATACAGCTCTCTATAATTTTCATCAAAGTAGTTACAAGAACAAACCTTTCTATTCGGATATCCATCTGAGAAAATAAAGAAAAAGAAAAAAAAAAACTAATAAAATGAGGAAGCCGGAAGTAGTGGGGAAAGACAAAGTGAACAATGCCAAAAACAAGCTGAGGAAAGGGTTGTGGTCGCCGGAGGAAGATGAGAAGCTCATGAACTACATGTTGAGAAACGGGCAAGGTTGCTGGAGCGACATTGCCAGGAATGCTGGTCTGCAGAGGTGTGGGAAGAGTTGTCGTCTCCGTTGGATTAATTATTTGAGGCCTGATCTCAAGAGAGGTGCTTTTTCGCCCCAAGAGGAAGACCTCATTGTTCATTTGCACTCCATCCTTGGCAACAGGTCTCTCTTTCTCTCTCTCTCTCTCCGCCTTCTTTCTCTCTGTCTCCCCCCACTTGATAAGACTGCGTAAATAGAGATTCGTATAAACGGAAATTTCATGCAATGGGAAGCTAAAATTATAGAACGAAGAACATTCTTTTGGGAGAGAATGAATGCTAACACTATTCATATGTTATACGTAACCTTCTCCATTTTGCATTAAAAAATTTTTAGTGGCCGTGGTCTTCTTTACTTGTCTGCCTAGTCATGAACAAGGGTTTTAGTGCATTTCCGGATCAGCACAGCTACTTCCACTGCTTTAAAATCCTACACAATTCACTGCTCAAACGAGTACTATTGATTTCTAAATAAAAGATAACATTTTATGACTGTGATAATTTTAGATCAAATACACTAGTAATTATTCGTAATTGCTCGTTTAAAATAAATGAGCGGTAACTTATCCGAAAAAAAAAAAACGGTAGAAGTAGAATAAATCTTTCCGGATTATCACTTAAATATAAAGTTGAATGCCACACGGTATTCTCTCTCTCTATATATATATGTAATATGTATAGCTAGCCAGACTGTTAATTTCTTCTTGATGTATACGTATGCCCTCAAATTAATAATCATTCCAATGTAGGAAATTTGTGAAAGGCACTAATAATCCGAATCAAGATTAGTGTTGAACGCTAAATTTGATGCTTATGTGGCCTTTCCAGGTTGGAATTTCCCCAGGCTTGATAAGATTGTTGCCTAACCATACATACGACGTTTTTACATCCGCATGCATCATTTTTATTTGACAAATTAAATATACCTAAATTTGTTATACTAAACAGTTACGATTGTGTTTGGATGGCAAAAAAAAAAAAAAAATAATAATAATAATAATAAAAATAAAAAAATTGATATAAAAGTAACATGTGATAAAATTTAATTAGAGAAAATTAAAAAAAATTTATAATTTTTTTATAAATTTTAATAAATTTTAGCATGCCAAACAATACCTAAATTAACCAAAGAAGTAAAATAGATGAGTGATAATTTTTCAGCTTGTGGTCGAGATTGAAATATTTATGTGTATATATATATATATATATATAAACGGCCTATATATTCTATCAAAATCCTCAAGGAAAACAATATTTTTATATTATATTATTTTACTATTACTTTTGTTTCTTTTTTTTTTTTTATGTTGATGAGAAGTCTTACTAGCATTTTGAAGGCCAAGAAAGTTGAAATATTGGCTAAATTACAAAAGTATTTGGATCTCAAAAAAAATCAAAAATCTCAAATGTTTTATAATTTTTTTCAACTTTGTTCAACTAAATTCCGATACTTATCACTTTTACACTAATTTTTTTATTTTTTATTGGTAAACCAAACACCACCTTTGTCCAAACCGTTGGTATCCCGTTAAGTAATAATTTTAGGAAAAATTTCAGAATTTCACTATAAATACTGAAAGAATATTCTGAAAAATATTTATGGAATAAACTCAATTATAATACCCAAATTAAGAATGATTCATTAATTGTGATGTCCACAGTTTTTTCCCATATTGTGAAACGTGAAATTAGTGATTTGACCATATATATACCTAATTTAGTTACTGATCTTGAAGTGTCTAATTTCCTAATTATTTTGTGTAATTCAAGAAGCATATATACCATGCATGCAAAGACATGCATCTCGAAGATTAAACCCCCCCCCCCCAAAAAAAAAGAATTGCATCTCCATGCACGCATGGCTGATTTTCTGCTACATCTCAATTAATTTCAAAGTTTTCATCAAATTATGCCGCAGGTGGTCTCAAATTGCGGCGCGGCTGCCAGGAAGGACGGACAACGAAATCAAGAATTTTTGGAACTCGACAATCAAGAAGAGGTTGAAACAAAGCAATATTAATTCAACAGCCTCGTCATCCCCAAACAACAGTGATTCCTCACAGCAGCTGCTAGCTAGAGAAAGAGATGTAATGGGAGCCGCTACCGGGATGATCATGTCCATGCCGGGACACGACATGATCATCAGGACCATGTGCATGGATCCATCATCAAATTCTTCGTCCTCGTCTTCGACGAATATGCATGGATTGATGATCGCAGCCAATTGCTTCAACCCCAATTTCCCTCTGCTAGACAACAGCTATGACCCTATAATAGCTAATTGTTCATCTTCCGGCGGTGGATGTGGCGGTGGTGGCGGCGGCGGTGGTTGTTTATTCAATTTACCAACTTGCTTGCCACAAGTAGGTATAGGAGGAGGAGGAGATGGGTTTTGTGGGGATTATGGTGTGATGGGATTAGAAAGTGACGTCTCAATTCCTCCATTAGAGAGTAATGCTGCCACCACTGATTATACCTTTGATAAGAAATTAGCTAATAACAACCACTTGAATACTACTACTACTACTAGTAATAATAATAATGGTGATCAGGGCATCAAAGTAGAGGACATGTTTGGGTTTGGGAATCATTGGCAAGGGGAAAACTTAAAAATGGGAGAATGGGATTTGGAGGGTTTGTTGGAAAATGTCTCATCCTTGCCCTACCTTGATTTTCAAGTTGAATAACTACCTACCCATCTCTCTCTCTCTCTCTCTCTCTCTATCCATCATCAATCTTTTCAAAACCATCCATAGGAAATTTTTGAAGAAAAATAATTTTTTTTAATAAACCTTTGATTTGCTACACATAAAGCCGGAACCCTTGTCCCTTTCAGCCATAAAGTCCACCACCAACTGTTTTACAATTTTAGTGAATAGCTAGCAATAAGTCTCTCACATAAATGGATGTATGAGTAGCAGAGAGGGTGAGGGCAAGTTGAGGTAATTTTGAAGGAAACTAGGATTTCTGCAACAATCATCTTTTGTGAAATTACGAAATGTGATTAAATGTGAATGGTAATACAGAGAGTTGATGAGAAGAAATAAAGGGTAGTTGGTGAATTCGCTTTGTATATTGTACAAATGGAATAATGAGAAGGTGAAATTGTTGTTATCAAGGGGACACATCTGCAAGAACTGAAAGCTATGTTAGTGGAAGTTGTTTTCTAGTAGTGGGAGATAGATAGATACACATCAATGAGAATTATCTCTCTCTCTCTCTGGTGCCCATATGCATGAGTAAATGCATATATATAGATCTGCATGTGTTTGTATGAAGCGAAGGATGTATGCATTATTCCAGCCAGTTGCATGGAGCTCTCACCCTTCCTCTCAATTTATAGTATTATGTTACGTACCATGGAAAAGGCGTAATCTAATCTTCTTGAAATCAATAGCGGGTATGAAGTATTAATTAATTAGTTTATTTATTTCGAAAGCTAGATTCACATCTTATTTTATCAGTCAAAGGAGTGGGAGGTCATGTAAAAAGTTGATATTGAAGGATCACCGGGCATATTCAGCATTTGTCCCCAGTGAGGGTAAAATTATAATTTTTAAATATTAATAAAGTTGAAAAGTAATGAGAGAAAAAAAAATAAAAACAATTAAAGCAAAAAATGAAAGTTCTGAATAAATGAAAACAAAAATAGTGATATTTTCGTAAAACTTTTTAAATCAATAGATTCAATCACGCTCATCATATTTTATCATTGATAAAACTGGTCTGTAATTAGTGAACTGTTAAAAATATGTATAAAAGTTGAGTTGGATAATTAAAAGAGAGGTTGGATTTTAATATACAATTGAATAGTTTGATACCTACAAAATTTAACTTTTTAAGTGAATATAAGTCATTTAACATATATTAGGTTTATTTAATGTGATGTGAATTCTGTAGATGCTCCACAACGGATTGAGGTTCATCTGATATAATGTGAATTCCGTAGATGCTCCCCAACAGGGCTTATGTGCGCGTGTGAAAACCTCAGGCGAATCAAAACTCCTAGCATGATTTCTATATAATTTTCTTGAAAAACCAAATAATACCAAATAAGACAATCAACTAATGGATATGGATCCATTTTCTTTTCCTCAACTAATTTGACTTCTATGCAAGTCATCTCTCTCTCTCTTTCCCTCTCATGATCATTAAAGGAAAGTAGTTGAGGGCCTGAGATTTGAGAACTTGTTAAGCAACTAGCTAGGTGGCATTTTCTTTGTTAAGCAACAAGGAATATAGTTGTAGTGTCCCCAAATTTGTATACATAGCATTTACTTTCATTGGGGATAACAGTACTTTTTTTTTTCCTGGTAGGAACGAAAAATTCACCCGTGCATTCCAAAGTCGATAACTTGATTCAAAAGATTGATTTTGGATTTTAGTTAATTATCTACTGTCAAAATTTTTCTATATTTGAAGGCCTCAGATGATTTTAAGGAAAGGGTGAATTGCAAGAAATTAATTTGTAAGAAACTACTGTAATCTTTGTTTCTATAGGATGTGTTTGGATTAAATTAATATTTGGGAGGGAAAAAATATTTATATATATATAGAGAGAGAGAGAGAGCGAGAGAGAGAGAGGGGGTAAAAAAAACAGTGAAACAAAATCAATGGATTTGAACTTAAATTACATTAAAATAATAAAATAATTAATTTTTGTAAGAATATATTGAAAATCTGTAATAATTACAATTAAAAAGTAGAGGTAGTACTTCTCAAAATATTGGAGCCAGAAATAAATTATAAGGAACTTCAAATAATTATTTTTTTTAATGATTTCAAACCCATCACAATCTATAATATTAAACTACTTAAATTCATAATTAAATTCATATTTAAATTAATAATGTTATATTTGATTAATTTTCATTCAATAAATAACAAAAAAATCCTTTAATTTCAAATCTTTCAATACAAATGCAACCTTACTTTTTTTTTTTTTTTATAAATTCTCAATCCAATCACAACATTAGTTCAAGTTTGTGGAATTTTACTCCGAATTAAGAATCTCTGGTGGGTGGCCTTGTGCGTTATGAAAACCTAATTAAGCTGGGTTTCTGATTTATATATACAAATTATTGTTCAGGCATATCCTAAAGTAGTCTTATACAATAATTGGACCACAAAATATGTTGATAAATAATGCAAATCATGTATTAATTTGTTAACAACAGATCAGAAAATTTTGGGCACGTAGCCGTGGATTCATTTGTTTTAATATAAAATATTTTTTTAAAAAAATATTTACTTATATATATTTTAAGATAATATTTTTTAAAAATATACATAAAAATATTTTATATTAAAACAAACGGGCCTCTAGGTGAACATTGAACTTACAAATCCAAACCAGGTTTGTGGCGCAGAATATATAGCTAGCTTTGGGGTCAGAACCACCATAGACATGTTGGTTGTTCCCATTCCTTCGAATTATAATTTTATATATTGGTATCCTACGTAGAAAATTAAGGTTCTTAAATTAGTACATATAAAGTTGGGGTTAATAAATAATTTTAAATTTAATACTTTAATACGTATAGTATCAAAGTGAATTATGGAGTACTCTTTCTCTTTTTGTTTTCTTCATTTCTCATATGCATACTTCTAAAACTTGGTGCATCATTTGTCTATTCACATGCAAAGAGAAGGTCTCAAATAAGAGAACATATTGCATGTTTAAGCCTTAATTACTCTTCATTTCTCATAGGGCTCGTTTGGCACAACAAAAAAATTTTGAAAATTTTTTAGAATCTCTAAAATTCACTAATAAATTTGACACTTTGTATTTCGTGAAATTTCTGTAATTTTATACATATCTACTTATCCTAACACATTTTTACAAACTTCAATGAATTTTTTACAAATTTCAATAACATTTTACAAATTGTAATAACTTTTTTTACAAATTCTAAACATTTTTAACCACTTTCAATAAATTCTGATATAAAACCGTTTTGACTGGATAAAAAAACTGTTCGAAAGGTTTCTCTCTCCAAAAAATTGACGTAAAAGTTAAAAAATTTCACTATTCATATCTGAAAAATGTGATTTAGTGGCTGCACGTCAAATATTAAAAAATTCCTCAAATCACATTTTTTACTTTTTTTCGTTATTTTTTACCGCACCTGACAGACCCATAATATAATTTTGATTAAAGAAATACTCCCTTTTGTTCAATCTTTACCATTCATCTATGTGAATTTCATAGAAGTGACTCCATTAGTCACAATTGATGTTAGTATTCGTTATCTCTTTTGTTCAACAAAGAAATGAAAATAGAGAGAGAGAGAGAGAGGACTAAGTGGGCTTTACTTTAGAAATAATGATCGATGTATGAACACGACAAAAAATACCAAAGCTATGAACATGAAAATGTTAAGTGGGTCTTACAAATCAATGATGTGTATTGACCCTTCCATTAAACAAAGCAATGGACATAAAAGCTTCATATGGTTATATAGGCAAAGGAAATCTTAGAAAAAATAAAAAAAAAAAAAAGAATTCACGACGCAATGGACATATAAGCTTCAAATGGTTATATAGGCAAAGGAAATCTTTATATATGTAATTAAAAAAAAAAAAGAAAAAATTCACGACGCCTGAGAGATTCGAACTCTCGCGGGGAAACCCCATGTACTTAGCAGGCACACGCCTTAACCACTCGGCCAAAGCGTCGTGGTGACGTTGAATGTGCACCTAATAATTTATTTAACTCATAATTTTATATTTCAATTGACACCATCTCGCGTTCCTAACTTTATATTTGATTTTAAGAAATTAACAAAGTGCAACTTTTTATGTTCACCGCGTGCGTGCCTTTCTTTTTCATAACTTTATATTTGAAAAAAAGAAAGGCAAGCAGTGAACATGAAAAAGTTGCACTTTGTTAATTTCTTAAAATCAAATATAAAGTTATGAACGCGAGAAGGTGTCAATTGAAATATAATATTATAATTAAATTAATTATTAGATACACACTGCTTGTCTTTCACTTTATTTATTTATTTATTTTTTAACTCAAGGTATTCATTTTATTTATTTATTTATTTAACTTAAGATATTCGGATCAGTTTGTGTACATCTCTAATTTCTAGAGTTCTGAAATTAATAACTATGTAAGCCTTTTATTTACTCTGTAAAGACTCGAATTAGTAATTACTAAAGAACGAATTCAAGATTTTATCAGTTAAACCAACTCTCAAATTACTACTTACCTTCCACAGTTTCACTGTATCACGATATTTCATCTATTTCGGCGGAAATATTGTTTATTTCATGTAGATTACCTTTGTAATTGTAATTATAAGTTTGCTTTGTAGGTTACACTATTTCAGTATAAATAGGTTTTTATTGTAACCACCACAGACTACAATATTCCTCCGCTATACGTCAGTGGATTATTAATTCTCTAGAAGTACCACCCTCTTTGCGTAAAAAGAAAAGCATTGGTGGCATGTGGTTTGTTTTTCTATTTTTTATTTTTTATTTTTATTTTATGTTTTAAAAATCTTAAAATAAAGAAACACAAAATACTCTATTTTCGTTATTTTGAAATTTTCTTTATTTTGAATTAAAAACACTTAAAATGATTTTTTGTCATTTTTTATTTTATGTGTGAACCCATTTTCTAGTTTTGAAAATTAAATTTAAAAATACAAATACGTTTTGAGTTTTTTTATTATTTTTAAAAACGTAAAATGAAAAATGAGTTCAAAATAAAAAATAGAAAATAAAAATAAAAAATAAAAAATAAAAAATAAATCAAATGAGCTCTTAAGTTTCGGGAATCGAAATAAAAGGTAAGTTTTTTTTTTTTTTTTTGGTTGTTCATAAAAATGAGCTTAGTTGCTCGAATTAAATTTCACAAAAATGAAGTTACTGCACCCAGGCGCGAAGCTGACAAAGGGTCAAGGGTGGCCGTGGCTCCCTTTAAATTTTAAAAAATATTGTTCATACATGTAAATTTTTAATCACAAAAAATGTTTATTATACTTTAATCCCTCTAAAATTTTAAAAAATAATTTATCTTGGTCAAAAAACACTATTATTAGTACGTATAAAATTTTGAATTAAAATAAATTTAAGTTTTGAACTAATCTTCTCAAAATTTAACTATTTTTTAAATTGTTATATATAGAGTTTGTTTGAAGTGTAAAAAATCTCTAACTGTCTTAAAAAATTTATAGCTTTTATCAATTTGCTCCACACTAAAAATCTCTTACTTTTACAAAAAAATCTCTAACTTTTACCAAAAATTTTAACATTTACCTACTTTTTATTTTTTTTGGCCAAATTTTGGCACTCCAAATACTGCTATACTCCAAAATTTGAAAGTTTACGTATGCATATATGTAATTTATTTTTCATTCACTAAATATAATTTATAATATTAATTACAATTTTTGCTGAGGCCGAAATTCAGCTTAAGAAAAAAAATTTTAACCTCTTCTAATCAAAAATTCTGATTTCATCCCTGATTGCCCCTATTAGAAGAAAATAAAATTGCCGTGAATGTTAAGTATACATATGTTATGAATATATATATATATATTATGTTGAAAAGGTAAGAGATAAGTGTGTGATTAAAAGAGTATAAATTCTAATTCATGGTTTCAATTTTTGAGTTAGTTTTTATACATGTTATATTGCTAATGAAAGTTAGAAAGTTACAAAAATTTCCCAACAACTAGCACTAGGGGGGTGTGGTGGTACGTGAAAGATCCCTTTGCTTGGTGTATATGCACGGTGGACGTTGTTATTAATTAGTGGTGTGTCGAGTCGTTTTCTATGATGCATAACAAAGTTCAATAGAATACACAAACACGAAAGAGAGTTTGTGGGTCGATCGATTGCTTGAGAGTACCAATACTGTTAAAGACTGATTAATAGGATCTTGAAAAACTAGAATGAATTGGTAGGCAGTTAATTGATTAATGGATATGTTCTCCCATTCTTAATTTGCGGGCAGATTCTTTTATTATGCAAATATATATAACAAGTAGCAGTGAATGGGACTGGCCATGCAGTGCTCTCTCTCTCTCTCTCCCTATATATATATATATATACATACTAGGACAGGTTTAAAATTTTTGGTTCGCTTAATCTGAAATAAAATTTTTGGCTTATTTAGGCTGATGGTAATAGAATTATAAGAGTTTAAAATAGAGTATATTAGGATGAGTTATAAAAATTTAAATTGGATTATAAAAATTTAAATTAGACTAAATTTAAAAGGACCAAAAATTTACATTATAAAAAATAATTTTTTTATAAAAAATAATTTTTAGGCAAGTCACCTGAACTATCATCCTGATGAGACGTTTACTGCATTCGCCCCCCTATATATATATAGATATATATGCATGCATCAAAATGGCCTTTCTTTCTATATCGGAATAGGACCCATGCTGAGCATTTGAATGTGAAATAGAAGATCGATATATGACCTCCCTTGAAGCGAAGGAAAATATATAACAATAATTATTTTCATAATTATGACATCCTATGACAACTGGAATTCATTATGCCTTGGGTATAGGTACTGTCTGGAGTTAAAAAAAATACAAAATTTTATAAATTTCTATGAATGTAATTTACAAAATTATAAAATTTAAATTTTTTATTCATTGTACAAAATAAAAGATACTAACTTTCATAAATTTATATAAATTTATATAACTCTAAACACACCTATAAAAGTGAAACCTATACTACTGTTAGATTATTTCTCAACGCAATTACCAAATTCAATCATGACCATCCATGGCCACCCTTCCACATCAATGCATCATCACTTCAAAAGCAAGCAAACATACCCCCCCTCTCTCCATATATACACGTGTATATATTTTATTACGAAGATATTAATTCTCAACCCAAAAAAAAAAAAAAAACCAAGTTAAAATTGGCTTAGAACTGTCTTGAACATGATATCCAGTGTACCGTTGATTTGAGGCTGAATCAGAGATTCAGCATATGAAATGGGTATAGTCATATGATTAATTAAGGGTAAATTAACTATAATTAAGCACAGCACTGTGTCTTACCAATATATATATATATATAAATGATATGGGTGCTTTATTCCTTAATTTAATAAGGGATGGAATTAATTAAAAGGGGGAAAGCGAAGTCTCAACGCATGCTTGCTTTTGTTATCATTCCTTCAGACATCAAAAGCGCAAACCATTCGGTGTAAAGCTAATTAATTAAATTGACTACTTATAAGAGAGGCACGAGGCAACTGGCCCCACCACCTCTTCTTCTTTAGCCTAACCCGAGTTTGCTTTAGATTAATAATTTCCAGTGGCTTGGTCCAATATACATGCATTTGTACTGAATGAATTATAATACTTTTTATAATTAATTAGAATTTTTAATTTTGCTTCTAACAAAGGAGTTTTTGAATATACATTAATTTTAATATATTGGGATCGTTGGGATTTTCTAAATTAATCTTTATAAAATTTAAATTTTCACAATATGAATTACGAAATTATAATTTTTATAAATTTATACTAGGTTGACAGTTTACGTGGACCTTTACACTAACAACGTATTAAAGTTAAAGTTATCTAATATTTTCCACACTCCGGTTTACAAGGACACGCTAGAGAATTACTTGTACATTATACATATTCTAATCATACTAGCTGTATAGCTAGCCTAGGAGGATTTTGAAAATTTCTAATGTATATCTAGGTTAATAGAAATTTGTAGGTTTTAATTCCTTAAATTTCTTCGAGCTAGCTAGCTTTTCTCAAATAAGCCAAAGATACGTTGTTCAACTTTGGGTTGCTCCTGGCCCCTGGGACCAACCAAGTTAACCAAGGCACCTTCCTAGAAAAGTAACGTCTCTTTCTCCAGTTTTAAAAACCCTCCTGAGACCCCTTCCCATGTCAGAAGAACATAATTCTCTCTCTCTCTCTCTCTCTCTCTCTTTGTGATGGCAAATAATCAGAGAGTGGAGTCGGAAGAGGAAGCACTGTTTGGTTCATACCCTTATCCGCTCTACTTCGTGCAGAGCCCGTCAACAGTCTCTCATGCAAACAGCAGCACGGCCGATCTCCGGAACACCAACAACAACAACAACAACGACTCTTCGTCTGCATTTCACTCTCCGCTTCGATCCGACGCCGCCCGATTCGCCCTCTCCCGTTACTCGTCCTCCCTGGGGTCCACCAACTCGTTTCCGCACGAGAAAAAGATCATTGCATTTGATCTTCAGAGTCATGGATCGACCGAGAGTCGTCTCATCCCTGCCCCTGCCTGTGGCGGCGGCGGTGGCGGTGGCGGTGGCGGGGTACTTGAGGACGAAGATGAGGAGGAGGGTGAGGAAGAGGACTATTTTGGAAGAAAAGGGCAGTGGTGGCGGAGATACTTGTCTTTTCATGCGTCTTCTTCATTGGTTTGGATTTCTTTCCAGATATGGTGGAGGTTTATGTTCAGCTTGGGTGTTGCTTTGCTTGTTTTCTACCTAGCCACCAAGCCTCCGCCACCCAACATGTCCATCAAGGTACATAAACCGACCTGCCCCAATACATAAAAATATTATTCTATAGAAATATGTTACAATGATACGTTAGAATGATGTGTTAATGGCATGCATATAATTAATGTTTTCATTCAAAATGATAAGGACACTAGTTTTTACACAGTTTTGACGACTAATTCAGGTAATATTCTCGAGGCGGGATTGTATTATTCTAAATATGTTATATAATCATAAAAATTTATCAAACTTTTTAGCAATATGACATTAATGTCAACCTATCATTTTAATAAATAAAGCCATTTATAGAGCCCATTTGAAGCACCAAATAAGTCTAAATATCTACCCCAAAAAAATTATAAAAAACTCCAAAAAATTCTAAAAAAATTCTTACTTTAAACCTTCATCAATTTCAAATATATATATATATATACATATATCTATTAATAAAAAATGTAGCAAAAACAACAATTATGTTGTCCAACAAAAGAACAAAAAAAAGTTGTTAAATAATAATGCACTTTTCAAAATTCAAAATAATATTCATTGTGGTCTGTCAAATCCGTTTAAATGGACCATTTACTATCCAGTTCAAATGAATTTTTTAAATTTTTTTGGCATTGTGGTGCATCAAAATCTATTTGAACTAATTTTGAATTTTTTTTTGGCAGCGTATTCCGATACAATTGTGAAAAGTTTAAAAAAAAACTCCAAAAAGATTCAAAAGTTCCCAACTTTCTCTAATAAAATTTCGTCATGTGTCACTTTTATACAACTTTTAAAAATTTTTCTCTCAAACCAAATATAATACTCAAAAAAACTCTAAAAGTTACTTAACACTCCAAATACAAAAAAGTGGTTAGATTTTGGAGATTTTTTTTCAAAATTTAGAACTTCAAAGACCTCATAAAAATGCTTTTATTACAGAAGTCAAAAGTGTCAATGCTATATCATACTAGTAACTTTTTTGATAAAAGATTTTAGTGAAGAAGCATTTTCCATAAGTATATATAAAGAAGTTAGCAGGAATTGTGATCTTAATTTTATGGGTGTGTTTGGATGACAAAAAAATTAAAAAAAATTAGTGTAAAAATAACGCATGAAAAAATTTAATTGAAAGAAATCATAATTTTTTATAATTTTTGGTGAAATTTGGTAAAACAAACACCCCAATATATAAAATAGATATTACAAAATGATTAGGTTAGTAGGTGAATCACATTAATGTACCTAGCTAGTTTATGGGTGAAAATTTCGGGTATGCTTAATAATTTTAACAATCAACCATGCAAGTACTTGAGTAATAGTATGAAGGAAGAAAAATAAGAATATATAAGATTTAATTAGAAAAAATAAAAATAAAAAAAAGGCTCGAATTCTTCATTAAATTACAAACAGGTTACAAATTCTCAATTTCTTAATTAATGGATTCAAATCTATGACTCTATGTTGTTGATATTTTTTGCACGAATTTATGATACATTTAAACCCTAGCAATAGGAAAATCATTAAATCATTGAAATTGAATCCACGACTATTACTAAATTTACAGTAGTCTATGATAAGTTGACAGCTAACCGAATTTAGGACATGCAAATTTAAACTCTTTCGAATCACCAACAGACAAAGAAGTTGAAGTATTGTTAGTTAAGAGTGAGAAAAAAATTAAATCTAGTAAAATACTTAATAGTTTGTTTGTTCAATTTAAAATTATTTCAAACAATCATCATATTATTGGACAACTAATTTTTATGATTTTAGTATGCAAAGTACTGGACAAGGAGCAGTGCATGCATTAATAAGTTGTGATTTTCCTTGACAAATACGTATAACTTGCTTAGGCCCAAAGCCAATGTAAGCACGTAATACATTTTTGCTCAACCCGGATCGTTGTGAAATTTTGTAGTGTCTAGAAAATCAAAAATATATCAAGCCCATTAGAACAATTTTCTATGTCATTTATCTTGTCTAATTTCATTTTGGGCCGGATTCATCATTTGTGGTCCTGTGATTGACCAGCAAGATGTTTGGACTAATTATTGGCTAGGCCAATCGGGGATATGAATGCAATTTCTGACTGGATTGTTAGATTACGCATGATCTAAGAATCTGGTCTCAGGACTTTGGCCCATTGCTAAGTTGGGGGGGGGGGGGTTGTAGAGAGAGAGAGAGAGAGGGGAATTGAGTTATTTATGGTATACCAGATGTAAATTAGAATAGCATTCCAATAGTTTTGAGGTGATTTGGTCCCTATAACTTAACTAACAGACATCAAAACCACCACATACAACCAAACGCAACTACACCTTCAAATATATACTTCTAAGGAGGCAATCCCACTTTGTCAAGAATAAAAGCTGCTCTTATACTTTTAGGAAGCTCTATAGCTAGCCAAACTGAAACAAGAGTTCAAACCATCAGCCCCAAAAGTTTGCAAACCCATCTGCCATTGTATTACGTACTTTCACTAAAAATGCAACCGCAGGAGATGTTCATCCATTCTAACAATTCAGACACCTTCCTCCAAAGAAATCTCACAATTCGGTTGGTTCAATTTTAAAATTATTTATTTTTTATTTTTGATTCCATCTCGAAAGAAATTAAAACTAAACCTAAGAACACAATCAAATTATATCTATATAATAAAATACGTTTTTCTGTTCTCTCATTGAAGGTAAGGTTTAGATCTCTTTCCTTCTTATACCTTTTTTAAAATTTTAATAAAATGGTAGATCTCTTTCCTGTCAAACCCTCTCCCGCTAAGGAGATTTTTCTTAAAAAAAAAAAAAAAACACATTTTTAAAATGTTTCTTTCACAAACTAAGATTTAATAGTTGAGATTGAGTTTTATTTTTTCACGAATGGCTGAGATCTTTTACATTTATAAAAATTTTATTTCTTTATCTCACATCGATAAAACACAACTTCAAACTTTTCTTTTACCTATAAAAGAACTAGAATAGTAGCATATGATCTTTAATAAATAATAAATGTAAAAAATTCATAAATTATGAAAAGGGACTCACTTTTTTGGGTTTCAAAAAGTAATTAACTTGCTTATAGGTTCCAAAAGGAGACTTATTTGCTTAAGATTTTAATATGATTGTTAAATTTATGTATTTTAATTATATTAGTATTAAATTAAAAATACAGATAAAAGATGAACTTAAACTTAAGAACACAAATAAAAAAAAAACTTAAATAATAATTAGATTATTTTTCTTACAACAACAAATCTTAATACTTTTAAAATTTAAAAGTACAAAAAAAAATATCGAATATTAATTAAACTTGGGAGTAATTATTTTTTTAAATTTTAATTTTAAATTTAAATTAGTCACATTTACTATATTTTTGTTATTTTATAAAGCATATATGATTAATAATAATATTTTTATTCGAGTTACTTTTATAAAACTAATTAAAATTTTATTATCAAATTTTATGTGGCACTCTCAATATTCATCATTCTATTTTTTTTTTTTTTACAAATATTTGAATAAAATTAGTCTTGGGGGAGTGATTTTGTTTTCTAAATTTTAATTTTAAATTTAAATTGGTAATGTTGATTAACTAATATTCGATATTTTAGTTGAGAAGTGTTTTAGGCACGAATTATTCGCTACTAAAATTATATTTTATATAAATATATAAAACGATGTAGAGTTAGCTATCGCTTTGCGTCCCTCATTTATAAAGTTCTATATATCCTTTGACCCCCTGCATTAAAAAAAAATTGATTCCGTTAAAAATTTATTAATAAATTTGAGACAAATGACTTATATACACTCAAATATGTAGACATCCTCTCAATTAAATGTGGTTTTCACTTTATCTCAAGTTAAAAGTGATCTTTACTTCACCTCCTCAACTATAAAATATTATTTTTGAAAAATAAATAAATAAATAAATAAAAACTCAGATTGCCCCCTCCATCCCTCTCCCCTTGTTCTGTTTTCCTCCTTCCATCTCTCCTTATTCATTCCAGTAACAATCATCGTTTTCAGTAAAGCGAAAAACAACTTAGATTCAACATGCCATAACATACTAGTAATAATAGCACCCATCAAAGTTAATGTTATTAGGATGTAACCTGTTTTTGTAGAAAGAGTGCTTAGGAATGAGATTTCGAAGTCATTCACACTTTAAGGTATGTCTTTATTTATTTATTATTTATTTTTTGAAAGATAATTTGAGTTGCATATCTGTTAAAATATTGATTTGGATGAACTTAATT
This sequence comes from Vitellaria paradoxa, assembly GCA_019916065.1. Lineage (NCBI taxonomy): Eukaryota > Viridiplantae > Streptophyta > Magnoliopsida > Ericales > Sapotaceae > Vitellaria > Vitellaria paradoxa. The sequence continues at coordinate 63,268,761 of CM034234.1, read as the reverse complement.
AATAAATTTTAGCAGGACAGAGTATAAGGTTTTGATGGTTTGTATTGTTGATTGAAAAATTGACAATGTGGTCGCCTTAGGGATAAAATAAAATCTTAAAATTTGATTTTGTTAAATTAATGTGAGTTAATTTGGGGCAAATTTATTATATTTTTATAAATAAAGGAAGTTTAAATAATTTTTATATCCTAGGAAGGGATTTTATTATTAGCAAACATCGAAGAAAATTTAAGTACTTTGCTCTATATTTTTAACCAAAAAAAAAAAAAAAAAACAAAGAAAATTCACATGCACTCTACCTTATATCTCATTATTTTTTATATCTTCAGTGAGTGTCTGCAAAAGTTTAAGAAAAGTTATTTTCAAAATTTATGACAAAATTCAAGTTTGGTGTGTGTAATTTTCATACAAGTAACGTTAAATTTATACTATCTTTAATTTTGCATAGTTTAAAAACCATTATTCTTTATAAGAAAATATAGAGTATGAAAAACTAAAAATAAAAAGCATATAGGTTCAACGTTCAATTATATATATATATATATATATCATGTAATTAATTGATGATAATGATTTGTGATTTTGTAAATAACTTGTATGCTAAAATAAAATTTAAACGAAACATTTTTCTCTATAGTTTAAGGGATCAAAGTAATGAGTTTTAGTTAGGGTGTAAAGTAAAAATGACTTTTAGTTGATGGGACTTTTGGCTCAGTTTAGAATGATAAAAAATTTTAAAAAAAGTAAAAAATGCTAAAAAATTTTAAAAATTATTCACTTTTTATCTCACTGCACAAATTATAACCCACAATTTATTTCACTTTATCTCATTTTATCTCACTCTAAATGTAATATCTGTATAACTAACATAATATATATTTGGGATTTGACTTAAATTCGTTAACATGTTTTTAAACGAAACTTTTTTTTATCTTATTATTATTATTCTAGTTTAGAGGTCAAAGTGTAGAATTTTATAGTTAATCAGAATAAAGAGAAAGTCACATTTAGTTAAGAGTTCTTCCCGTAATATTTAGCCAATATTAATTCAAAAACTATTTAAATAATATATATATTGATATAATATAAATTATTAAAATTGAACAGATCCAATTTCTGACCAAAATTTTTTAGGAATCAAATTATTTCAACCTCTTATTTGACTGTTCAATTTTAGTTTTTTATAAATTAAAATTATTTAATTTTTTTTTCTCAAATCCAACTGAATAGCATGGTGGGAGTAGTGTTATAGGCACTGTTTAGAGTTAAAAAAAAATACAAAACTCTACATCTCTACAAACACGAATTATAAAATTATAAAATTAAAATTTTTCAATCACTGCACAAAATACGAAATATTAACTTTTATAAATTTATGCAACTTCAAACTCCCCTCGAGCACAATCGAAATACAAATTGAACTATTTTTTATTTGATTAAAGTGATGTTTGAAATGTTTAAAGTTTAAAAAAAAAAAGTTAAAAATTGTTATAAAAATGACATGAATCAAAATTTGTTAAAAATTAATAATAATTAAATTTTATATTTTTATATTTTTTAAGCATTCAAACACCATCTAAGAGCGCGCGTTTGGCGCACTTATTTTTACTGAAAATATCTGAAATCTTTAAAATTAATTCACTTTTTATCTCATCACATGAATTACGAATTCACAATTCATCTCACTTTATCTTATTTTGTCTCACCTTTTATCATTCTAAACACACCTTTGATATCCCTTAATTTGTGTCCAATGTGTTAGACAAGCTGCCTCACACATCACCGCGCATGTTTTTTTTCATATTCGAATTAAATTTCTCCATCGTGCCAATTAAGACCGTCGCTATCATCATCTTTACATCATTGCTATTGTTATCAGAGTCACGGGGCAGCTCGTTGACGCCATTTTCGCAGTCATCATAATTGATTTCTTGAAATATATACAGACACCGGGTGTGCCTAATATTTTTAGTTATCGGATGAAAAATTAGATATTATTTCGAAAATAAAAATATTTTATAGTAAAATTATAAAAAAAAATAATTACAATACGATAATATAATAACATTTGTAAGAATGATTTTAAAAGAATCAAAATTATTTTAATAAGACTGATAATTTTAATAATAAATTGCCTTTGTATATATATGTGTGCCGCAAAAAAAAAAAAAAAAAAAAAAAAAAACATTTCTAAGTCAAAAATATATAAATTAACAAAATCACATAAGATGAGACAAAAATAATTATATATAATAAATAAATAAATAGTTTAGTCATATCGACTGCTCCATAGCTAGGAATAGAAACGAGATTGAACTTAAACTTTATTCAAATTCGTTTTAAATTATTTACACTTGACTCAAGTTTGAGCTTGGCTTGAACTCTTATATAGAATCGGGTTTCTCTCAACAAGAAAAAAAAATTAAACTCAAAATTAATTTGTGATGGCCCGTTTGATAATGCTGTCATTTTGTTGTTGTTGTTTTTCTGTTGCCATTTTCTATTTTTTGCTTTCTATTGTCGTTTATTTTTTCTGAAATGAAAACTAAAATTATGTTTGGAAATGCAAGTTTATTTAGAATTATAAATTTTTTATTTTAGAAAATATTTAATTTTGATAGTGGTAAAAAATTAATAGAACTTAATAAAATATATTTTATATTAATTTAATTTAATTAATATAATTAATTAAATTAATATAGTAAATCATTTATTAAAATCATTTAATCAATAAATATAAAATATATTAAATTATATTATTTATTAAAAATAATTTAATAAAATATATTTCATAGTAAATAAATAATTAAATTAGATTAATTATTAAATTAAATTATTTATTAAAATAATTTAATAAAATATATTTTATATAAATTAAATTAATTAAATCATAAATAATTTAATTTAATTATGGTATTTATTTAAAATAATTTAATAATTATTATTAAATTAAAAATTAATGTAATTTAATTATTTATTATTAATTATTTTATATAAATTAATTTAATTATTAAATTAAGTAAATTAGTTATGATATTTATTTCAAATAATTTAGCAATAATTAATTATTAAATTAAATTAAATTAGTTTTATTATTTATTAAAAATAATTTATAGTAATTTATATAATTAATTTAATTTTTGAATTTAATTATATTATTTATTAAAATAACTTATTTTAATAAAATATTTGAATAAAATAATTTATTTTTATGTAATGTAACAAAAAAAGACAAGGTTTTAAAATTGACAAATTATTGGCAACAGAAAATAAACCAGAGTGAAAACACCTTTTTTCTGTTTCTGTTTTTCTGTTTCCGTTTTCATTTATTTTGGAAACAAAAAAACGGAAACAGATTTAACAAACATGTTTCTGTTGCTAGTTTATAAAATTTTGAAAACGAAAACAAAAAAACAGAAAATAAAAACGTTACCAAACGAGACCTAAATAATTCAATATGTTAAATTTAAATTATGTCATTTTAGTATAAAATATAATAAATAAAATACTAATATATACAAATTAGTTTATCAAGCCAATTCACAAGTTCTTAGGTGAATTTTTATAAACCCGAATTTGAGCTCAATTCTAAAAAAAAAAAAAGTATAAATTAAATTTAATTTGAGTTTATTTTAGTTACAAACCGAACTCAAACAGTCGAACCTAACTCTTTTGGACTGAGATCAGACAGTTCAAGAAAAGATCGATTCCTTTCTACCGGCGCAAACTGTGAGTCTATTCCTGTGCATGTCTATATATGTCAGTGCTCCCTGTAAATGTGTGTGTGTGTGTATACACATATATATAGATATATATAACCACTTTTTTCTCCCGCTGAAAGCTATACGTACGTGCCGCGCGCTTGGAATTGTGTGGTTTGCTGATATTTTGAAGAAGCGTGCTGGTGGCCATCTAGCTTCTTAATTTCAACGAATCGTTGCATTGTAATAATTTGTTGCTAAGCCGACAACATGTATGGTGGCAGTCACCAAATATGTTGTGGCCAAACTACATAATATCGTGTCGAGTTACGGAAATGGTGGTGTCATTTCGTTAAAATTAATTCATTGTCACATCCCCAAGGTCATGAGATATGTATGTTATCATAATATATCAGAAAACTTAACTATATATAGTGGAAACTTGAGATTGTCCGCATTGAAAAAAATAAAATGAAAGTAATCATTTGCAAATAGCTACGTGACTATATATGTATATATATATTTGTCAAACAAAACCTATACATGTATATGTATATATATTTGTCAAACAAAACCTCTATGATTAGGACTGCTTTGCCCGCATTTGTTTTGGGTGCATTTGACGAATTAAAGGTGGAAAAATGGAGTTTTTGACTTAAATATAGAAGTTCAAGTTGTATTTTAATTTGTTCTTCAAAGCATAATAATTAATGCTGCAATCAGTCAAAATTGACCCCTTTTTAATTAATAAATAATGTTATTTTAATTATATATATATATATATCACATAATACATATTTTATTTTTTATATATTACTGTAATAATATTATAAGACAAAAAATCTTATAAGTAAAAAAAAATCCAAAATAAGACTAACTTATTTTGAATTGTCAAAGTTTTCTAGTCAACAACATTTATATAGGTACAATTTCTTGTTTCTTCTGTTCGTTAATATAAGGCTAATTAACTTTTAATTGCTTTTTTTTAAACTAACCCCAACTTAACAAATCAAGTAACTTTTAATTGTTGCAGATCGCAGGGATGCGACAATTTGGACTAGGGGAGGGAGTGGATGCCTCTGGAGTTACAACTAAAATACTCAGCTGCAATTGTTCTATGGATCTAGTGATAGAGAACAAGTCTAAGCTCTTTGGCCTTCATGTTGCTCCTCCCATGATGGAAATGTCCTTTGGCAATCTTCCTTTGGCAGCTTCAAATGTAAGGATATACTAGGTACATTTGTGTCCAAAGCTTAAATTACTTACTTGTTCCTTAATATATATTATCTTCATTATTAGTGATATGTAGCTAGTTATTAGTTCAATTGAATTAGCTTAGCTGATTAGAGTGTCTGATTTTTCAGTGAGAGGCGAGGGATCAAATTTTCTACAATATAAGGCATAACTAATTAGTAGAATAAGTTTTTATTGATTGGATGAATTATATCCAATCCTCTTAAATATAAATCTAAATCTCCGTTGAAGCGCGAGTGCATAAGTTTGTGTCTCCCCCCTCAGGATTTAGCTTGGGGAGATATCCTCTTTGAGTTAAACATTTTTCTTCATCTTAGCGCTTGGAAAAAAAAAAATGAATTGGCTCCAATAATTGTTTATTTTTTTCATGAACACATTACTCATGCATATATGATTATATAAAACAGGGCTTTTGTTGTCTGAATTAATGAATTAAAAGCATGGTATTAAATAATTATTATTAATAGTTTTAAAGGGTTTCAATTCTATTATATATTAAATTTTAATTATTTTACATTCATTACAATTAAAGTTAGATTCATCATTCAAGGCAAGTGAAGCAATTGCTCTGTTAATTTAAAAAATTACGCTAAAATTATATTATTTTTGTGGATTCAAGGCAATTGCTACCGTTAAATAACTATGCAACAACCAAAATACTCCTTAAAATAGAGCTTATAAGTATCGGATCATGTATTTTCTGCTGACAAATTAATTGCTTTATTGTTTTATTCTCCACCTAGTACGTAAAATCTTTTTCTTTGCTCTGATATATTTTGTAGGGTCCAAAATTGTACGCCGGGAGCGATGGTTCAACATTGTTTCAATTGTATGTGGGGACGAGGAATAAGCCAATGTATGGTGCTGGGAGAGCCATGGAGGACATGCTTGATTCGAGGAAGGGATTGCAGCTTGTGATTCACGTGGGCCTGAGATCAAGTTTCCGTGTAGTTTGGGGACTCATCAGGCCTAAATTTCATCACAAAGCCGAATGTTTATTAGTTCTTGATACAACGTACGATAAGAAACACCGAACCCAGGCATATAAAAGCAGCTGCATTATAAGTGCCACCTAGCAGCTGTAGATAAATATACACATATATATTTATGGGTTCAAGGAGTTTGTAATTATTAAGTTAATTTGTGAACAATGTGAAGCCACAAACATGGCTTAAAAATTAACCAATACATCAAGAGGTCTCGTTACTAGACTTTACTTTGACTTAGAATTCACTTATCTTCTTATTAATTCATACCATTCACGCCAGAGCTTAGATCCTGAGCGTGACAATACAAGCATCTAATAATAAAAAGTCAGGTACCAAGATTGAATTCATATTACACAGGGAAAAACAATCACACCGTACTTACTCACCATGCTATCCAAATCTTCCTCTAAGAGTGAGTAACTGAAAATAAAAATAATAGTTAAAAAACGATATTGAAGTACCCCCAAAAAAATCTCAACGGTGTTGAATTGGAATAATTAATGTGCCAAAATATTTTGGAGGCATTTTGGAGAAAGATTTACTGTTTAAATAAGAGACTCAACATGTCCCTGAAGTATATTGCAACTAATTCTAATTATATAATAAACTAGGTAAAATAATTAGATTGCTAAAGAATAATCTTTTAGCGACTAGTTGGTAATTAAAAGTGACACTTTTAGTGACCAATTAGTCAGTAAAGGTAAAGGTAATTAGTCGGTAAAGGTAATTAATATCTTATTATTTTTTATTCAAATTTTTAGCTATCAATTGATTGGAGAAAATAATTTTTTAGCAACCAAATTAATTTTGGTCGTTAATGGGTAATCTTTTATCGACCAATTGGTTGGAAAAAATTACCTTTTGGTGACTAACTTTTATTTGGTTGGAAAAAAGTTACTCTTTGGGACCAATTTTAGTTTGGTTGAGAAAAGTCACCTATTAATGACCAAATTTATATTTAATCAAGAAAGTGGTAATCGAAAGTTTGATTTATTGTAGTGAGAGAGCATATATGTAAGACTTAATTCATTTTGCAAGTGACAAAGGATTTATTTTTTTTTTTTCCATATGCAATTTCTAGAGCTCCTTTACCTTCAAGATGATAATCCACGTATATTTCAATTTCCCTAAATACATAATTGCGTAAATTAAATTATTATACTCCTTCTTATCATATTTAATTAATCAAAAAGGCAAAATAGTGATATTTGATCTTTTTTTTTATAGGTAAGCATTAATTTTATATACCTACCAAAAAAATTTAATCAATTTTACCTGCTGATGTTATAATGAACACGAAGACAACCCAACACTAATGTTTTGTGTTTATATTGTGAAGAAAGATTAATATTTAAATTTTGAAAGAAAAAAAAAAGAAAATTAATTAGGGATCAGTTCAATTTACCTGACTTAAATTTCATCTCTAATAATAACTCATTCAAATTTTTTGAAAGGTCAGACATTATGTTTATTTTTCAATATCATTAATTCGATTTTTCCTGAAGGCATTTGAGTCTGAAGGCAATAACCCGGCCGGTGGGAAATGCAAACTGGCCATGAAACTTTATCCAAAAAAAAAAACGAATAAACCAAATTAATTATTTGTTAATTCTCAACTATCTAATTAATGGAAACGGGAAGGTAGCCAGCTCCAAGCACTCACTGTTGGAACATAAAGGCCATTCATCACATTGGCTCACGTCAACTTTTTCTCTCCACTCATACCAATTATTTTAGACATATAGAAATCTAGTACTTCTAAAGCTTTATTAGTTAAATTTATGATAAGATTCGCTTGTGTCTGGCACGCGCACAAAACTTTTGGGGTATTATATTATATATATATATATATATATAATGGTTATGTTAAAATTTTTATTTTTTAGTGGTTACTAGTTCGAACTTCTTTAAGATTACTGAAGGGTTTATCTAGTCATTAACTATAAGTCTCAAAAATTAATCAAAGTACACCTAAATTGGTCCAAATACTCTCGGTTATCAAAAAAATACACTAACACAAATAGAAAAATAATATACGACAACCGTATTTACACGTATACATTTTTTTTTATAAATAAAGATACTTACGCGTGTGCCTATAAGGTGAGCTTTTCCCTATTGTCTTCCTATGCAAATGCACACAAATCGAATATGGAATTGATTTAGTTCTGATTATTCAAAAATTTAAAGTTAGGACCCTGAATTAGATATATACTCTTAAAATTGTCACCATACATATTATTTATAATTTATAAATTAAATATTTTGCCCCATCACCATTCCTAGACCTACGGAGCCCTTTAAACATGAAAAGGTTATAATATAATTAAATAGAATATATATAGAAATTGATTGTTCATCTAATGAATCTGAGTGGTTTTTTTCATAATGGTGCTTCTCTGCCTTGCTAGAAGATAAAAACTAAAAATAGAAAGTAATCAAAAGTACTGCAATTAATTAATTAAACATTCTCTACCGCCTTTCTTGAAAAGGAGAGAAGTGCCCCAAGGAAATAACGTCACGATGGTGCGCATTATAATTGCACAATCGAATAGCAAGTAAGAGCAAGCACAGCTTATTAATCCACCTCCTTGTAAATTAATTTGTGCATGTCTCACGATCCACATTGTGAATCAAATACGAGTAAGGATGTTACACACGGCACGAGAATATAGATCGAATAAAATGCGCATATGGCATTTTGATATTGAAATAATTTAATTTGGTTCGGAAATAAAATAATTAATTAATATACCCATTAAAATTTTATTTGTTTTATGAAATAGGGTATAATTATTAGGTTGTAGGAGTTGAAATTAATATATTAATACTTTTAATTTAATCAAAACTTATTAATTAAATCAAACTTATTTTAATTAAATCAGGACCGTTGATATCTGTATTTTAACTAAGGTAATCTGTAATTATCTCCCATACATATACATATTTATTAGAAACCATAGTTTATAATAGAGAAGAAATTTTTTATTACTTGACTACAAGTACAAAAAAAAAAAACACAAATTACAAATCCGAGTACAGCACAACGTGACATGTTTGCCACCCATATATTAAACTGAAAAAAAAATAAGTTATAAGAAGATGGACAGGGCAATATCGGTGGACAAGGCGTGCTTAGGGCAACATTTGAGGATAATTAAGGTGCCTCTTTTTGTCTTTTCTTGCTCTACATGTTGGTGTTATTAAACAATACATTTCACTAAGTACGTACTCACATATTAATTATGATCATATCATGTTGCTAGACTAGATAGAATGTGGACATTTTTGCTCATTTTCATTTGTTCCCATGCTGCATTTGATATAAATATTTAAACATTATATTTCACTGGCGAAGAGCTTTCCATTTTGTTTGCTGTGGGCTTGACTTATTAATAGAAAGTTCTTTTAATTAAGCACCGCAGGTTTAACGCACTAGGCATTTGTTAAATAGAAAGTTAAAACAAAAAAACAAAAAAGGTAAATAGAAAGTTCATAAGCACCACAGATTGTTTGCACTTGGGCATAGAATTTTTCCAAGGTTGGCCCCCTCACTCTATTTGTCTTTGCATGCTGACTAATTATTTGAAAATTTCATTACTTGAAAGCACAAGGAAAATTGAATTAGGTTTACAAAGTAAAAAAACTATTAAATACTCGCAGATTTTCATGCCTAACGATACTACAATGTATATATAACAAAGCAATTCAAACCCTAATACTAAATAGGAAACAGTAAAATACTCAAAATTTACTAAAATTAGCAAATATAAAAAAAGAAAAAAAAATCATTATATGTAAAATTGACTGCTGATGATTGCCAACTTAAAAATTATCCGCAAATAGAAAATAATTAATTAATTATTTAGAGTCCTAAACAAATTAAAGAATTTGGTGAGTGAAAAGTATGAGTGTTGAATTTAATTTTCCTAAAAGATAACTCAAAATTCGTGTACGTATTAACTGCATAAACCACACCTATAATCAAGTTTAACATTTGTAGCTTTGTTCTACATCTTTATTAATTCCTAGGCATTTAATTAGTAGATGAGGATTCTAGCAAACCCTATGGAGACGAGAAAAAAAATAGAAATTGCAAAAAATAGCGGAAGGTTATGCTGATTAATATTGTGGGCTAGCTGTTGTTTTCAACCCATGTATTGCACCATGATGGAACAAGATAAGGAAAACAGCTTATAGGAAAGTGATTACACCACCATGACGCCATTTACTTTTATCGACCTTCAAAGTGATAAACTAAACTCCATAGAAAGGAACAATCACTACACACCAATTAATTAACTTATCATCATTTGTGAATCCTAGTATTCTGTGGAACCTCCATTTTGATTTGCCATCTTAGCTTTACATTATAATAATGATATGGTTGCTAATGATAAGTTATGTTACAATTTCCTTTCAATCCTCTTGAATTATGTTATAGCCATGGTTTATGCCTGTCACTTGTCTTTTCAAATCTACATCAGTTTGCAGAAACCCAAAAAAAGTTGAGAAGCCCGTAGTAAAATATAGTAGTGTAAAAGTTAGCTAAAAGACTCATGGAGAAAAGCCAAGTGGAATACATTAGGTCTGAAATATCGCCAGGAAGATAGTTGGTTGGCTCACTGAATGTTATTGGAAAATATAAAGACACTGTTCTGCAACAGCGTTGCTCGTAGAAAGCTTGACCTAACAAGCGACACAACTTTAAGTTTTTAAAGATTGTTTTTAAGTTTGTCTCTTATTGTTATATGTATGATACATGATTATACTTGAAAGGTATAATTACAAATTTTATAATTTGATTTAAATCATGTATTAATTTAATAAATTTATGAGTTTTACTATTTTTATCGCTTATTTGGTTTATTTTCTGAAATGCAGATAAGAGAAGGAAATAATCGTGATTAGCAACGAAGAAAGTTATACAAATGATGAAAACGAGGCTTTGGTCCAGACACCACAATGCTCAATCTGGATCAAATCGAGAACGAGGTTGGAGAAGAAAAATAAAAAGTGAAGATGAAATACACTATGGTCCAGACGCCCCCACAGGTGATCCGGACCACTGCGGGCTGATCTGTACGGTTTTGTTAATTTTTTAGGTTTTTTGTCTTGATTATAAATAGAAAACTTGTACTGCTATTTTGGCACTTCTCATATACATTTTACAGACTTTCTTTGTGGATTTTTCTAAGTTATTTCGAGAATGTTATTGAGGGTTTTTGGATTATTCGTAGGAGCTCTATCAGTCTTTATCATTCGTCACTTTGCTTTTGATTCAGTGTCGAAGTACGATATATTATTTTTCTGATTTAATAATATTTTATATTGATTTACCTCCTGGTTTTTTTTTAAATGGATCTTGAATTAATGCTAGGCTAGAATTTTTTATATTGATTTAACGAATCCAAGAGAGGGCGGGATATTTGATCAATGTGATGTACTAGAGTTATGTATATGTGAAGTGAAAATGTATACATACATATATAAATATTCCTTTCCAAATCAGATTTATTTTTGTTAATTAAAAGAATTTTTAAAACGAAAATCTTTAATTGATCATATTCCTGTAATCACTAATAAAGATTTTCGAATCCTTTAATTTCTTTTGTAAACTTTAAAACAAGTAAATTAGGTTTAATTCCACAAGTAATAAAAAAAAAATTTCCAATTCGATAATCCTCAACGTGAATATGAAATTGTGTTTGTGAACATTTTGAGGGTTTTCACGCAAATATCTTCTAATTTATTTTTCCATTGTATGTGAAATTTAAGTTTTTATTCATAGCACATCAAATTGTGAAAAATTATTTCATCCAAACTTGAGCGTTAAATTAAGATTACTGAATTATTTGAATTTGATTGTTAATTTACTATTGCTTGATTGCTTTAGGAAGTTAATTATTAGTTTATTGCATTCAGTTTATTTATTTGATTTAACTTTAGTCGTTCAGCAAATTTACTAAAAAAAATTAAAAACTTGATATCCTTTGATTTTTGAATCATATTAAATTTAGGAATAGCAAACCTATAAAACTTAGAAACTAATACGTAGGTTTCTTGTGGATGCAATTCTAGACTAATTAGGTAAAACTATATCGCACACCCTTCCACCTGGGGGTAATTCTAGATGCAATATTTAAAGGTAGTTAATACGTGTTGTATTCATATATAAAGTTTAAATTAGGATTTTCTAAGATTTGAATTCAGAGATAAATGGAGATTAGTAAGGTAAGAGAGATTTTTCAAGGTTTTTTCTTTTATTTTTGTAATCTCTCTCTATTGTTAAAGGTTTATAGTGAAAAACTAATATACTGTACCTATAGATATAATTACGTTGTCGAAGGTTTATAGTAAAAAAACCAATATACTATACCCATAGATGTAATCACATTGTTAAACCAATCGATATTCACTTATACTACTGAAATGATTTAAATTTCACATAACGGATTATGAGAATTTACCAAAGAATAGAGCCAAAGTAATGCTTGCAAGGATAATAGTTTGTCAATTAAAGTGGAGTTCTAAGATTTTATTGCTTTACAATTGTGAAGCCTGCATGCAATTATTATTATCCTTGAGTTGCAATTAATCCATAAATAGAAGATTTTAGATACTTTGAATGCAGTAATTTTACGACTAGTAATTGATTGGCTATTATGAAAGTCATCGAGATGAAACCACCATTCAGGTGAGCATGCTTAATTTAACTGGTAAAATTAAAATTAGGTCATGACCTGGACCACCAGGCACGTGGTGTTGGAATTCATACGTGGCCCAAAATCAGCGAAGCGACCAACTTTAAAGCACTTCCATTTGAATAATAGTCTTGCACCGTATAAATAAAAATGTGTTACAGTGGGTGGTGGAACTCCACCTTAGAAAAGCACCCCCGCTGTATATATAATGACATAGAAGTTCGTGGATTTCCCTGCAACACTGCCAACCCAAGTAAGTCTGTGGTTAGAAATTAAATCAGAAATGTCAGATAAAATCAAAAAATCTATGAAAATTAGTTTATAAACCTATAATGAAAAAAAAAATCAATAATTGCAATAAATTTTTGTGTGAGAGAGAGAGAGAGGGAGAGTAAATACCAATATTTAAGAGATTTTAGCTGCAAAATATAAGATATTTATAATAACTTTTATAATCGTAAGGGCTATGGTCTCTCTCCCACTATTTCTTCCAAGTTCTCTTTGTTTTATTTGATTACTTTAGTTAGGAATGATAAGTTTACGCTTCTATCATTATGTTGGCCCTTGCTTGGAGGATGAAACTTTGGTGCATCGAACTCCAGTTAATTCTCTTTCTTTCTTAATCTCTTATTTGTTTATTTATTTATTTCCTTATTTATTAATTGTGTAGGACAGCGGGAGAGTGAAGAAGGGTACTTAAGGGATGAAGTGGATGTTGGAAGAGCAGGTGTGCGAAAGAGAAGTGCGTGGGGGAAGAGTTCTGCATTCGCTGGTGGGGAGAGGACTCTGAAAGGTCAGCTTCCTTCACTTGGTTTGTGCTCCCTTTAGATTGCTTTGCTTCCTTAATACCAACCACCATCTTCATTGGTATATATATCACTCTCTCCATGCATTTTCATTGCTATATATATGATTCTCTCTCTCTCTCTCTCTCTCCCCCTCTGCCCCTCTCTCTCCCTCTCTCTATCTCTCATATGCGTGAACTCAGGGCTTCAATATCACATTGTCACGCCGTTATTAAATGCTCCAACGGCGGTCTGTGCACCACAGAAGCATTCAATCTGTGTGTACACGTAACGTACATTGAAATGGTTAAAAGAGATGGAGCATTTCTATGAAACAATCAACGGCATCTTTCTGTGATGCTAAATAGAACGTTATGATCACGTGCCTCTTTCCGAGGTCATGATAATGTCTACTTCTCTTATGGAATATATATTCATTTGCTTGCGTAATTATTGCTTTTTAAAGAGCATCAAAATGTATTACAATGTTTAGCCAATGATATATCTGGAAAAGATCTTCTTCAACTGATCACAATTGTCCACGTTTCCATAACATTTTTTTTTTTTAGTTTAATCGCATGAGTGACAATCGTACCATGTTGTATCAGTGCTAAAAAATTGTAATTCGTGTTTTTTTCACATTTATACTCAACAGTCCCAATTCTTAATAAAATATTAAATAAATAATAACAAAAAAAAGAGGGAAAAAATTGACAACTTTAAAACTAAAATGTGAAGAAGTATATTAACCATAATGGTACAATAGACTCACGAGGGTTGGTCAGAAATAGACTTCTGAGGATGGGGATAGGCCCTTTGATGTTCAAGGCCATGCTATTGTACGGTGGTACCTGCTTATATGTTAAAGAATTAATTAACAAAGATAACTAAGTAACTTCAATTTAGGGGAGTTTGAAACAGTAAAAAATTGATAAAAGTTGTAATCTCGTAATTCGTATACTGAAATAAAATGAGTAATTTTTAAAAATCTTTGTTATTTTTTTGGAGAAACTTAAAGTTCCAAACACTCCCTAGTTGAAAGAAGTTAGAGATTATAAATTTTTACTTTTTTTTTCTTCTTCTTCTTGTTGTTTTGCTGTTTTGGGGGGGGGGGGGGGGGGTGAGATTTTGCAGGTGCAAGGAAAGAAGTAGCTTTTAGTATTCCAAAATCAACCTCTTTAAGGGTGTTTTTGGTGTGAGGGTTCGGAGAAGGAAAAAAATAAAAGAAAAATAGAAGAAAAATACAAAATCTCAAATGTATGATTTTATTTAAATATATTAAAAAATATAACTAAACAGATCTAATTGGCGTCGACAAATTTATATAATCGACCCCATCTAATGAGAAAAAACTTGGTTTGGTTTATATTAAAAAATATAACAAAATAAAAATTTATTAATAAATTAATTTTTTAATTTAATTATTTTTAATATGATTAGTTTTATGCATTTCTCTTTTATTTTTTGTCACAGAATAAAATTAAATATGAGCAGTGATTTTAAATTTGTATCTTTTTTTTTTTTTGACAAATTATTTATCTAAATACAGCTTTAAATGAACTGAACATAACAGGACCAAATAGCTTTTACTTTCAAAATGTGAAAATAGAAACAAAGAATGTTCAGAATTTTATTAAAATAATGTGAAAATTATGTATTTATTTTTTTTAAATAAAAACATTTATGATATGTATTTTAATTCAGAAATTGTCATTGACGCACTACTCTAATATTATTTTTATTAAAAAAAATACTTTTGACGGAATAACAATTTTTTACGAAAACAAGTTATTTTCTTCCTGGGAAACTATTTTTCCTGAATTCCTAGTTAATTACACTTAATTTCTTTCCTTGTATATTTCTCTTCCAAACACACCGTGAAGTGTTGCGGGATCGCTATCAGCGCTTGCACATATTTTAGGGGTTTTTGGAGGCCGGTCACTATTTGTGGACTTATAAAGATTTAAGTCATACCCAAAAATCTTATTTGTGAATAAGTCACACTTGCAACAAAAAGACCAAAAAGGATATCACGTGTTTTTCACTACATTTCAAAACTGTCAGTTTTATCCGAAAATAGTGCACACTTTACTCATAACTTCCGTGACTTTCCATCTTCTTTATAAAGCAAGTAAAACTGATTTTTGGAAACAAAATCAAAACTGTTTGAGAAAAACCTAATTACGCGACTTTCCATCTTCTTTACAAAACAAGCAAAACTAATTTTTGGAAACAAAATCAAAAACTATTTAGGAAAACAGTACCACATAATAAAATAATACCGCATAAAAAACAGTACCACATAATAACATATTATCGCATAAAAACAGTACCGCATAAAAAATAGTACCGCATAATAAAACAGTACCGCATAATAAAACAATACCTCATTAAAACAGCACCATTCTTTGCATGATATAGTCATGCGGTACTGTTTTTGAACGAGCATGCATCCTAAAAAAAACAGTACCGCAGACATGTGGTACTGTCACACATGCGTTACTGTCGGTCATTCGTTTTATATGTGAACTATTTTTGTGTTTACATGTGATGTTTGCATAATAGAGTCATGCGGTACTGTTTTTGAACGAGCATGCATCCTAAAAAAAACAGTACCGCAGACATGTGGTACTGTCGGCCATTCATTTGATATGTGAACTATTTTTGTGTTTACATGTGATGTTTGCATGATAGAGTCATGCGGTACTATTTTTGAACGAGCATGCATCCTAAAAAAAATAGTACCGCAAACATGTGGTACTGTCACACATGCGGTACTGTCGGTCATTCGTTTGATATGTGAACTATTTTTGTGTTTACATGTGATGTTTGCATGATAGAGTCATGCGGTACTGTTTTTGAACGAGCATGCATCCTAAAAAAAACAGTACCGCAGACATGTGGTACTGTCACACATGCGGTACTGTCGGTCATTCGTTTTATATGTGAACTATTTTTATGTTTACATGTGATGTTTGCATGATAGAGTCATGCAGTACTGTTTTTGAACGAGCATGCATCCTAAAAAAAAACAGTACCGCAAACATGTGGTACTGTCACACATGCGGTACTGTCGGTCATTCGTTTGATATGTGAACTATTTTTGTGTTTACATGTGATGTTTGCATGATAGAGTCATGCGGTACTGTTTTTGAACGAGCATGCATCCTTAAAAAATCAGTACCGCAGACATGTGGTACTGTCACACATGCGGTACTGTCGGTCATTCGTTTGATATGTGAACTATTTTTGTGTTTACATGTGATGTTTGCATGATAGAGTCATGTGGTACTGTTTTTGAACGAGCATACATCCTAAAAAAAACAGTACCGCAGACATGTGGTACTGTCACACATGCGGTACTGTCGGTCATTCGTTTGATATGTGAACTATTTTTTGTGTTTACATGTGATATTTGTATGATAGAGTCATGCGGTACTGTTTTTGAACGCGGTAATGTTTTTGAACAAGCATGCATCCTAAAAAAAACAGTACCACAGTCATGTGTTTAAATACGTAATCCAGATCTGTATATATTCATTCGAT
Organism: Vitellaria paradoxa; assembly: GCA_019916065.1. Lineage (NCBI taxonomy): Eukaryota > Viridiplantae > Streptophyta > Magnoliopsida > Ericales > Sapotaceae > Vitellaria > Vitellaria paradoxa. The sequence continues at coordinate 63,251,782 of CM034234.1, read as the reverse complement.
CGGCGTTAATCTCACAGCACAAACTCGCGTAATCCGTGTGTATTCCTTCGTATATAATCATTTAACAGATTTTTATCTCACTATATCTTCACGCGATTGATAAGGAATGAAACAAAAACGGAAAACGTGATTCTCAGTTCCATAATTTTTGGCAACTTCATCTCAGTTAATTATAGAAAAAAGGGCATTTAAGTGATATTATAAATTATATTTAAAACAAACTCGTGGGACCCACTCAAAAGTATGACTTAAATACAAAACTTTTCACATTAATGTGACTTAAAAGCAATACTTTTTTTTGAGTATGACTAATAACTTTAAAAGATTACCAAGTACGACTTGGATACAATTTTCCGTATATTTTAATGAGCATCCTAATGGAAACAATAATATCCATTATCTTGTTTCTTCGGAAAAAAAAACCGAAATGTTGTCTGGTTTTTTCGTTTGTTGTTTATAATCCTCAGAAAAGTCAAACTGCCCTCTCCCTCTACGTACTATGTTTCTGCTCAAAACCAAATCAACTTCTTCCCGAATGGAGACAGGATAAAAAAAAAGAGAGTCATATTGGTTACATTTAGAAATCCAGTAACATGTAATCAATCGAACAATTATATGCAAAAACCAACCGAGTTAAATTTGCCAACAAGGTAAGTCAATCCCGATGACCCCATTCGGGACAATGAGCCTAGATCTGCGCCGGAGAGGTAAAATTCTAGAAGCCCAGAATTGCTTTAGTAATCGCTATGAGCCCTGGTTCGTTCACATCAGATCCACCAAGCAATCCAAAAACCAACTCTTATCTCCCTCGTGTCTGCGAACCCTCCAAGGAGTACACTTGGCGAAAGTTCCATCCCTTTGGCGACTTTCGGTATATATATATATATATATATAACACGCCCTGTAGGGACAAATTTAGTATTTTTTCAGGTTCATCGAGCGTTAAAGAAGGTAACAATGACCGAGTTATTTTTTAATTAAAAGTGAAAAAAATAATTTTATTTTTAAAGAAAAAATAAATTATTTTTAAATATAAACGGTAAATATATTTTTTACTATTAATGATTCAAATACATTTACAAAAATGTTTATCCTTATAAAAAAATATAATTATTATTAAATTTTATAAAATTTAATTATATTATATACTATATTTACTGATAGTGTAAACAAAAAATATATAATCGTGTGTTGAAAAAATACACTTTATTTTATAAAAAGTATTAAATTTAATTCTTGTAAATTTCTTTTGCATTAAAAAAATTTAAATTAACCTTAAATTTTTAATAAAATTAAAATATCTTAATCTTTAATTAATTAAATTTTTAAATAAAACTAAAATGGGAAGGAAAGTATTTTAGTAATTTTACGTTCAAAGTGAGGCTCCCGCTTCCCCACGTGGCGGAAGGTATTTTAGTAATTTTATATTGAAAGTTGACGGGTCAACGTGGCTCCGCCACCGCACGCTCGTTGGTTTCTTTCGTTGTTTTCAATGTTTTGATTGGTTTAGGCATTTGGGCAAGTCTCAAGGGTCTTGTCTGTTGACTAGTGATGGACAGTTGCCAGCGGTAGTACAACTGGACTACGGAGCTTCTAGCTGGGTGATTTCTTTATGCATTGTGTAATTTTCCCGTGATGCTTCCATGTATGAATTCTGATGCATTTGTTTATATAGGACCTGTAGTTTCCGATGATATAAAATTGCATGGGGACGACGGTTTAACCCTACTATTCGGGCTTCATCTGGGGAAGAGACTGGACGAATATTGGGGATGGGGAAAAAACGTGCACTCGTGGACAGCGGGTTAGTTGTGCGTTGTGTAAACTTGTTTGTTTGGACATGAGTTTGGGATCACTGAAATGATGTTACTGGGGGAGTGTCGAACTGAGGGGGTGGCCACCGACCAAATAGCTGGATTCTTGGCCTCAAACTCGAACTTTTTATCTGGCTCGTTTAAAATTTAAGCCAAACTCGAGCCACTAGGTTTTTAGCTCGAAAGCTCAAGAGCTGGTTTGAAAAAATAACAAAATATTATATATATATATATATATATTTTAGGCTGGAGCAATCTTTTGATTTATTAGTAAAATGATATTATTTTAGTTTAATCAAAATTATTCATTTTCGATTATAATATTTTAAATGAAAATGATGCCGTTCTGGTTCGTAAAATAATTCATAAGCTGTATTGGAACTTGTATTGTTGTTTACCGAGTTGAGTTCGAGCCCATCAGTATTTGTTTAAGTGGAGCTCAAATAAGTTGGAGTTCATTTCAACTCGTCTCGATTCCACCATTACATGTAATTCCTCATTTCATATTTGGTTAAAGATTTCTAGCATGTCGTTGTTAATTATGATCATAAAATTTTGTTAATTATGATCACAAAATTTATTGTATCGCTCGCCTTATTTTGCACTTTCTAAATTTGTGAACTTCCACACGATTATACCATGTACCAAGTGCAAATTAGGCATATACTTGCTGAATATTTGGTTGAATTTCTGTAAAATGTTTAAGCTTTCGAGACTTTTATTTGGTCACGGAAACACTTAAAATTTTACTCACTTGGCAAGATTTTGTTCAGCAGGTGCACTTTTCTTGGAAAAAAAATCATTAAATACTAAACCTTCCTTAATTTTGAAATTTGGGAAAGAAAAATAAGCATCTTCCTGATACTTTAGTCTTCTTTATTCATTTATTTTTGGCTGATTTTTCCCCCCATATTCATTGGGATAGCTGCACCAAAATGAAGTTACTCTTGTTTACTTGTAAAGTTGGCAAATCCTAAACCTTCTTTAATTTTGAAACTTGGGAAAGAAAAATAAGCATCTTCCTGATACTTTCTTCTTCTTTATTCATTTATTTTTTGGCTGACTGTCCCCCCATATTCATTGGGATGGCTGCACCAAAATCAAGTTAATCTATGTTGTCTTGTAAAGTCGGCAAACTTTTTGTTGCATGACAATAAATTAGTTACGACTCCATTGGAGGTTTCTGTCTCCCAGAGCTGAGGAAGGTTTATACTGGCTCAGGTGATATCTACAAATGCACCTCAACTTTATTTATCAATCATGTATACTCTGGCTTTCGTGTTCTGCAGATGTTTCTCTGATACTACTGCTACTAGTCATATCTGAGTTAAGAAGGTTAGATTAAAAATTAATACAACATTGTTCTTAAGCATGCTTTGGACACATTTCCGTGGCCATTATCATGAATCCTTGACTGGGATTTGTTTATTTTTCATGCTTTTATTTTTTTTATGGGATTTGATGATACGTATACAATTCCTTTTCAATGAGGCTGTGTTTGTTTCGAACCATAATTTGTGTGTTTTCTTTGCTCTAATGCAGTGCATGTAACTAAACTACTGTGACTCCTGCAGGTTATAGATCTTGATCTGTGAGGATTATAACTTGTGTGCACCAAAAGTTGGTTCGATCAGTTGCATTGGAAGTACCTAAATACACCATAATAACTAAACATGGCTGAGGTTGGCGATCTGTCTACCCAAGAGAGGAAGTGGAAATTGCCGGTCTTTGTTTTCTTCAAAGATGCTAGGTACAGTTTAATTTAGAAATTATACCCAGGGCTCAAGTTCTGGTACTTAGATAGCGCACAAGTTTTTATTATTTAAAGAGACATGATTTTGAAGGTTACCTGAGGAAAATCTATGCCTTTGGAAAGTCAGCTATTTCTTGATCACAATACTTAGCTGGATGAGATTCATTCATTCAGCCAGAATAAACTGAGATTTGATAACTTTCAGTTTAGCTATGGCTGTTTTGTTTGCTACAGCATTTACATCATTTATTTATAAGCCTGAAAAGTAAAAGAGCACAGAAATGCATATACACATGCTTCTAACAACTTATTCTTGTTTTGGAATTGCTTGATAGGCATGTTTTCAAGTTGGATACACTTGGATCGGAGATACTGGGGATTGCATTCCCTGCAGCCCTTGCTTTAGCTGCTGACCCCATTGCCTCTCTAATTGACACAGCGTTCATTGGCCGATTAGGTCTGCTTTTATATTCAATATTTGCTAAGTGAGCTTAATTACTTCCATTTTTTAAGAATGTCTTGATATAATTGCATTTTGTTAATTGGGCATGCTTTAAGTTCAAACAGTGAGTTCTTTTTTCTCTCTCTCACTCTTTCTCTCTCTCTCTTTTTAATGAGATTGTGTTTAAAGAATTCATGTGTCCATCAACATCCTTGTCTTGTGTCAAGAATGCAACAGAGTTACCCTTCGGGGTGGCCGAGTGTGGTTCGGGGGCGGCTGAAGGGCTTGGTTCGCATGATTCCAAGTTCAATTCTCCTTCGGGGGGACAGTCTACCGTTTATTATGGCGGGCTTCTAACAGCCCCTTCGGTCGAGCCAGTCAGCCAGAGCTTGCCTAAGCTGGTTTACCCTTCGTGGCCCTTTGCCGACTGGGGTCACGGAGGATGCTTCGCCCTAAGTGCACCCCTTACGGGGAAGCGGCTGCAGACTTCCACGTACCAGAAGAATGCAACAGAGTTTGCCTCATGATGGAGGCTTGGTTCTACTTTCTGTACTCTTGAGCAACTTATTCTATTCATAACAAGCTCATTTAAAACTACTATTTTTGTTTTTCCTCTTTATTTTATTTTATTTTTTTTTTGGTTTTGACAAATTAACTATCTTTTGGCAGTGTACTTGACTGATTTATGTGATGGATCAATAATCAAATGTTATCCTTCCAGAAATCCTAATAAATTTATGGGTTCTTAACCTGGAAGTAATTTCTTTTGGCGGTACATTTCATGTTATCACATTGCCTTTTCTATTTTCAGTTCTACTGGTTTCAAATGCAACCCCAATTTTGGATGGTCCACATTTTGGTTTATTGCTTTTGCAGCAAGATGCTTCGTGCAAATTACCCAAAAAAAAAAAAAAAGGATGCTTCATGCATATTACTTTGTCCAATGGGGGTGGCAGCATGAGGAGAACAATGTAGTTTCTGTAGAGAAATAAATCTTTTAGATTGCCCCATTTCATTGGGGAACTCAACCCTGTAACACTGCAACAAGTTTTCTTTACCATCTCCCAGTATGGCACTCATTGTCCTCTTGCAGGATTTTGACACACTGAATACTCTACTTTTCCTTATAAAATGGTGTCTCTTCTGCTCTTTTCTTCTGAGGACCTACTTTAGCAGATCGTAAAGTTGTCCTTTACTCTATCCTAGGTTCCTCCCCCACTCTTCCTGCTTTTGTCACCTCCTTTGAGGAGAGAGTCTTAACAGATCCCTTTCAGAACATGATTCCAGTATCTCAACTCCATTATGCCTGACAACGCTTGAAACAGAGTGTTTGTATAAACACATCACTGTTGAGGCAGTGGTTTACATTGGCATTACAGGGTCAGAGGAGGAGAATCTAGCTCCGGGGGATTCCTTTGGGGAGTGACGCCATAATTAAGCTATATGTGAAAACGGAAGCAAAATATTATGTAGTTAAACAATTATGCAAACTTACACCTTGCCAATACTTCTTCATGGATTAATTTACCAGCTTTTGTGACCTATGATAATTTCTCTGAATGTAAGTTAATGAGTAAATTTAGATCCTTAATATCTTCTCTACTATCATGCAGGTCCAGTGCATCTTGCTGCAGTAGGAGTTTCCATTGCTATTTTCAATCAAGTTTCGAAAGTCACCATATTTCCACTTGTTAGTATAACCACTTCTTTTGTTGCTGAGGAAGATACTGTTGGAAAAATAAGCAATGGAGACCCCGAAGAGGAGAACTCAGAAAAAATTTCAGCCAAAGGCAGTGAGATGAAAGAATCGATGCCAGATGATGCTGCGCTTGAAAATTTGGAAAATGGTTCAGCCTCAAACAGAGAAATGAAAGAATCGATACCAGAAGGTATTGACCAGATGATCTTGATTTTGATGTTGTCATTATATAAATATTATGGCATATTAGAACATATTTTTTTACCTCATCAAAAATATTGTATTGGTGAAAATGCCTTTATAATGTTCAGACAGTTGGGTAATTCTATTAAAAATTAACACTCCTAAAGGGAACAAATAAATAAATAAATAAATAACAGTTTAATACGAATTAGTCACCTCTGAATTTCTTTCTCAGATTTCAAACCAACGGTTACCAGTACCAGTCCAAATAAAACCAAACTCAAAAATGAGAAGCGTCATATTGCTTCAGCATCAACTGCAATTCTTCTGGGTGGCATCCTTGGCATCCTTCAGACTCTATTTCTTATATTTCTAGCAAAACCAATTTTGAGTTTCATGGGTGTGAAATCTGTAAGTTTATCCTCTTTAAATATCGCAGGCTCGCAAATTTCTTTTACTGATTGTGCATGTTGACCATCTACACTTCAATTGTTTGTTGTGTATATTTGTTTCCATATGTAGATATACTGTTCCTTTTTTCTTTTTCTTTTTTTTTTTTTTTTTGGGTGATAGTTAAATGTACTACTAAAGGATAACTTACCGATTTCCCAAACTTCGGGTGGCAGTGTGGAATGGAGTTTCTGGAAAATGCATTGCACTAGCAGTTTATATTTCAGAATTTACACTACAGAACATGGTGTGCTTATGTTTCAATACTATGAAGTCAGCAATTCAAAAACTTTTTTCCTTTTTTCTTTAAGTTATGTCCCTTTAAAGGATGAAAAATAATTTTAAGTTATACTTGATGGCATCTAAGGAGAGTGTTTCGGAAGTTGATTCAGGAAAGTCATGGTACATTAGACAGTAACTTGCTATCATTCTACATGATTAATACCTACAACAAATTTAAAGCAGTAAATTAGAAACTCCCGCTTTTTAAAGTCATTGTTTTTCTAATATTTCTTAAAATAAAACAATCCTACACAAATTATTAATTGTTTGAAGTTATAGACAATTAATAATGCTTCCGTTTTTGCATTGAGCAGGGCTCTCCTATGCTAAAACCAGCACAACGATATTTGACTTTAAGGTCACTTGGTGCTCCTGCTGTTCTTCTCTCTTTGGCCATGCAAGGGGTCTTTCGAGGATTTAAGGACACCAGAACTCCTTTATATGCCACAGGTAAAAAGAAGTCGCTAGATATATTTATTATTTCCTTTTTTCGCAAATCACTTTCTGCCTTTCCAAGGACAATCATGGTAAATAATGTTGTGAAACATGAATCTGCATGCAACAGCTCGGAAACATTACAAAGGCGTTTCTGATACTGATAATAAGTATCTACTATCTAGAGCTCAATGCAAGGCATTGAGCAGATATAGTGATTAACCAACTACGTTGTAGCACATATAGTTCTATTTCACCTAAATGTGTACACTTCTGGATATGGATTTTGAAGATATGGATTGGTCTCATATTCTTAGTAGACTGATTATGAGAGAGATAATATCGGGAACAGACTTAGGATTCGTAATTAATGGGAGCAAAAATACAATTATTTGTTGAGTGGAGGCAAAAAATGAAAAAATAATAAGGGCAAAAGCTATATTTCTTGGATTTTTCTATTTCCTCCAATGTACCTGTATCCCCCTAGATATGACAAGGGTAAAGGTATGGTATATGTGTCTGATATCCATACCCAAATTAGACGTTTGGATCATCTAATTTTTAACATTATTAAAAAAGTAATGACATACATTCCAATAAAGAAACATTTTTAATCTTTCATGTAAAAAAAAGATTACAGTCTCATTTTTTCTTCAAATTCCAAATAAATTTCTAAATTGTAACTGTAATTTATGTCGATATATTACAAAATAAACACTATATTTAAATGTTCACAACTTATTCACGTATCTTACCCAATTTTTGAACCCATATACTAGGATATACTAGTATCCTGATATTAAAGTTTTGGGAGGTCCGACGCTTAGATGCATAACCACACCCACTGGGCCTCATGTAGGTCTGCCCTTTTATGATATGAAAGTATTTTTCATTGTATTGGTAATGCACCTACAGGGTTTCAATACACTTACATTGTATTGATGGCTTCGGTATGAATAAAACTTTGTCGGGTTTCTGACAGAAATATTTGGAAGATCATCATGAATGTGAAGCCATCAATGCTTGAATTTATGTTCTTACAAGAAAGCTTTTTAACTGCGTGGTTTGTACTCGCAGCTTTCACACATCAAAGAGTGAAACTCCATCAGCTATGTTGCTTAGATTTGTAGATATTTCAACTAACTCCAGTTCATCTGGGTTTCTGTCTCGTGCAGTTGCAGGAGATGCAATGAACATAATTCTGGACCCAGTTCTTATCTTTGTTTGCCATTTGGGAGTCAGTGGCGCTGCCATTGCACATGTTCTTTCTCAGTAAGTTATACTCAAGGACCATTCATGATGCACATTGTAAATTTAGTCTGCTGAGTTATTTGAAATTACTTTAGTTATTTTGAAGTCTTGATCTTCGGGGGTTATTTGATTGTTTACACTTGTCACATTTTCTACAGGTACTTAATTTCACTGATCCTCTTGTGTAAGTTGATGAAGAAAGTTAACCTTTTACCTCCAAGTCTCAAAGATTTACAGTTCAGTCGGTTCCTTAAAAATGGTAAGAGTTCAATTCATGCTCTCTCAGAAGTATTTTATTAATTTGTTGACAGGGTAGATGTAATAAGCATACAGTCATTGAGGACCCATATCAAAAGTTTAATTTGATTTTAAAAAAAAAAAAAAAAAAAAAAAGGTCCTCGCCTAGGTCGCCTTACTCTGTATCCGGATTAGTGTCTAGTTGATCTTATCCAAATTTATATTTATACGAATAGTCTGGCACTTCATAAGGATCCAACTCCCTTACTCACTCTGTTTCTTGTTCTTTGTGGATTAGAATTTTGTCTTAATGGAAGGCCCGCCTATATCCTGTTTTGACTTAAATTTTTGTGCTTGGGGACAGGGACTCTATTATTAGCAAGGGTGGTAGCCGTGACGTTCTGTGTAACCTTGGCAGCATCATTGGCCGCAAGGCTTGGTTCAACTCCCATGGCTGCATTTCAGATCTGCTTACAGGTCTGGATGACATCATCGCTTCTTGCTGATGGTTTGGCTGTTGCTGGACAGGTATGGAGAACCCCTCTCTCTCTCTCTCTCTCTCTCAAACTCAGCTAGCAGAAAGTGGCTTTTTCGTTTATATAATATATTTAGTGTCAAATTGAAGACCTTAGAGCAAATTATGAAATCAAAAGCTAATAAACAAGTGCATGACACATGACACAAACAAAACCAGCTTTCTGACACAGATATCTGCAGAGAAGGTAAGAAAAATTAGTAAATGTCTTCTCTTTCTCCTTTTCTCTAGGCTATCCTTGCTTGTGCGTTTGCTGAGAAGGACTATGAGAAGGCAACAGCCGCTGCAGCTCGAGTATTGCAAGTAAGCTTTTTTTCAATTATCGAAGTAGAAATCCTGTTTTCAAGAAGAAATCCCAAACTATTTCACAGCACAAAGAGGAAAAGTCTGGAGTCCTCTAAATGAATAAAATCATTTCAAGTACCATTTTCAGTTCTGTGAAATTATCAAAAAATAAAATAAAATAGAATAATTGGATGGCTACCCATCTGTACTTTTATCTAATTTTATGCAGCTAAGCACTTTGGTGACATATTATATTACGATTCATCCAATTATGACGACACCTTCATATATTTCTATTGTACAAAATCCTTTAAAAAAAAAAAAAAATTCGGCTTTTATTTTGCAGATGGGAGTTGTGCTGGGTTTGGGGCTTGCAGTAGTTGTCGGACTGGGGTTGCAATTTGGATCAGGAATATTTACGAAGGACAAAACTGTTATGCACCTCATAAGTATAGGCATTCCGGTACTTCCATCTCCTATCAAAGAGAGCATCTTTTTCTTCATTTTTTTTGAAGTTCAAAACTAAGACAAAATGGTTTCTAATGTCACAATTTATGCTTCCATCAGTTTGTTGCAGCTACACAACCAATCAACTCCCTGGCCTTTGTTTTTGATGGAGTGAACTTTGGAGCATCTGATTTTGCATATTCTGCATACTCCATGGTCAGTGAAGTCCTCCTTCCACAAAGGAAACAAATTAACATTTTTTTTTTTTTTTTTTTTTTTTTTTTTTTTGCATTTTCATCTCCATAAACTCACTTTTAGCAAATACTTTTTTATTGTATCATCAGGTTCTTGTGGCTGTACTGAGCATTGCATCTTTGTTCCTTCTCTTTAAAAGCAACGGCTTTGTTGGAATATGGCTTGCTTTAACTATTTACATGGGTCTACGAGCATTTGTAGGGGTTTGGAGGTAATTTCCCTTTTAACTAATATAAATAACCAAAACTTTTCAAGTGATCTTTCCCTGTAATTTTGTGTTTTTTTTTTTTTTTTTCAAGATGATGAACCCTTAGAAGGAAAGAAGAGTTTCCCACTTGTCTTATTGACAGATACCTATGAAGAAAACAAAGCAATTTCCCCCTCAATAGAGTCTCACCTGCTAATTTAGACAACTAAAAGCTTGCCAATTCCAATGAAATTCAGACAAATTAGCTGTTTTTCTTGTTCTTTGCTGAGGGAAAAAACAAGATGTTAAATAATCTTAATGGATGAAAACAAAAAGAGTAATGCAATACAATCAGAATTCTTAACCAGAAAGATTTACCAGAATAATGTGGCACTTTTTTGTACCAATTCTAATGAAAAACTGAACTCGTTAAAGTGTCCTTATATTACACGGATATCGCTTCCTCGTCATTCTAGTAATACGTTCTGTTTAAAATTTCTAGTAGAATAGCAATTTCTGAACAAAAATAAATGAACTAATAAAGTTCGCTATCGTTAAACTATGGACTTAGAATAATGGACGTTTTGCATTGTACTAGCGTGATTTCTATGTTTCGATGCCGATTGAAATGAAAAGAAAGTTATGTCAGTCCCTTAATATTAATTGAGAGCCGTTGAATTTTAATCTAACGATTCAAATTCGTCTATATTATTCTAATTCAAAATAAACATGAATGCATCTAAACTATTAGATTTAAAATCAACAGTTTCTATTACAAAACCCTCAAATCCTTGAAATAGAAAATTCAATTTATACTCTGCTTTCATACGCGCAGGATGGGGACAGGAACAGGGCCTTGGCGCTTTCTCAGGCGTTGATCATTGCAATAAAGGATATGAAACTCCTCTAGGAAGTTACTTAGAGATATATATATATATATATAGAGTGCGGTGTAGTGTCACTATTATTGCTTGTATGTCTCTTCTGCCCCTTTCCCCTTTGTGGTGTTGAGATGTTCACTACTTGACAGACATTTTGCTTTACATTTTTATGCTCCAACGGTTAGGGGACAGACATGTTCCTGTTGCATCTTTTCAACCTTGTATCTCTATCATGGTTCAACCTCGTATAAATGTTTCTCTTTCTATATTTATTCCTACACTTGGTTGTTTATAGTGACTATTTCTCCACTGTCTTACGATAAACTATCCAACTTTCGGAAGTAAAATAGTTGTTAAAATAAAATACTGTAACTAATTAAAAGCCCAAACACTTAATCGTTCAAAAAAACGTTAAAAAAAAAAAACCCTCGAACCCTGAAATAAAATTTAAAGTAAAAATTTAAGGGCAAAAAGTCAAATTTACCAATCAAGAATCTTGCAACATTACTAACTACTACATTCTACGAAGTTCTTCCATTGCATCATGGAAGTTCTTCCATTGCATCATGATAACCTGATTAGCAATTATACGGGGATGATTAGTTAAATGGAAGTAATATATGATGTTTGGATAACCTAAAAAAAATTTTGATGGAAAAGTGAGACATCCCAAAATTTAATTAGGGAAAATTAAAAAAAATTAATAATTTTTTGAAATTTTTTATGACTCTTAAAATCTGTTTAATTTACTAAAAATCACTGAAAAATTCTAAAAATCTAATTACACTTTTTATTTCACTGTTCAAATTATAAACCCTTAAATTATATTAATTTATCTCACTTGCCACTCTAGACTCGCCCTTAACAGAGATTAGTAAACCAAACACCAAGCAATACCGTCCACAACCATCCAAAGGGTAACCATGAAAGTCCACCATTATCTAATCCCTTGCGCACAAAATTCAATTCTCATCAGACAGCGACGAAGTCCCCCCACCTACCCGGCAAACCCATGTAGTTGGCGCGTAGGGTAGATCATAATTTCAAAGTACGTCTATACTACTCTCTTTATAAATTTGTACATAACTATTACATTTATTCATAAATCACAATTTAATGTATCCTAATTATTATAATATTTAAAGAGTAAATGAAAAACAAATTCATTTTCAATTCAAGAGTAATTTTGTACACACAAATTATATTTATTATTTAATTAACAAATCATTAATCAATGTATTCTAAATATTATAACATTTAACTAACAAATTAAGAATGAATTATTTTCAACAGGGGAGGATTGTCAAGTGGTGGTGACCATCTTCCCCCACCTCCTCTGTATCGTAAGCATTTAACAACCAATTTTCTTACGCAAGAAGATATCCATTTCTGCCAATCTGATTCTCATTCTCAAACCAAGATCTAGAAGAAGGTACCCACACTTCCATAATCATTTATGTGAGAGAGAGAGAGAGAGAGAGAGAGAGAGACAGAGAGAGAGGAGAAATTATGGGTCTTGAAATAATAAGCTTTCAGTTTTTACACCTTTGGAGGAGTAACATTGCCTCCCTACCAAACCTCCTCCCTGCTCGTACTCCCCTCACAATGATACGCATTCCCAAATCAATTTGAGAGAGCAAAGCCACTCCACTTCCCAAATGGGAGGAAAAAAATAATAACAACAATAATAATAATATTAATAATATTTAAGGCATCAACGATACAAAGCTCAGTTTCATTGCAATGAAACATGTAACTTTCTTGCAAGGAAAAGAAATAATCCTAGCATTTAAAATAACCCCAAAAAGTTTTTTTTTGGGGGGGGGGGGGGGGGGGAGAAAAAGATCAAAAGAACTATACCGAATCCGGACCTGTCTTTTTTAGTAGCCCGGATGAGTTGCTTCATCCTCAATTTCTTGACTTCTGCTGTAGCAAATAAATGAAAAATCAACACTCTTTCTGAAACTCTTCTGCCTTTCCTTCACGCAGCATCCCTCACCAACACATTCCCAGTTTTCATTTCAGCCCACCAGCCAAAACAAACCCCAAAAATTATATACTTCCTAACTTCTTCTTATATTTGAACGAGGGAAAATGAATTCAAGTTAACTAGGCCACAAGCTGATCAAGTTGCATCTGCTCGAGCCACACTCCTAAAACTGAATGATCAATGGACTCACTTTGAGAATTGGATTTCAAAGCTTCACCAGATGACACAATACCAGAGACTGGAACCACAAGCTTCTCTTTCATCTCGGGCGGTGATTCCTTGACTAAAGATTGGACCCATGACAAATCAGGCTCCTCCCCATTATTATTGAGCTCGAAAGAAGACGATCTTCGCAAATGACCCAATTCAGTTCCATTGACAGACCAGTCCGCTTTTCCATTTGGAGAACCCCATTTCGACATGGAACTCACAGGAGACCCAACAATGGAGACATTGGTGTTAGATCCAAGGTCCCGTGAACTGAGGCAGCGCAGTTGTTGATGCTGCTTCTCACGCTGAGCAAATGCAGGGAGCCGAGCACTCATTGGAGAGATTGGTTCCACATTTCTCGGAGACATACCCCTGGGAGATGATACACCATAAGAAGCCTGCAAAAGGGGGTGCTCAACATTTTTGGGTGAAAAAACATTCGTATTAATAGGTGATAGCATGCTCTGTTGCTGCTGAAATTGACTGAGAACAGCTGATTTGTGTGATGGAGAGAAAACACCAGAAGCCGTTGCCTGATCAGAATACCTTGGAGAAGATGTTATCTCAGCAGAAAATAGCTCCTCGAGATTTGATGGAGTTAGATTTTTAGACAGACAAGAGCGGTTCAAAGAGGAGGAATTGGAACGGGCCTGAGAGAAACAGGTCAAGTCATTAAGGAGATGTTGCTGAGCATCAATATCAGACAACATATTCAAATCCTCAAGTGGAATATCTCTGGCACTGAAGGAAGATCTCAAGCGACTTGACTGAAGATTGCTTCCAGGGAGACTAAGGGTTGGAACATTTGGTTGGGGCCAAGCCACAGACGAATGCGAAATGCCAGTTGCAGATGGAGACATGGGTTGATTAAATGGCGAGGGAGACATCACAGATGAGGGAGAACCTGGTAACAGGCTCAATGCAGCTGCCATGTCCATGGCAGTAGTTGCCGCGGCACTTGATCGGGGGGATGGAACTGCAGAACCTGTAGAAACATACAAGGGGCGAAGCTCCTCGGGCGTGTGGGCAAAAAAGCAAACACGTCTCGCACAACTTGTGCCATCCTTGCAAAGCCGAGTTCGGTACTGAGCTGGGTGAAGCCAGCATTCAAACACTCCATGAGCATATTCACACATGTCCCCTCGCCTGCAAGCACCCTTACGAAATTCCGGGCAGGGCACACAGCTGTAATGGTACTTCCTTGGGTCTCTTCTGCGAGCATTCTCTCCTGGGTGAACAAAAGGGCACTCAGTCCAATCATGGGAATAAGCCCTCGAACAAGGCCTGACCTTGAATGCAAACATCCGGAACTCATCAGTCGAATAGATGCTGTTCTTAATGTCAGGGAGAGAAGGATCGACTGGGTATTCTTTCTTCTCAGATCCAGAATTAAAAGGTAGGTCATTAAACCTAGCTGTCATTGGATAAGGAACTGAATCTGAAGGAGACCGTGGAGACCCGTTTCCAGATGATGAAGAAAATGTTGGCGAGTTGGAATTTGAAGTAGGGACTGATACATGCAAATTATGATCACCCATAGAGCCATCAGAAACATTGTTCATAAGTAGTTCTACAAGAGCAGCTTTCAACCCAGGGAGCTTTGGAGGTACAACAATCACATCAACTGGGCGAAGACCACTGGCGTCCATAGAAGCTGGATCAGCACCGGCTGATAAAAGCAGCTTCACAACATCAACTGCATTAACCGATCCACCTGACGCAGCACAGTGAAGGGGAGTGCTCTTATCAAGTCCACATGAGAGATTCACATCAACCTTAGGCTGAGAGAGAATTAACTTCAGAACATCAATGTTTCCATATGTAGCAGCAACCATCAGTGGAGTTCTTTGCTCTAGAACTATTTGCTTCGAACCTTTTTTCCGGCCATACCATAGTCCAACCTCACCGATAGCAGAAGGATCACGCTCCATCAATTGCTTAAATCCCTCAGAGTCATTGTTAGCAGCAAGATCAAGCAAATTGGAAAAAGAATCACCAGTATCAACAGTTAATTGACTCATGTTTTTAGTGTTAGATTTGCTTTCTACAGTGGCTGGGGATGAAGATGACGTGGACTTTGATTGCTCCGGTCCACCGCACATTCTTCAGTTAGCTGCAACACGACCACAAATGGATACAACAATAAGAGTGACAACATATCCAAACTAAATCAAAACAAATCAAAGTTCAAGATTAGATCATCAAATATTCAGATACACTTCATCAAAAGAATACACTTGCTTCACCAAATCATGCATAAAATCATGCAACCATACGAATTGGCTGAAGAATTCCCTTGAACACCAAAGGACCTATTAAACATACAGCACGCATACACAAGAAAACAAAACCAAAAACTGTGTTTCCAAAAATAAAATACAAACTCATTACAAAGGTCCAACAACTTTGAGGTCAAATAAAGAGAAAATCATTGCTCCAATATTACACATTAAGTCCAGAAACAACAATTAAAGAAAGGGTAATCTTAAACGCAGTCCACTTTTGGCTTCTCATGATTCAAAACAATGAACAGTTATTTTATTTATTTATTTTTTTGGGGGGGAGGGGATGCGACAAGCCTTTTTTTTTTTTTTTTTTTTTTTTTTGAGTGCGACAAGCCAATATAAAGTGCATTTGGTATTTCCCTCAAAGGAAAGGAAATCACCTCAAAGTATACATGTACAGGGACACACATCACAGCTCTTCATAGATGTAGAGAAATCCGAGTTGTTTAGCTGCCAGGAAAGGCAGATAATAGAAAAGAAGATAGATCTTTTATCCCTGTATTTATAGGACATAGGTTTAGAACCCGAGAAGAAAACAACACATCCAGGGTAAGCCTAATCCAAATCCTTTTCTCAGCCTAATCTTCACCCTTCTTTTTTTAATTGACACACACTCATAAGGCGTGGTTCAACAAAAGTCAAAACTTCCATTTTCATAGCATTTCCTACTCTCTCCCAACAACCAAACGGGGTGTCAGTCGAAATAACACAACCTTTGCCCTAAATCTGCAGCTCAAGGACAAAGATCGGAAACGAATCGCATATAAATCCACTAATCTTCTAAAATACTCCCATTTTACACCATTTGACATCAAAAATCATAACTTGGAATACGATCATCCTCATCTAAAAGCTCGTATATCCATTTCACATAATCTATGACTAAATCAAATCAAAGAGCTAACAGAGATTAAAGCAGCAAATACAATACAAGAAGACTAAAACAATCAGAGTAGATTTTGAAGCAATAACTACAGATTCTACTAAGCAGGTGAGAAACCTTTACATCTCATACAAAAGCTGAGCTCAAAACCGAACAACAAAGGATTGCTCTCACATGTATAGCATCACACAAAAAAGATCGATGAACAATCTAGAACACGGAAGAATCGCCTGATTTTAGAACTTACCAACCACCAAAAATTCTTGGAATAAAGTCAGTCATAGAGAGAGTTCCCTCACGGATCTGTGAATAAAAACGCCATTCAAGAATCTTTATGTAGAGAGAGACGACGAGATTGCGACGAAAATCGGAAGCAAAGCGCTTCGACCATCTCCATTATCCAAGTCACTCGAAAAAGATAGACGGACGAGGATTGGATGCTGATAATTTGCCAATACAAACTACGAGAGAGAAAGAGAGAGAGTAGATACACATAGAGAGAGAGAGAGAGAGGCTTGAGAGACAGCGAGCGTGAAGTTTAGAGAGACAGTGAGGAGAGAGCGAGAAAGAGGAGAGTAACGTCTCGAAACCGAGAATGAAATTGAAATGCAAATGAAATGCAATGAAATTGAGATGGTATTGAAATTCACGATAAATAAAGTCGAAATGGGAGTCAAATTTTTTGAAATTATGTGGGACGGGTATCGCTGGTGGGGCGAGGGGAGGATTTCCGGAGCAGTAGGTCAAAGAGAAGAAAGGAAGTGACCGGTTGAAGAGGTTGGTAGGTAAAGTCTCGGACGAGTGGCGGTATTAAAGTGGATTGCAATGAAGATACTCGAGTCCGCCGATGAGGAGAGGGTACCATTGGACAACGCAATAGAGGCGCCCAGTCAACTCTGGTTAATTATGAGTCAAATCAAGAAAATAAACAAATAAATTGAAATTATTTGATCAGATACCCTTTGGTTTCTATAATTTTCAAAAGGGGTAGGACCTCTTGCAGTTATTATGGGTTTTTAAATATTTTCCTTGATAGGAATCCTTAAATATATAGTGCTGTTAGGAGTGTTAAATTTTGATAAAAAATTATAAATATATTTTAAATTATTAAGTATTTAGTATATTTTTTGAAAAATTAAAAAGTTAGTAAAGTTGAAAAAATGTTGATAAAAATTAAAGAAATTTGAAAAAATTAGTAAAAGTTGAAAAAATTGAAAAAAAAATTTAAAATTTTTAGTTTGGAGAAAGTTGAAAAAAATTAAAAATTTTTAGAGAAAATTAAAAATTTTTTATCAAATTTGACACTCTAAATGCACCCATATTCTATTATTGCTCATTTGCTAAAGTAATTTTTAACAACTTTTTGGTTTTGTAATTTTTTATATTTGGTAAAAATTTAACTTTTTTTTTCAAAGTTTTTTTAAAAATTAATATTTTATCAAACACATGAAAAATAATCACAGCACACTAAAGTTACAAAAATTTTAACTTTTCTTCAAAAATTATAAAAAAAAGGTAAAAATTTTCATCAAACACATAAAAAATTACATTTTAAAATTGGTGGTGTAGATTTATAAAAAAAAATTAATATGCCAAAGGAGACCGTGAATTAAAAAAAAATTTAAAAAATAAACTTTACTATAATTGAGACATATATTATAAAATTAGCCCTGTCATGTGTGTTAAAATCATAAATACCATTTCAAATACTTTCTCGATAGATGATGACTAGGACTAAGGTTGGATAACGATGCAATATGTCATTTTTATCTTAAGATTTTTTTTTTCTGAAAAATAATTAAATTCGTAATCATTGTCGCCTATTAGAGAGTGTATCTAGGCGGATTAATGCGAGCAAAAAAAGGGAATAAATTTTATTATCATTAAATTTAGCACTTTATTATATAAGATATGTTTAGTGTAATAAAAAATAGATAAATTATAAATTTGTAATACGTACAGTTGAATAAAAAGTGAATAATTTTTAAAATTTTTTAATATTATTTATTAATTTTTTAGAGTTTTTTTTTTTTCATTTCAAATTGAGCCATAGCTATGAATAGTTAAGGAGATTCTGTTGTTTTATTTGGATAGATGAATTTCAAAAGAATAATACGAAGTTAAAAGAAAAAAAAAAAAAAAGTAAGAGGATTTATTGTGGGGTGTGAGGGGGAGAATTAGACTACCAACCGTGGGACCCACCTCCTTCCATGTTTGGTAAAAAGATGAATGCTGGATACAGAGTTCACTTTAGGTTCTGTGAGGGATGTATAATACCTATATCTCCTCGCTGGTTTATCTAAATTATGGTTCAAGATTATTCCTTATCACACCTTTCATTAAATCATATTTTTTATCCTAATTTATATCTTATCAACCAAATATCAACAAATAATTTCGTATAAATAATAATCTAATACCATATACAATCATATACATTATTTCATATTATTACTTATCTTCTATCATTCAATTCCTCTAATAAAACATAACCAAAACATGAGTTGAGAAATTAGATTACTAATATGCGAAACTTATCTCATCCCAATGATCCCATATTTGGTAAAAAAACGTGGATATTGAATATGAAATTTAGTTTAGATTTCGGAGGGATGAGCGCCTGATATTGGATATCTCAATGGTTAGCTTAGTTTCCCATAAAAATCTAAAAGTGCAAAACTATTTCTTGTAACATCTCTTAGCAAATTACATTTGTTATCTTATTTTACATCTGACCAATCAAACACAGAAAAAAATAATTTCACATAAAAATAATTTTATATTATATTCAATCTCATATATCATTTTATATATTACTTGTTTCATATCATCCAATCTCTCAATTAAACGTAGCCTTATGCAATTAAATATTTTAAACAATTTAAAGTAAATGGTGGACAAGTTCATTTAAACATAAAAGGAGAGAAACAAAAAGAAGTAGAAAATAAAAAAAAAAAAAACATAAAAGGAGAGAAACAAAAAGAAGTAGGGGGAAAAAAGGAAGATAATAGTAGGTCCTCATTGAATCCCCAAAATTTGTTAAAACTATCAATATTACTTTTTATTTTTTATTAAATTTCTTGAACGTTTGAGAAAAAAAAAAAAAA
This sequence comes from Vitellaria paradoxa, assembly GCA_019916065.1. Classification (NCBI taxonomy): domain Eukaryota; kingdom Viridiplantae; phylum Streptophyta; class Magnoliopsida; order Ericales; family Sapotaceae; genus Vitellaria; species Vitellaria paradoxa. The sequence continues at coordinate 63,232,171 of CM034234.1, read as the reverse complement.
AAAAAAAACAACTTAGACCAACTATTAGCAAATGTGAGAATGATTGTATTCCACCGGAATTAGTCTAAAATCTAATTAACAAAGATTGTTGCATCATTATTGTATCAGTATGAAAAAGATTCTTCCAATTATGGAAAAAGGTGGCTAACATGGTTTAGTATGGAAAACAAGTGGCTAATATTGTTTTTGATATTGGGTAAATGATTCAAAATTGTAAGTCCTCTAATTAAAATTAGACAGTTTATAACAAAAATAAATTTAAAATTTTTGTCTAAAATTTTTAATTTTATTTTTTTTGGTAAATCGTCCAATTTTAACTGAAGGCTCACAATATCACATAATTAATATAAGAAATGATGTTAGCTTCCCCAAGTCGCATGGGGTATATACTTTCTTGTTAAGGTGGTGTTTGGAGCATCAATATTTTTTAATTCTTTAATTTTCTCCCAAAAAATCTTTAATTTTCTTAAATTTTTATTAATTTTCTTTAATATTTTTTAATTTTTTCTAACTTTCTCACACGAGAGATAACAGTTCCAAAACAAAAGTCATAAATAATTTTATTTTTTATTTTTTTAACACTTGAAACGCCTTTAAATCAAGGACAGTATAAGTTTGCTATGTGAAAAAAAGAGAGAGAGAGAGAGGATATACCAAAACTTTCTCCTATATTTTAAGCTTCTCTCAATTATAAAACGTAAATATGTTAAATGAACAAAACTATTAAAGAACTAACAATAAAAAAATATAGCCAAACGCAAGGAAAAAAATAATAATAACAAAATAAATAAATAGCTTTTTAGTTTTTGGCCAAAAAAAGCTATAATTTTTTCTTTCCAAGTAGGGTCGAAGATGGAAAATTTTATTCCCTTTGCATTGTTTGATTGGAAGGAAATAAATCGGTAAAAAAAAAAAAAATGTATGCGCCGATTACACTTAAAAGTTTAAAAACTAATTTTTAAAATAAAGTAGGAGTGACTGTTTGAAAATTTTAACACATTTTCGATCTCACGTCTCCCTTCCCTCTCTCTCCCACTTCTCCTTCCACTTTTTCTCTCATTTCTCTCTCCTTCTTCCAAATTTTTTCCTAATGGCCCGATTGGATGGTGCTAAAACTTAGTTACTTTTTAAATTAAATATTAAATTACAAAACCCACTCTATTTAATTATTTTTGGACAATTTGAAGTTATATTATTTATTTCATTGAAAATTTAATTTTTTATAAATTTATTTAAAAAACTTTTTTTTAAATATGTACTTTTGAATGGGTGGTTATTATTCAATTTTTTTAATTATGTTTATTTTGACTTGTTGGCCTATCTATTATTTTTTTATTAGCATTATATTTATTTTAATCAAGTTAACAATACCATTAACGAAGGTTAACTAGCCCCAACTCTAACTAAAAATTATCCCCCGCGGGAGCTAAATTGAATACGGCGCAAAATGAAAACCGGGGAAGAGGGGAGGCACATTCGGCTGCCAAACCAAGTGAAAGACGTGAGGCCCACGGGCAAAAATTTTGAGGAGCTGCTTTACTCTCATCCAAGCGGCCCCTAATAGTTTATGAAATAACAAGTTGACAATACTTATATTTAGATTAAAAAATAATATTATTCCAATAATAATTATATTATATTTTGAATGTTAAATTTTTTAAAAGAGTAAAGTTGATTGTATTTGGAACGTGAGTAATTTTTAATTTTAGTAAAATATTAAAATAAAATTCATAATAATTGTTATTTTAATAATAATTAATTTAATTACTAAAAATATAATTTTAAATAAAAATATTAATTACAAAAAATAACTTTATCATAGATTAGTATTTTTAATTTTAATAACTAACTATTATTTAATAAAAATTATTTTTATTTGATACAATAATTTAATAAAACAATTCTCTTACCGCAATATGCCGATTTAAAATAGACATTACTAGTTTAGGGCCTATTTGGCAACTATTTTGATTTTAGTTTTCTGTTTTTGTTTCCATTTTTTTGAAAACTTATCATGAAAACTCGTTCAGCAAATTAGTTTAAGTTTTCAAACTTTTTGAAAATTATAAAAGTACAAAAAGTTGTTTTCTCATTTTTTTTTTTTTTTAGTTTTCATTTTCTTTTGTAACTACTGCTAGTTACAACCATCACTCACAATTAACCACTACCGTTTATTAAGCATTACCCACATTTGGTTATCGCTGACTACCGCTATCACCACCCTCACTCATCTCCGATCACCGCTAATAATTGCCGCATCTCCATCCATCTCTGACTACCACCAATATAAGCCTATATCTAATTTCATCTATGTTACAATAATATATTAAATATAATGTAACTAATAATTAATTTTGCCAACAATTAATTTAATATATTAATTTATATATTAAATTACTATATTAAATTATATATTAAATACAATTTAATTAATAATTAACCAAATTAAATTACTATAATTAAATTTAATTAATTAATTTAATTAAAAAATATTTTATTAAATTATTTTTAATAGCTAATATAATTAAATTATATTTAATATATTTTATTTTTATTCAATTAATACATTACATTAATATATTAAGTATAGTTTAATTAATAATTAATTTTGTCAATAATTTATTTTACATACGAAATTAATATAAAAATTAGTATAAAAATTATTTTTTTAAATTTAGTAAAGATCTATTTTAAAAATTAGTAAAGATCTATTTTTTTTTTTGGGTGAAAATCTTTTTCACTAAACTAATTTTAATTAATGGAACACAAATCTAGCAAATTCAGTTAATTTTATACTCAAACCCAAAATGCGAGGGGTTATATATTACTTCTAAGGGGGTGTTTGGTGCGATGAAAATAACTAAAAAATTTTAAAAATATATAAAAATCTCTAAAATTTTCTAACACATTTTATAGTCCTTGTACTTCGGGAAATTTTTATAAATTTATATATATATATTTACATATCCAACAACTTTTTACAAACCCCAATAAATTTTTTACAAACCTCAGTAATATTCTACAAATCTCAATAGCTTTTTTACAAATCTTAAAACTTTTCAACGATTTTCAATAAATTCTGATGTAAACTGTTCCTACAAATCCAAAAAATTGTTTCGACAGTTTTTCTCTCCAAAATACTGATGCAAAAATTAAAAGGTTTCACTATTTATTTCTAAAAAAACGTTATTTTGTAACTCACATCAAACGTTAAAAAATTTATCTAAAGCACATTTTTTATTATTTTTCGTAACTTTTCATTGTTTCTAACGCACCCTAAACTCTAAGAGGATCATGTTAAACTCCAATGGGATAAAGTATAATTACTTTAAAAAGAAAATTATCCCAGAATAATAATAACTATACTTAATTTTGAGCAGGTAGTATTTTGAATTTTTAATATCAAATATAAAATATTTATAAAATTTTGTTAATTGTAAAAGACAGTAATGCACTAATTAATTATTGCAACCACTAATTAACAACACTCATCCAACTAATCAATTTTCAAATGATCGTGACATAGGGTGTTTCTTTGAATCAAACTAGAGTAGTCCAATAACAAATTTTTTTATCTATCCATTCCGCCAGTTGGCTATCTGATGAGGGTAACTCAAAGAAATGACTTTTCATGGAATCAAACTTAAGACTTCTATTAGAAATCTTAAGTTCTATCTAAGTAACCTAAGTCCCTTTATTAGTACTGAGATATTAATTTATTTTGTAACTGAAATTTTTATTTTTAAAAAATATATTTTTAATTACTTTTTTGTTTTATAATTTTTTTATTATTTTTTTACTTTTGATAAATTTTAAAATATTATTGACATTTTTTTCTAAAAAGTACAAAAATCTTTAAAATAAGAGACTCTACTCCAACTAATTTATTTTTAAGTAATACTTATTTTTATTTAAAAAATAATTATTACCCACATTAAAATTTATTTTCCAATTCAAAATATGCATAAAAATAATTAATTATTACTCACAAAATTTTTAGCCCTTTCTCATCTTTACAATAAACCTACCTTTGCAAGTAAAATATCAAAATTATCAAAAGCAATAATTAATAAAAATTTATAAAAATTGTAGTCTCATAATTTATACAGGGAATGAAGAATTTAAATTTTACATTGATTTATAAAATTTTGTAAGGTTTTATATTAATCCAAACGCACGTAAAGTTAAGGGCTCGTTTGGAGCTCTAACAAATCTTAAAAGTTTCTAAAATTAAAATTTGAAATTATTGTGTAATGATTGTTGAATATTTATGTTTGATTTGATATAAAATTATTAAAGTTATATAAAAGCACACATGTGAAAATTTTAGTGGAGGATTTTAAAAATTTTTGGAATTTTGTGTATTTTTTTTATAAATGTCAGATCATTTTTTTTTAATTCTGGCAAAATTCATTAGAACGCACCTTTTTAGTCTGTTTCAACATATTTTGAAATTTTTTGGGAGCCTGAAACCGTGTCAGCTTTTGAAGCTTTTGGGATTTTTTGAGTTTTTTTGAATTCCAAACGCCCCCTAAGAGAGTGGTGTCAATTTCAATGGTCGAGATCCCTCCAAAAACTTAACGAAGGAAGTTCAGGCCAGATGGATTGATTTCAGCCGTTGAGCAGTCAAAAGACCTCAAATTATTGAAGCTGGATGATTTTTGACCTAAAGATTTCGAAAGTGGGCCCCATGCGTACAACTCTTATACAGTGACACCTGTGTGAGCGGCAATCTTCTAGAGGTGAGGCCCACCCGTACAAAAATTGACTATTATCCCATTCAGACGGGCTCTGCCCACCGGTGTATAAAAAATTCGGGAAAAAACAAAAAATTGTACTAACCCACCGCCTTTGAGTTGTTTTTTTTTTTTGTGAAACTGACCTCTGAGTTGATTCGATTAGCTTCGTTTGGAGGCTTTTTCAAAAATTTTTAAAATTTAAAAAAAAAATAAAAAATTTTAATTTTCTTCAAATTAAATTTCATTAAATAATTATTTTATAACAATTTTTATTTTTTTAAAATTACTTTGATTTCAGAGTGCGAAATTTTTTGCAAAAAATTGAAATTTTAAAATTTTTCTCATTTTCTTCAAAATTTTTAACATAAAAAATTTTCAACTTTCTCAAAATTTTACCATTTTTTAATTTGTTTTCAATTTTTTTTTCCAATTTTACACATTTTTAAGAAATCACACCAAATACTCAGTCATCTATATTTGATAAAATTTAATTGGATGAAAGTATAAAAAAATTAATAAAAATTGATATATTTTAGTTGATTTTGACTGACTAAACATTCTAAATTAGAGAAAAAAACAAAAAATTGCACTAACCCACCGCCTTTGATTTTTTTTGGGAAACTGACCTTTGAGTTGATTTGATTAGCACCGTTCGGATGTTTTTTTTTTTTAAATTTCAAATTTTAAAAAATTAAAAATTCTCAATTTTCTTTAATTAAATATTGTCACATAATAATTTTATAATAATTTTTATTTCTTAAAATTAGTTTAATTTCTGGAATGCTAAATTTTTTTAAAAAATTGTATTTTTAAAATTTTTTAATTTTCTTTCATTTTTTCAACATAAAAAATTTTCCACTTTCTCATAATTTTATCATTTTTCAATTTATTTTCAATTTTTTTTTAATTTTTTACATTTTTAAGAAAACGTACCAAACACTCAACGATATAAAATTTGACAACTTTTAATTTTTTTTCAACGGAATTTAGAGCTACATACAAGACTTTAGCTAGGCACCATTTGAAAAGCAGAACTTAGTAATTGAACTATTAAGACCGGTTTGATAACGTTTTTATTTTCTATTTTTTTTATTTATGTTTTTAAGATTTTGTAAATTAGTAACAGAAACATGTTTGTTAAATTTGTTTACGTTTTTTTATTTCTAAAAAAATGAAAACTTAAATAAAAAAACGTAAACAGAATAAAGGTATTTTCACTCAATTTTTTTATTACAAATATGTTGTCAATTTTAACACTTTATCCATTTTTATTACATCATATTAAAATAAATTATTTTATTTAAATATTTTATTAAACTAAAATTATTTTTAATAAATAATATAATTAAATTGATATGTAATATGTACTATTAATTTATTAATAAATAATTAAATTAAATTAGTTAATCTAATTAATAAGAAATATATATTATTAAATTATTTTTAATAAATAATAAAATAAAATAATTTAATTTAATTTAATTAATATATTTTATTAATTTATTTTTATTAAATATTATAATTAAATTATTTAATTAAATTAATTAATTTAATATAAACTATATTTTATTAAATTATTTTAATAAATATTGTAATAAAATTATTTAAATTATTATGAAATATATTTTATTAAAATACTTTTAGTAAACAATATAATTAAATTATAATTAATATATTTCATATTTATTGGATTAAATAATATAATATTTATATTTTATTCAATTGTTTTTAATAAATAATATAATTAAATTAAATTAATATAAAATATATTTATTAAATTCAATTAATTTTTAAAAAACTGATAAAATTAAATATTTTATAAAAATAAAAAATTAGTAATTGTAAATAAAATTGTATTTTCAAACGCAGTTTCAGTTTTCATTTTAGAAAAAGAAAACGACAACAAAAAATAAAAAATAAAAAACATAAATATATAAACGTAAGTAGAAAAACGACAACGTTACCAAACAGCCACTAACTATTAGTTTTTTGGTTTTTCTACGATAACTAAATTTATCATTTTACACTTTAAACTTTTTTAAAATTTTGAAGTATAAAAATATCAAATTAACAAAAGAATTAAAAAGTTAATTACTAAAAAACTTTTTTTTTACTTTCGCAAACTTAACCTTATTCAAATCAAACAGATTGGTGAGTTTGGAGTGAGATAAATTGAGAGTTCATAATACGTACAGTGAAAGAAAAAAGTTGATGTGATATAAAATTAACAGAAATTTATAAAATTTTTTAGAGTTTATTTACAAATCGAACGGAGCCTTAATCAAATAGCACAACCAAACCAAATGACTCGATGTTTTTTTTGGGGGAGGGGGGGGGGGTTAAGTAATGACTCGATGTTATTGCTTCTGTGTTTAGGTGGAAGAGATCGGAACAATCTATGAGTTACTTCTCTTTTGTCTTTTGTTCTTTTTTTTTTTTTTCGTCCTCATTTTTCTGTTGAAGAAATTAGAATTTTAAAAAGATAAAAAATACTCATAAAATAATAATTTACCAAATTGTAATAATTTCCTTTTGCAGCTTCATAAATCTAATTTTTAATTTTATTCATTCGCAACTCATTTGCGATGTTAATGCTTTTTGCTCCCAAATTTCATTATTATAAAACTGCTCCAGTCAATTGGAGTGATAAAAAATAAAAAAAAAATATATGGTTTAGAATAATTTTTAACTCAAATTATCTTTTTTGGAGATAAACAGTGTAATTTTTTTATTTTTTGTCGTAAAAAGTTAAAGAGGGAAACTATGAGAATGATTTTTTAATTCTATTTTCATAAATTTATGTCAGAATTTTTTTTAAAGTTGTTAAATTTTTTGACTTTTGCATCAAAAAGTTGGAGAGAGAACTCATGAGAACAATTTTTTGGTCCGATCCTATAAATTTATGTCATTGTTAAAAGTTGTTGAAAATTTATTAGAGTTTATAAAAAAATATTAGAATTTATAAAAAAAGTATTGAGATTTATTAAAATCTGTTGGGTTATGTAAATATATATAAAAATTTATAAAAATTTTACAAAATACGAAATAACCAAAATGTATTAGGAAATTTTAAAAATTTTCATGTTAATTTTTAGTAAACTAAAAGTTGTCCAAATTACAAAGTTAAAAGAGCCCCTGAAACACTTTTTACCTGCAAATAATTTTTTTTGAAATAAAATTTTTTGAAAAATGAATACGATTATTGACTCATGCAGCAATAATATGTTCACGATACAACATGTACAGAATGAGAAGTGCATTCTCGATTTCTTGAAAAAAAAAAACAAAAAAAAGTTCTAATGAAAACCTTAGCAAATGACAATTGGCTATTGCTCTCTTTGGGTGAAAAAAAAAATTTTAAAAATAAAAAAGTTTTAAAAAATTTTAAAAATTATTCACTTTTTATTTTACTGTACAAATTATGAATCCATGACTTATCTCACTTTATCTCATTTTAACTCACTTTTTGTCACTTCAAACGCACTGTAATAACGACATACGCAAACATTGAAAGTGTCATTTAATTTGTATTTCTATTTTTTTTCTATTTTTATTTTTTATTTTCTATTTATATATTTTATGTTTTAAAAATCTCAAAAAACAAAAAAAGTATTTAGTTTAACATTTTTTATTTTTTGTATTTTGAGATTTTACTTGTTTTTGATAAAAAAGGCTCAAAACTATTTTTGGTCATTTTGTATTTCTTGTATAAACTTATTTTTTGTTTTACAGAACAGATTTTGAAAATACAAGTAATTAAATATATTTTGATTAGTTTTCTTTATTTTCAAAATTATAAAGTAAGAAATGAACTTAAAATAGTACACTAAGACTCCGTTTGATAACGTTTCCGTTTTCTGTTTTTTTGTTTATTTTTTCAAAATTTTGTAAACTCGCAACAGAAACATGTTTGATAAACCTGTTTATGTTTTTTTGTTTCCAAAAAAAATAAAAACACAAACAGAAAAACGTAAACAAAAAAAATACGTTTTTCACTTTGATTTTCTTTTCTGTTACTAATATTTTGTCAATTTTAAAACTTTATCTATTTTTGTTACATTACATAAAAATAAATTATTTTATTCAAATATTTTATTAAAATAAGTTATTTCAATAAATAATATAATTAAATTCAATAAACTAAATTAATTATATAAATTAATATAAATTATTTTTAATAAATAATAAAAATAAATTATGTGAAATAAATATCATAATTAATTTGTTTAATTTAATAATTAAATTAATTTATATAAAATAATTAATAATTAATAATTAAATTACATTAATTTTTAATTTAATTTAATAATTATTATTAAAATATTTTAAATTAATATCATAATTAAATTAAATTATTTATGATTTAATTAATTTAATTTATATAAAATATATTTTATTAAATTATTTTAATAAATAATTAAATGAATTTAATTAATTTAAAAATAAATAATTTAATTATTTATTTAATATGAAATATATTTTATTAAATTATTTTTGATAAATAACATAATTTAATATATTTTATATTTATTGAATTAAGTGATTTTAATAAACAATTTAATGTATTAATTTAAATTATATTAATTAAATTAAATAAATATAAAATATATTTTATTAAGTTCTATTAATTTTTTAAAACTAATAAAAATAAATATTTTCTAAAATAAAAAATTAATAATTATAAATAAACTTGCATTTCTAAACGCAGTTTCAGTTTTATTTCAAAAAAAATAAACAGCAACAGAAAACAAAAAACAAAAAACGACAATAGAAAACAAAAAAAAAAGTGACAGCGTTGTCAAATAAGCTCTAAATGACACATAATTTTTACAAATAGAATGAAGTAAAAAGACAGATGTTATTTTATTGTTATATTGTCTTGGAACACAACACCCAACTTGTTTAAAAAAAAAACCCAACCCCCCCCCCCCCCGCCCCCAACTAAAGTACCGTTATTAAAATTACATAAATAAGCTCCAAAATTGAAAGGACAACACACCTATAAATTAAAATTAACTAGTCTTGTTTTTTTATTTTTGGATTATTACCCCCCTTCACACATGCTTTGACCAAATGCTTTAGGCCTCTCTTGTGTCCTCTTCTCTGATATGTGGAAGCCTTCTCTACCCTCTTCTTCTCAGCCCCGAATTCTTCTTCTAATTGCAAACACAACTGATGCATCCAACAATTTACGGTTAGAAATACCATTTTATCCTCAAATTTCCTTAAAAAAAAAAAAAAGCTTAACAAGGAAAATGACATGGCAACAACAAAACAATGTTATAATTAAAGAAAAAAAATTACTCCCCAAAAAAAAAAATGTTACAATTAAAAATAAACTAAAATTTTTTATTTTTTTCCCCAACCTAGTGACCCACAAACCACTATTGTAAACTCCTTTTTTTTTTGTAATTTTCTTTTGATTGCATAACATTGCCTATAAAATAAATATCATTTCATTAGTTTTTTTTTTTTTTGAAATACCATTTACACATCATTTAAAATAAAAAAATGGAGTAATTATAAAAATATAACATTTCAACAAAAACATTCGGATAGGCAGTTTTTATATTCATTATTATAATATATTTGTCCAGAGAGCGTAATTAAAGACCAATAAAAACATTACATCACATAATGTTTTGCACTTTTTGAATGCACGACACCATTCGGATAAGGTTCCGGGGGTTGCAGTGAAGAAATCCACTGCAATCCTTGCAGTGGAAGAATGAATGGTTAAAATTTATTTGAACTTCAATGATATGTGATTATTGGCATTCCACATTAATTACGCTCCAATCAGATTTTTTAAACTTTTATTTTTATTTTGAAAATATTTTTAATTAAAATAAATTAGAACCATTAGATTAAGTGTAAACAAATCTCGACGGTTTATTTTTCACTGCAGTCTCTGCAGTGGATTTCTTCAAAGCAGCCCCCTAGAACCCATTCGGATATTACTATATGACATGTATTTATTGATTTTTGTTATGTCGGGCTGATGACATTGATTGTGGACGTTCGAATTTTATTTCAATGATCTAGACACATTAACACTATTTTAATTAAAAAATTAAAACATTTAAATTGTTAAATTTTAATTTAGTAGTCCTAATTACAAGTTAAGAAATCCTTGAAAATTTAGTAATATGAATTAGCTGGAACACCATGATTACCTTTCGAACTTGATTCTCTACAACAACTAGCCTCTCAATTAGTGTTCCCTTGTGCCCGGTCTCCACAATGACGTCCACGATCGGACGGCAGTGCTTCTCTAAGCTCTTTGGAGAGAAATCAGCGGACGAGGCATGACCCTCACTCGTGACAGTCCCACTCGAGGGCGTGGATGCAGAGGAGCTCCTCGGGGATCGGCTACACCCTCTAATTTCCTCTAGCCGCTTCAACTAATGTATAATAAAAGGCAACCCCATATTAAAAAATGGTTACCAGAAAAATCAAATTACCCGTAAAACGAAACGTATTCCAAACAGACGTTACAAAGTGTCAACGACCGATTTTTCTGGTCCAATGTCTTCCAAGTGCTATTTTATTATACACACACATGTATTTGTGTTTTTGTACGACGTATTATATTACTGTTCCAACGTCTTCCAAATGCTATTTTGACCCCGTTTGATTTGTAAACAAATAACAAAAAATTCTATAAATCTCTGTTAACTTTATATCACATCAACTTTTTTCTATTGCTACACGCATTACGAACTCTCAATTTATCTCACTTTTTTTCACTTCAAACACATCATTTATTATGCACACACAAACATTTGTGTGTGTATATGACATATTATATAACTGTTTCAATGTCTTCCAAATGCTATTTATTATACACACACATGTATTTGTGTGCGTATATGACGTATTGAGCATAATATACGATATTACTGTTCTAATGTCTTCCAAATGTTATTTTATTATACACACATATGTATTTGTGTGCGTGTATATAACGTATTGAGTATAATATATAACAAACTAACTCAAAATATTTTTATTATTTTTAAAGTAAAATGGTAATAAAAATACCTGAATTTCTCTAGTCTCATCACTTTTTGTTAGAGACCAAATCTAGAATTTGAGATTTACCTAAATTAATATAAAATTATTATAAAAAATTTAATATTATTCTCATAATTTAGAATGAATTAGATTTAAAAAATAATAATTAAACTAAAATAAAATTTTAGACTAGACTACCGAGTTACAGTCTAGGACAGTTCAAGTCTCGATGTACTCCAACCTAATATCTAAATTATCTTTCAGAAATAATTAAAACCAAAGTTTATCCATAATCAAGTTCTATTTTTTCAACCTTACCCCAACATAATATCTAAACTATTTTTTAGAAATAATTAAAAAGCAAAGTTTATCCGCGATCAAATTCTATTTTTCCAGCCTTGCAATATTTTTATGACCCGTTTGGGTGAGGAATAACGGGTGGAATAGCATAATTATTCTATCCATGTTAGGTTAATGACGTTAATTTAACCCGAAAACTCAATGACCTGTTTAAATGGATTTGAAATTTAAATAATAAAACTCGGAAAGGATCCGTAATAAACAATAAAAAAATTCCTAATTTATAATAAATTAAAATTTTAATTATCTCAACTTAAACTTGGCTCGATTATACGTTAAATATTATTGTATATTATAGTAGTACAAAACAAATTTACCATTAGTCTTGAACAACTAAGGGGTGTTACCCACTCCTGGTTGGCACCCCTGGTTAGTCCAGTAGAGCGGGAGTCAAGCCTAAACTTGGATGATATACTCAGGTCGTAGGTTCAATTATCACCTGGAGTGGTTAGGATTTAAGTGGTGAGCCGTGACGTTGGGTTGTTGCGCTAGTTCCCCGAGAGTTTGTAACTCAGTGGGTAAAACCGCTGGGTGATTTTCCCCGTTATAAAAAAAAAAAAAAAAACTAAGGGGTGTTTAGAAGTACAACTTTTAGTAATTTTTGGTATTTTTTGTTAAAAATTATTTGTTATAATTTTTGGTGTGTTTGGCAAAATAAATTGTAATTTTTAGTAACTTTTTGTAAATCTTGAGTGTTTGATAAAATTTGTCAATTTTTGATATTTTGTAACAACTTTGAATAACTTTAAGTAATTTTTAGTAATTTTTGATAACTTTTAAGTTGAGAATTACTGTAACAAAATAGAGAAGTAACAAAAGTTAATAATTTACTAAATACTTAAAAATGAAAAGTTAATATTTTTTTTTAAATAAAAATTTTATTACCGAACACCCCTGAGCACCCGCTACCACTAGTTCGTGAACGGTAAGAATTTTTTGTGTAATGATTTTTCATGACATAGCTAAAAAGAAAAAAGAAATCACATTGAAGCTTTACTCGTGATACTTACAATGTTATCAAGACGGTCGAGCCTCGACAGGATTGGCTCCTCGGCAGTAGTCATTTTCCTTTCCTACCCTCCACTACTTTTTTAATTTTCTCGGAAAAAATATGCGTTCCCGGAAAACAAGCAGATTCCCCTCTCTCTTGGCATCCGCGGTGTTTCAGGGATGAGGGGATGTATTAATTAAAGATTGCAACGGGGATCCCAAAACGATTGTTCGGTGACACGTGTGATGCTAGGAAGGCAGGTGTTCGCGGCGATGCTGGACGCGTGGCACGTGACGCCGGTTCGTTGACGATCGTACCATGATGACCGTTGTTATCTTTACGTTTTGGACGCGTCCTACGTGTTCGGTGCAGATGATTTGTGGGTGAGGGGATGCACCGAGCCACGTGGTGACGTCACGTGATATAGAGTGTCCGTCATGCTGCAACACAGCGCCTTAAAACGGAACTACTATTTTTTTTTTTTGGGGTGGATTTAATGTAATATCCGTATCGATGTCAGAACATAAATCATTTCGGTTGTTAAATTTAATTCGATCGTTTAAAATAATTTATATTTTTTTAAAAATTACTTATATTTTAAAAAAATTAATAAAATCTTTTGAACAATTACTAATACGTATATAGTGATAAAAAGTAAGATAAAATATGATTTGGGAAGCTTTTTGCGTTTGATTGACACATCTCATACCGCATTTTTTTGAGATGAACAGTAAGATTCCCGTTCTAACAGATTGGATTTTCGCTTGAACGGATTCAAAATTTTGTATCAACCATGATCTCTTTGCAAATCAAACCGGACTTGAAATAGTTTTTACAATCTATTTGGACGAAAGTTGACTATGCGAATCTGTCGAAACAGTTTTTGTAATCCGCCGAAACTATTTCTGCAACACCAAAAAAAAAATAATCATAGTAGGTATTATTTGATAGTTTGAGAGTTCGTGATAAGAATGGTAAAAAATTTTTATTATTTGATTAATCGAATTCCAGTTATCGACTTTTTTTTAGAAGGTATTGAACTTTTTTTAAACTTCAAGAATGTAAAAATATTATAGATATTTTTAGAAATTTTTAAAAATTTTTAGAAAATTTCACCAAAATTTGTTGCACCAAGCATACCCTACAACTCCCTTGGAGCACTTTTTTTTTTTTAATCTCTACAAATTTGTTTTAAATCTAGTCACTGTATAAATTATAAGAAAATTTTTATTAATTACATAAATTATGAGATTATAATTTTTAAAAATTTAAACAAATTTAAATAAATTTAAGTAATTTCAAACAACCCCTAAATTAAATTTAACTACTAATACTGCTAATATTACGAAGCTAAGGACTTAATTTAAAAAAACCAAGCTAGTTGCCAAAAAAAAATAATTTGTTTTGAGTTTAAAAAAAATAAATTTTTAGTGGTTATTTTTTTAACTTATTTTTTAATTTGACATTTAACCATCATTATTTCAGAAAAAAATTAAAATGTAAGTGATAAAATTTATTCATTTCAAAAAAAAAAAAAAAGGCTGAAAAGCTATAAGATTTTCTGAAGGAAAACCTAATATTAAAATCTATACCAGCCCCCTTCATTTTTATTTGAAGATTGTTCATGTTTTTTTTGACTCCCCGTATTATATAAAATGAAAATATATAAAAATACATAATTTGTTTATATTATGTAATTTCTCTATTTATAATAAATTAATAGTTATATGAGGTATGAAATGTACCATCAAGCCTACAAAATTTTATTTAATTAACTTTCTTTAGCACCTTTCCATAACCCGCCCGACAGGGTTAGCTCAGTGGAGCAGGGTTGAGCATGAGATGTGTGGTTGGGGCGCACGTCACGAGTTCGATACTCTTCCTGGGCGCTCTCGATTTACCCGGGTGATGTGAATACCGGACGTTTGCACCACCCCTGGAGGTACGCGAGTACCGCTGGTCTTCACCCCCCCCCCCTCCCCCAAAAAACAACCTTTAGATAGCAAGCCATGGAAGATGACATGAAATATACCTTCAAGCCTACAAAATTTTATTTTAACTTTCTTTAGCAACCCCCCCCCCCCCTTTCAAAAAAAAAAAAAAACAACAAAAACTTTAGATGGCAAGCCATGGAAGATGATATGAATATTACAGTAAACCAACCTTCAGGTCAAATACAAATGATCCCAAAAGGCAGCAAATTAATTCACAAGTTCACCAATAAACAAACAATAAATAATTGCTACAGCAAGTATCTTCCCCATTTTTTATCCAGACAGAGACAGAAATGAGTAATAACTTTATAGTCACTCACTGTAACAACAACATAAATCTTAACCATTCCTATATTCTGCACAACAGGTAAACTTCAACACGAACGAGTTCAGAGTCACAAGGTGGGTAGGTACAGCAGCTTTTTTCATAAGAGTAATCCGGAAAATTCAGTTCAACCCGATTCTCTTGTCAACAGTTGATCCCACACTGCTCAACGTCTGGGCCGGTCACCCTGGTGGTGAAGGGATCGATTCTCACCCACAGCAACGAGAAGATGGAAGCGAGGAGAATCGACCAGACCACAACAATGGTGGGTGTCCGGTTCTGGCGCCCCATTAGACCCTTGAGGAAGGGGTAGAGATGAACAATCACCCAGAAAGCGAAGAACAGCTTGCCAAAGAGCGGACCCCATGATTGGTAGCCGCTGTTGATAGCGTAGGAGATGCCTGCGACGACACCCACCAAGTTTATTATGAGGAGAGTCGTGGGCGGGATCAGTAGGGTTGTCCATTTGAACATGTAGAGCTCGGTAAAATCCCCTTCTTCGTCCGATGCCTTGGAGGTGACAGTGAAGTTGGTGTCGATTCCAGCAAGCACTTTCAGCAGGCCTTGGAAAGGAGGAAACCCCGCCGATAACCCAAAACTGTTCGTTCCTCCACCACTCGTCTATTCCAACCCCACTCCATCTCATCTCTAGTATACCCGTGGCAAAGATGGAAAGGAAGAGGGATATAAACCAGATGCTGGCAAGGTTACTAATCTGCACCAGAGGAAGGGAAGAGATTCAGTATGCATTGGGGCTGTAGAATTTTCATGCCTTCCCTTGTTACATGCTATATATGGATTATCATAAATGCTGTACTACTGTTGTGTTATCAATAATAAATTCTGATGAACAATTTGAATAGATTGCAAGGCATACCAACAACTTCCAAAATATATAGCGAAACTGTGATGGCTCATTGCTATCATATTTGTGAAAACAACAAACTATCACCTTATCTATAGAGTCTCAAAGACGATTGTTTATTTATTTATTTATTTTTTGGTTGATGGGGGGGGGGCATCTAAACACCCAATAAATTTAGCAGCAGCAAAAATTTTCAACAGTAGGCTTATGTGGAATTCTTTCAGGCAACAAACAAAGCATATGTATGTACTTTTGGGGGAATGCAGTCATTAATGAGAAATTTAGAAGCACTAGAATATTTAACCATGTGAATACTGCATCCCCAAATGTACATCAGACTGCTAGCAATCACTAGAAACAGCAACAACAGCAGAAAGGCTGACTGGTAAAGAACAGAACCCATTTATAATTGAGTATTTTTCCTATTTTAAGGAATTAATTGAAGAAAGAAAAGAGTTGACATGTGAGCTGTATTGAAATAACTCTAACCTGTGGGATAATGAACTTTCCTGTGAGCAGACAAACAGCTGGCAAAGTACAGTAGATGAGTAGAGGGATGGCAGTGATTGGATAAATGGTTGTGTTCACATATGCAAATCTCTCGAGCCACTTCAGTCTGCCACCATAACCATACCATATAGGGCAATGCCGACTGAATAAAATTTCAATGGATCCCAGAGCCCACCGAAGCACTTGGTTCAGACGATCTGAAAGATTAATAGGAGCAGACCCTTTAAAGGCTGGCCTCTTAGGCATGCAGTAAATTGACCGCCAACCACGGGCATGCATCTTGAATCCAGTAAGAATATCCTCTGTGACAGAACCGTATATCCACCCTATCTGCAAAGCCAAAGACAATATTGAAACTCCTATAAGAACACAAAGAACAAATCCAAGCTTTACGGAATAAACCATGTTTAATCCAATGGATGCTGGTGAACAAAACTTGGTCAAGTTCCTAGAAGGTCTGACAAGAACAAACAGGTTCTAAGTATAATGAGATTAATCCACTACATCTGACACTGCATTGACAGGATTAAGATTTATTGGTACATGTCCAGTGTGTGTGTGTGTGTTTGGGGGGGGGGGGGGAAGAGGGGGACTGGGAGATGAGGAAAGATCGAAATAAGCAACCAATGCAACCATTTTCGGTGCTCTCTAAAGTGTGTAACTTCCACTGAACTTTTCAAAATAGAAGAAGAACGAGAAAAGACAGACCCTGCTTTGAAGAAAAGAGAATTTCATGCAATGAGGGAAAGGGAAGAGAGATAAGAGAAAGGAAGGCAAAGCAATAGTATGAGAGATTGGAAAGTATTCCAAAAAGAATAGCAAAATATCACAGAGACATTTGAGGATATTCCTTAGGAGCCTAACGTCACCCACATTTTTTCACTTTTTTTATATCTAATTTCTCACATTTTTTGGGGGGAAAAATAGAGAGAGAGAGAGAGAGAGAGTGCAAAGCTTTCTTTCTTCAAAATATAATTCATGCATTGGCTTGATCAATTACACCCACAAGAGCATTAGAAACCCCAAAACCCCAGGATTCATGTATTTCAACAGGTAATACTACTAGAGTGAAATCTCCAGATTAAAACCTAAAGCCTTAACAAATTAAAACGGCAAACATATACATACATATATATATTTGGAAGCTGACTCAAGTATCTTGGAACTCCATATATCTCAAGGAATCTAATTAGTTACTTTTAACATTGGTCGTGATAACAACAATAACAAGACGGTGGCAGCAGCAGCAATAATACTAACAATAATGTCTAATATATGCGAACTTGGGCAAACAGCCAAATTATCGCTTCTTGGATATCCTATAACCAGATCCATTGACCTTGTGATTGCATGCCCCTTGTATTAGTCAAACATGCCCCCCGGGGGGGGGGGGGGTTGAGCAAGGGAGGCAAATAAAGAAAACGAGCCTCAATATGAAGGTATGTGACTAACTTCTTAAAATCCTAAAGAGAATTCTTTGTAGTATTTTTTTCATCCCCTTCACATCTCAATCAAGTTCGTGGAGATCTTTGAATGATGGAAAATATGAAAATCAAGTTCAAGGAAGAAAAGATGGTGGAACCCATACCATAGAACCAGGCAAAGTCACCTTTACCATTCACAAATCCTTATAACCATGAACCTTTTTTTTATAGGTATATAACCACGAACCTTAATAATAATTATGAAAGATAACATATGTTTTTCTCACTCTGCTATGGAAGAGAAAGAAAGGGGGAAAAAAAACCAGTGATAAGACAATGCCCTATAAATTCATGCTCGTCCATTCATCACATAACATTGGACAATGCCCTTTAGATGCAAGAGTGCAAGAGATATCTTTCAAGTCAATTAAATATTCATCCCAATGAAAAACAAGAAAAGGAAGGAAGGAAAGGGAAAAAAAGTGACAAGTAAGTTATGACAAAGCCTGCATACCTCACTTCCCCAGTCTGTTTTATCCTCGTACCCACAGCTGATAACATGAATAGCCTCTTTAAGAAGATTCTCTGGTGTTGCAGATTGAGGAACACCACCATTCTCCATGAGTGTGGATGCAACAAAAACAGCAGATTGACCAAATCTTTTTTCAAGGCTCATTTGTGACATGAGCAATGATTTTTCATCATCAAATCCAGCTCCTGATTTTGAACAACGAAATGAGTGACAATCAAAGAGAGGAAGAATTTAAAGCAGTTTGCGTGAATAGTCCATCTCATGGAAGACATAGTTTACAGGTTCTCCAACAGATAATGATTATTTCCTCAAAAACAAAAAACTTGGCAATACAGCTTGCATAACATGAAGACATGCATACCAATGAGATTAATGTGTGTACAAATATATGACTAAGTTTTAATAAGTGATCACCAATCAACGGTCTATTTGCATCGAACTCAAACAATAGTGGGGCACTTAAAGATGGCTATCCTAACATCAACTGAGCAATATATACCCCTTTAGTTGGTATTACCAGTTATATCACTTGCATCAGAATCATCCGACTTGGAGAAGACTAGGCAGTCAGTGGCAGGGCTGGCATTATATTTTTTTGGGGGGCCAACAAAAAATACGTGTAAGTAATCTTTTATTTATTTATTTTTGGGTGTGCACCGGGGGGGGGGGTTTGACCAATAAAAATCCATTAATGTGTATGAGAAATATAGCAATATATTGGAGATTAGGAAGCCTAATAAAATTTACACCTTATCCAATCAATATTTGCAGTTTCAAGACGCTGTTAGATTAACATGAGAATCAAACACAAATGCAATATTTGCTTCATATGAAGAGTCAAAAATCTAATTTGATACGAGCAAGATATCTTCAGTTGGTAGATTTAGCAAGTAGATACATCAGACGAAATGAAAATAACATACCTTCAACTCCCTCCTCTATATCCTCTAGACTGAAAATTGGCACAGTGGGATCCACATGCTTGCTAGATTTCTTTTTGTCGGAACCCTTCTTACTTGATTTAGAACCCTTTTTTCGTGATGCACCAAAACAAGAAGACAACAACCCAGGTTTTTTATGCTTAGGTTTGAGGGGAGGCTCGTAGCCATATAAAGCTGTTCTATTGAAGACACATCCAGTACCCACATAAACAGGGCCTTGAACGCCATCCAAGCCTCTCAAGTTAATCTGATGTCAACATAAAAATAAATATCCAGGAGAATAAAAACGACATTTAGCACAAGAAAAAAAGAACATACAGGCAGGGCAATTGGGAGTAGGTTTCCCTTCCAGAGAAATAAGAAAGCCCCAAAGAGGTGGCTAAACCACCAGAATAGTGACTATCACGAATGCCATTAGAAAGGATTTTAAGGAAATAGGCATTGTTCAATTAATGATTAGCAAAACATATCGAATGTTCTTGCCATTTATTTATTATTTGTTATTATTATTATTATTTTGGTGTCTCGAGTTAAATATGTAAGAGAATAAGGATGAAATTTAGCCCAAGAAAAATGAACAGACATGCAGAGCGTTTGGGAGTAGCTTTTCCTTATAGATAATTAAGAGTGCTCCAAAAAGGTGGGTAAACCACGAGAGTATTCACTCACACAGAGGCTATAAGGAAGGGTTTTGAAGTAAGGAGGCTTTGTTCAATAAGTCATTAGCAAAACATATCAAATATTTTGTTAAATTTTATTTATTTATTTTTGGTGTCTCAACAAATGCTTGTCCAATCATAAAAAAATAATTCATCACACAATAAAAGAAGCCAGTAATATCTTGTATGGAATTAATGCGTTGGGGTGAGCATAATTAAGGTACAATAGGTAGTGAAGGGGGAAAGGATCTAAATCAACGGTAATTAATGAACCATTATTGATAAGCACGGTAAGATACATTCAAATCAAGAGATATAAGGGATATGAAACAACTTACATCAAAGAAGACAGTATTTCGATTGGCATATCGATCATGCCTATCAATACCATCAAATCTTTGTGGAAACTGAACATAACAGACATATTTCCCAAGGTTTGGATCCATCATGAAACACATAGCCTCTCTCAGTGCCTTGCTATTATTTATGTAGTGATCACAATCAAGATTCAGCAGGAAGGGTCCATTAGTAAGGACTGCTGATACTCGAACCTAAAAGAGAGTTACATTCACCATTATAGTTACAGAAGTCTAGAAACAGTTGAATAAGCTCACATAATAATTTTCTGAATACTTACAAGGGCATTCATAGCACCGGCTTTCTTATGATGTTGGAAGCCAGGACGCTTCTCACGAGAAACATATACTAACCGAGGCAGCTCGTTACCCTCACTGTCAAGGCCCCCACTTTGTCCTAAGAAAACCTGCAAATAAATAGTAAATACATAATAAGAGAAAAAAGATTGTGGATAAAAAAGCAACACAAGTCTTACTGCAAGTAACTGAGTGTGTAATATTTACCACTTTACACAAATCACATCCAGCAATATGAGACTGAAGTTACCTGAATCATGCCTGGATGATCCCTGGTATTATTTCCAGGCCATGGTGTGCCATCTTGCATTACCCATCCTTCTTCAGGAACCTTCTGGGCCTTTGCGACGAGCCCATTGATACGAATTTTAAACTCTTCATATTCCCTCTGCAATTCAAGCGCACAGAGAAACAACAAAAAGATTACACAGTGGAGAAGACATTACATCTTTGTACATAAAACAGATTCCCCACCTTCATTGCCCTACGATCTTTGACAAATGACGGGTGGACTTTATCTTTCAAGTAGTCGATCTTCTGAGAGAAGTACCATTCTGGAGCCCTAGGTTCAATGGTGTACTTCTTGCAGAAAGGTACCCATTTCCTTGCAAATTCTGATGTTTCGGACAGAGCTTCAAATGTCAACATAGCAGATCCGTCATCAGAGACATAGCATGAGACCTTGTCAACTGGGTAGTCAACCGCAAGAATGGATAAGACAGTGTTGGCTGTAACAAGAGGAGGCTCCTTTAAAGGATCAACAGTACTGACAAAAATGTCAACAGCAGCTAATTGTGATGGTTCTCCCTCCCGGTCATATCTGTAGACATGGAACTTCAATTTAGACAAATCTGAGGGACAAAAGAACGATATGATCAAGAAACGGTAAAGTCGGATGAGGACAAACTACGTTAAATAAATCGAATTACTAGGGAAAGAAAAAATCTCACCTTAGTGCAAGCCTATCAAGATATGTTTCACGGTTCACTGGAAGCCATTTAGGGAACTGATCCAATATCCAGGATAGTGCAAACCAAATCTCACAGATCACAGATAACAACCATAAAGGATAGGCATTGGGCACGGGATTTGTTATCCGATAGTGCAAGAAGATGCAAAGAATAATAAGCCGCAGAACAATAACCATCCTGTAGGGATTTATCCTGGATGATGGAATAGAAACCTTTCTAGAAAGAGGCTGGCGAGCTTCATCATTCCTGCACAACAAAGGATGGTAAGCAAGAGAGAGACTGAAAAACAACTAAGAAAAAATAGCAATGTAAATGGCAATAGAAATTGTGTCAATCAACCAAACTTAATTACAGTACACCAGTTTTGATTGTAGACAGGAAACTCCTGTCAAACAAGGCGTGATGACAACAAATAAAATTACATTCGCCCACGTTGCTAATAACCAAGCAATCATGGTGCAGCACATTAAATTAGAAAGTGAACTCCGAAAATGTGTCTGTTTGTTATCACACTAGAAACTCTCATCAAATACAAGTCAAATATTTGCACCTGAATGACACATAAATTTACATTTATCCTAATAATTAACAACCAAGCCATGAGAACAAAATTACTAGCATCTTCAAGATATTATGTAAGTGCAGCTACTGTGATGATGAACCTGCTAAACAGGGATCAAGGATTTTTAATTGCTGGGAAGCGAAAATTATCCACAATTGATTGATGGAGAGAGAGAAAGAAATTTTTATAAAATTAATTCTTTAAGGGTAATAATGGTAATGCAATAAAAGTCGTGGGGATAATTTTGAGAAAAGCAAAATTATTTTAACTTCAACAGTAAACTGTCCCAAGTACATGTGTGCGGGGCCGGCAAAAGGGGCAGCTAAGAGTGGGCAGTGGGGGCAAAGCAATAGGGAGATTTTTGTGCAACTTAAAAATAATAAGAAGTCTAAGTGCCATTTTTAAGTGAGTTGGGGGGGGGGGGTTTGTTGGTCTGCCCATGCTGGGGAATGAGTAGTGATCTTGCAAATTGAGATATATTACAAGCTGAACATGATCCAAAGATAAATAAAACTAGACTAAACCCCAGCGTGCAGCAAAAGGTTGAAAAAAAAATTATTGAAGTAAGAACCTACAGCAATGAGTCATCCACAAGCACATCTGTACTAGCATCAATATCTCCACCTCCCCTCTCAGAAGCAGCATGGCTAGTGGTCATGGGAACAACATTCTTCTCCTGCTTCATCTTCCAACCATCAACTCTCTCTTTCCAGGCCACATTGCCTAATCCTGAGGATCCAAATTCCCTTGCTGGATCCACAACCCTAATATTTGCTGCAAAAAGCATATCATCAACAAACTGGAATTACTACAGCAAAGAAGGCATTATGTGAAATACAAACTGGAATTACTACAGGAAAGAAGGCATTATGTGAATTAAGGAGACGCATAAAATGCAAGAAAGGGACATACGTGATTGATTCATCTCTCCAGAGTAAGGAAGTGGATGAATACGCTTTGGCACACCACCAGGTCCAGGAGATGACATCGAAAGACGTTCAGGAGATGCTGCAGACAACTCTCCAGAAACCTTTAAAGTGGAAAAATAAGAACAATTACTTTTCCATGCAGATAATGTTCAAGTGTAAGATAGAACATTGTACCTCCTTGACATACCTCCCGTCCATTAGTGAGTAAAGGAATGTTGTTATGAGAGACCTCTTTATCATAGTTTGGAGCCCCAGCATCTTCACCTCGTCCATATGTCATATGCCAGCTCAACATGCGCTCCGCAACCTTCTGTTTCTCATTTTGATTTTCTGAAGAGTAATGAAAATCACTCACACCAACATCAGCAACACCATCCTCTTCTTCGTCACCTTGAATAGCTGGGCTTCCTGAAATTTCATGATCTTAAATTTATGAACTGCTGTTCAAAATTAATAGATCGCTAAACAAGGCATTGGAGAAACAAAGTAGGGCACAGCCAGCGGTGCTACCAAAATCTGATGACACAGAATGAAGATAAAATCTATTTTCAGTAATCTCTAGAAGACTATCTCATCAACAATAAAATTCTACATAAAAAACCAACTCATGATTGGTAATCACACAAGTTTGGTTGATACCAGAATGGCAGATGTTTTGCTGGTAAGCTCTTGTTTGTAGATTATTACTTAGCATATAGACATGCATATGCTTCACCAAAAATCAAAGATTTCTGCCTAGACAAACCTTTGTGTCTCTTGTATCTCGTTTTGCATTGAGGGCAAGACTGATTTCCATCCTTCCTTTCATATTCATAGCATGGTCTACAAACAGGAAATGCACAAACATTGCAAGCAACGAATGGTTCACCATCCAGAGTCAAACCAACATTATCACCACAGATCTGGCAGACTTTACCACCCAGGTTCTTCAAGGATTTTCCCTAAAAAAACAACGGTCCAATTAGCTTAATGCAAAATCCCAATAGAGTAATGATGTGAAAGGTATCAATCAAACCTAAAAAATTGAACAAATACATAGATGTATAGAGAAATGGCACACCCAAGTACACAGATATGTGGAGAAACTGTATAATTTCTGTTAAGTTGTGGAGGAGGAATAAAATATATATATATATGCTTAATCAAGTCTAACCATCAATGAAATATATTGACAGATAAATTGCAGAATCCATTAAACAGACAATCAAGAGGCAAAACAAACATACCCAATCGAATAGAGAATAAAGATAATTAACACAAATGGATCAAATTACAATCCTGGAATTGAATAATTGATTGAACTGCAAAACATAGAGGCAGCAGTATTTAGTTTCTCAATACTAACCCCACTTTCTCCTTCCGACTCCATTGTCACTCCCTTTGGATGAGAACAATGGAATATAATTAGGCTTCTGTCTCAGCAAGAGACAGTGCCAATTACCATGCCCAAAGCTTATATCCCTTGAGATGAAGATAAAGCAATGGAATCAGTTCTTTAGCCTTCCAGTTCAAAAGCAACTCTTTCACTAAAATCTGACCCAATAAAAGCCCAGATCTGCTTGTAACCACCTGCAAAGGGCACTAAGAATTAGATCAGCAAGTTTTCTCAAAACCCATATGACCGCTAAAATATATATATATATATATTCCTAATACAAAACTGAGATAAAGAGAAGAAAACACAACATTGAATTTTCCGTTACATGTAATTTGGATTCCTCGAAGTGGTTAAAATTAAAGCTCGGTTGGCTGAGGGGAAAAAAAAAAAAAGAAAAAAGAAATCCCATCCCAAGCTTCCAGTTCTCAGCGACCCAATAGAGGAATTGAAGAAAATCCACAAGAAGAAAGGAGAGTAAAAAAAAAAAAAAATATGGTTTAGAATAATTTTTAACGTTTGATATTTTTAACTCAAATTATCTTTTTTAGAAATAAATAGTGTAATTTTTTATTTTTTGTCGTAAAAAGTTAAAGAGAAAAACTATGAGAATGATTTTTTAATTCCATTTCCATAGATTTATGTCAGAATTTCTTTTAAAATTGTTAAATTTTTTGACTTTTGCATCAAAAAGTTGGAGAGAGAACTCATGAGAATAATTTTTTGGTCCGCTCCTATAAATTTATGTCATTGTTAAAAGTTCTTGAAAAGTTATTAGAGTTTATAAAAAAATATTAGAATTTGTAAAAAAAGTATTGAGATTTGTTAAGATTTGTTAGGTTATGTAAATATATATAAAAATTTTACGAAATACGAAATAACTAAAATGTATTAAAAAATTTTTAAAATTTTTCATGTTAATTTTTAGTAAACTAAAAGTTGTCCAAATTACAAAGTTAAAAGAGTCCCTGAAACACTTTTTCCCTGTAAATAATTTTTTTTGAAATAAAATTTTTTGAAAAATGAATACGATTATTGACTCATGCAACAATAATATGTTCACGATACAACATGTACAGAATGAGAAGTGCATTCTCGATTTCTTGAAAAAAAAATTATAATGAAAACCTTAGCAAATGACAATTGGCTATTGCTCTCTTTGGGGTTAAAAAAAAATTTAAAAAAAATTAAAAAATTTTAAAAATTATTCACATTTTATCTTACTGTACAAATTATGAATCCATGACTTATCTCACTTTATCTCATTTTAACTCACTTTTTGTCACTTCAAACGCACTGTAATAACAACCTACGCAAACATTAAAAGTGTCATTTAGTTTGTATTTCTATTTTTTTTCTATTTTTATTTTTTATTTTCTATTTATATATTTTATGTTTTAAAAATCTCAAAAACAAAAGAAGTATTTAGTTTAACATTTTTTATTTTTTGTATTTTGAGATTTTACTTGTTTTTGATAAAAAAGGCTCAAAACTATTTTTGGTCATTTTGTATTTCTTGTATAAACTTATTTTTTGTTTTACAGAACAGATTTTGAAAATATAAGTAATTAAATATATTTTGATTAGTTTTCTTTATTTTCAAAATTATAAAGTAAGAAATGAACTTAAAATAGTACACTAAGGCTCCGTTTGATAACGTTTCCGTTTTCTGTTTTTCTGTTTATTTTTTCTAAATTTTGTAAACTCGCAACAGAAACATGTTTGATAAACCTGTTTATATTTTTTGTTTCCAAAAAAAATAAAAACACAAACAGAAAAACGTAAACAAAAAAAATGCGTTTTTCACTTTGATTTTCTTTTCTGTTACTAATATTTTGTCAATTTTAAAACTTTATCTATTTTTGTTACATTACATAAAAATAAATTATTTTATTCAAATATTTTATTAAAATAAGTTATTTCAATAAATAATATAATTAAATTCAATAAACTAAATTAATTATATAAATTAATTTAAATTATTTTTAATAAATAATAAAAATAAATTATGTGAAATAAATATCATAATTAATTTATTTAATTTAATAATTAAATTAATTTATATAAAATAATTAATAATTAATAATTAAATTACATTAATTTTTAATTTAATTGAACAATTATTATTAAAATATTTTAAATAAATATCATAATTAAATTAAATTATTTATGATTTAATTAATTTAATTTATATAAAATATATTTTATTAAATTATTTTAATAAATAATTAAATGAATTTAATTAATTTAAAAATAAATAATGTAATTATTTATTTAATATGAAATATATTTTATTAAATTATTTTTGATAAATAATATAATTTAATATATTTTATATTTATTGAATTAAGTGATTTTAATAAACAATTTAATGTATTAATTTAAATTATATTAATTAAATTAAATAAATATAAAATATATTTTATTAAGTTCTATTAATTTTTTAAAACTAATAAAAATAAATATTTTCT
Organism: Vitellaria paradoxa; assembly: GCA_019916065.1. Lineage (NCBI taxonomy): Eukaryota > Viridiplantae > Streptophyta > Magnoliopsida > Ericales > Sapotaceae > Vitellaria > Vitellaria paradoxa. Next base: position 63,204,853 of record CM034234.1, on the reverse strand, counting down.
AAAATAAAATTTTAATAATTATAAACAAACTTACATTTCTAAACGTAGTTTCAGAAAAAATAAACGACAACAGAAAATAAAAAATAAAAAAACGGTAATAAAAAATAATAAAAAAAATGACAGCATTATCAAATAGGTTCTAAATGACACATAATTTTTACAAATAGAATGAAGTAAAAAGACAGCAGTTATTTTATTGCTATATTGTCCTAGAACACAACACCCAACTTGTTTAAAAAAAACACCCAACCCCCCACTAAAGTACCGTTATTAAAATTACATAAATAAGCTCCAAAATTGAAAGGAAAACACACCTAGAAATTAAAATTAACTAGTCTTGTTTTTTTTTTTTTTTGGATTATTACCCCCCTTCACACATGCTTTGACCAAATGCTTTAGGCCTCTCTTGTGTCCTCTTCTCTGATCTGTGGAAGCCTTCTCTACCCTCTTCTTCTCAGCCCCGAATTCTTCTTCTAATTGCAAACACAACTGATGCATCCAACAATTTACGGTTAGAAATACCATTTTATCCTCAAATTTCCTTTAAAAAAAAAAAAAAAAAAACTTAACAAGGAAAATGACATGGCAACAACAAAACAATGTTATAATTAAAGAAAAAAATTACTCCCCAAAAAAAAAAATGTTACAATTAAAAATGAACTAATATTTTTTATTTTTTTCCCCAACCTAGTGACCCACAAACCACTATTGTAAACTCCTTTTTTTTTTTTTTTTTGTAATTTTCTTTTGATTGCATAACATTGCCTATAAAATAAATATCATTTCATTAGTTTTTTTTTTGAAATACCATTTACACATCATTTAAAATAAAAAAATAGAGTAATTATAAAAATATAACATTTCAACAAAAACATTCGGATAGGCAGTTCGTATATTCATTATTATAATATATTTGTCCAGAGAGCGTAATTAAAGACCAATAAAAATATTATATGACATAATATTTTGCACTTTTTGATTGCACAACACTATTCGAATATTATTATGTGACATGTATTTATTGGTTTTTGTTATGTCAGGTTAGTGATATTGATTGTGGACGTTCGAATTTTATTTCAATGATCTAGACACATTAACATTATTTTAATTAAAAAAATAATACATTTAAATTATTAAATTTTAATTTAGTGGTCCTAATTACAAGTTAAGAAATCCTTGAAAATTTAGTAATATAAATTAGCTGGGATACCATGGTTACCTTTAGAACTTGATTCTCTACAACAACTAGCCTCTCAATTAGTGTTCCCTTGTGCCCGGTCGCCACAATGACGTCCACGATCGGACGGCAGTGCTTCTCTAAGCTCTTTGGAGAGAAATCAGCGGACGAGGCATGACCCTCACTCGTGACAGTCCCACTCGAGGGCGTGGATGCAGAGGAGCTCCTCGGGGATCGGCTACACCCTCTAATTTCCTCTAGCCGCTTCAACTAATGTATAATAAAAGGCAACCCCATATTAAAAAATGGTTACCAGAAAAATCAAATTACCCGTAAAACGAAACGTATTCCAAACAGACGTTACACAGTGTCAACGACCGATTTTTCTGGTCCAATGTCTTCCAAGTGCTATTTTATTATACACACACATGTATTTGTGTTTTTGTACGACGTATTATATTACTGTTCCAACGTCTTCCAAGTGCTATTTTGACCCCGTTTGATTTGTAAACAAATAACAAAAAATTCTATAAATCTCTGTTAACTTTATATTACATCAACTTTTTTCTGTTATTACACTCATTACGAACTCTCAATTTATCTCACTTTTTTTTACTCCAAACACATCATTTATTATGCACACACAAACATTTGTGTGTGTATATGACGTATTATATAACTGTTTCAATGTATTCCAAATGCTATTTATTATACACACACATGTATTTGTGTGCGTATATGACGTATTGAGCATAATATACGATATTACTGTTCTAATGTCTTCCAAATGTTATTTTATTATACACACATATGTATTTGTGTGCGTGTATATAACGTATTGAGTATAATATATAACAAACTAACTCAAAATATTTTTATTATTTTTAAAGTAAAATGGTAATAAAAATACCTGAATTTCTCTAGTCTCATCACTTTTTGTTAGAGACCAAATCTAGAATTTGAGATTTACCTAAATTAATATAAAATTATTATAAAAAATTTAATATTATTCTCATAATTTAGAATGAATTAGATTTAAAAAATAATAATTAAACTAAAATAAAATTTTAGACTAGACTACTGAGTTACAGTCTAGGACAGTTCAAGTCTCGATGTACTCCAACCTAATATCTAAATTATCTTTCAGAAATAATTAAAACCAAAGTTTATCCATAATCAAGTTCTATTTTTTCAACCTTACCCCAACGTAATATCTAAACTATTTTTAGAAATAATTAAAAAGCAAAGTTTATCCGCGATCAAATTCTATTTTTCCAGCCTTGCAATATTTTTATGACCCGTTTGGGTGAGGAATAACGGGTGGAATAGCATAATTATTCTATCCATGTTAGGTTAATGACGTTAATTTAACCCGAAAACTCAATGACCTGTTTAAATGGATTTGAAATTTAAATAATAAAACTCGAAAAGGATCCGTAATAAACAATAAAAAAATTCCTAATTTATAATAAATTAAAATTTTAATTATCTCAACTTAAACTTGGCTCGATTATACGTTAAATATTATTGTATATTATAGTAGTACAAAACAAATTTACCATTAGTCTTGAACAACTAAGGGGTGTTACCCACTCTTGGTTGGCACCCCTGGTTAGTCCAGTAGAGCGGGAGTCAAGCCTAAACTTGGATGATATATTCAGGTCGTAGGTTCAATTATCACCTGGAGCGGTTAGGATTTAAGTGGTGAGCCGTGACGTTGGGTTGTTGCGCTAGTTCCCCGAGAGTTTGTAACTCAGTGGGTAAAACCGCTGGGTGATTTTTCCCGTTATAAAAAAAAAAAAAAAGAAAAAGAAAAACTAAGGGGTGTTTAGAAGTACAACTTTTAGTAATTTTTGGTATTTTTTGTTAAAAATTATTTGTTATAATTTTTGGTGTGTTTGGCAAAATAAATTGTAATTTTTAGTAACTTTTTGTAAATCTTGAGTGTTTGATAAAATTTCTGTCAATTTTTGATATTTTGTAACAACTTTTAATAACTTTAAGTAATTTTTAGTAATTTTTGATAACTTTTAAGTTGAGAATAACTGTAGCAAAATAGAGAAGTAACAAAAGTTAATAGTTTACTAAATACTAAAAAATGAAAAGTTAATATTTTTTTTTAAATAAAAATTTTATTACCGAACACCCCTGAGCACCCGCTACCACTAGTTCGTGAACGGTAAGAATTTTTTGTGTAATGATTTTTCATGACATAGCTAAAAAGAAAAAAGAAATCACATTGAAGCTTTACTCGTGATACTTACAATGTTATCAAGACGGTCGAGCCTCGACAGGATTGGCTCCTCGGCAGTAGTCATTTTCCTTTCCTACCCTCCACTACTTTTTAATTTTCTCGGAAAAAATATGCGTTCCCGGAAAACAAGCAGATTCCCCTCTCTCTTGGCATCCGCGGTGTTTCAGGGATGAGGCGATATATTAATTAAAGATTGCAACGGGGATCCCAAAACGATTGTTCGGTGACACGTGTGATGCTAGGAAGGCAGGTGTTCGCGGCGATGCTGGACGCGTGGCACGTGACGCCGGTTCGTTGACGATCGTACCATGATGACCGTTGTTATCTTTACGTTTTGGACGCGTCCTACGTGTTCGGTGCAGATGATTTGTGGGTGAGGGGATGCACCGAGCCACGTGGTGACGTCACGTGATATAGAGTGTCCGTCATGCTGCAACACAGCGCCTTAAAACGGAACTATTATTTTTTTTTTTGGGGTGGATTTAATGTAATATCCGTATCGATGTCAGAACATAAATCATTTCGGTTGTTAAATTTAATTCGATCGTTTAAAATAATTTATATTTTTTTAAAAATTACTTATATTTTAAAAAAAATTAATAAAATCTTTTGAACAATTACTAATACGTATATAGTGATAAAAAGTAAGATAAAATATGATTTAGGAAGTTTTTTGCGTTTGATTGACACATCTCAAACCGCATTTTTTTGAGATTAACAGTAAAATTTCCGTTCAAACAAATTGGATTTTCGCTTGAACGGATTCAAAATTTTGTATCAACCATGATTTCTTTGCAGATCAAACCGGACTTGAAATAATTTTTACAATCCGTTTAGACGGAAGTTGATTATACGAATCTGTCGGAACAGTTTTTGTAATCCGCCGAAACTATTTCTGCAACACCAAAAAAAATAGTCATAGTAGGTATTATTTGATAGTTTGAGAGTTCGTGATAAGAATGGTAAAAAGTTTTTATTATTTGATTAATCGAATTCCAGCTATCGACTTTTTTTTAGAAGGTGTTGACTTTTTTTGAACTTCAAGAATGTAAAAATATAATAGAGATTTTTAGAAATTTTTAAAAAATTTCACCAAAATTTGCTACACCAAACACACCCTACAACTCCCTTGGAGCACTTTTTTTTTTAATCTCTACAAATTTGTTTTAAATCTAATCACTGTATAAATTATAAGAAAATTTTTTATTAATTACACAAATTATGATATTTTAATTTTTAAAAATTTAAACAAATTTAAATAAATTTAAGTAATTTCAAACAACCCCTAAATTAAATTTGACAACTAATACTGCTAATATTACGAAGCTAAGGACTTAATTTAAAACAACCAAGCTAGCTGCCAAAAAAAATCAATTTTTTTGAGTTTAAAAAAAATCAATTTTTAGTGGTTATTTTTTTAACTTATTTTTTAATTTGACATTTAACCATCAGTGTTTAAGAAAAAAATTAAAATGTAAGCGATAAAATTTATTCATTTCAAAAAAAAAAAGGCTGAAAAGCTATAAGATTTTCTGAAGGAAAACCTAATATTAAAATCTATACCAGCCCCCTTCATTTTTATTTGAAGATTGTTTATGTTTTTTTTTGACTCTCCGTATTATATAAAATGAAAATATATATAAAAATACATAATTTGTTTATATTATGTAATTTCTCTATTTATAATAAATTAATAGTTATATGAGGTATGAAATGTACCATCAAGCCTACAAAATTTTATTTAATTAACTTTCTTTAGCACCTTTCCATTCCCCCCCCCCCCCCCTCCCAAAAAAAAAAAAACCTTTAGATAGCAAGCCATGGAAGATGACATGAAATATACCTTCAAGCCTACAAAATTTTATTTTAACTTTCTTTAGCAACCCCCCCCCCCCTTTCAAAAAAAAAAAAAACAACAAAAACTTTAGATGGCAAGCCATGGAAGATGATATGAATATTACAGTAAACCAACCTTCAGGTCAAATACAAATGATCCCAAAAGGCAGCAAATTAATTCACAAGTTCACCAATAAACAAACAATAAATAATTGCTACAGCAAGTATCTTCCCCATTTTTAATCCAGACAGAGACAGAAATGAGTAATAACTTTATAGTCACTCACTGTAACAACAACATAAATCTTAACCATTCCTATATTCTGCACAACAGGTAAACTTCAACACGAACGAGTTCAGAGTCACAAGGTGGGTAGGTACAGCAGCTTTTTTCATAAGAGTAATCCGGAAAATTCAGTTCAACCCGATTCTCTTTTCAACAGTTGATCCCACACTGCTCAACGTCTGGGCCGGTCACCCTGGTGGTGAAGGGATCGATTCTCACCCACAGCAACGAGAAGATGGAAGCGAGGAGAATCGACCAGACCACAACAATGGTGGGTGTCCGGTTCTGGCGCCCCATTAGACCCTTGAGGAAGGGGTAGAGATGAACAATCACCCAGAAAGCGAAGAACAGCTTGCCAAAGAGCGGACCCCATGATTGGTAGCCGCTGTTGATAGCGTAGGAGATGCCTGCGACGACACCCACCAAGTTTATTATGAGGAGAGTCGTGGGCGGGATCAGTAGGGTTGTCCATTTGAACATGTAGAGCTCGGTAAAATCCCCTTCTTCGTCCGATGCCTTGGAGGTGACAGTGAAGTTGGTGTCGATTCCAGCAAGCACTTTGAGCAGGCCTTGGAAAACAGCAAATAGATGGGAGGAAACCCCGCCGATAACCCAAAACTGTTCGTTCCTCCACCACTCGTCTATTCCAACCCCACTCCATCTCATCTCTAGTATACCCGTGGCAAAGATGGAAAGGAAGAGGGATATAAACCAGATGCTGGCAAGGTTACTAATCTGCACCAGAGGAAGGGAAGAGATTCAGTATGCATTGGGGCTGTAGAATTTTCATGCCTTCCCTTGTTACATGCTATATATGGATTATCATAAATGCTGTACTACTGTTGTGTTATCAATAATAAATTCTGATGAACAATTTGAATAGATTGCAAGGCATACCAACAACTTCCAAAATATATAGCGAAACTGTGATGGCTCATTGCTATCATATTTGTGAAAACAACAAACTATCACCTTATCTATAGAGTCTCAAAGACGATTGTTTATTTATTTATTTTTTTTTTGGTTGATGGGGGGGGGGGGGCATCTAAACACCCAATAAATTTAGCAGCAGCAAAAATTTTCAACAGTAGGCTTATGTGGAATTCTTTCAGGCAACCAACAAAGCATATGTATGTACTTTTGGGGGAATGCAGTCATTAATGAGAAATTTAGAAGCACTAGAATATTTAACCATGTGAATACTGCATCCCCAAATGTACATCAGACTGCTAGCAATCACTAGAAACAGCAACAACAGCAGAAAGGCTGACTGGTAAAGAACAGAACCCATTTATAATTGAGTATTTTTCCTATTTTAAGGAATTAATTGAAGAAAGAAAAGAGTTGACATGTGAGCTGTATTGAAATAACTCTAACCTGTGGGATAATGAACTTTCCTGTGAGCAGACAAACAGCTGGCAAAGTACAGTAGATGAGTAGAGGGATGGCAGTGATTGGATAAATGGTTGTGTTCACATATGCAAATCTCTCAAGCCACTTCAGTCTGCCACCATAACCATACCATATAGGGCAATGCCGACTGAATAAAATTTCAATGGATCCCAGAGCCCACCGAAGCACTTGGTTCAGACGATCTGAAAGATTAATAGGAGCAGACCCTTTAAAGGCTGGCCTCTTAGGCATGCAGTAAATTGACCGCCAACCACGGGCATGCATCTTGAATCCAGTAAGAATATCCTCTGTGACAGAACCGTATATCCACCCTATCTGCAAAGCCAAAGACAATATTGAAACTCCTATAAGAACACAGAAGAACAAATCCAAGCTTTACGGAATAAACCATGTTTAATCCAATGGATGCTGGTGAACAAAACTTGGTCAAGTTCCTGGAAGGTCTGACAAGAACAAACAGGTTCTAAGTATAATGAGATTAATCCACTACATCTGACACTGCATTGACAGGATTAAGATTTATTGGTACATGTCCAGTGTGTGTGTGTGTGTTTGGGGGGGGGGGGAAGAGGGGGACTGGGAGATGAGGAAAGATCGAAATAAGCAACCAATGCAACCATTTTCGGTGCTCTCTAAAGTGTGTAACTTCCACTGAACTTTTCAAAATAGAAGAAGACGAGAAAAGACAGACCCTGCTTTGAAGAAAAGAGAATTTCATGCAATAAGGGAAAGGGAAGAGAGATAAGAGAAAGGAAGGCAAAGCAATAGTATGAGAGATTGGAAAGTATTCCAAAAAGAATAGCAAAATATCACAGAGACATTTGAGGATATTCCTTAGGAGCCTAACGTCACCCACATTTTTTCACTTTTTTTATATCTAATTTCTCACATTTTTTGGGGGGAAAAATAGAGAGAGAGAGAGAGAGAGAGTGCAAAGCTTTCTTTCTTCAAAATATAATTCATGCATTGGCTTGATCAATTACACCCACAAGAGCATTAGAAACCCCAAAACCCCAGGATTCATGTATTTCAACAGGTAATACTACTAGAGTGAAATCTCCAGATTAAAACCTAAAGCCTTAACAAATTAAAACGGCAAACATATACATACATATATATATTTGGAAGCCGACTCAAGTATCTTGGAACTCCATATATCTCAAGGAATCTAATTAGTTACTTTTAACATTGGTCGTGATAACAACAATAACAAGACGGTGGCAGCAGCAGCAATAATACTAACAATAATGTCTAATATATGCGAACTTGGCCAAACAGCCAAATTATCGCTTCTTGGATATCCTATAACCAGATCCATTGACCTTGTGATTGCATGCCCCTTGTATTAGTCAAACATCCCCCCCGGGGGGGGGGGGGGTTGAGCAAGGGAGGCAAATAAAGAAAACGAGCCTCAATATGAAGGTATGTGACTAACTTCTTAAAATCCTAAAGAGAATTCTTTGTAGTATTTTTTTCATCCCCTTCACATCTCAATCAAGTTCGTGGAGATCTTTGAATGATGAAAAATATGAAAATCAAGTTCAAGGAAGAAAAGATGGTGGAACCCATACCATAGAACCAGGCAAAGTCACCTTTACCATTCACAAATCCTTATAACCATGAACCTTTTTTTTATAGGTATATAACCACGAACCTTAATAATAATTATGAAAGATAACATATGTTTTTCTCACTCTGCTATGGAAGAGAAAGAAAGGGGGAAAAAAAACCAGTGATAAGACAATGCCCTATAAATTCATGCTCGTCCATTCATCACATAACATTGGACAATGCCCTTTAGATGCAAGAGTGCAAGAGATATCTTTCAAGTCAATTAAATATTCATCCCAATGAAAAACAAGAAAAGGAAGGAAGGAAAGGGAAAAAAAGTGACAAGTAAGTTATGACAAAGCCTGCATACCTCACTTCCCCAGTCTGTTTTATCCTCGTACCCACAGCTGATAACATGAATAGCCTCTTTAAGAAGATTCTCTGGTGTTGCAGATTGAGGAACACCACCATTCTCCATGAGTGTGGATGCAACAAAAACAGCAGATTGACCAAATCTTTTTTCAAGGCTCATTTGTGACATGAGCAATGATTTTTCATCATCAAATCCAGCTCCTGATTTTGAACAACGAAATGAGTGACAATCAAAGAGAGGAAGAATTTAAAGCAGTTTGCGTGAATAGTCCATCTCATGGAAGACATAGTTTACAGGTTCTCCAACAGATAATGATTATTTCCTCAAAAACAAAAAACTTGGCAATACAGCTTGCATAACATGAAGACATGCATACCAATGAGATTAATGTGTGTACAAATATATGACTAAGTTTTAATAAGTGATCACCAATCAACGGTCTATTTGCATCGAACTCAAACAATAGTGGGGCACTTAAAGATGGCTATCCTAACATCAACTGAGCAATATATACCCCTTTAGTTGGTATTACCAGTTATATCACTTGCATCAGAATCATCCGACTTGGAGAAGACTAGGCAGTCAGTGGCAGGGCTGGCATTATATTTTTTTGGGGGGCCAACAAAAAATACGTGTAAGTAATCTTTATTTATTTATTTTTGGGTGTGCACCGGGGGGGGGGGGGGGTTTGACCAATAAAAATCCATTAATGTGTATGAGAAATATAGCAATATATTGGAGATTAGGAAGCCTAATAAAATTTACACCTTATCCAATCAATATTTGCAGTTTCAAGACGCTGTTAGATTAACATGAGAATCAAACACAAATGCAATATTTGCTTCATATGAAGAGTCAAAAATCTAATTTGATACGAGCAAGATATCTTCAGTTGGTAGATTTAGCAAGTAGATACATCAGACGAAATGAAAATAACATACCTTCAACTCCCTCCTCTATATCCTCTAGACTGAAAATTGGCACAGTGGGATCCACATGCTTGCTAGATTTCTTTTTGTCGGAACCCTTCTTACTTGATTTAGAACCCTTTTTTCGTGATGCACCAAAACAAGAAGACAACAACCCAGGTTTTTTATGCTTAGGTTTGAGGGGAGGCTCGTAGCCATATAAAGCTGTTCTATTGAAGACACATCCAGTACCCACATAAACAGGGCCTTGAACGCCATCCAAGCCTCTCAAGTTAATCTGATGTCAACATAAAAATAAATATCCAGGAGAATAAAAACGACATTTAGCACAAGAAAAAAAGAACATACAGGCAGGGCAATTGGGAGTAGGTTTCCCTTCCAGAGAAATAAGAAAGCCCCAAAGAGGTGGCTAAACCACCAGAATAGTGACTATCACGAATGCCATTAGAAAGGATTTTAAGGAAATAGGCATTGTTCAATTAATGATTAGCAAAACATATCGAATGTTCTTGCCATTTATTTATTATTTATTATTATTATTATTATTTTGGTGTCTCGAGTTAAATATGTAAGAGAATAAGGATGAAATTTAGCCCAAGAAAAATGAACAGACATGCAGAGCGTTTGGGAGTAGCTTTTCCTTATAGATAATTAAGAGTGCTCCAAAAAGGTGGGTAAACCACGAGAGTATTCACTCACACAGAGGCTATAAGGAAGGGTTTTGAAGTAAGGAGGCTTTGTTCAATAAGTCATTAGCAAAACATATCAAATATTTTGTTAAATTTTATTTATTTATTTTTGGTGTCTCAACAAATGCTTGTCCAATCATAAAAATTAATTCATCACACAATAAAAGAAGCCAGTAATATCTTGTATGGAATTAATGCGTTGGGGTGAGCATAATTAAGGTACAATAGGTAGTGAAGGGGGAAAGGATCTAAATCAACGGTAATTAATGAACCATTATTGATAAGCACGGTAAGATACATTCAAATCAAGAGATATAAGGGATATGAAACAACTTACATCAAAGAAGACAGTATTTCGATTGGCATATCGATCATGCCTATCAATACCATCAAATCTTTGTGGAAACTGAACATAACAGACATATTTCCCAAGGTTTGGATCCATCATGAAACACATAGCCTCTCTCAGTGCCTTGCTATTATTTATGTAGTGATCACAATCAAGATTCAGCAGGAAGGGTCCATTAGTAAGGACTGCTGATACTCGAACCTAAAAGAGAGTTACATTCACCATTATAGTTACAGAAGTCTAGAAACAGTTGAATAAGCTCACATAATAATTTCTGAATACTTACAAGGGCATTCATAGCACCGGCTTTCTTATGATGTTGGAAGCCAGGACGCTTCTCACGAGAAACATATACTAACCGAGGCAGCTCGTTACCCTCACTGTCAAGGCCCCCACTTTGTCCTAAGAAAACCTGCAAACAAATAGTAAATACATAATAAGAGAAAAAAGATTGTGGATAAAAAAGCAACACAAGTCTTACTGCAAGTAACTGAGTGTGTAATATTTACCACTTTACACAAATCACATCCAGCAATATGAGACTGAAGTTACCTGAATCATGCCTGGATGATCCCTGGTATTATTTCCAGGCCATGGTGTGCCATCTTGCATTACCCATCCTTCTTCAGGAACCTTCTGGGCCTTTGCGACGAGCCCATTGATACGAATTTTAAACTCTTCATATTCCCTCTGCAATTCAAGCGCACAGAGAAACAACAAAAAGATTACACAGTGGAGAAGACATTACATCTTTGTACATAAAACAGATTCCCCACCTTCATTGCCCTACGATCTTTGACAAATGACGGGTGGACTTTATCTTTCAAGTAGTCGATCTTCTGAGAGAAGTACCATTCTGGAGCCCTAGGTTCAATGGTGTACTTCTTGCAGAAAGGTACCCATTTCCTTGCAAATTCTGATGTTTCGGACAGAGCTTCAAATGTCAACATAGCAGATCCGTCATCAGAGACATAGCATGAGACCTTGTCAACTGGGTAGTCAACCGCAAGAATGGATAAGACAGTGTTGGCTGTAACAAGAGGAGGCTCCTTTAAAGGATCAACAGTACTGACAAAAATGTCAACAGCAGCTAATTGTGATGGTTCTCCCTCCCGGTCATATCTGTAGACATGGAACTTCAATTTAGACAAATCTGAGGGACAAAAGAACGATATGATCAAGAAACGGTAAAGTCGGATGAGGACAAACTACGTTAAATAAATCGAATTACTAGGGAAAGAAAAAATCTCACCTTAGTGCAAGCCTATCAAGATATGTTTCACGGTTCACTGGAAGCCATTTAGGGAACTGATCCAATATCCAGGATAGTGCAAACCAAATCTCACAGATCACAGATAACAACCATAAAGGATAGGCATTGGGCACAGGATTTGTTATCCGATAGTGCAAGAAGATGCAAAGAATAATAAGCCGCAGAACAATAACCATCCCGTAAGGATTTATCCTGGATGATGGAATAGAAACCTTTCTAGAAAGAGGCTGGCGAGCTTCATCATTCCTGCACAACAAAGGATGGTAAGCAAGAGAGAGACTGAAAAACAACTAAGAAAAAATAGCAATGTAAATGGCAATAGAAATTGTGTCAATCAACCAAACTTAATTACAGTACACCAGTTTTGATTGTAGACAGGAAACAGGCATGATGACAACAAATAAAATTTCATTCCCCCACGTTGCTAATAACCAAGCAATCATGGTGCAGCACAATAAATTAGAAAGTGAACTCCGAAAATGTGTCTGTTTGTTATCACACTAGAAACTCTCATCAAATACAAGTCAAATATTTGCACCTGAATGACACATAAATTTACATTTATCCTAGTAATTAACAACCAAGCCATGAGAACAAAATTACTAGCATCTTCAAGATATTATGTAAGTGCAGCTACTGTGATGATGAACCTGCTAAACAGGGATCAAGGATTTTTAATTACTGGGAAGCGAAAATTATCCACAATTGATTGATGGAGAGAGAGAAAGAAATTTTTATAAAATTAATTCTTTAAGGGTAATAATGGTAATGCAATAAAAGTCGTGGGGATAATTTTGAAAAAAGCAAAATTATTTTAACTTCAACAGTAAACTGTCCCAAGTACATGTGTGCGGGGCCGGCAAAAGGGGCAGCTAAGAGTGGGCAGTGGGGGCAAAGCAATAGGGAGATTTTTGTGCAACTTAAAAATAATAAGAAGTCTAAGTGCCATTTTAAGTGAGTTGGGGGGGGGGGTTTGTTGGTCTGCCCATGCTGGGGAATGAGTAGTGATCTTGCGAATTGAGATATATTACAAGCTGAACATGATCCAAAGATAAATAAAACTAGACTAAACCCCAGCGTGCAGCAAAAGGTTGAAAAAAAAATTATTGAAGTAAGAACCTACAGCAATGAGTCATCCACAAGCACATCTGTACTAGCATCAATATCTCCACCTCCCCTCTCAGAAGCAGCATGGCTAGTGGTCATGGGAACAACATTCTTCTCCTGCTTCATCTTCCAACCATCAACTCTCTCTTTCCAGGCCACATTGCCTAATCCTGAGGATCCAAATTCCCTTGCTGGATCCACAACCCTAATATTTGCTGCAAAAAGCATATCATCAACAAACTGGAATTACTACAGCAAAGAAGGCATTATGTGAAATACAAACTGGAATTACTACAGGAAAGAAGGCATTATGTGAATTAAGGAGACGCATAAAACGCAAGAAAGGGACATACGTGATTGATTCATCTCTCCAGAGTAAGGAAGTGGATGAATACGCTTTGGCACACCACCAGGTCCAGGAGATGACATCGAAAGACGTTCAGGAGATGCTGCAGACAACTCTCCAGAAACCTTTGAAAATTCCAAACCCACACAATCACACACAGTGAAAGTAATCACACAAGAGAATAACGAGGAAACCCTATCACAGGGAGAAAAACCTCTATTTACAATCCCACTATCAACGGGTTACAAGACTCTACTCAGACTCTCTACGAATCACTCGCACGAATCCTTTCGTCACTCTGCTCGAATCACTCGATAAACCCTACAAGTAGGCTTTCTGCCTCACACAGAAAGTGAAAAGAAAATACAAGACGAATTTAGAGAAAGAACATGAAAGCTCTCAATCCTCAAAGACTCTTTCTCTAGGTCCCTACAATATGTTCTCCCACCTCCTTACAATAACAGAGTTGGTTTCACATATATATAGGATTACAAAGTTGCCCTAGTTTGGCAAAATAGGAAATTGAATCCGAACAAAATATTCATAGCTCGATCCCTCGCACTCCCATCCTCCAGCCTGCGACCTGCACTGGAATTTTTGCGCTTTAGGAAGTAACACTGGCGCACCCTCGCGCTCCCATCCTCCAGCCTGCGGACCTCACTGGAATTTCTGAGATTCCTTGGCGCACCCGCGCGCATCCCTTCGGGATGCCTGCGTGCTTGGGGCGCACCCTGCGCGCTCCCCCGCGCTGTGCCTGCGAGGTACACTGGAATCCATTCATGTTCCAGAAGGCTGCGTCCGAATTCCATTAGGTTTTGTAATCCTTCACACCAATTAGAATTCTTCAAAATCTTGGTCAACTGATTCATTTATCTCCTTAATTGTTTAGGATTCTTCAAATCTTCAATTTGCATCACTTTAGGAAACTTGAATAGCATTCCTAATTTAACTAAGATTTGATTGGATTTGCCACAAAACTTTACAATCTTCCCCCTTGGCAATTCCATATCAAAACTTAAGTTAAATTTAAATTTGCTCAAATTCTGCTTCAAATTCTGCACGTACTGAACACACACATCAAGGCACCATGTGGAATAATATAGAAATGATCAATGATATCATTACCAAAGCACATTATACATAAAATATCATGCCATAGCCGAAACACGTTCACATTTACATACATAACTGAAAATGACTCCCCCTTTTTGATATGGAAATGACAAGCGCACAAAAATAAGGAAGAGGAATAAGGCAAGATCAAACCGAAGACCCATGAGTATGGCATACATGACACGACCTCTTCTAAATGTGACATCAGAATAATGTGAGGGAGGATCTCCTGCGCCCTGCCTACGAGGCTCTTAGTAAAATACGTGTAAGTGCAGATTTGGACACAGACAATCAAAACTAAAAAGAGACAGTAGAAAAATTCACTTAAAAATGTTAAAAAAAAACTTTTAATTCCACTATACCAATACATGTACATCAATCTCTCACCCTTCATAAATTCAAAGATTCACATTTTGATTTTTCCAAGAAAATTGTCAATTCTGTGTCGAGAGGTGAAATAAGTCATAAAATTGAACAAATGCTTGTGCACGTGTGAGTTTTTGACTATAATATACATATAGGCTCCCCCTCAAACAAATCATAGACTCAAAAAGTTAAATTTGATGTACCAAATGAATTGAGAGCCAATCTTCCTTTTTGTTTTTTTTTTTTTTTTTAACACTTGGCGGCTTTCACACGCTTATGAGCAGGTAGCTATTCCTTAACAATCAACGAGTCATTAAGGGACTTCTCACTGGTCCCACCGGTAGCCTTTCCAAGTTTGTTTGTTTGTTTGTTTGTTTTTTTTTTTTTTATATGATACATAACTTTGATATGCACATATCAGGCTCCTCAACATTTTTTAAACACATCAAACAATAACCCTTGATTCATGGAAAAGAAGAGAAATAGATATATGCATGTTACAGTCAAGTGTAATAGGAAGCACTTCAAAATTATGACAAAAATCACCAAAACACTTCGTATCAATTTACAAGGAATGCGAAAATTATGAACTCATTGAAAACGATGAATTTGGAAGATTTAATGTACAGGTAACAGTATAGAAGTCATAAAATATTTTCACTTAATCAATGAACTTCTAACTTATCTTTTAGATTTCAATGGTGTGTACAAATGACTACAGATTTTCTTAGAGACTCAAAGCGAAGGGCATTTTGTGAAACAAAACAATTTAAATCTGATTTCTAACCCAAATAGCTCTAGTTTAAGACCAGTTGTCTTGACAGGTTTTTCCTCACGTTTTTGACTTTATGAAAATTCTTTTTCTCAACAAATTTGAACTTTGTACCTCTTCGAAATATTGGACTGTTTTGTTTTTGAAAAGAACGTGAGTTTTTGTAATAATCTTCTGAAAATTTTGAAAACACTTGAAATTTATTCTTCACAGGGACTCTAGGCTCAGGGTTTTTTGAAAAATTTTTAACATGGTTTAAAGGACGACCATAGAGTTTGTGACAGTTTGGGCGTATATGACCTTTGATTCCACAATGGTGACAAACAGGTACAAGGGATTTGGATCTAACAAAATGCGTACCTTTCACTATGTGAAGAGGATACTGATAGTGTTTATTCTTTTCAAAACTCTTCTTTGGTGGTGCAGCAGACTTATGGAAGTCTTGGGATTGGCTGCGGGTTTTGAAACAACCTTTGCTACTACTGAAGGTGCTGATGACGATGAAACAATTGTACTTTTCCCTCCAGTGTAGCCTAAGCCTGCTTTATCTCCATGTGTTCGTTGTTGGCTCCAAATTTCTTCTAGCTTTTGAGAACTGTAGTTCATTCTTTCAATTATCTTCTCATCACTCTTGATCTTCTCTTTCAGTTTACTGACCTCATCCTGAAGTTCTCCAACAACTTTCTCCAATTCATCAATCTTTTTATTCTTTTCTTCAAGTTTTTCTTTGAACTTTTCTGCACTATGAGACTGAGAAGTTTTGTCAGATTCCAAAATAGATTTTTACCTGTGAGCTTTTCATTCTCTGTCTTCAAGAAATCTCGTTCACTTCGAAGTTTACAGTTTCGGGTATGTTGGGCTTGTCTTTGTTTCTTCACCTTACTGTATTCACAATTAAAGCATCATATGCTACTTGCAAATCATTGTTGAATTCATCTCAGAGTCATCATCTTCATGATTAGATATATCGGTGTCGCTTTGAGATCCAGATGGAGTTCCTGCAAACGAAGAGTGAGACGCCATAAAAGCAACAAAATTACCTTCATCGTTGGAGGATACTGATGAAGATGATTCATCTGAACTGGATTCATCATCTAATGTAGCGTTCATGACTTTGACTTGTTTCTTTTTCATCTTTTTGTTTGCACAGTCTTGAGCAAAGTGTCCATATCCATGACACTCAAAACACTTGATCTTGTTCTTCTTGTTTTCTTCCCCAGATTCAATCTTCTTGATTTTCTTTCCTTTTTCTTGAGATTGTGACTCATTCTTGTTATTCTTATTAAATAAACCCTTCTTCCTCATATATCTCACGAATCGTTTAGCCACAAGCGCCATTTCTTTATCCGACTCCTCTTTATTACTTTCTTCTTCCACTGTCTTTAGAGCAATACCTTTTGACGCTTGCGAGGTTTCACCATATTTGCTTCAACGTTTGCAAGGATCCCACAAAGTCTTCTATTCTCATAGAGTTCACATCTCTGACTTCTTCTATTGCTGTAACTTTAGAATCAAACATTCGTGGAAGAGAACGTAAAATTTTACGTACCACTTTGTATTCTGGAATAGGTTCTCCAAGGTTGTGGCATGAATTAACAATGTGACTGAGCCGGACATAAAAGTCATCAAACCTTTCGTCTTCATTCATCCTTATTCCCTCAAACTCAGAAGTGAGTTTTTGAAGCTTGCTGGTTTTGACTTGTTCGTTCCCTTCGTGTGTACTTTGCAGAATTACCATGCTTTTCGGGCACTCGTACAACTTGAGATGCGGCAGAATTCATTAGGGCAAACTGCAGAAAATATGGCACTCAAGCTTTGAAGTTCCACTCCGAACTCTCTTGCTCAGTTTTAGTCCACGTCTGAATTGACTTTTGTTCGATTCTTCCGTCAACTTCATGGGTCGGTTCTTCCCATCCTTTAACTATTGACATCCAGACTTTGTAATTAATTCCCAAAAGAAAAGCTTGCATTCGTACCTTCCAGTATGAATAGTTTGAGCCATCAAACCAAGGGGGTCTAGTGCTTGAACCTCCTTCACGTGGTGGATCCATTGGTTTGGACGAAGATCTTCACTCAAGAATTTAGAGTGACCTGCTCTGATACCAATTGAAAATTCCAAACCCACACAATCACACACACAGTGAAAGTAATCACACAAGAGAATAACGAGGAAACCCTATCACAGGGAGAAAAACCTCTATTTACAATCCCACTATCAACGGGTTACAAGACTCTACTCAGACTCTCTACGAATCACTCGCACGAATCCTTTCGTCACTCTTGCTCGAATCACTCGATAAACCCTACAAGTAGGGTTTCTGCCTCACACAGAAAGTGAAAAGAAAATACAAGACGAATTTAGAGAAAGAACATGAAAGCTCTCAATCCCTCAAAGACTCTTTCTCTAGGTCCCTACAATATGTTCTCCCACCTCCTTACAATAACAGAGTTGGTTTCACATATATATAGGATTACAAAGTTGCCCTAGTTTGGCAAAATAGGAAATTGAATCCGAACAAAATATTCATAGCTCGATCCTCGCACACTCCCATCCTCCAGCCTGCGACCTGCACTGGAATTTTTGCGCTTTAGGAAGTAACACTGGCGCACCCTCGCGCTCCCATCCTCCAGCCTGCGGACCTCACTGGAATTTCTGAGACTCCTTGGCGCACCCGCGCGCCTCCCTTCGGGATGCCTGCGTGCTTGGGGCGCACCCGCGCGCTCCCCGCGCCGTGCCTGCGAGGTACACTGTAATTCCATTCATGTTCCAGAAGGCTGCGTCCGAATTCCATTAGGTTTTGTAATCCTTCACACCAATTAGAATTCTTCAAAAATCTTGGTCAACTTGATTCATTTTATCTCCTTAATTGTTTAGGATTCTTCAAATCTTCAATTTGCATCACTTTAGGAAACTTGAATAGCATTCCTATTTGACTAAGATTTTGATTGGATTTGCCACAAAACTTTACAACCTTTAAAGTGGAAAAATAAGAACAATTACTTTTCCATGCAGATAATGTTCAAGCGTAAGATATAACATGTACCTCCCTTGACATACCTCCCGTCCATTAGTGAGTAAAGGAATGTTGTTATGAGAGACCTCTTTATCGTAGTTTGGAGCCCCAGCATCTTCACCTCGTCCATATGTCATATGCCAGCTCAACATGCGCTCCGCAACCTTCTGTTTCTCATTTTGATTTCTGAAGAGTAATGAAAATCACTCACACCAACATCAGCAACACCATCCTCTTCTTCGTCACCTTGAATAGCTGGGCTTCCTGAAATTTCATGATCTTAAATTTATGAACTGCTGTTCAAAATTAATAGATCGCTAAACAAGGCATTGGAGAAACAAAGTAGGGCACAGCCAGCGGTGCTACCAAAATCTGATGACACAGAATGAAGATAAATCTACTTTCAGTAATCTCTAGAAGACTATCTCATCAACAATAAAATTCTACATAAAAAACCAACTCATGATTGGTAATCACACAGTTTGGTTGATACCAGAATGGCAGATGATTTGCTGGTAAGCTCTTGTTTGTAGATTATTACTAGCATATAGACATGCATATGCTTCACCAAAAATCATAGATTTCTGCCTAGACAAACCTTTGTGTCTCTTGTATCTCGTTTTGCATTGAGGGCAAGACTGATTTCCATCCTTCCTTTCATATTCATAGCATGGTCTACAAACAGGAAATGCACAAACATTGCAAGCAACGAATGGTTCACCATCCAGAGTCAAACCAACATTATCACCACAGATCTGGCAGACTTTACCACCCAGGTTCTTCAAGGATTTTCCCTAAAAAAACAACGGTCCAATTAGCTTAATCCAAAATCCCAATAGAGTAATGATGTGAAAGGTATCAATCAAACCTCAAAAATTGAACAAATACATAGATGTATAGAGAAATGGCACACCCAAGTACACAGATATGTGGAGAAACTGTATAATTTCTGTTAAACTGTATATATACCATAAACTGTATATATATGCTTAATCAAGTCTAACCATCAATGAAATATATTGACAGATAAATTGCAGAATCCATTAAACAGACAATCAAGAGGCAAAACAAACATACCCAATCGAATAGAGAATAAAGATAATTAACACATATGGATCAAATTACAATCCTGGAATTGAATAATTGATTGAACTGCAAAACATAGAGGCAGCAGTATTTAGTTTCTCAATACTAACCCCACTTTCTCCTTCCGACTCCATTGTCACTCCCTTTGGATGAGAACAATGGAATAGAATTAGGCTTCTGTCTCAGCAAGAGACAGTGCCACTTACCACGCCCAAAGCTTATATCCCTTGAGATGAAGATAAAGCAATGGAATCAGTTCTTTAGCCTTCCAGTTCAAAAGCAACTCTTTCACTAAAATCTGACCCAATAAAAGCCCAGATCTGCTTGTAACCACCTGCAAAGGGCACTAAGAATTAGATCAGCAAGTTTTCTCAAAACCCATATGACCGCTAAAATATATATATTATATATATATATTCCTAATACAAAACTGAGATAAAGAGAAGAAAACACAACATTGAATTTTCCGTTACATGTTATTTGGATTCCTCGAAGTGGTTAAAATTAAAGCTCGGTTGGCTGAGGGGGAAAAAAAAAAGAAAAAAGAAATCTCATCCCAAGCTTCCAGTTCTCAGCGACCCAATAGAGGAATTGAAGAAAATCCACAAGAAGAAAGGAGAGTAAAAAATAAAAAAAAATATGGTTTAGAATAATTTTTAACGTTTGATATTTTAACTCAAATTATCTTTTTTAGAAATAATAGTGTAATTTTTTATTTTTTGTCGTAAAAAGTTAAAGAGAAAAACTATGAGAATGATTTTTTAATTCCATTTCCATAGATTTATGTCAGAATTCTTTTAAAATTGTTAAATTTTTTGACTTTTGCATCAAAAGTTGGAGAGAGAACTCATGAGAATAATTTTTTGGTCCGCTCCTATAAATTTATGTCATTGTTAAAAGTTTGTTGGAAAGTTATTAGAGTTTATAAAAAAAATATTAGAATTTGTAAAAAAAGTATTGAGATTTGTTAAGATACGTTGGATTATGTAAATATATATAAAAATTTATTGAAATTTTACGAAATACGAAATAATCAAAATATATTAGAAAATTTTTAAAATTTTTCATGTTAATTTTTAGTAAACTGAAAGTTGTCCAAATTACAAAGTTAAAAGAGTCCTGAAACACTTTTTCCCTGTAAAATAATTTTTTTTGAAATAAATTTTTTTGAAAAATGAATACGATTATTGACTCATGCAACAATAATATGTTCACGATACAACATGTACAGAATGAGAAGTGCATTCTCGATTTCTTGAAAAAAAAAAAAAAAAAAACAAAAAAAAATTATAATGAAAACCTTAGCAAATGACAATTGGCTATTGCTCTCTTTGGGGTTAAAAAAAATTTAAAAAAAAATTAAAAAATTTTAAAAATTATTCACATTTTATCTTACTGTACAAATTATGAATCCATGACTTATCTCACTTTATCTCATTTTAACTCACTTTTTGTCACTTCAAACGCACTGTAATAACAACCTACGCAAACATTAAAAGTGTCATTTAGTTTGTATTTCTATTTTTTTTTCTATTTTTTATTTTTATTTTCTATTTATATATTTTATGTTTTAAAAATCTCAAAAAACAAAAAAAAGTATTTAGTTTAACATTTTTTATTTTTTGTATTTTGAGATTTTACTTGTTTTAGATAAAAAAGGCTCAAAACTATTTTTGGTCATTTTGTATTTCTTGTATAAACTTATTTTTTGTTTTACATAACAGATTTTGAAAATACAAGTAATTAAATATATTTTGATTAGTTTTCTTTATTTTCAAAATTATAAAGTAAGAATGAACTTAAAATAGTACACTAAGGCTCCGTTTGATAACGTTTCCGTTTTTTGGTTTTTCTGTTTATTTTTTCAAAATTTGTAAACTCGCAACAGAAACATGTTTGATAAACCTGTTTATGTTTTTTTGTTTCCAAAAAAAAAATAAAAACACAAACAGAAAAACGTAAACAAAAAAAATGCGTTTTTCACTTTGATTTTTTTTTCTGTTACTAATATTTTGTCAATTTTAAAACTTTATCTATTTTTGTTACATTACATAAAAATAAATTATTTATTCAATATTTTATTAAAATAAGTTATTTCAATAAATAATATAATTAAATTCAATAAACTAAATTAATTATATAATTATATAAATTATTTTAATAAATAATAAAAATAAATTATGTGAAATAAATATCATAATTAATTTATTTAATTTAATAATTAAATTAATTTATATAAAATAATTAATAATTAAATTACATTAATTTTTAATTTAATTGAATAATTATTATTAAATATTTTAAATAAATATCATAATTAAATTAAATTATTTATGATTTAATTAATTTAATTTATATAAAATATATTTTATTAAATTATTTTAATAAATAATTAAATGAATTTAATTAATTTAAAAATAAATAATGTAATTATTTATTTAATATGAAATATATTTTATTAAATTATTTTTGATAAATAATATAATTTAATATATTTTATATTTATTGAATTAAGTAATTTTAATAAACAATTTAATGTATTAATTTAAATTATATTAATTAAATTAAATAAATATAAAATATTTTTTATTAAGTTCTATTAATTTTTTAAAACTAATAAAAATAAATATTTTCTAAAATAAAATTTTAATAATTATAAACAAACTTACATTTCTAAACGCAGTTTCAGAAAAAATAAACGACAACAGAAAATAAAAAATAAAAAACGATAATAAAAAATAATAAAAAAAAATGACAGCATTATCAAATAGGTTCTAAATGACACATAATTTTTACAAATAGAATGAAGTAAAAAGACAGCAGTTATTTTATTGCTATATTGTCCTAGAACACAACACCCAACTTGTTTAAAAAAACACCCAACCCCCCCACTAAAGTACCGTTATTAAAATTACATAAATAAGCTCCAAAATTGAAAGGAAAACACACCTAGAAATTAAAATTAACTAGTGTTTTTTTTTATTTTTGGATTATTACCCCCCTTCACACATGCTTTGACCAAATGCTTTAGGCCTCTCTTGTGTCCTCTTCTCTGATCTGTGGAAGCCTTCTCTACCCTCTTCTTCTCAGCCCCGAATTCTTCTTCTAATTGCAAACACAACTGATGCATCCAGCAATTTACGGTTAGAAATACCATTTTATCCTCAAATTTCCTTAAAAAAAAAAAAAAAAAAAACTTAACAAGGAAAATGACATGGCAACAACAAAACAATGTTATAATTAAAGAAAAAAATTACTCCCCAAAAAAAATTGTTACAATTAAAAATGAACTAATATTTTTTATTTTTTTCCCCCAACCTAGTGACCCACAAACCACTATTGTAAACTCCTTTTTTTTTTTCTTTTTTTGTAATTTTCTTTTGATTGCATAACATTGCCTATAAAATAAATATCATTTCATTAGTTTTGTTTTTTTTTTTTTGGAATACCATTTACACATTATTTAAAATAAAAAAATGGAGTAATTATAAAAATATAACATTTCAACAAAAACATTCGGATAGGCAGTTCTTATATTCATTATTATAATATATTTGTCTAGGGAGCGTAATTAAAGACCAATAAAAACATTACATGACATAATATTTTGCACTTTTTGAATGCACGACACCATTCGGATAGGGTTCCAGGAGATTGCAGTGAAGAAATCCACTGCAGCCCCTACAGTGAAAGAATGAATGATTAAGATTTATTTGAACTTCAATGATATGTGACCATTGGCATTCTACATTAATTATGCTCCAATCAGATTTTTAAAATTTTTATCTTTATTTTGAAAATATTTTTAATTAAAATAAATTAGAATCATTAGATTAAGTGTAAACAAATCTCAACAGTTCATTTTTCACTGCAGCCCCTGCAGTGGATTTCTTCAAAACAGCCCCCTAGAACCCATTCAGATATTACTATGTGACATGTATTTATTGATTTTTGTGGACGTTTGAATTTTATTTCAATGATCTAGACACATTAACACTATCTTAATTAAAAAATTAATACATTTAAATTGTTAAATTTTAATTTAGTAGTCCTAATTACAAGTTAAGAAATCCTTGAAAATTTAGTAATATAAATTAGCTGGAACACTATGGTTACCTTTCGAACTTGATTCTCTACAACAACTAGCCTCTCAATTAGTGTTCCCTTGTGCCCGGTCTCCACAATGACGTCCACGATCGGACGGCAGTGCTTCTCTAAGCTCTTTGGAGAGAAATCAGCGGACGATGCATGACCCTCACTCGTGACAGTCCCACTCGAGGGCGTGGATGCAGAGGAGCTCCTCGGGGATCGGCTACACCCTCTAATTTCCTCTAGCCGCTTCAACTAATGTATAATAAAAGGCAACCCCATATTAAAAAATGGTTACCAGAAAAATCAAATTACCCGCAAAACGAAACGTATTCCAAACAGACGTTACAAAGTGTCAACGACCGATTTTTCTGGTCCAATGTCTTCCAAGTGCTATTTTATTATACACACACATGTATTTGTGTTTGTGTATGACGTATTATATTACTGTTCCAACGCCTTCCAAGTGCTATTTTGGCTCCGTTTGGTTTGTAAACAAATAACAAAAAATTTTATAAATCTCTGTTAACTTTATATCACATTAACTTTTTTTTTCTTTCACTACACGTATTACGAACTCTCAATTTTATCTCACTTTTTTTCACTCCAAACACACAATTTATTATACACACACAAACATTTGTATGTGTATATGACGTATTATATAACTGTTTCAATGTCTTCCAAAAGCTATTTATTATACACACACTTGTATTTGTGTATGTATATGACGTATTGAGCATAATATACGATATTACTGTTCTAATGTCTTCCAAATGCTATTTTATTATGCACACACATATGTATTTGTGTGCGTGTATATAACGTATTGAGTATAATATATAACAAACTAACTCAAATTATTTTTATTATTTTTAAAGTAAAATGGTAATTAAAATACCTAAATTTCTCTAGTCTCATCACTTTTTGTTAGAGACCAAATCTAGAATTTGAGATTTACCTAAATTAATATAAAATTATTATAAAAAAATTTAATATTATTCTCATAATTTAGAATGAATTAGATTTAAAAAATAATAATTAAACTAAAATAAAATTTTAGACCGGACCATCGAGTTACAGTCTAGGACAGTTCAAGTCTCGATGTACTCCAACCTAATATCTAATTATTTTCAGAAATAATTAAAACCAAAGTTTATCCACAATCAGTTCTATTTTTCCAACCTTACCCAACGTAATATCTAAACTATTTTTTAGAAATAATTAAAAAGCAAAGTTTATCCGCGATCAAATTCTATTTTTCCAGCCTGGCAATATTTTTATGACCCGTTTGTGTGAGGAATAACGGGTGGAATAGCATAATTATTCTATCCATATTTGGTTAATGACGTTAATTTAACCCGAAAACTCAATGACCTGTTTAAATGGATTTGAAATTTAAATAATAAAACTCAAAAAGGATCCGTAATAAATAATATGAAAATTGCTAATTCATAATAAATTAAAATTTAATTATCTCAACTTAAACTTGGCTCGATTATACGTTAAATATTATTGTATATTATAGTAGTACAAAACAAATTTACCATTAGTTGTTTGAACAACTAAAGGTGTTACCCACCCTTGGTTGGCACCCCTGGTTGGTCCAGTAGAGCGGGAGCCAAGCTTAAACTTGGGTGATATATTTAGGTCGCAGGTTCGATTATCACCTGAAGCGGTTAGGATTTAAGCGGTGAGCCGTGGCGGTGGGTTGTTGCGCTAGTTCCTTGAGGGTTTGTAGCTCAGTGAGTGAAACTGCTGGGTGATTTTCCCCGTTACAAAAAAAAAAAAAAAGAAAAACTAAGGGGTGTTTAGAAGTACAACTTTTAGTATTTTGGTATTTTTTGTTAAAAATTATTTGTTATAATTTTTGGTGTGTTTGGCAAAATAAATTGTAATTTTTAGTAACTTTTTGTAAATTTTGAGTGTTTGATAAAATTTATGACAACTTTTGATATTTTGTAACAACTTTTAATAACTTTAAGTAATTTTTAGTAATTTTTGATAACTTTTAAGTTGAGAATTACTGTAACAGAGTAGAAAAGTAACAAAAGTTAATAATTTACCAATACTTAAAAATGAAAAGTTAGTTTTTTTTTAAAATAAAAATTTTTATTACCGAACACCCCTGAGCACCCGCTACCACTAGTTCGTGAACGGTAAGAATTTTTTGTGTAATGATTTTTCATGACATAGCTAAAAAGAAAAAAGAAATCACATTGAAGCTTTACTCGTGATACTTACAATGTTATCAAGACGGTCGAGCCTCGACAGGATTGGCTCCTCGGCAGTAGTCATTTTCCTTTCCTACCCTCCACTACTTTTTTAATTTTCTCGGAAAAAATATGCGTTCCCGGAAACAAGCAGATTCCCCTCTCTCTTGGCATCCGCGGTGTTTCAGGGATGAGGGGATATATTAATTAAGATTGCAACGGGGATCCAAAACGATTGCACGGTGACAGGTGTGATGCTCGGAAGGCAGGTGTTCGCGGCGATGCTGGACGCGTGGCACGTGATGCCGGTTCGTTGACGATCGTACCATGATGACCGTTGTTATCTTTACGTTTTGGACGCGTCCTACGTGTTCGGTGCAGATGATTGCGGGGGAGGGGATGCACCGAGCCACGTGGTGACGTCACGTGATATAGAGTGTGCGTCATGCTGCAACACAACGCCTTAAAACGGAACTATTATTTTTTTTTTTGGGGGGATTTAATGTAATATGTCAGAACATAACATCATTTCGGTTGTTAAATTTAATTCGATCGTTTAAAATAATTATATTTTTTTAAAAATTACTATATTTTAAAAAAAAAATTAATAAAATCTTTTGAACAACGACTCATACGTATATAGTGATAAAAATAAGATAAAATATGATTTGAGAAGCTTTTTTGTGTTTGATTGACACATCTCAAACCGCATTTTTTTGAGATGAACAGTAAGATTCCCGTTCTAACAGATTAGATTTTCGCTGAACGGATTCAAAATTTTGTATCAACCATGATCTCTTTGCAAGTCAAACCGGACTTGAAATAGTTTTTACAATCTGTTTGGACGAAAGTTGACTATGCGAATCTGTCGAAACAGTTTTTGTAATCCGCCGAAACTATTTCTGCAACACCAAAAAAAAAATAATCATAGTAGGTATTATTTGATTGTTTGAGAGTTCGTGATAAGAATGGTAAAAAGTTTTTATTATTTGATTAATCGAATTCCAGCTATCGACTTTTTTTTAGAAGGTGTTGACTTTTTTTGAATTTCAAGAATGTAAAAATATAATAGAAATTTTAGAAATTTTTAAAACATTTCACCAAAATTTGCTACACCAAACACACCCTACAACTCCCTTGGAGCACTTTTTTTTTTAATCTCTACAAATTTGTTTTAAATCTAATCACTGTATAAATTATAAGAAAATTTTTTATTAATTACACAAATTATGATATTTTAATTTTTAAAAATTTAAACAAATTTAAATAAATTTAAGCAATTTCAAACAACCCCTAAATTAAATTTAACAACTAATACTGCTAATATTACGAAGCTAAGGACTTAATTTAAAAAAACCAAGCTAGCTGCCAAAAAAAAATCAATTTTTTGAGTTTAAAAAAAAAATCAATTTTTAGTGGTTATTTTTTTAACTTATTTTTTAATTTGACATTTAACCATCAGTATTTAAGAAAAAAATTAAAATGTAAGCGATAAAATTTATTCATTTCAAAAAAAAAAAAAAAAGGCTGAAAAGCTATAAGATTTTCTGAAGGAAAACCTAATATTAAAATCTATACCAGCCCCCTTCATTTTTATTTGAAGATTGTTAATGTTTTTTTTTTTTTTTTTTTTTTGACTCTCCGTATTATATAAAATGAAAATATATAAAAATACATAATTGTTTATATAATGTAATTTCCTTATTCATAATAAATTAATAGTTATATGAGGTATGACATGTACCATCAAGCCTACAAAATTTTATTTATTAACTTTCTTAGCACCTTTCCAATCTTCCCCCCCCCCCCCTCAAAAAAAAAAAAAAACAACAAAAACTTTAGATGGCAAGCCATGGAAGATGATATGATATTACAGTAAACCAACCTTCAGGTCAAATACAAATGATCCCAAAGGCAGCAAATTAATTCACAAGTTCACCAATAAACAAACAATAAATAATTGCTACAGCAAGTATCTTCCCCATTTTTATCCAGGCAGAGGACAGAAATGAGTAATAACTTTATAGTCACTCACTGTAACAACAACATAAATCTTAACCATTCCTATATTCTGCACAACAGGTAAACTTCAACACGAACGAGTTCAGAGTCACAAGGTGGGTAGGTACAGCAGCTTTTTTCATAAGAGTAATCCGGAAAATTCAGTTCAACCCGATTCTCTTGTCAACAGTTGATCCCACACTGCTCAACGTCTGGGCCGGTCACCCTGGTGGTGAAGGGATCGATTCTCACCCACAGCAACGAGAAGATGGAAGCGAGGAGAATCGACCAGACCACAACAATGGTGGGTGTCCGGTTCTGGCGCCATTAGACCCTTGAGGAAGGGGTAGAGATGAACAATCACCCAGAAAGCGAAGAACAGCTTGCCAAAGAGCGGACCCCATGATTGGTAGCCGCTGTTGATAGCGTAGGAGATGCCTGCGACGACACCCACCAAGTTTATTATGAGGAGAGTCGTGGGCGGGATCAGTAGGGTTGTCCATTTGAACATGTAGAGCTCGGTAAAATCCCCTTCTTCGTCCGATGCCTTGGAGGTGACAGTGAAGTTGGTGTCGATTCCAGCAAGCACTTTCAGCAGGCCTTGGAAAGGAGGAAACCCCGCCGATAACCCAAAACTGTTCGTTCCACCACTCGTCTATTCCAACCCCACTCCATCTCATCTCTAGTATACCCGTGGCAAAGATGGAAAGGAAGAGGGATATAAACCAGATGCTGGCAAGGTTACTAATCTGCACCAGAGGAAGGGAAGAGATTCAGTATGCATTGGGGCTGTAGAATTTTCATGCCTTCCCTTGTTACATGCTATATATGGATTATCATAAATGCTGTACTACTGTTGTGTTATCAATAATAAATTCTGATGAACAATTTGAATAGATTGCAAGGCATACCAACAACTTCCAAAATATATAGCGAAACTGTGATGGCTCATTGCTATCATATTTGTGAAAACAACAAACTATCACCTTATCTATAGAGTCTCAAAGACGATTGTTTATTATTTATTTATTTTTGGTTGATGGGGGGGGGGGGCATCTAAACACCCAATAAATTTAGCAGCAGCAAAAATTTTCAACAGTAGGCTTATGTGGAATTCTTTCAGGCAACAAACAAAGCATATGTATGTACTTTTGGGGGAATGCAGTCATTAATGAGAAATTTAGAAGCACTAGAATATTTAACCATGTGAATACTGCATCCCCAAATGTACATCAGACTGCTAGCAATCACTAGAAACAGCAACAACAGCAGAAAGGCTGACTGGTAAAGAACAGAACCCATTATAATTGAGTATTTTTCCTATTTTAAGGAATTAATTGAAGAAAGAAAAGAGTTGACATGTGAGCTGTATTGAAATAACTCTAACCTGTGGGATAATGAACTTTCCTGTGAGCAGACAAACAGCTGGCAAAGTACAGTAGATGAGTAGAGGGATGGCAGTGATTGGATAAATGGTTGTGTTCACATATGCAAATCTCTCGAGCCACTTCATGCCACCATAACCATACCATATAGGGCAATGCCGACTGAATAAAATTTCAATGGATCCCAGAGCCCACCGAAGCACTTGGTTCAGACGATCTGAAAGATTAATAGGAGCAGACCCTTTAAAGGCTGGCCTCTTAGGCATGCAGTAAATTGACCGCCAACCACGGGCATGCATCTTGAATCCAGTAAGAATATCCTCTGTGACAGAACCGTATATCCACCCTATCTGCAAAGCCAAAGACAATATTGAAACTCCTATAAGAACACAAAGAACAATCCAAGCTTTACGGAATAAACCATGTTTAATCCAATGGATGCTGGTGAACAAAACTTGGTCAAGTTCCTAGAAGGTCTGACAAGAACAAACAGGTTCTAAGTATAATGAGATTAATCCACTACATCTGACACTGCATTGACAGGATTAAGATTTATTGGTACATGTCCAGTGGTGTGTGTGTGTTTGGGGGGGGGGGGGAAGAGGGGGACTGGGAGATGAGGAAAGATCGAAATAAGCAACCAATGCAACCATTTTCGGTGCTCTCTAAAGTGTGTAACTTCCACTGAACTTTTCAAAATAGAAGAAGAACGAGAAAAGACAGACCCTGCTTTGAAGAAAAGAGAATTTCATGCAATGAGGGAAAGGGAAGAGAGATAAGAGAAAGGAAGGCAAAGCAATAGTATGAGAGATTGGAAAGTATTCCAAAAAGAATAGCAAAATATCACAGAGACATTTGAGGATATTCCTTAGGAGCCTAACGTCACCCACATTTTTTCACTTTTTTTATATCTAATTTCTCACATTTTTTGGGGGGAAAAATAGAGAGAGAGAGAGAGAGAGTGCAAAGCTTTCTTTCTTCAAAATATAATTCATGCATTGGCTTGATCAATTACACCCACAAGAGCATTAGAAACCCCAAAACCCCAGGATTCATGTATTTCAACAGGTAATACTACTAGAGTGAAATCTCCAGATTAAAACCTAAAGCCTTAACAAATTAAAACGGCAAACATACATACATATATATTTGGAAGCTGACTCAAGTATCTTGGAACTCCATATATCTCAAGGAATCTAATTAGTTACTTTTAACATTGGTCGTGATAACAACAATAACAAGACGGTGGCAGCAGCAGCAGCAATAATACTAACAATAATGTCTAATATATGCGAACTTGGGCAAACAGCCAAATTATCGCTTCTTGGATATCCTATAACCAGATCCATTGACCTTGTGATTGCATGCCCCTTGTATTAGTCAAACATGCCCCCCCGGGGGGGGGGGGGGTTGAGCAAGGGAGGCAAATAAAGAAAACGAGCCTCAATATGAAGGTATGTGACTAACTTCTTAAAATCCTAAAGAGAATTCTTTGTAGTATTTTTTTCACTTCACATCTCAATCAAGTTCGTGGAGATCTTTGAATGATGGAAAATATGAAAATCAAGTTCAAGGAAGAAAAGATGGTGGAACCCATACCATAGAACCAGGCAAAGTCACCTTTACCATTCACAAATCCTTATAACCATGAACCTTTTTTTTATAGGTATATAACCACGAACCTTAATAATAATTATGAAAGATAACATATGTTTTTCTCACTCTGCTATGGAAGAGAAAGAAAGGGGGAAAAAAAAACCAGTGATAAGACAATGCCCTATAAATTCATGCTCGTCCATTCATCACATAACATTGGACAATGCCCTTTAGATGCAAGAGTGCAAGAGATATCTTTCAAGTCAATTAAATATTCATCCCAATGAAAAACAAGAAAAGGAAGGAAGGAAAGGGAAAAAAAGTGACAAGTAAGTTATGACAAAGCCTGCATACCTCACTTCCCCAGTCTGTTTTATCCTCGTACCCACAGCTGATAACATGAATAGCCTCTTTAAGAAGATTCTCTGGTGTTGCAGATTGAGGAACACCACCATTCTCCATGAGTGTGGAT
This sequence comes from Vitellaria paradoxa, assembly GCA_019916065.1. Classification (NCBI taxonomy): domain Eukaryota; kingdom Viridiplantae; phylum Streptophyta; class Magnoliopsida; order Ericales; family Sapotaceae; genus Vitellaria; species Vitellaria paradoxa. The sequence goes on along the minus strand of CM034234.1, from coordinate 63,173,163 downwards.
GCAACAAAAACAGCAGATTGACCAAATCTTTTTTCAAGGCTCATTTGTGACATGAGCAATGATTTTTCATCATCAAATCCAGCTCCTGATTTTGAACAACGAAATGAGTGACAATCAAAGAGAGGAAGAATTTAAAGCAGTTTGCGTGAATAGTCCATCTCATGGAAGACATAGTTTACAGGTTCTCCAACAGATAATGATTATTTCCTCAAAACAAAAAACTTGGCAATACAGCTTGCATAACATGAAGCCATGCATACCAATGAGATTAATGTGTGTACCAATATATGACTAAGTTTTAATAAGTGATCACCAATCAACGGTCTATTTGCATCGAACTCAAACAATAGTGGGGCACTTAAAGATGGCTATCCTAACATCAAACTGAGCAATATATACCCCTGTAGTTGGTATTACCAGTTATATCACTTGCATCAGAATCATCCGACTTGGAGAAGACTAGGCAGTCAGTGCCGGGCTGGCATTATATTTTTTTGGGGGGCCAACAAAAAATACGTGTAAGTAATCTTTTATTTATTATTTTTGGGTGTGCACCGGGGGGGGGGGTTTGACCAATAAAAATCCATTAATGTGTATGAGAAATAATAGCAATATATTGGAGATTAGGAAGCCTAATAAAAATTTACACCTTATCCAATCAATATTTGCAGTTTTCAAGACGCTGTAGATTAACATGAGAATCAAACACAAATGCAATATTTGCTTCATATGAAGAGTCAAAAATCTAATTTGATACGAGCAAGATATCTCAGTTGGTAGATTTAGCAATGTAGATACATCAGACGAAATGAAAAATAACATACCTTCAACTCCCTCCTCTATATCCTCTAGACTGAAATTGGCACAGTGGATCCACATGCTTGCTAGATTTCTTTTGTCGGAACCCTTCTTACTTGATTTAGAACCCTTTTTTCGTGATGCACCAAAACAAGAAGACAACAACCCAGGTTTTTTATGCTTAGGTTTGAGGGGAGGCTCGTAGCCCTATAAAGCTGTTCTATTGAAGACACATCCAGTACCCACATAAACAGGGCCTTGAACGCCATCCAAGCCTCTCAAGTTAATCTGATGTCAACATAAAATAATATCCAGGAGAATAAAAACGACATTTAGCACAAGAAAAAAAGAACATACAGGCAGGGCAATTGGGAGTAGGTTTCCCTTCCAGAGAAATAAGAAAGCCCCAAAGAGGTGGCTAAACCACCAGAATAGTGACTATCACGAATGCATTAGAAAGGATTTTAAGGAAATAGGCATTGTTCAATTAATGATTAGCAAAACATATCGAATGTTCTTGCCATTTATTTATTATTTGTTATTATTATTATTATTTTGGTGTCTCGAGTTAAATATGTAAGAGAATAAGGATGAAATTTAGCCCAAGAAAAATGAACAGACATGCAGAGCGTTTGGGAGTAGCTTTTCCTTATAGATAATTAAGAGTGCTCCAAAAGGTGGGTAAACCACGAGAGTATTCACTCACACAGAGGCTATAAGGAAGGGTTTTGAAGTAAGGAGGCTTTGTTCAATAAGTCATTAGCAAAACATATCAAATATTTTGTTAAATTTTATTTATTTATTTTTGGTGTCTCAACAAATGCTTGTCCAATCATAAAAAATAATTCATCACACAATAAAAGAAGCCAGTAATATCTTGTATGGAATTAATGCGTTGGGGTGAGCATAATTAAGGTACAATAGGTAGTGAAGGGGGAAAGGATCTAAATCAACGGTAATTAATGAACCATTATTGATAAGCACGGTAAGATACATTCAAATCAAGAGATATAAGGGATATGAAACAACTTACATCAAAGAAGACAGTATTTCGATTGGCATATCGATCATGCCTATCAATACATCAAATCTTTGTGGAAACTGAACATAACAGACATATTTCCCAAGGTTTGGATCCATCATGAAACACATAGCCTCTCTCAGTGCCTTGCTATTATTTATGTAGTGATCACAATCAAGATTCAGCAGGAAGGGTCCATTAGTAAGGACTGCTGATACTCGAACCTAAAAGAGAGTTACATTCACCATTATAGTTACAGAAGTCTAGAAACAGTTGAATAAGCTCAATAATAATTTCTGAATACTTACAAGGGCATTCATAGCACCGGCTTTCTTATGATGTGGAAGCCAGGACGCTTCTCACGAGAAACATATACTAACCGAGGCAGCTCGTTACCCCTCACTGTCAAGGCCCCCACTTTGTCCTAAGAAAACCTGCAAATAAATAGTAAATACATAATAAGAGAAAAAGATTGTGGATAAAAAAGCAACACAAGTCTTACTGCAAGTAACTGAGTGTGTAATATTTACCACTTTACACAAATCACATCCAGCAATATGAGACTGAAGTTACCTGAATCATGCCTGGATGATCCCTGGTATTATTTCCAGGCCATGGTGTGCCATCTTGCATTACCCATCCTTCTTCAGGAACCTTCTGGGCCTTTGCGACGAGCCCATTGATACGAATTTTAAACTCTTCATATTCCCTCTGCAATTCAAGCGCACAGAGAAACAACAAAAAGATTACACAGTGGAGAAGACATTACATCTTTGTACATAAAACAGATTCCCCACCTTCATTGCCCTACGATCTTTGACAAATGACGGGTGGACTTTATCTTTCAAGTAGTCGATCTTCTGAGAGAAGTACCATTCTGGAGCCTAGGTTCAATGGTGTACTTCTTGCAGAAAGGTACCCATTTCCTTGCAAATTCTGATGTTTCGGACAGAGCTTCAAATGTCAACATAGCAGATCCGTCATCAGAGACATAGCATGAGACCTTGTCAACTGGGTAGTCAACCGCAAGAATGGATAAGACAGTGTTGGCTGTAACAAGAGGAGGCTCCTTTAAAGGATCAACAGTACTGACAAAAATGTCAACAGCAGCTAATTGTGATGGTTCTCCCTCCCGGTCATATCTGTAGACATGGAACTTCAATTTAGACAAATCTGAGGACAAAAGAACGATATGATCAAGAAACGGTAAAGTCGGATGAGGACAAACTACGTTAAATAAATCGAATTACTAGGGAAAGAAAAAATCTCACCTTAGTGCAAGCCTATCAAGATATGTTTCACGGTTCACTGGAAGCCATTTAGGGAACTGATCCAATATCCAGGATAGTGCAAACCAAATCTCACAGATCACAGATAACAACCATAAAGGATAGGCATTGGGCACGGGATTTGTTATCCGATAGTGCAAGAAGATGCAAAGAATAATAAGCCGCAGAACAATAACCATCCTGTAGGGATTTATCCTGGATGATGGAATAGAAACCTTTCTAGAAAGAGGCTGGCGAGCTTCATCATTCCTGCACAACAAAGGATGGTAAGCAAGAGAGAGACTGAAAAACAACTAAGAAAAAATAGCAATGTAAATGGCAATAGAAATTGTGTCAATCAACCAAACTTAATTACAGTACACCAGTTTTGATTGTAGACAGGAAACTCCTGTCAAACAAGGCGTGATGACAACAAATAAAATTACATTCGCCCACGTTGCTAATAACCAAGCAATCATGGTGCAGCACATTAAATTAGAAAGTGAACTCCGAAAATGTGTCTGTTTGTTATCACACTAGAAACTCTCATCAAATACAAGTCAAATATTTGCACCTGAATGACACATAAATTTACATTTATCCTAATAATTAACAACCAAGCCATGAGAACAAAATTACTAGCATCTTCAAGATATTATGTAAGTGCAGCTACTGTGATGATGAACCTGCTAAACAGGGATCAAGGATTTTTAATTGCTGGGAAGCGAAAATTATCCACAATTGATTGATGGAGAGAGAGAAAGAAATTTTTATAAAATTAATTCTTTAAGGGTAATAATGGTAATGCAATAAAAGTCGTGGGGATAATTTTGAGAAAAGCAAAATTATTTTAACTTCAACAGTAAACTGTCCCAAGTACATGTGTGCGGGGCCGGCAAAAGGGGCAGCTAAGAGTGGGCAGTGGGGGCAAAGCAATAGGGAGATTTTTGTGCAACTTAAAAATAATAAGAAGTCTAAGTGCCATTTTTAAGTGAGTTGGGGGGGGGGGGTTTGTTGGTCTGCCCATGCTGGGGAATGAGTAGTGATCTTGCAAATTGAGATATATTACAAGCTGAACATGATCCAAAGATAAATAAAACTAGACTAAACCCCAGCGTGCAGCAAAAGGTTGAAAAAAAAATTATTGAAGTAAGAACCTACAGCAATGAGTCATCCACAAGCACATCTGTACTAGCATCAATATCTCCACCTCCCCTCTCAGAAGCAGCATGGCTAGTGGTCATGGGAACAACATTCTTCTCCTGCTTCATCTTCCAACCATCAACTCTCTCTTTCCAGGCCACATTGCCTAATCCTGAGGATCCAAATTCCCTTGCTGGATCCACAACCCTAATATTTGCTGCAAAAAGCATATCATCAACAAACTGGAATTACTACAGCAAAGAAGGCATTATGTGAATACAAACTGGAATTACTACAGGAAAGAAGGCATTATGTGAATTAAGGAGACGCATAAAATGCAAGAAAGGGACATACGTGATTGATTCATCTCTCCAGAGTAAGGAAGTGGATGAATACGCTTTGGCACACCACCAGGTCCAGGAGATGACATCGAAAGACGTTCAGGAGATGCTGCAGACAACTCTCCAGAAACCTTTAAAGTGGAAAAATAAGAACAATTACTTTTCCATGCAGATAATGTTCAAGTGTAAGATAGAACATTGTACCTCCTTGACATACCTCCCGTCCATTAGTGAGTAAAGGAATGTTGTTATGAGAGACCTCTTTATCATAGTTTGGAGCCCCAGCATCTTCACCTCGTCCATATGTCATATGCCAGCTCAACATGCGCTCCGCAACCTTCTGTTTCTCATTTTGATTTTCTGAAGAGTAATGAAAATCACTCACACCAACATCAGCAACACCATCCTCTTCTTCGTCACCTTGAATAGCTGGGCTTCCTGAAATTTCATGATCTTAAATTTATGAACTGCTGTTCAAAATTAATAGATCGCCTAAACAAGGCATTGGAGAAACAAAGTAGGGCACAGCCAGCGGTGCTACCAAAATCTGATGACACAGAATGAAGATAAAATCTATTTTCAGTAATCTCTAGAAGACTATCTCATCAACAATAAAATTCTACATAAAAAACCAACTCATGATTGGTAATCACACAAGTTTGGTTGATACCAGAATGGCAGATGTTTTGCTGGTAAGCTCTTGTTTGTAGATTATTACTTAGCATATAGACATGCATATGCTTCACCAAAAATCAAAGATTTCTGCCTAGACAAACCTTTGTGTCTCTTGTATCTCGTTTTGCATTGAGGGCAAGACTGATTTCCATCCTTCCTTTCATATTCATAGCATGGTCTACAAACAGGAAATGCACAAACATTGCAAGCAACGAATGGTTCACCATCCAGAGTCAAACCAACATTATCACCACAGATCTGGCAGACTTTACCACCCAGGTTCTTCAAGGATTTTCCCTAAAAAAACAACGGTCCAATTAGCTTAATGCAAAATCCCAATAGAGTAATGATGTGAAAGGTATCAATCAAACCTAAAAATTGAACAAATACATAGATGTATAGAGAAATGGCACACCCAAGTACACAGATATGTGGAGAAACTGTATAATTTCTGTTAAGTTGTGGAGGAGGAATAAAATATATATATATATGCTTAATCAAGTCTAACCATCAATGAAATATTGACAGATAAATTGCAGAATCCATTAAACAGACAATCAAGAGGCAAACAAACATACCCAATCGAATAGAGAATAAAGATAATTAACACAAATGGATCAAATTACAATCCTGGAATTGAATAATTGATTGAACTGCAAAACATAGAGGCAGCAGTATTTAGTTTCTCAATACTAACCCCACTTTCTCCTTCCGACTCCATTGTCACTCCCTTGGATGAGAACAATGGAATATAATTAGGCTTCTGTCTCAGCAAGAGACAGTGCCAATTACCATGCCCAAAGCTTATATCCCTTGAGATGAAGATAAAGCAATGGAATCAGTTCTTTAGCCTTCCAGTTCAAAAGCAACTCTTTCACTAAAATCTGACCCAATAAAAGCCCAGATCTGCTTGTAACCACCTGCAAAGGGCACTAAGAATTAGATCAGCAAGTTTTCTCAAAACCATATGACCGCTAAAATATATATATATATATATATTCCTAATACAAAACTGAGATAAAGAGAAGAAAACACAACATTGAATTTTCCGTTACATGTAATTTGGATCCTCGAAGTGGTTAAAATTAAAGCTCGGTTGGCTGAGGGGAAAAAAAAAAAAAGAAAAAAGAAATCCCATCCCAAGCTTCCAGTTCTCAGCGACCCAATAGAGGAATTGAAGAAAATCCACAAGAAGAAAGGAGAGTAAAAAAAAAAAAAATATGGTTTAGAATAATTTTTAACGTTTGATATTTTTAACTCAAATTATCTTTTTTAGAAATAAATAGTGTAATTTTTTTATTTTTTTGTCGTAAAAAGTTAAAGAGAAAAACTATGAGAATGATTTTTTAATTCCATTTCCATAGATTTATGTCAGAATTTCTTTTAAAATTGTTAAATTTTTTGACTTTTGCATCAAAAGTTGGAGAGAGAACTCATGAGAATAATTTTTTGGTCCGCTCCTATAAATTTATGTCATTGTTAAAAGTTCTTGAAAAGTTATTAGAGTTATAAAAAATATTAGAATTTGTAAAAAAAGTATTGAGATTTGTTAAGATTTGTTAGGTTATGTAAATATATATAAAAATTTTACGAAATACGAAATAACTAAAATGTATTAAAAAATTTTTAAAATTTTTCATGTTAATTTTTAGTAAACTAAAGTTGTCCAAATTACAAAGTTAAAAGAGTCCCTGAAACACTTTTTCCCTGTAAATAATTTTTTTTGAAATAAAATTTTTTGAAAATGAATACGATTATTGACTCATGCAACAATAATATGTTCACGATACAACATGTACAGAATGAGAAGGCATTCTCGATTTCTTGAAAAAAAATTATAATGAAAACCTTAGCAAATGACAATTGGCTATTGCTCTCTTTGGGGTTAAAAAAAATTTAAAAAAAATTAAAAATTTTTAAAAATTATTCACATTTTATCTTACTGTACAAATTATGAATCCATGACTTATCTCACTTTATCTCATTTTAACTCACTTTTTGTCACTTCAAACGCACTGTAATAACAACCTACGCAAACATTAAAAGTGTCATTTAGTTTGTATTTCTATTTTTTTTCTATTTTTATTTTTTATTTTCTATTTATATATTTTATGTTTTAAAATCTCAAAAAACAAAAGAAGTATTTAGTTTAACATTTTTTATTTTTTGTATTTTGAGATTTTACTTGTTTTTGATAAAAAGGCCTCAAAACTATTTTTGGTCATTTGTATTTCTTGTATAAACTTATTTTTTGTTTTACAGAACAGATTTTGAAAATATAAGTAATTAAATATATTTTGATTAGTTTTCTTTATTTTCAAAATTATAAAGTAAGAAATGAACTTAAAATAGTACACTAAGGCTCCGTTTGATAACGTTTCCGTTTTCTGTTTTTCTGTTTATTTTTTCTAAATTTTGTAAACTCGCAACAGAAACATGTTTGATAAACCTGTTTATATTTTTTTGTTTCCAAAAAAAATAAAAACACAAACAGAAAACGTAAACAAAAAAAATGCGTTTTTCACTTGATTTTCTTTTCTGTTACTAATATTTTGTCAATTTTAAAACTTTATCTATTTTTGTTACATTACATAAAAATAAATTATTTTATTCAAATATTTTTATAAAATAAGTTATTTCAATAAATAATATAATTAAATTCAATAAACTAAATTAATTATAAAATTAATTTAAATTATTTTTAATAAATAATAAAATAAATTATGTGAAATAAATATCATAATTAATTTATTTAATTTAATAATTAAATTAATTTATATAAAATAATTAATAATTAATAATTAAATTACATTAATTTTTAATTTAATTGAACAATTATTATTAAAATATTTTAAATAAATATCATAATTAAATTAAATTATTTATGATTTAATTAATTTAATTTATATAAATATATTTTATTAAATTATTTTAATAAATAATTAAATGAATTTAATTAATTTAAAAATAAATAATGTAATTATTTATTTAATATGAAATATATTTTATTAAATTATTTTTGATAAATAATATAATTTAATATATTTTATATTTATTGAATTAAGTGATTTTAATAAACAATTTAATGTATTAATTTAAATTATATTAATTAAATTAAATAAATATAAAATATATTTTATTAAGTTCTATTAATTTTTTAAAACTAATAAAAATAAATATTTTTCTAAAATAAAATTTTAATCATTATAAACAAACTTACATTTCTAAACGTAGTTTCAGAAAAATAAACGACAACAGAAATAAAAATAAAAAACGGTAATAAAAAATAATAAAAAAAATGACAGCATTATCAAATAGGTTCTAAATGACACATAATTTTTACAAATAGAATGAAGTAAAAAGACAGCAGTTATTTTATTGCTATATTGTCCTAGAACACAACACCCAACTTGTTTAAAAAAAACACCCAACCCCCCACTAAAGTACCGTTATTAAAATTACATAAATAGCTCCAAAATTGAAAGGAAAACACACCTAGAAATTAAATTAACTAGTCTGTGTTTTTTTTTTTTTTTGGATTATTACCCCCCTTCACACATGCTTTGACCAAATGCTTTAGGCTCTCTTGTGTCCTCTTCTCTGATCTGTGGAAGCCTTCTCTACCCTCTTCTTCTCAGCCCCGAATTCTTCTTCTAATTGCAAACACAACTGATGCATCCAACAATTTACGGTTAGAAATACCATTTTATCCTCAAATTTCCTTTAAAAAAAAAAAAAAAAACTTAACAAGGAAAATGACATGGCAACAACAAAACAATGTTATAATTAAAGAAAAAAATTACTCCCCAAAAAAAAAAATGTTACAATTAAAAATGAACTAATATTTTTTATTTTTTTCCCCAAACCTAGTGACCCACAAACCACTATTGTAAACTCCTTTTTTTTTTTTTTTTTGTAATTTTCTTTTGATTGCATAACATTGCCTATAAAATAAATATCATTTCATTAGTTTTTTTTTTGAAATACCATTTACACATCATTTAAAATAAAAAATAGAGTAATTATAAAAATATAACATTTCAACAAAAACATTCGGATAGGCAGTTCGTATATTCATTATTATAATATATTTGTCCAGAGAGCGTAATTAAAGACCAATAAAATATTATATGACATAATATTTTGCACTTTTTGATTGCACAACACTATTCGAATATTATTATGTGACATGTATTTATTGGTTTTTTGTTATGTCAGGTTAGTGATATTGATTGTGGACGTTCGAATTTTATTTCAATGATCTAGACACATTAACATTATTTTAATTAAAAAATAATACATTTAAATTATTAAATTTTAATTTAGTGGTCCTAATTACAAGTTAAGAAATCCTTGAAAATTTAGTAATATAAATTAGCTGGGATACCATGGTTACCTTTAGAACTTGATTCTCTACAACAACTAGCCTCTCAATTAGTGTTCCCTTGTGCCCGGTCGCCACAATGACGTCCACGATCGGACGGCAGTGCTTCTCTAAGCTCTTTGGAGAGAAATCAGCGGACGAGGCATGACCCTCACTCGTGACAGTCCCACTCGAGGGCGTGGATGCAGAGGAGCTCCTCGGGGATCGGCTACACCCTCTAATTTCCTCTAGCCGCTTCAACTAATGTATAATAAAAGGCAACCCCATATTAAAAATGGTTACCAGAAAAATCAAATTACCCGTAAAACGAAACGTATTCCAAACAGACGTTACACAGTGTCAACGACCGATTTTTCTGGTCCAATGTCTTCCAAGTGCTATTTTATTATACACACACATGTATTTGTGTTTTTGTACGACGTATTATATTACTGTTCCAACGTCTTCCAAGTGCTATTTTGACCCCGTTTGATTTGTAAACAAATAACAAAAAATTCTATAAATCTCTGTTAACTTTATATTACATCAACTTTTTTCTGTTATTACACTCATTACGAACTCTCAATTTATCTCACTTTTTTTTACTCCAAACACATCATTTATTATGCACACACAAACATTTGTGTGTGTATATGACGTATTATATAACTGTTTCAATGTATTCCAAATGCTATTTATTATACACACACATGTATTTGTGTGCGTATATGACGTATTGAGCATAATATACGATATTACTGTTCTAATGTCTTCCAAATGTTATTTTATTATACACACATATGTATTTGTGTGCGTGTATATAACGTATTGAGTATAATATATAACAAACTAACTCAAAATATTTTTATTATTTTTAAAGTAAAATGGTAATAAAAATACCTGAATTTCTCTAGTCTCATCACTTTTTGTTAGAGACCAAATCTAGAATTTGAGATTTACCTAAATTAATATAAAATTATTATAAAAATTTAATATTATTCTCATAATTTAGAATGAATTAGATTTAAAAATAATAATTAAACTAAAATAAATTTTAGACTAGACTACTGAGTTACAGTCTAGGACAGTTCAAGTCTCGATGTACTCCAACCTAATATCTAAATTATCTTTCAGAAATAATTAAAACCAAAGTTTATCCATAATCAAGTTCTATTTTTTCAACCTTACCCCAACGTAATATCTAAACTATTTTTTAGAAATAATTAAAAGCAAAGTTTATCCGCGATCAAATTCTATTTTTCCAGCCTTGCAATATTTTTATGACCCGTTTGGGTGAGGAATAACGGGTGGAATAGCATAATTATTCTATCCATGTTAGGTTAATGACGTTAATTTAACCCGAAAACTCAATGACCTGTTTAAATGGATTTGAAATTTAAATAATAAAACTCGAAAAGGATCCGTAATAACAATAAAAAAATTCCTAATTTATAATAAATTAAAATTTTAATTATCTCAACTTAAACTTGGCTCGATTATACGTTAAATATTATTGTATATTATAGTAGTACAAAACAAATTTACCATTAGTCTTGACAACTAAGGGGTGTTACCCACTCTGGTTGGCACCCCTGGTTAGTCCAGTAGAGCGGGAGTCAAGCCTAAACTTGGATGATATATTCAGGTCGTAGGTTCAATTATCACCTGGAGCGGTTAGGATTTAAGTGGTGAGCCGTGACGTTGGGTTGTTGCGCTAGTTCCCCGAGAGTTTGTAACTCAGTGGGTAAAACCGCTGGGTGATTTTTCCCGTTATAAAAAAAAAAAAAAGAAAAAGAAAAACTAAGGGGTGTTTAGAAGTACAACTTTTAGTAATTTTTGGTATTTTTTGTTAAAAATTATTTGTTATAATTTTTGGTGTGTTTGGCAAAATAAATTGTAATTTTTAGTAACTTTTTGTAAATCTTGAGTGTTTGATAAAATTTCTGTCAATTTTTGATATTTTGTAACAACTTTTAATAACTTTAAGTAATTTTTAGTAATTTTTGATAACTTTTAAGTTGAGAATAACTGTAGCAAAATAGAGAAGTAACAAAAGTTAATAGTTTACTAAATACTAAAAAATGAAAAGTTAATATTTTTTTTTAAATAAAAATTTTATTACCGAACACCCCTGAGCACCCGCTACCACTAGTTCGTGAACGGTAAGAATTTTTTGTGTAATGATTTTTCATGACATAGCTAAAAAGAAAAAAGAAATCACATTGAAGCTTTACTCGTGATACTTACAATGTTATCAAGACGGTCGAGCCTCGACAGGATTGGCTCCTCGGCAGTAGTCATTTTCCTTTCCTACCCTCCACTACTTTTTTAATTTTCTCGGAAAAAATATGCGTTCCCGGAAAACAAGCAGATTCCCCTCTCTCTTGGCATCCGCGGTGTTTCAGGGATGAGGCGATATATTAATTAAAGATTGCAACGGGGATCCCAAAACGATTGTTCGGTGACACGTGTGATGCTAGGAAGGCAGGTGTTCGCGGCGATGCTGGACGCGTGGCACGTGACGCCGGTTCGTTGACGATCGTACCATGATGACCGTTGTTATCTTTACGTTTTGGACGCGTCCTACGTGTTCGGTGCAGATGATTTGTGGGTGAGGGGATGCACCGAGCCACGTGGTGACGTCACGTGATATAGAGTGTCCGTCATGCTGCAACACAGCGCCTTAAAACGGAACTATTATTTTTTTTTTTTGGGGTGGATTTAATGTAATATCCGTATCGATGTCAGAACATAAATCATTTCGGTTGTTAAATTTAATTCGATCGTTTAAAATAATTTATATTTTTTTAAAAATTACTTATATTTTAAAAAAATTAATAAAATCTTTTGAACAATTACTAATACGTATATAGTGATAAAAAGTAAGATAAATATGATTTAGGAAGTTTTTTGCGTTTGATTGACACATCTCAACCGCATTTTTTTGAGATTAACAGTAAAATTTCCGTTCAAACAAATTGGATTTTCGCTTGAACGGATTCAAAATTTTGTATCAACCATGATTTCTTTGCAGATCAAACCGGACTTGAAATAATTTTTACAATCCGTTTAGACGGAAGTTGACTATACGAATCTGTCGGAACAGTTTTTGTAATCCGCCGAAACTATTTCTGCAACACCAAAAAAAATAGTCATAGTAGGTATTATTTGATAGTTTGAGAGTTCGTGATAAGAATGGTAAAAAGTTTTTATTATTTGATTAATCGAATTCCAGCTATCGACTTTTTTTTAGAAGGTGTTGACTTTTTTTGAACTTCAAGAATGTAAAAATATAATAGAGATTTTTAGAAATTTTTAAAAAATTTCACCAAAATTTGCTACACCAAACACACCCTACAACTCCCTTGGAGCACTTTTTTTTTTAATCTCTACAAATTTGTTTTAAATCTAATCACTGTATAAATTATAAGAAAATTTTTTATTAATTACACAAATTATGATATTTTAATTTTTAAAAATTTAAACAAATTTAAATAAATTTAAGTAATTTCAAACAACCCCTAAATTAAATTTGACAACTAATACTGCTAATATTACGAAGCTAAGGACTTAATTTAAAACAACCAAGCTAGCTGCCAAAAAAAATCAATTTTTTTGAGTTTAAAAAAAATCAATTTTTAGTGGTTATTTTTTTAACTTATTTTTTAATTTGACATTTAACCATCAGTGTTTAAGAAAAAATTAAAATGTAAGCGATAAAATTTATTCATTTCAAAAAAAAAAAGGCTGAAAAGCTATAAGATTTTCTGAAGGAAAACCTAATATTAAAATCTATACCAGCCCCCTTCATTTTTATTTGAAGATTGTTTATGTTTTTTTTGACTCTCCGTATTATATAAAATGAAAATATATATAAAATACATAATTTGTTTATATTATGTAATTTCTCTATTTATAATAAATTAATAGTTATATGAGGTATGAAATGTACCATCAAGCCTACAAAATTTTATTTAATTAACTTTCTTTAGCACCTTTCCATTCCCCCCCCCCCCCTCCCCAAAAAAACAAACCTTTAGATAGCAAGCCATGGAAGATGACATGAAATATACCTTCAAGCCTACAAAATTTTATTTTAACTTTCTTTAGCAACCCCCCCCCCCCTTTCAAAAAAAAAAAAACAACAAAAACTTTAGATGGCAAGCCATGGAAGATGATATGAATATTACAGTAAACCAACCTTCAGGTCAAATACAAATGATCCCAAAAGGCAGCAAATTAATTCACAAGTTCACCAATAAACAAACAATAAATAATTGCTACAGCAAGTATCTTCCCCATTTTTAATCCAGACAGAGACAGAAATGAGTAATAACTTTATAGTCACTCACTGTAACAACAACATAAATCTTAACCATTCCTATATTCTGCACAACAGGTAAACTTCAACACGAACGAGTTCAGAGTCACAAGGTGGGTAGGTACAGCAGCTTTTTTCATAAGAGTAATCCGGAAAATTCAGTTCAACCCGATTCTCTTTTCAACAGTTGATCCCACACTGCTCAACGTCTGGGCCGGTCACCCTGGTGGTGAAGGGATCGATTCTCACCCACAGCAACGAGAAGATGGAAGCGAGGAGAATCGACCAGACCACAACAATGGTGGGTGTCCGGTTCTGGCGCCCCATTAGACCCTTGAGGAAGGGGTAGAGATGAACAATCACCCAGAAAGCGAAGAACAGCTTGCCAAAGAGCGGACCCCATGATTGGTAGCCGCTGTTGATAGCGTAGGAGATGCCTGCGACGACACCCACCAAGTTTATTATGAGGAGAGTCGTGGGCGGGATCAGTAGGGTTGTCCATTTGAACATGTAGAGCTCGGTAAAATCCCCTTCTTCGTCCGATGCCTTGGAGGTGACAGTGAAGTTGGTGTCGATTCCAGCAAGCACTTTGAGCAGGCCTTGGAAAACAGCAAATAGATGGGAGGAAACCCCGCCGATAACCCAAAACTGTTCGTTCCTCCACCACTCGTCTATTCCAACCCCACTCCATCTCATCTCTAGTATACCCGTGGCAAAGATGGAAAGGAAGAGGGATATAAACCAGATGCTGGCAAGGTTACTAATCTGCACCAGAGGAAGGGAAGAGATTCAGTATGCATTGGGGCTGTAGAATTTTCATGCCTTCCCTTGTTACATGCTATATATGGATTATCATAAATGCTGTACTACTGTTGTGTTATCAATAATAAATTCTGATGAACAATTTGAATAGATTGCAAGGCATACCAACAACTTCCAAAATATATAGCGAAACTGTGATGGCTCATTGCTATCATATTTGTGAAAACAACAAACTATCACCTTATCTATAGAGTCTCAAAGACGATTGTTTATTTATTTATTTTTTTTTTGGTTGATGGGGGGGGGGGGGCATCTAAACACCCAATAAATTTAGCAGCAGCAAAAATTTTCAACAGTAGGCTTATGTGGAATTCTTTCAGGCAACCAACAAAGCATATGTATGTACTTTTGGGGGAATGCAGTCATTAATGAGAAATTTAGAAGCACTAGAATATTTAACCATGTGAATACTGCATCCCCAAATGTACATCAGACTGCTAGCAATCACTAGAAACAGCAACAACAGCAGAAAGGCTGACTGGTAAAGAACAGAACCCATTTATAATTGAGTATTTTTCCTATTTTAAGGAATTAATTGAAGAAAGAAAAGAGTTGACATGTGAGCTGTATTGAAATAACTCTAACCTGTGGGATAATGAACTTTCCTGTGAGCAGACAAACAGCTGGCAAAGTACAGTAGATGAGTAGAGGGATGGCAGTGATTGGATAAATGGTTGTGTTCACATATGCAAATCTCTCAAGCCACTTCAGTCTGCCACCATAACCATACCATATAGGGCAATGCCGACTGAATAAAATTTCAATGGATCCCAGAGCCCACCGAAGCACTTGGTTCAGACGATCTGAAAGATTAATAGGAGCAGACCCTTTAAAGGCTGGCCTCTTAGGCATGCAGTAAATTGACCGCCAACCACGGGCATGCATCTTGAATCCAGTAAGAATATCCTCTGTGACAGAACCGTATATCCACCCTATCTGCAAAGCCAAAGACAATATTGAAACTCCTATAAGAACACAGAAGAACAAATCCAAGCTTTACGGAATAAACCATGTTTAATCCAATGGATGCTGGTGAACAAAACTTGGTCAAGTTCCTGGAAGGTCTGACAAGAACAAACAGGTTCTAAGTATAATGAGATTAATCCACTACATCTGACACTGCATTGACAGGATTAAGATTTATTGGTACATGTCCAGTGTGTGTGTGTGTGTTTGGGGGGGGGGGGAAGAGGGGGACTGGGAGATGAGGAAAGATCGAAATAAGCAACCAATGCAACCATTTTCGGTGCTCTCTAAAGTGTGTAACTTCCACTGAACTTTTCAAAATAGAAGAAGACGAGAAAAGACAGACCCTGCTTTGAAGAAAAGAGAATTTCATGCAATAAGGGAAAGGGAAGAGAGATAAGAGAAAGGAAGGCAAAGCAATAGTATGAGAGATTGGAAAGTATTCCAAAAAGAATAGCAAAATATCACAGAGACATTTGAGGATATTCCTTAGGAGCCTAACGTCACCCACATTTTTTCACTTTTTTTATATCTAATTTCTCACATTTTTTGGGGGGAAAAATAGAGAGAGAGAGAGAGAGAGAGTGCAAAGCTTTCTTTCTTCAAAATATAATTCATGCATTGGCTTGATCAATTACACCCACAAGAGCATTAGAAACCCCAAAACCCCAGGATTCATGTATTTCAACAGGTAATACTACTAGAGTGAAATCTCCAGATTAAAACCTAAAGCCTTAACAAATTAAAACGGCAAACATATACATACATATATATATTTGGAAGCCGACTCAAGTATCTTGGAACTCCATATATCTCAAGGAATCTAATTAGTTACTTTTAACATTGGTCGTGATAACAACAATAACAAGACGGTGGCAGCAGCAGCAATAATACTAACAATAATGTCTAATATATGCGAACTTGGCCAAACAGCCAAATTATCGCTTCTTGGATATCCTATAACCAGATCCATTGACCTTGTGATTGCATGCCCCTTGTATTAGTCAAACATCCCCCCCGGGGGGGGGGGGGTTGAGCAAGGGAGGCAAATAAAGAAAACGAGCCTCAATATGAAGGTATGTGACTAACTTCTTAAAATCCTAAAGAGAATTCTTTGTAGTATTTTTTTCATCCCCTTCACATCTCAATCAAGTTCGTGGAGATCTTTGAATGATGAAAAATATGAAAATCAAGTTCAAGGAAGAAAAGATGGTGGAACCCATACCATAGAACCAGGCAAAGTCACCTTTACCATTCACAAATCCTTATAACCATGAACCTTTTTTTTATAGGTATATAACCACGAACCTTAATAATAATTATGAAAGATAACATATGTTTTTCTCACTCTGCTATGGAAGAGAAAGAAAGGGGGAAAAAAAACCAGTGATAAGACAATGCCCTATAAATTCATGCTCGTCCATTCATCACATAACATTGGACAATGCCCTTTAGATGCAAGAGTGCAAGAGATATCTTTCAAGTCAATTAAATATTCATCCCAATGAAAAACAAGAAAAGGAAGGAAGGAAAGGGAAAAAAAGTGACAAGTAAGTTATGACAAAGCCTGCATACCTCACTTCCCCAGTCTGTTTTATCCTCGTACCCACAGCTGATAACATGAATAGCCTCTTTAAGAAGATTCTCTGGTGTTGCAGATTGAGGAACACCACCATTCTCCATGAGTGTGGATGCAACAAAAACAGCAGATTGACCAAATCTTTTTTCAAGGCTCATTTGTGACATGAGCAATGATTTTTCATCATCAAATCCAGCTCCTGATTTTGAACAACGAAATGAGTGACAATCAAAGAGAGGAAGAATTTAAAGCAGTTTGCGTGAATAGTCCATCTCATGGAAGACATAGTTTACAGGTTCTCCAACAGATAATGATTATTTCCTCAAAAACAAAAAACTTGGCAATACAGCTTGCATAACATGAAGACATGCATACCAATGAGATTAATGTGTGTACAAATATATGACTAAGTTTTAATAAGTGATCACCAATCAACGGTCTATTTGCATCGAACTCAAACAATAGTGGGGCACTTAAAGATGGCTATCCTAACATCAACTGAGCAATATATACCCCTTTAGTTGGTATTACCAGTTATATCACTTGCATCAGAATCATCCGACTTGGAGAAGACTAGGCAGTCAGTGGCAGGGCTGGCATTATATTTTTTTGGGGGGCCAACAAAAATACGTGTAAGTAATCTTTTATTTATTTATTTTTGGGTGTGCACCGGGGGGGGGGGGGGGTTTGACCAATAAAAATCCATTAATGTGTATGAGAAATATAGCAATATATTGGAGATTAGGAAGCCTAATAAAATTTACACCTTATCCAATCAATATTTGCAGTTTCAAGACGCTGTTAGATTAACATGAGAATCAAACACAAATGCAATATTTGCTTCATATGAAGAGTCAAAAATCTAATTTGATACGAGCAAGATATCTTCAGTTGGTAGATTTAGCAAGTAGATACATCAGACGAAATGAAAATAACATACCTTCAACTCCCTCCTCTATATCCTCTAGACTGAAAATTGGCACAGTGGGATCCACATGCTTGCTAGATTTCTTTTTGTCGGAACCCTTCTTACTTGATTTAGAACCCTTTTTTCGTGATGCACCAAAACAAGAAGACAACAACCCAGGTTTTTTATGCTTAGGTTTGAGGGGAGGCTCGTAGCCATATAAAGCTGTTCTATTGAAGACACATCCAGTACCCACATAAACAGGGCCTTGAACGCCATCCAAGCCTCTCAAGTTAATCTGATGTCAACATAAAAATAAATATCCAGGAGAATAAAAACGACATTTAGCACAAGAAAAAAAGAACATACAGGCAGGGCAATTGGGAGTAGGTTTCCCTTCCAGAGAAATAAGAAAGCCCCAAAGAGGTGGCTAAACCACCAGAATAGTGACTATCACGAATGCCATTAGAAAGGATTTTAAGGAAATAGGCATTGTTCAATTAATGATTAGCAAAACATATCGAATGTTCTTGCCATTTATTTATTATTTATTATTATTATTATTATTTTGGTGTCTCGAGTTAAATATGTAAGAGAATAAGGATGAAATTTAGCCCAAGAAAAATGAACAGACATGCAGAGCGTTTGGGAGTAGCTTTTCCTTATAGATAATTAAGAGTGCTCCAAAAAGGTGGGTAAACCACGAGAGTATTCACTCACACAGAGGCTATAAGGAAGGGTTTTGAAGTAAGGAGGCTTTGTTCAATAAGTCATTAGCAAAACATATCAAATATTTTGTTAAATTTTATTTATTTATTTTTGGTGTCTCAACAAATGCTTGTCCAATCATAAAAAATTAATTCATCACACAATAAAAGAAGCCAGTAATATCTTGTATGGAATTAATGCGTTGGGGTGAGCATAATTAAGGTACAATAGGTAGTGAAGGGGGAAAGGATCTAAATCAACGGTAATTAATGAACCATTATTGATAAGCACGGTAAGATACATTCAAATCAAGAGATATAAGGGATATGAAACAACTTACATCAAAGAAGACAGTATTTCGATTGGCATATCGATCATGCCTATCAATACCATCAAATCTTTGTGGAAACTGAACATAACAGACATATTTCCCAAGGTTTGGATCCATCATGAAACACATAGCCTCTCTCAGTGCCTTGCTATTATTTATGTAGTGATCACAATCAAGATTCAGCAGGAAGGGTCCATTAGTAAGGACTGCTGATACTCGAACCTAAAAGAGAGTTACATTCACCATTATAGTTACAGAAGTCTAGAAACAGTTGAATAAGCTCACATAATAATTTTCTGAATACTTACAAGGGCATTCATAGCACCGGCTTTCTTATGATGTTGGAAGCCAGGACGCTTCTCACGAGAAACATATACTAACCGAGGCAGCTCGTTACCCTCACTGTCAAGGCCCCCACTTTGTCCTAAGAAAACCTGCAAACAAATAGTAAATACATAATAAGAGAAAAAAGATTGTGGATAAAAAAGCAACACAAGTCTTACTGCAAGTAACTGAGTGTGTAATATTTACCACTTTACACAAATCACATCCAGCAATATGAGACTGAAGTTACCTGAATCATGCCTGGATGATCCCTGGTATTATTTCCAGGCCATGGTGTGCCATCTTGCATTACCCATCCTTCTTCAGGAACCTTCTGGGCCTTTGCGACGAGCCCATTGATACGAATTTTAAACTCTTCATATTCCCTCTGCAATTCAAGCGCACAGAGAAACAACAAAAAGATTACACAGTGGAGAAGACATTACATCTTTGTACATAAAACAGATTCCCCACCTTCATTGCCCTACGATCTTTGACAAATGACGGGTGGACTTTATCTTTCAAGTAGTCGATCTTCTGAGAGAAGTACCATTCTGGAGCCCTAGGTTCAATGGTGTACTTCTTGCAGAAAGGTACCCATTTCCTTGCAAATTCTGATGTTTCGGACAGAGCTTCAAATGTCAACATAGCAGATCCGTCATCAGAGACATAGCATGAGACCTTGTCAACTGGGTAGTCAACCGCAAGAATGGATAAGACAGTGTTGGCTGTAACAAGAGGAGGCTCCTTTAAAGGATCAACAGTACTGACAAAAATGTCAACAGCAGCTAATTGTGATGGTTCTCCCTCCCGGTCATATCTGTAGACATGGAACTTCAATTTAGACAAATCTGAGGGACAAAAGAACGATATGATCAAGAAACGGTAAAGTCGGATGAGGACAAACTACGTTAAATAAATCGAATTACTAGGGAAAGAAAAAATCTCACCTTAGTGCAAGCCTATCAAGATATGTTTCACGGTTCACTGGAAGCCATTTAGGGAACTGATCCAATATCCAGGATAGTGCAAACCAAATCTCACAGATCACAGATAACAACCATAAAGGATAGGCATTGGGCACAGGATTTGTTATCCGATAGTGCAAGAAGATGCAAAGAATAATAAGCCGCAGAACAATAACCATCCCGTAAGGATTTATCCTGGATGATGGAATAGAAACCTTTCTAGAAAGAGGCTGGCGAGCTTCATCATTCCTGCACAACAAAGGATGGTAAGCAAGAGAGAGACTGAAAAACAACTAAGAAAAAATAGCAATGTAAATGGCAATAGAAATTGTGTCAATCAACCAAACTTAATTACAGTACACCAGTTTTGATTGTAGACAGGAAACAGGCATGATGACAACAAATAAAATTTCATTCCCCCACGTTGCTAATAACCAAGCAATCATGGTGCAGCACAATAAATTAGAAAGTGAACTCCGAAAATGTGTCTGTTTGTTATCACACTAGAAACTCTCATCAAATACAAGTCAAATATTTGCACCTGAATGACACATAAATTTACATTTATCCTAGTAATTAACAACCAAGCCATGAGAACAAAATTACTAGCATCTTCAAGATATTATGTAAGTGCAGCTACTGTGATGATGAACCTGCTAAACAGGGATCAAGGATTTTTAATTACTGGGAAGCGAAAATTATCCACAATTGATTGATGGAGAGAGAGAAAGAAATTTTTATAAAATTAATTCTTTAAGGGTAATAATGGTAATGCAATAAAAGTCGTGGGGATAATTTTGAAAAAAGCAAAATTATTTTAACTTCAACAGTAAACTGTCCCAAGTACATGTGTGCGGGGCCGGCAAAAGGGGCAGCTAAGAGTGGGCAGTGGGGGCAAAGCAATAGGGAGATTTTTGTGCAACTTAAAAATAATAAGAAGTCTAAGTGCCATTTTTAAGTGAGTTGGGGGGGGGGGTTTGTTGGTCTGCCCATGCTGGGGAATGAGTAGTGATCTTGCGAATTGAGATATATTACAAGCTGAACATGATCCAAAGATAAATAAAACTAGACTAAACCCCAGCGTGCAGCAAAAGGTTGAAAAAAAAATTATTGAAGTAAGAACCTACAGCAATGAGTCATCCACAAGCACATCTGTACTAGCATCAATATCTCCACCTCCCCTCTCAGAAGCAGCATGGCTAGTGGTCATGGGAACAACATTCTTCTCCTGCTTCATCTTCCAACCATCAACTCTCTCTTTCCAGGCCACATTGCCTAATCCTGAGGATCCAAATTCCCTTGCTGGATCCACAACCCTAATATTTGCTGCAAAAAGCATATCATCAACAAACTGGAATTACTACAGCAAAGAAGGCATTATGTGAAATACAAACTGGAATTACTACAGGAAAGAAGGCATTATGTGAATTAAGGAGACGCATAAAACGCAAGAAAGGGACATACGTGATTGATTCATCTCTCCAGAGTAAGGAAGTGGATGAATACGCTTTGGCACACCACCAGGTCCAGGAGATGACATCGAAAGACGTTCAGGAGATGCTGCAGACAACTCTCCAGAAACCTTTGAAAATTCCAAACCCACACAATCACACACACAGTGAAAGTAATCACACAAGAGAATAACGAGGAAACCCTATCACAGGGAGAAAAACCTCTATTTACAATCCCACTATCAACGGGTTACAAGACTCTACTCAGACTCTCTACGAATCACTCGCACGAATCCTTTCGTCACTCTTGCTCGAATCACTCGATAAACCCTACAAGTAGGCTTTCTGCCTCACACAGAAAGTGAAAAGAAAATACAAGACGAATTTAGAGAAAGAACATGAAAGCTCTCAATCCTCAAAGACTCTTTCTCTAGGTCCCTACAATATGTTCTCCCACCTCCTTACAATAACAGAGTTGGTTTCACATATATATAGGATTACAAAGTTGCCCTAGTTTGGCAAAATAGGAAATTGAATCCGAACAAAATATTCATAGCTCGATCCCTCGCACTCCCATCCTCCAGCCTGCGACCTGCACTGGAATTTTTGCGCTTTAGGAAGTAACACTGGCGCACCCTCGCGCTCCCATCCTCCAGCCTGCGGACCTCACTGGAATTTCTGAGATTCCTTGGCGCACCCGCGCGCTCCCTTCGGGATGCCTGCGTGCTTGGGGCGCACCCGCGCGCTCCCCGCGCTGTGCCTGCGAGGTACACTGGAATTCCATTCATGTTCCAGAAGGCTGCGTCCGAATTCCATTAGGTTTTGTAATCCTTCACACCAATTAGAATTCTTCAAAATCTTGGTCAACTTGATTCATTTTATCTCCTTAATTGTTTAGGATTCTTCAAATCTTCAATTTGCATCACTTTAGGAAACTTGAATAGCATTCCTAATTTAACTAAGATTTTGATTGGATTTGCCACAAAACTTTACAATCTCCCCCTTGGCAATTCCATATCAAAACTTAAGTTAAATTTTAAATTCTGCTCAAATTCTGCTCAAATTCTGCACGTACTGAACACACACATCAAGGCACCATGTGGAATAATATAGAAATGATCAATGATATCATTACCAAAGCACATTATACATAAAATATCATGCCATAGCCGAAACACGTTCACATTTTACATACATAACTGAAAATGACTCCCCCTTTTTGATATGGAAATGACAAGCGCACAAAAATAAGGAAGAGGAATAAGGCAAGATCAAACCGAAGACCCATGAGTATGGCATACATGACACGACCTCTTCTAAATGTGACATCAGAATAATGTGAGGGAGGATCTCCTGCGCCCTACCTACGAGGCTCTTAGTAAAATACGTGTAAGTGCAGATTTGGACACAGACAATCAAAACTAAAAAGAGACAGTAGAAAAATTCACTTAAAAATGTTAAAAAAAAACTTTTAATTCCACTATACCAATACATGTACATCAATCTCTCACCCTTCATAAATTCAAAGATTCACATTTTGTTTTTCCAAGAAAATTGTCAATTCTGTGTCGAGAGGTGAAATAAGTCATAAAATTGAACAAATGCTTGTGCACGTGTGAGTTTTTGACTATAATATACATATAGGCTCCCCCTCAAACAAATCATAGACTCAAAAAGTTAAATTTGATGTACCAAATGAATTGAGAGCCAATCTTCCTTTTTTTTTTTTTTTTTTTTTTTTAAACACTTGGCGGCTTTCACACGCTTATGAGCAGGTAGCTATTCCTTAACAATCAACGAGTCATTAAGGGACTTCTCACTGGTCCCACCGGTAGCCCTTTCCAAGTTTGTTTGTTTGTTTGTTTGTTTTTTTTTTTTTTTTATATGATACATAACTTTGATATGCACATATCAGGCTCCTCAACATTTTTTAAACACATCAAACAATAACCCTTGATTCATGGAAAAGAAGAGAAATAGATATATGCATGTACAGTCAAGTGTAATAGGAAGCACTTCAAAATTATGACAAAAATCACCAAAACACTTCGTATCAATTTACAAGGAATGCGAAAATTATGAACTCATTGAAAACGATGAATTTGGAAGATTTAATGTACAGGTAACAGTATAGAAGTCATAAAATATTTTCAACTTAATCAATGAACTTCTAACTTATCTTTTAGATTTCAATGGTGTGTACAAATGACTACAGATTTTCTTAGAGACTCAAAGCGAAGGGCATTTTGTGAAACAAAACAATTTAAATCTGATTTTCTAACCCAAATAGCTCTAGTTTTAAGACCAGTTGTCTTGACAGGTTTTTCCTCACGTTTTTGACTTTTATGAAAATTCTTTTTCTCAACAAATTTGAACTTTGTACCTCTTCGAAATATTGGACTGTTTTGTTTTTGAAAAGAACGTGAGTTTTTGTAATAATCTTCTGAAAATTTTGAAAACACTTGAAATTTATTCTTCACAGGGACTCTAGGCTCAGGGTTTTTTGAAAAATTTTTAACATGGTTTAAAGGACGACCATAGAGTTTGTGACAGTTTGGGCGTATATGACCTTTGATTCCACAATGGTGACAAACAGGTACAAGGGATTTGGATCTAACAAAATGCGTACCTTTCACTATGTGAAGAGGATACTGATAGTGTTTATTCTTTTCAAAACTCTTCTTTGGTGGTGCAGCAGACTTATGGGAAGTCTTGGGATTGGCTGCGGGTTTTGAAACAACCTTTGCTACTACTGAAGGTGCTGATGACGATGAAACAATTGTACTTTTCCCTCCAGTGTAGCCTAAGCCTGCTTTATCTCCATGTGTTCGTTGTTGGCTCCAAATTTCTTCTAGCTTTTGAGAACTGTAGTTCATTCTTTCAATTATCTTCTCATCACTCTTGATCTTCTCTTTCAGTTTACTGACCTCATCCTGAAGTTCTCCAACAACTTTCTCCAATTCATCAATCTTTTTATTCTTTTCTTCAAGTTTTTCTTTGAACTTTTCTGCACTATGAGACTGAGAAGTTTTGTCAGATTCCAAAATAGATATTTTACCTGTGAGCTTTTCATTCTCTGTCTTCAAGAAATCTCGTTCACTTCGAAGTTTACAGTTTCGGGTATGTTGGGCTTGTCTTTGTTTCTTCACCTTACTGTATTCAACAATTAAAGCATCATATGCTACTTGCAAATCATTGTTGAATTCATCCTCAGAGTCATCATCTTCATGATTAGATATATCGGTGTCGCTTTGAGATCCAGATGGAGTTCCTGCAAACGAAGAGTGAGACGCCATAAAAGCAACAAAATTACCTTCATCGTTGGAGGATACTGATGAAGATGATTCATCTGAACTGGATTCATCATCTAATGTAGCGTTCATGACTTTGACTTGTTTCTTTTTCATCTTTTTGTTTGCACAGTCTTGAGCAAAGTGTCCATATCCATGACACTCAAAACACTTGATCTTGTTCTTCTTGTTTTCTTCCCCAGATTCAATCTTCTTGATTTTCTTTCCTTTTTCTTGAGATTGTGACTCATTCTTGTTATTCTTATTAAATAAACCCTTCTTCCTCATATATCTCACGAATCGTTTAGCCACAAGCGCCATTTCTTTATCCGACTCCTCTTTATTACTTTCTTCTTCCACTGTCTTTAGAGCAATACCTTTTGACGCTTTGCGAGGTTTCACCATATTTGCTTCAAACGTTTGCAAGGATCCCACAAAGTCTTCTATTCTCATAGAGTTCACATCTCTGACTTCTTCTATTGCTGTAACTTTAGAATCAAACATTCGTGGAAGAGAACGTAAAATTTTACGTACCACTTTGTATTCTGGAATAGGTTCTCCAAGGTTGTGGCATGAATTAACAATGTGACTGAGCCGGACATAAAAGTCATCAAACCTTTCGTCTTCATTCATCCTTATTCCCTCAAACTCAGAAGTGAGTTTTTGAAGCTTGCTGGTTTTGACTTGTTCGTTCCCTTCGTGTGTACTTTGCAGAATTAACCATGCTTTTCGGGCACTCGTACAACTTGAGATGCGGCAGAATTCATTAGGGCAAACTGCAGAAAATATGGCACTCAAGGCTTTGAAGTTCCACTCCGAACTCTCTTGCTCAGTTTTAGTCCACGTCTGAATTGACTTTTGTTCGATTCTTCCGTCAACTTCATGGGTCGGTTCTTCCCATCCTTTAACTATTGACATCCAGACTTTGTAATTAATTCCCAAAAGAAAAGCTTGCATTCGTACCTTCCAGTATGAATAGTTTGAGCCATCAAACCAAGGGGGTCTAGTGCTTGAACCTCCTTCACGTGGTGGATCCATTGGTTTGGACGAAGATCTTCACTCAAGAATTTAGAGTGACCTGCTCTGATACCAATTGAAAATTCCAAACCCACACAATCACACACACAGTGAAAGTAATCACACAAGAGAATAACGAGGAAACCCTATCACAGGGAGAAAAACCTCTATTTACAATCCCACTATCAACGGGTTACAAGACTCTACTCAGACTCTCTACGAATCACTCGCACGAATCCTTTCGTCACTCTTGCTCGAATCACTCGATAAACCCTACAAGTAGGGTTTCTGCCTCACACAGAAAGTGAAAAGAAAATACAAGACGAATTTAGAGAAAGAACATGAAAGCTCTCAATCCTCAAAGACTCTTTCTCTAGGTCCCTACAATATGTTCTCCCACCTCCTTACAATAACAGAGTTGGTTTCACATATATATAGGATTACAAAGTTGCCCTAGTTTGGCAAAATAGGAAATTGAATCCGAACAAAATATTCATAGCTCGATCCCTCGCACTCCCATCCTCCAGCCTGCGACCTGCACTGGAATTTTTGCGCTTTAGGAAGTAACACTGGCGCACCCTCGCGCTCCCATCCTCCAGCCTGCGGACCTCACTGGAATTTCTGAGACTCCTTGGCGCACCCGCGCGCTCCCTTCGGGATGCCTGCGTGCTTGGGGCGCACCCGCGCGCTCCCCGCGCCGTGCCTGCGAGGTACACTGGAATTCCATTCATGTTCCAGAAGGCTGCGTCCGAATTCCATTAGGTTTTGTAATCCTTCACACCAATTAGAATTCTTCAAAATCTTGGTCAACTTGATTCATTTTATCTCCTTAATTGTTTAGGATTCTTCAAATCTTCAATTTGCATCACTTTAGGAAACTTGAATAGCATTCCTAATTTGACTAA
This sequence comes from Vitellaria paradoxa, assembly GCA_019916065.1. NCBI lineage: Eukaryota > Viridiplantae > Streptophyta > Magnoliopsida > Ericales > Sapotaceae > Vitellaria > Vitellaria paradoxa. Next base: position 63,145,965 of record CM034234.1, on the reverse strand, counting down.
GATTTTGATTGGATTTGCCACAAAACTTTACAACCTTTAAAGTGGAAAAATAAGAACAATTACTTTTCCATGCAGATAATGTTCAAGCGTAAGATATAACATTGTACCTCCTTGACATACCTCCCGTCCATTAGTGAGTAAAGGAATGTTGTTATGAGAGACCTCTTTATCGTAGTTTGGAGCCCCAGCATCTTCACCTCGTCCATATGTCATATGCCAGCTCAACATGCGCTCCGCAACCTTCTGTTTCTCATTTTGATTTTCTGAAGAGTAATGAAAATCACTCACACCAACATCAGCAACACCATCCTCTTCTTCGTCACCTTGAATAGCTGGGCTTCCTGAAATTTCATGATCTTAAATTTATGAACTGCTGTTCAAAATTAATAGATCGCTAAACAAGGCATTGGAGAAACAAAGTAGGGCACAGCCAGCGGTGCTACCAAAATCTGATGACACAGAATGAAGATAAAATCTACTTTCAGTAATCTCTAGAAGACTATCTCATCAACAATAAAATTCTACATAAAAAACCAACTCATGATTGGTAATCACACAAGTTTGGTTGATACCAGAATGGCAGATGATTTGCTGGTAAGCTCTTGTTTGTAGATTATTACTTAGCATATAGACATGCATATGCTTCACCAAAAATCATAGATTTCTGCCTAGACAAACCTTTGTGTCTCTTGTATCTCGTTTTGCATTGAGGGCAAGACTGATTTCCATCCTTCCTTTCATATTCATAGCATGGTCTACAAACAGGAAATGCACAAACATTGCAAGCAACGAATGGTTCACCATCCAGAGTCAAACCAACATTATCACCACAGATCTGGCAGACTTTACCACCCAGGTTCTTCAAGGATTTTCCCTAAAAAAACAACGGTCCAATTAGCTTAATCCAAAATCCCAATAGAGTAATGATGTGAAAGGTATCAATCAAACCTCAAAAATTGAACAAATACATAGATGTATAGAGAAATGGCACACCCAAGTACACAGATATGTGGAGAAACTGTATAATTTCTGTTAAACTGTATATATACCATAAACTGTATATATATGCTTAATCAAGTCTAACCATCAATGAAATATATTGACAGATAAATTGCAGAATCCATTAAACAGACAATCAAGAGGCAAAACAAACATACCCAATCGAATAGAGAATAAAGATAATTAACACATATGGATCAAATTACAATCCTGGAATTGAATAATTGATTGAACTGCAAAACATAGAGGCAGCAGTATTTAGTTTCTCAATACTAACCCCACTTTCTCCTTCCGACTCCATTGTCACTCCCTTTGGATGAGAACAATGGAATAGAATTAGGCTTCTGTCTCAGCAAGAGACAGTGCCACTTACCACGCCCAAAGCTTATATCCCTTGAGATGAAGATAAAGCAATGGAATCAGTTCTTTAGCCTTCCAGTTCAAAAGCAACTCTTTCACTAAAATCTGACCCAATAAAAGCCCAGATCTGCTTGTAACCACCTGCAAAGGGCACTAAGAATTAGATCAGCAAGTTTTCTCAAAACCCATATGACCGCTAAAATATATATATATATATATATATTCCTAATACAAAACTGAGATAAAGAGAAGAAAACACAACATTGAATTTTCCGTTACATGTTATTTGGATTCCTCGAAGTGGTTAAAATTAAAGCTCGGTTGGCTGAGGGGGAAAAAAAAAAAGAAAAAAGAAATCTCATCCCAAGCTTCCAGTTCTCAGCGACCCAATAGAGGAATTGAAGAAAATCCACAAGAAGAAAGGAGAGTAAAAAATAAAAAAAAAATATGGTTTAGAATAATTTTTAACGTTTGATATTTTTAACTCAAATTATCTTTTTTAGAAATAAATAGTGTAATTTTTTATTTTTTGTCGTAAAAAGTTAAAGAGAAAAACTATGAGAATGATTTTTTAATTCCATTTCCATAGATTTATGTCAGAATTTCTTTTAAAATTGTTAAATTTTTTGACTTTTGCATCAAAAAGTTGGAGAGAGAACTCATGAGAATAATTTTTTGGTCCGCTCCTATAAATTTATGTCATTGTTAAAAGTTTGTTGGAAAGTTATTAGAGTTTATAAAAAAATATTAGAATTTGTAAAAAAAGTATTGAGATTTGTTAAGATACGTTGGATTATGTAAATATATATAAAAATTTATTGAAATTTTACGAAATACGAAATAATCAAAATATATTAGAAAATTTTTAAAATTTTTCATGTTAATTTTTAGTAAACTGAAAGTTGTCCAAATTACAAAGTTAAAAGAGTCCCTGAAACACTTTTTCCCTGTAAATAATTTTTTTTGAAATAAATTTTTTTGAAAAATGAATACGATTATTGACTCATGCAACAATAATATGTTCACGATACAACATGTACAGAATGAGAAGTGCATTCTCGATTTCTTGAAAAAAAAAAAAAAAAACAAAAAAAAAATTATAATGAAAACCTTAGCAAATGACAATTGGCTATTGCTCTCTTTGGGGTTAAAAAAAATTTAAAAAAAAAATTAAAAAATTTTAAAAATTATTCACATTTTATCTTACTGTACAAATTATGAATCCATGACTTATCTCACTTTATCTCATTTTAACTCACTTTTTGTCACTTCAAACGCACTGTAATAACAACCTACGCAAACATTAAAAGTGTCATTTAGTTTGTATTTCTATTTTTTTTTCTATTTTTATTTTTTATTTTCTATTTATATATTTTATGTTTTAAAAATCTCAAAAAACAAAAAAAAGTATTTAGTTTAACATTTTTTATTTTTTGTATTTTGAGATTTTACTTGTTTTAGATAAAAAAGGCTCAAAACTATTTTTGGTCATTTTGTATTTCTTGTATAAACTTATTTTTTGTTTTACATAACAGATTTTGAAAATACAAGTAATTAAATATATTTTGATTAGTTTTCTTTATTTTCAAAATTATAAAGTAAGAAATGAACTTAAAATAGTACACTAAGGCTCCGTTTGATAACGTTTCCGTTTTTTGTTTTTCTGTTTATTTTTTCAAAATTTTGTAAACTCGCAACAGAAACATGTTTGATAAACCTGTTTATGTTTTTTTGTTTCCAAAAAAAAAATAAAAACACAAACAGAAAAACGTAAACAAAAAAATGCGTTTTTCACTTTGATTTTTTTTTCTGTTACTAATATTTTGTCAATTTTAAAACTTTATCTATTTTTGTTACATTACATAAAAATAAATTATTTTATTCAAATATTTTATTAAAATAAGTTATTTCAATAAATAATATAATTAAATTCAATAAACTAAATTAATTATATAAATTAATATAAATTATTTTTAATAAATAATAAAAATAAATTATGTGAAATAAATATCATAATTAATTTATTTAATTTAATAATTAAATTAATTTATATAAAATAATTAATAATTAAATTACATTAATTTTTAATTTAATTGAATAATTATTATTAAAATATTTTAAATAAATATCATAATTAAATTAAATTATTTATGATTTAATTAATTTAATTTATATAAAATATATTTTATTAAATTATTTTAATAAATAATTAAATGAATTTAATTAATTTAAAAATAAATAATGTAATTATTTATTTAATATGAAATATATTTTATTAAATTATTTTTGATAAATAATATAATTTAATATATTTTATATTTATTGAATTAAGTAATTTTAATAAACAATTTAATGTATTAATTTAAATTATATTAATTAAATTAAATAAATATAAAATATTTTTTATTAAGTTCTATTAATTTTTTAAAACTAATAAAAATAAATATTTTCTAAAATAAAATTTTAATAATTATAAACAAACTTACATTTCTAAACGCAGTTTCAGAAAAAATAAACGACAACAGAAAATAAAAAATAAAAAACGATAATAAAAAATAATAAAAAAAAATGACAGCATTATCAAATAGGTTCTAAATGACACATAATTTTTACAAATAGAATGAAGTAAAAAGACAGCAGTTATTTTATTGCTATATTGTCCTAGAACACAACACCCAACTTGTTTAAAAAAAACACCCAACCCCCCCACTAAAGTACCGTTATTAAAATTACATAAATAAGCTCCAAAATTGAAAGGAAAACACACCTAGAAATTAAAATTAACTAGTGTTTTTTTTTATTTTTGGATTATTACCCCCCTTCACACATGCTTTGACCAAATGCTTTAGGCCTCTCTTGTGTCCTCTTCTCTGATCTGTGGAAGCCTTCTCTACCCTCTTCTTCTCAGCCCCGAATTCTTCTTCTAATTGCAAACACAACTGATGCATCCAGCAATTTACGGTTAGAAATACCATTTTATCCTCAAATTTCCTTAAAAAAAAAAAAAAAAAAAACTTAACAAGGAAAATGACATGGCAACAACAAAACAATGTTATAATTAAAGAAAAAAATTACTCCCCAAAAAAAATTGTTACAATTAAAAATGAACTAATATTTTTTATTTTTTTCCCCCAACCTAGTGACCCACAAACCACTATTGTAAACTCCTTTTTTTTTTTCTTTTTTTGTAATTTTCTTTTGATTGCATAACATTGCCTATAAAATAAATATCATTTCATTAGTTTTGTTTTTTTTTTTTTGGAATACCATTTACACATTATTTAAAATAAAAAAATGGAGTAATTATAAAAATATAACATTTCAACAAAAACATTCGGATAGGCAGTTCTTATATTCATTATTATAATATATTTGTCTAGGGAGCGTAATTAAAGACCAATAAAAACATTACATGACATAATATTTTGCACTTTTTGAATGCACGACACCATTCGGATAGGGTTCCAGGAGATTGCAGTGAAGAAATCCACTGCAGCCCCTACAGTGAAAGAATGAATGATTAAGATTTATTTGAACTTCAATGATATGTGACCATTGGCATTCTACATTAATTATGCTCCAATCAGATTTTTAAAATTTTTATCTTTATTTTGAAAATATTTTTAATTAAAATAAATTAGAATCATTAGATTAAGTGTAAACAAATCTCAACAGTTCATTTTTCACTGCAGCCCCTGCAGTGGATTTCTTCAAAACAGCCCCCTAGAACCCATTCAGATATTACTATGTGACATGTATTTATTGATTTTTGTGGACGTTTGAATTTTATTTCAATGATCTAGACACATTAACACTATCTTAATTAAAAAATTAATACATTTAAATTGTTAAATTTTAATTTAGTAGTCCTAATTACAAGTTAAGAAATCCTTGAAAATTTAGTAATATAAATTAGCTGGAACACTATGGTTACCTTTCGAACTTGATTCTCTACAACAACTAGCCTCTCAATTAGTGTTCCCTTGTGCCCGGTCTCCACAATGACGTCCACGATCGGACGGCAGTGCTTCTCTAAGCTCTTTGGAGAGAAATCAGCGGACGATGCATGACCCTCACTCGTGACAGTCCCACTCGAGGGCGTGGATGCAGAGGAGCTCCTCGGGGATCGGCTACACCCTCTAATTTCCTCTAGCCGCTTCAACTAATGTATAATAAAAGGCAACCCCATATTAAAAAATGGTTACCAGAAAAATCAAATTACCCGCAAAACGAAACGTATTCCAAACAGACGTTACAAAGTGTCAACGACCGATTTTTCTGGTCCAATGTCTTCCAAGTGCTATTTTATTATACACACACATGTATTTGTGTTTGTGTATGACGTATTATATTACTGTTCCAACGCCTTCCAAGTGCTATTTTGGCTCCGTTTGGTTTGTAAACAAATAACAAAAAATTTTATAAATCTCTGTTAACTTTATATCACATTAACTTTTTTTTTCTTTCACTACACGTATTACGAACTCTCAATTTTATCTCACTTTTTTTCACTCCAAACACACAATTTATTATACACACACAAACATTTGTATGTGTATATGACGTATTATATAACTGTTTCAATGTCTTCCAAAAGCTATTTATTATACACACACTTGTATTTGTGTATGTATATGACGTATTGAGCATAATATACGATATTACTGTTCTAATGTCTTCCAAATGCTATTTTTATTATGCACACACATATGTATTTGTGTGCGTGTATATAACGTATTGAGTATAATATATAACAAACTAACTCAAATTATTTTTATTATTTTTAAAGTAAAATGGTAATTAAAATACCTAAATTTCTCTAGTCTCATCACTTTTTGTTAGAGACCAAATCTAGAATTTGAGATTTACCTAAATTAATATAAAATTATTATAAAAAAATTTAATATTATTCTCATAATTTAGAATGAATTAGATTTAAAAAATAATAATTAAACTAAAATAAAATTTTAGACCGGACCATCGAGTTACAGTCTAGGACAGTTCAAGTCTCGATGTACTCCAACCTAATATCTAAATTATTTTTCAGAAATAATTAAAACCAAAGTTTATCCACAATCAAGTTCTATTTTTCCAACCTTACCCCAACGTAATATCTAAACTATTTTTTAGAAATAATTAAAAAGCAAAGTTTATCCGCGATCAAATTCTATTTTTCCAGCCTGGCAATATTTTTATGACCCGTTTGTGTGAGGAATAACGGGTGGAATAGCATAATTATTCTATCCATATTTGGTTAATGACGTTAATTTAACCCGAAAACTCAATGACCTGTTTAAATGGATTTGAAATTTAAATAATAAAACTCAAAAAGGATCCGTAATAAATAATATGAAAATTGCTAATTCATAATAAATTAAAATTTTAATTATCTCAACTTAAACTTGGCTCGATTATACGTTAAATATTATTGTATATTATAGTAGTACAAAACAAATTTACCATTAGTTGTTTGAACAACTAAAGGTGTTACCCACCCTTGGTTGGCACCCCTGGTTGGTCCAGTAGAGCGGGAGCCAAGCTTAAACTTGGGTGATATATTTAGGTCGCAGGTTCGATTATCACCTGAAGCGGTTAGGATTTAAGCGGTGAGCCGTGGCGGTGGGTTGTTGCGCTAGTTCCTTGAGGGTTTGTAGCTCAGTGAGTGAAACTGCTGGGTGATTTTCCCCGTTACAAAAAAAAAAAAAAAGAAAAACTAAGGGGTGTTTAGAAGTACAACTTTTAGTAATTTTTGGTATTTTTTGTTAAAAATTATTTGTTATAATTTTTGGTGTGTTTGGCAAAATAAATTGTAATTTTTAGTAACTTTTTGTAAATTTTGAGTGTTTGATAAAATTTATGACAACTTTTGATATTTTGTAACAACTTTTAATAACTTTAAGTAATTTTTAGTAATTTTTGATAACTTTTAAGTTGAGAATTACTGTAACAGAGTAGAAAAGTAACAAAAGTTAATAATTTACCAAATACTTAAAAATGAAAAGTTAGTTTTTTTTTAAAATAAAAATTTTATTACCGAACACCCCTGAGCACCCGCTACCACTAGTTCGTGAACGGTAAGAATTTTTTGTGTAATGATTTTTCATGACATAGCTAAAAAGAAAAAAGAAATCACATTGAAGCTTTACTCGTGATACTTACAATGTTATCAAGACGGTCGAGCCTCGACAGGATTGGCTCCTCGGCAGTAGTCATTTTCCTTTCCTACCCTCCACTACTTTTTTAATTTTCTCGGAAAAAATATGCGTTCCCGGAAAACAAGCAGATTCCCCTCTCTCTTGGCATCCGCGGTGTTTCAGGGATGAGGGGATATATTAATTAAAGATTGCAACGGGGATCCCAAAACGATTGCACGGTGACAGGTGTGATGCTCGGAAGGCAGGTGTTCGCGGCGATGCTGGACGCGTGGCACGTGATGCCGGTTCGTTGACGATCGTACCATGATGACCGTTGTTATCTTTACGTTTTGGACGCGTCCTACGTGTTCGGTGCAGATGATTTGCGGGGGAGGGGATGCACCGAGCCACGTGGTGACGTCACGTGATATAGAGTGTGCGTCATGCTGCAACACAACGCCTTAAAACGGAACTATTATTTTTTTTTTGGGGGGATTTAATGTAATATGTCAGAACATAACATCATTTCGGTTGTTAAATTTAATTCGATCGTTTAAAATAATTTATATTTTTTTAAAAATTACTTATATTTTAAAAAAAAATTAATAAAATCTTTTGAACAACGACTCATACGTATATAGTGATAAAAAATAAGATAAAATATGATTTGAGAAGCTTTTTGTGTTTGATTGACACATCTCAAACCGCATTTTTTTGAGATGAACAGTAAGATTCCCGTTCTAACAGATTAGATTTTCGCTTGAACGGATTCAAAATTTTGTATCAACCATGATCTCTTTGCAAGTCAAACCGGACTTGAAATAGTTTTTACAATCTGTTTGGACGAAAGTTGACTATGCGAATCTGTCGAAACAGTTTTTGTAATCCGCCGAAACTATTTCTGCAACACCAAAAAAAAAATAATCATAGTAGGTATTATTTGATTGTTTGAGAGTTCGTGATAAGAATGGTAAAAAGTTTTTATTATTTGATTAATCGAATTCCAGCTATCGACTTTTTTTTAGAAGGTGTTGACTTTTTTTGAATTTCAAGAATGTAAAAATATAATAGAAATTTTTAGAAATTTTTAAAACATTTCACCAAAATTTGCTACACCAAACACACCCTACAACTCCCTTGGAGCACTTTTTTTTTTAATCTCTACAAATTTGTTTTAAATCTAATCACTGTATAAATTATAAGAAAATTTTTTATTAATTACACAAATTATGATATTTTAATTTTTAAAAATTTAAACAAATTTAAATAAATTTAAGCAATTTCAAACAACCCCTAAATTAAATTTAACAACTAATACTGCTAATATTACGAAGCTAAGGACTTAATTTAAAAAAACCAAGCTAGCTGCCAAAAAAAATCAATTTTTTGAGTTTAAAAAAAAATCAATTTTTAGTGGTTATTTTTTTAACTTATTTTTTAATTTGACATTTAACCATCAGTATTTAAGAAAAAAATTAAAATGTAAGCGATAAAATTTATTCATTTCAAAAAAAAAAAAAAAAGGCTGAAAAGCTATAAGATTTTCTGAAGGAAAACCTAATATTAAAATCTATACCAGCCCCCTTCATTTTTATTTGAAGATTGTTAATGTTTTTTTTTTTTTTTTTTTTTTGACTCTCCGTATTATATAAAATGAAAATATATAAAAATACATAATTTGTTTATATAATGTAATTTCTCTATTCATAATAAATTAATAGTTATATGAGGTATGAAATGTACCATCAAGCCTACAAAATTTTATTTAATTAACTTTCTTTAGCACCTTTCCAATCTTCCCCCCCCCCCCTCAAAAAAAAAAAAAAAACAACAAAAACTTTAGATGGCAAGCCATGGAAGATGATATGAATATTACAGTAAACCAACCTTCAGGTCAAATACAAATGATCCCAAAAGGCAGCAAATTAATTCACAAGTTCACCAATAAACAAACAATAAATAATTGCTACAGCAAGTATCTTCCCCATTTTTTATCCAGGCAGAGACAGAAATGAGTAATAACTTTATAGTCACTCACTGTAACAACAACATAAATCTTAACCATTCCTATATTCTGCACAACAGGTAAACTTCAACACGAACGAGTTCAGAGTCACAAGGCGGGTAGGTACAGCAGCTTTTTTCATAAGAGTAATCAAATTGAATACCTGGAAAATTCAGTTCAACCCGATTCTCTTTTCAACAGTTGATCCCACACTGCTCAACGTCTGGGCCGGTCACCCTGGTGGTGAAGGGATCGATTCTCACCCACAGCAACGAGAAGATGGAAGCGAGGAGAATCGACCAGACCACAACAATGGTGGGTGTCCGGTTCTGGCGCCCCATTAGACCCTTGAGGAAGGGGTAGAGATGAACAATCACCCAGAAAGCGAAGAACAGCTTGCCAAAGAGCGGACCCCATGATTGGTAGCCGCTGTTGATAGCGTAGGAGATGCCTGCGACGACACCCACCAAGTTTATTATGAGGAGAGTCGTGGGCGGGATCAGTAGGGTTGTCCATTTGAACATGTAGAGCTCGGTAAAATCCCCTTCTTCGTCCGATGCCTTGGAGGTGACAGTGAAGTTGGTGTCGATTCCAGCAAGCACTTTGAGCAGGCCTTGGAAAACAGCAAATAGATGGGAGGAAACCCCGCCGATAACCCAAAACTGTTCGTTCCTCCACCACTCGTCTATTCCAACCCCACTCCATCTCATCTCTAGTATACCCGTGGCAAAGATGGAAAGGAAGAGGGATATAAACCAGATGCTGGCAAGGTTACTAATCTGCACCAGAGGAAGGGAAGAGATTCAGTATGCATTGGGGCTGTAGAATTTTCATGCCTTCCCTTGTTACATGCTATATATGGATTATCATAAATGCTGTACTACTGTTGTGTTATCAATAATAAATTCTGATGAACAATTTGAATAGATTGCAAGGCATACCAACAACTTCCAAAATATATAGCGAAACTGTGATGGCTCATTGCTATCATATTTGTGAAAACAACAAACTATCACCTTATCTATAGAGTCTCAAAGACGATTGTTTATTTATTTATTTTTTTTTTGGTTGATGGGGGGGGGGGGGGCATCTAAACACCCAATAAATTTAGCAGCAGCAAAAATTTTCAACAGTAGGCTTATGTGGAATTCTTTCAGGCAACAAACAAAGCATATGTATGTACTTTTGGGGGAATGCAGTCATTAATGAGAAATTTAGAAGCACTAGAATATTTAACCATGTGAATACTGCATCCCCAAATGTACATCAGACTGCTAGCAATCACTAGAAACAGCAACAACAGCAGAAAGGCTGACTGGTAAAGAACAGAACCCATTTATAATTGAGTATTTTTCCTATTTTAAGGAATTAATTGAAGAAAGAAAAGAGTTGACATGTGAGCTGTATTGAAATAACTCTAACCTGTGGGATAATGAACTTTCCTGTGAGCAGACAAACAGCTGGCAAAGTACAGTAGATGAGTAGAGGGATGGCAGTGATTGGATAAATGGTTGTGTTCACATATGCAAATCTCTCGAGCCACTTCAGTCTGCCACCATAACCATACCATATAGGGCAATGCCGACTGAATAAAATTTCAATGGATCCCAGAGCCCACCGAAGCACTTGGTTCAGACGATCTGAAAGATTAATAGGAGCAGACCCTTTAAAGGCTGGCCTCTTAGGCATGCAGTAAATTGACCGCCAACCACGGGCATGCATCTTGAATCCAGTAAGAATATCCTCTGTGACAGAACCGTATATCCACCCTATCTGCAAAGCCAAAGACAATATTGAAACTCCTATAAGAACACAGAAGAACAAATCCAAGCTTTACGGAATAAACCATGTTTAATCCAATGGATGCTGGTGAACAAAACTTGGTCAAGTTCCTGGAAGGTCTGACAAGAACAAACAGGTTCTAAGTATAATGAGATTAATCCACTACATCTGACACTGCATTGACAGGATTAAGATTTATTGGTACATGTCCAGTGTGTGTGTGTGTGTTTGGGGGGGGGGGGAAGAGGGGGACTGGGAGATGAGGAAAGATCGAAATAAGCAACCAATGCAACCATTTTCGGTGCTCTCTAAAGTGTGTAACTTCCACTGAACTTTTCAAAATAGAAGAAGACGAGAAAAGACAGACCCTGCTTTGAAGAAAAGAGAATTTCATGCAATAAGGGAAAGGGAAGAGAGATAAGAGAAAGGAAGGCAAAGCAATAGTATGAGAGATTGGAAAGTATTCCAAAAAGAATAGCAAAATATCACAGAGACATTTGAGGATATTCCTTAGGAGCCTAACGTCACCCACATTTTTTCACTTTTTTTATATCTAATTTCTCACATTTTTTGGGGGGAAAAATAGAGAGAGAGAGAGAGAGAGAGTGCAAAGCTTTCTTTCTTCAAAATATAATTCATGCATTGGCTTGATCAATTACACCCACAAGAGCATTAGAAACCCCAAAACCCCAGGATTCATGTATTTCAACAGGTAATACTACTAGAGTGAAATCTCCAGATTAAAACCTAAAGCCTTAACAAATTAAAACGGCAAACATATACATACATATATATATTTGGAAGCCGACTCAAGTATCTTGGAACTCCATATATCTCAAGGAATCTAATTAGTTACTTTTAACATTGGTCGTGATAACAACAATAACAAGACGGTGGCAGCAGCAGCAATAATACTAACAATAATGTCTAATATATGCGAACTTGGCCAAACAGCCAAATTATCGCTTCTTGGATATCCTATAACCAGATCCATTGACCTTGTGATTGCATGCCCCTTGTATTAGTCAAACATCCCCCCGGGGGGGGGGGGGGGGGGGGGGGTTGAGCAAGGGAGGCAAATAAAGAAAACGAGCCTCAATATGAAGGTATGTGACTAACTTCTTAAAATCCTAAAGAGAATTCTTTGTAGTATTTTTTTCATCCCCTTCACATCTCAATCAAGTTCGTGGAGATCTTTGAATGATGAAAAATATGAAAATCAAGTTCAAGGAAGAAAAGATGGTGGAACCCATACCATAGAACCAGGCAAAGTCACCTTTACCATTCACAAATCCTTATAACCATGAACCTTTTTTTTATAGGTATATAACCACGAACCTTAATAATAATTATGAAAGATAACATATGTTTTTCTCACTCTGCTATGGAAGAGAAAGAAAGGGGGAAAAAAAACCAGTGATAAGACAATGCCCTATAAATTCATGCTCGTCCATTCATCACATAACATTGGACAATGCCCTTTAGATGCAAGAGTGCAAGAGATATCTTTCAAGTCAATTAAATATTCATCCCAATGAAAAACAAGAAAAGGAAGGAAGGAAAGGGAAAAAAAGTGACAAGTAAGTTATGACAAAGCCTGCATACCTCACTTCCCCAGTCTGTTTTATCCTCGTACCCACAGCTGATAACATGAATAGCCTCTTTAAGAAGATTCTCTGGTGTTGCAGATTGAGGAACACCACCATTCTCCATGAGTGTGGATGCAACAAAAACAGCAGATTGACCAAATCTTTTTTCAAGGCTCATTTGTGACATGAGCAATGATTTTTCATCATCAAATCCAGCTCCTGATTTTGAACAACGAAATGAGTGACAATCAAAGAGAGGAAGAATTTAAAGCAGTTTGCGTGAATAGTCCATCTCATGGAAGACATAGTTTACAGGTTCTCCAACAGATAATGATTATTTCCTCAAAAACAAAAAACTTGGCAATACAGCTTGCATAACATGAAGACATGCATACCAATGAGATTAATGTGTGTACAAATATATGACTAAGTTTTAATAAGTGATCACCAATCAACGGTCTATTTGCATCGAACTCAAACAATAGTGGGGCACTTAAAGATGGCTATCCTAACATCAACTGAGCAATATATACCCCTTTAGTTGGTATTACCAGTTATATCACTTGCATCAGAATCATCCGACTTGGAGAAGACTAGGCAGTCAGTGGCAGGGCTGGCATTATATTTTTTTGGGGGGCCAACAAAAAATACGTGTAAGTAATCTTTTATTTATTTATTTTTGGGTGTGCACCGGGGGGGGGGGGGTTTGACCAATAAAAATCCATTAATGTGTATGAGAAATATAGCAATATATTGGAGATTAGGAAGCCTAATAAAATTTACACCTTATCCAATCAATATTTGCAGTTTCAAGACGCTGTTAGATTAACATGAGAATCAAACACAAATGCAATATTTGCTTCATATGAAGAGTCAAAAATCTAATTTGATACGAGCAAGATATCTTCAGTTGGTAGATTTAGCAAGTAGATACATCAGACGAAATGAAAATAACATACCTTCAACTCCCTCCTCTATATCCTCTAGACTGAAAATTGGCACAGTGGGATCCACATGCTTGCTAGATTTCTTTTTGTCGGAACCCTTCTTACTTGATTTAGAACCCTTTTTTCGTGATGCACCAAAACAAGAAGACAACAACCCAGGTTTTTTATGCTTAGGTTTGAGGGGAGGCTCGTAGCCATATAAAGCTGTTCTATTGAAGACACATCCAGTACCCACATAAACAGGGCCTTGAACGCCATCCAAGCCTCTCAAGTTAATCTGATGTCAACATAAAAATAAATATCCAGGAGAATAAAAACGACATTTAGCACAAGAAAAAAAGAACATACAGGCAGGGCAATTGGGAGTAGGTTTCCCTTCCAGAGAAATAAGAAAGCCCCAAAGAGGTGGCTAAACCACCAGAATAGTGACTATCACGAATGCCATTAGAAAGGATTTTAAGGAAATAGGCATTGTTCAATTAATGATTAGCAAAACATATCGAATGTTCTTGCCATTTATTTATTATTTATTATTATTATTATTATTTTGGTGTCTCGAGTTAAATATGTAAGAGAATAAGGATGAAATTTAGCCCAAGAAAAATGAACAGACATGCAGAGCGTTTGGGAGTAGCTTTTCCTTATAGATAATTAAGAGTGCTCCAAAAAGGTGGGTAAACCACGAGAGTATTCACTCACACAGAGGCTATAAGGAAGGGTTTTGAAGTAAGGAGGCTTTGTTCAATAAGTCATTAGCAAAACATATCAAATATTTTGTTAAATTTTATTTATTTATTTTTGGTGTCTCAACAAATGCTTGTCCAATCATAAAAAATTAATTCATCACACAATAAAAGAAGCCAGTAATATCTTGTATGGAATTAATGCGTTGGGGTGAGCATAATTAAGGTACAATAGGTAGTGAAGGGGGAAAGGATCTAAATCAACGGTAATTAATGAACCATTATTGATAAGCACGGTAAGATACATTCAAATCAAGAGATATAAGGGATATGAAACAACTTACATCAAAGAAGACAGTATTTCGATTGGCATATCGATCATGCCTATCAATACCATCAAATCTTTGTGGAAACTGAACATAACAGACATATTTCCCAAGGTTTGGATCCATCATGAAACACATAGCCTCTCTCAGTGCCTTGCTATTATTTATGTAGTGATCACAATCAAGATTCAGCAGGAAGGGTCCATTCGTAAGGACTGCTGATACTCGAACCTAAAAGAGAGTTACATTCACCATTATAGTTACAGAAGTCTAGAAACAGTTGAATAAGCTCACATAATAATTTTCTGAATACTTACAAGGGCATTCATAGCACCGGCTTTCTTATGATGTTGGAAGCCAGGACGCTTCTCACGAGAAACATATACTAACCGAGGCAGCTCGTTACCCTCACTGTCAAGGCCCCCACTTTGTCCTAAGAAAACCTGCAAACAAATAGTAAATACATAATAAGAGAAAAAAGATTGTGGATAAAAAAGCAACACAAGTCTTACTGCAAGTAACTGAGTGTGTAATATTTACCACTTTACACAAATCACATCCAGCAATATGAGACTGAAGTTACCTGAATCATGCCTGGATGATCCCTGGTATTATTTCCAGGCCATGGTGTGCCATCTTGCATTACCCATCCTTCTTCAGGAACCTTCTGGGCCTTTGCGACGAGCCCATTGATACGAATTTTAAACTCTTCATATTCCCTCTGCAATGCAAGCGCACAGAGAAACAACAAAAAGATTACACAGTGGAGAAGACATTACATCTTTGTACATAAAACAGATTCCCCACCTTCATTGCCCTACGATCTTTGACAAATGACGGGTGGACTTTATCTTTCAAGTAGTCGATCTTCTGAGAGAAGTACCATTCTGGAGCCCTAGGTTCAATGGTGTACTTCTTGCAGAAAGGTACCCATTTCCTTGCAAATTCTGATGTTTCGGACAGAGCTTCAAATGTCAACATAGCAGATCCGTCATCAGAGACATAGCATGAGACCTTGTCAACTGGGTAGTCAACCGCAAGAATGGATAAGACAGTGTTGGCTGTAACAAGAGGAGGCTCCTTTAAAGGATCAACAGTACTGACAAAAATGTCAACAGCAGCTAATTGTGATGGTTCTCCCTCCCGGTCATATCTGTAGACATGGAACTTCAATTTAGACAAATCTGAGGGACAAAAGAACGATATGATCAAGAAACGGTAAAGTCGGATGAGGACAAACTACGTTAAATAAATCGAATTACTAGGGAAAGAAAAAATCTCACCTTAGTGCAAGCCTATCAAGATATGTTTCACGGTTCACTGGAAGCCATTTAGGGAACTGATCCAATATCCAGGATAGTGCAAACCAAATCTCACAGATCACAGATAACAACCATAAAGGATAGGCATTGGGCACGGGATTTGTTATCCGATAGTGCAAGAAGATGCAAAGAATTATAAGCCGCAGAACAATAACCATCCTGTAAGGATTTATCCTGGATGATGGAATAGAAACCTTTCTAGAAAGAGGCTGGCGAGCTTCATCATTCCTGCACAACAAAGGATGGTAAGCAAGAGAGACTGAAAAACAACTAAGAAAAAATAGCAATGTAAATGGCAATAGAAATTGTGTCAATCAACCAAACTTAATTACAGTACACCAGTTTTGATTGTAGACAGGAAACTCCTGTCAAACAAGGCATGATGACAACAAATAAAATTACATTTGCCCACGTTGCTAATAACCAAGCAATCATGGTGCAGCACATTAAATTAGAAAGTGAACTCCGAAAATGTGTCTGTTTGTTATCACACTAGAAACTCTCATCAAATACAAGTCAAATATTTGCACCTGAATGACACATAAATTTACATTTATCCTAATAATTAACAACCAAGCCATGAGAACAAAATTACTAGCATCTTCAAGATATTATGTAAGTGCAGCTACTGTGATGATGAACCTGCTAAACAGGGATCAAGGATTTTTAATTACTGGGAAGCGAAAATTATCCACAATTGATTGATGGAGAGAGAGAAAGAAATTTTTATAAAATTAATTCTTTAAGGGTAATAATGGTAATGCAATAAAAGTCGTGGGGATAATTTTGAAAAAAGCAAAATTATTTTAACTTCAACAGTAAACTGTCCCAAGTACATGTGTGCGGGGCCGGCAAAAGGGGCAGCTAAGAGTGGGCAGTGGGGGCAAAGCAATAGGGAGATTTTTGTGCAACTTAAAAATAATAAGAAGTCTAAGTGCCATTTTTAAGTGAGTTGGGGGGGGGGGGGGGGTTTGTTGGTCTGCCCATGCTGGGGAATGAGTAGTGATCTTGCGAATTGAGATATATTACAAGCTGAACATGATCCAAAGATAAATAAAACTAGACTAAACCCCAGCGTGCAGCAAAAGGTTGAAAAAAAAATTATTGAAGTAAGAACCTACAGCAATGAGTCATCCACAAGCACATCTGTACTAGCATCAATATCTCCACCTCCCCTCTCAGAAGCAGCATGGCTAGTGGTCATGGGAACAACATTCTTCTCCTGCTTCATCTTCCAACCATCAACTCTCTCTTTCCAGGCCACATTGCCTAATCCTGAGGATCCAAATTCCCTTGCTGGATCCACAACCCTAATATTTGCTGCAAAAAGCATATCATCAACAAACTGGAATTACTACAGCAAAGAAGGCATTATGTGAAATACAAACTCGAATTACTACAGGAAAGAAGACATTATGTGAATTAAGGAGACGCATAAAACGCAAGAAAGGGACATACGTGATTGATTCATCTCTCCAGAGTAAGGAAGTGGATGAATACGCTTTGGCACACCACCAGGTCCAGGAGATGACATCGAAAGACGTTCAGGAGATGCTGCAGACAACTCTCCAGAAACCTTTAAAGTGGAAAAATAAGAACAATTACTTTTCCATGCAGATAATGTTCAAGTGTAAGATAGAACATTGTACCTCCTTGACATACCTCCCGTCCATTAGTGAGTAAAGGAATGTTGTTATGAGAGACCTCTTTATCATAGTTTGCAGCCCCAGCATCTTCACCTCGTCCATATGTCATATGCCAGCTCAACATGCGCTCCGCAACCTTCTGTTTCTCATTTTGATTTTCTGAAGAGTAATGAAAATCACTCACACCAACATCAGCAACACCATCCTCTTCTTCGTCACCTTGAATAGCTGGGCTTCCTGAAATTTCATGATCTTAAATTTATGAACTGCTGTTCAAAATTAACAGATCGCTAAACAAGGCATTGGAGAAACAAAGTAGGGCACAGCCAGCGGTGCTACCAAAATCTGATGACACAGAATGAAGATAAAATCTATTTTCAGTAATCTCTAGAAGACTATCTCATCAACAATAAAATTCTACATAAAAAACCAACTCATGATTGGTAATCACACAAGTTTAGTTGATACCAGAATGGCAGATGATTTGCTGGTAAGCTCTTGTTTGTAGATTATTACTTAGCATATAGACATGCATATGCTTCACCAAAAATCATAGATTTCTGCCTAGACAAACCTTTGTGTCTCTTGTATCTCGTTTTGCATTGAGGGCAAGACTGATTTCCATCCTTCCTTTCATATTCATAGCATGGTCTACAAACAGGAAATGCACAAACATTGCAAGCAACGAATGGTTCACCATCCAGAGTCAAACCAACATTATCACCACAGATCTGGCAGACTTTACCACCCAGGTTCTTCAAGGATTTTCCCTAAAAAAACAACGGTCCAATTAGCTTAATCCAAAATCCCAATAGAGTAATGATGTGAAAGGTATCAATCAAACCTCAAAAATTGAACAAATACATAGATGTATAGAGAAATGGCACACCCAAGTACACAGATATGTGGAGAAACTGTATAATTTCTGTTAAACTGTATATATACCATAAACTGTATATATATGCTTAATCAAGTCTAACCATCAATGAAATATATTGACAGATAAATTGCAGAATCCATTAAACAGACAATCAAGAGGCAAAACAAACATACCCAATCGAATAGAGAATAAAGATAATTAACACATATGGATCAAATTACAATCCTGGAATTGAATAATTGATTGAACTGCAAAACATAGAGGCAGCAGTATTTAGTTTCTCAATACTAACCCCACTTTCTCCTTCCGACTCCATTGTCACTCCCTTTGGATGAGAACAATGGAATATAATTAGGCTTCTGTCTCAGCAAGAGACAGTGCCAATTACCATGCCCAAAGCTTATATCCCTTGAGATGAAGATAAAGCAATGGAATCAGTTCTTTAGCCTTCCAGTTCAAAAGCAACTCTTTCACTAAAATCTGACCCAATAAAAGCCCAGATCTGCTTGTAACCACCTGCAAAGGGCACTAAGAATTAGATCAGCAAGTTTTCTCAAAACCCATATGACCGCTAAAATATATAGATATATAAATATTCCTAATACAAAACTGAGGTAAAGAAAAGAAAACACAACATTGAATTTTCCGTTACATGTTATTTGGATTCCTCGAAGTGGTTAATATTAAAGCTCGGTTGGCGCAGGGGAAAAAAAAAAAAAAAAAGAAATCTCATCCCAAGCTTCCAGTTCTGAGCGACCCAATAGAGGAATTGAAGAAAATCCACAAGAAGAAAGGAGAGTAAAAATACCTCAAGATCCGGCCTTTATCGCAATTCCCGCCAGAAAACAGTGCAATGCCCCCAGAGTCAGAAACCAAAAAGGAAATATCCTCACAAATTGAGCCCCGATTGACCTAATATCCACCAGATCTCACAAAGAAAGCCTTCAGACAAAGACAGATAAAGGCGACAATTCGACTTAAGGGAGATCGAAGCAATGCCAAACAAGAATTGAATTGAGATTGGAAGCGCAGTATTGACTGAAGAAGAAAGAGAAAGAGAAGCACAGGCACAGCTGTCTTCCTCTCTCTATCTCTATCTCACACACTTGTGTCGGCTCGGTTCTCCCTCTCTCTATTAGATAGATATATATATCTATAGCTGTAATAAGGAGAATAGAAAAATAGGAAAATGGCTTAGAAGGGACGAAAGCAACGTGCGAGCTGCGGATGAGCTCAATGGGCCATGGCACTGCCACTCTTCCTTCCAACCCCACCGACAGTAGTGCCACTGCCGAGAGATAAATAGAGAGATAAATGAAGGAGAGGAGACGAGAGCACTTTAGCTACAGTAGTAGAATACAAATATTAGATTATTGTTACACACCAATCGTTTGGATAATCCACGTAATAATACGGCAGAAGAAAAGGCTGGATTTCTAAGGGCGCGTTTGGTGATGCCAATGGGGCTTTGTCGTGTTTTATACTTTTATTAAAAAAAAAAAAAAAAAGATTACCTGCCCAATTGTATGATTTGATTCCGCGCGAATAACAAATTTTTCTTGCAATTTTTTATAGCCTCTGATTAAGTCTTGAGTTTCTTAATTTTTTATTTTATTATTATTTTTTTAGTAAAATTCCTTTTTGGCTCCATTTGGAGCTCTTCAAAATAAAATAAAATCCTACAAATCTCTATAAATACGAATTATGAGATAATAAAATTTAAATTCTTCACTCACTACATGAATTACGAGATATTTACTTTTACAATTTCATTTTATTTTATACACTTTTATACGACTCCAAACACACCCTTTATCCTTAGTGAAAATAAGTAATTTTCTCCGTGAATTTCAATGATATAATATTATACTCCTAATTACATTTAATTAAAGGAAAAAGATTATGAAAATAAGTAATATCATAAAATAATATCTAGATTTTGAGATAATTTTATGTAGATAAAGTTAATTATCTAAATATTAATTAATAGTAAATCCTTGTCTAAATGTTAAGAGGTTATAAGCATAATTTATTTAAAAGAAAATGGCATTTAAAAATGTATAAATTAGGTTTAACCTTTTTTTTTCTTTATATTAATTAGTTCAATGGTTTCACTATTTCACTCAAAAAAATAAATAAATAAGTAATATTATGTTACGAAGAATTTGCAGCTATTTTTATTTTTAAATAAATGATATGTTTGGAGTAATAAAAAATAAGATAAAATGAGATAAATTGTAAGTTCATAATTTATATAATAAAATAAAAAGTAATTAACTTTTAAAAATTTTTAGTAATTTATAATAAATCAAACAAAACCAAAATAGAATCTTGTAGGTTTTGCATGACCCATTGGGTTTAATTGCACACCTCTTTATCAGCATGTGTTTTTTCACTCCATAATTTGTCCGCGCCGACACAATTTTGGGCCTAAGCCATAGCTTACCTAAAAATATGCATTGCGCACCAATAACAATAACAATAATAATTATAATAAAGTACATATATATATATATATACATATATATATACATAAAACTAACGTTTAAAGTTTTGCAAAAATCCAAAAAAAAAAATAATGTAAAAAAATTTAATTAAAAAAAGTTAAAAGTTTTCTGAATTTAAAAAAAAAAAATTTATAACAGCCATATAATTAATTTGGGTTCATGTGGTGTGGCCAACCTTGACATAATAATTTTTTTTTAGTTAGGAAAATTATATATGTATTTTTAAGTTGAAGACCGACAGAACACCCCAAAAGTCCTATTTGGTTTGCAAACAAACTCTAAAAAATTTTATAAATTTCTGTTAATTTTATATTACATCAATTTCTTTTTTCACTACACACATTACGAACTCTCAATTTATCTTAATTTATCTCACTCCAAACTCACCCAAAGAGTTGCAGCACATATTTGAAGACAATAAAAAATATAAAAAAAAAAACAAAACAAAAGAGAAAAAGGAGAATGCTGCCCGAATTCGGTTTGCCCCAAATTTTATTATTATTATTATTATTATTATTATTATTATTATTATTTTGTAGTTCTTTAACTTTTCTTTTCAGACCAAAACAATGATTATTTCGCATCAAAAACAAAAAACAAACAACAATACACTCCGTTGACAGTCGCTGAACCAAGATTTTCCATAAATGAAACTAATAAATGACGAAATAAGAATGATGAAATAAAGATTTTCGATAACAGAGTCAAAATTTTAATCTTTTTTTTCTCTAAGTACGAAAATCCTTATATAGGTTAAGGCAAAAAAAAAATTTAAGTAAGATCAAATGTGTAAAATCAAAGTAAAAATTGTACCAATTCTTAACAAAATTTAAGAGCGAGGCCACCGGTCTACGCTTGTTCTTGCATGGCTCCGCTCATGATTCATGCACATATATGTGAACACGCTATAATTATTTTGATTGTGCTAAGAAAATAATATTAAAATAATTCATTTTAATATGATGTAATAAAAATAAACGTATTAATATTGACAAAATATTTATTAAAAAAAAAGCGAGTGAAAATATAATTTTTCTACATATGTTTTTATTTTCTTGACAATAAAAAATAAAAATAAATTTATCAAGTATATTTTATTGTCAATTTTTAAAAAATTTATAAATATAGATAAAAAAAAACAATGAATATAAATTTTACCAAACGAAACTTGGTAACTCAATTTCCAATGCTATTGCTAACAAGTCCAACAATACAAATAAACTCAAAAATGATTTGACAAGTTTGATTTTGGTTTATATTCACTGTACTAAAAGTTGAAAAAAAAAAAAAAAAAAGGGATCTTTAGCTTAAAAATATAGAAGAACACAAAATGAAATATAAACAAAAACACCTGTAATTGTACTCTTCTTTCCAGATCAGTCATCCTTAGAGAAATTAAAATCAGCCAGCCTAGTCATTCATTCGGAAATACTCTCCCCCACCCACCATGAAATGGGGCCCAAACCATCAGCATCAAGTGAACCCTGCCATAATAATAATAATAATAATAATTACTAGAGTGAATTCATTATGATTATTTTGATTGCGCTAAGAAACTAGTTTCATTATTACCATACAGTGCCATTACTAGAAGATTTTGAAACAAAAGGTGAACAGAAGAAGCAGATAATGGTATACTAACCTTTCCCCAACCAAAAAAAAAAAAAAAAAAACGTAAGAAACACAATTAAGGGTGCGTTTGGTAACATCTCAAAAGAAAAAAAAAAAAAAAAAAAAAAAAAAAAAACCGACTTCCAACTTTCTCCACCAAAATTTACCAAATACATAGGGGGCATTTGGAGCCCCAACAAAAACCAAAAGTTGCTAAAAGTGAATTTTAAAATTATTGTGTAATGATTATTGAATGTTTATATTTAATTTGATATAAAATTGTTAAAAATTATATAAAGTTACACGTGTCAAAATTTTTGTAGATGATTTTGAAAATTTTTAGAGTTGTGTATAATTTTTTGTACAAATGTCAGATTACTTTTTTTTAAATTCTGGCAAAATCTATTAGAACGTACCATTTTGATCCGTTCCAACGACTTTTGAAATTTTTTAAAGTTTGAGACCGTGGCAGCTTTAGAAATTTTTTGGGATTTTTTGAGGTTGTTTGGGGCTCCAAACGCCCTTATAAAAGAAATTTACCACACAACAAATCTCCCAACTTTCTCTGACTTTACTTTAAATTTTATAGTTTTTTACCAAACATACAACAACTTTTACCAAGAGTGACACAGGCCAACACCAGAACAAAAATTACAAAAAGTTGAAATTTTAGTTTATCAAATTGGATAACTAGCTATTCAAAATCAATGAATTTGAGATTAAATTTTATTAAAATGTAAATGCATGAGCTAATTGATGTAGAAATACATGAAAGTTTTCTGATAATTACCACCAAAATAGTGGTGCCAATATTTCCTGAAATGATCGAGCCACTATTACAAATAATTTTAAATAACTACTTTTTTGTGGTGATTTCAAATCTTTTATAATCCATCATGTTAAACCACTCAAATATCCATTATTTGTTGAATGGAGAGGAGAAGATAGGTATGAAAACAATTACAACAGTTCTCATCTCAAGTTGGGTAGGGCAATTGACCTGATCAAATCATGAACCAATAGGGTTGCCCAAGCCAACAAATCCAGTATTCTATTTTTTACATTTTTTGATAACTAGTGACCGGACCAGCTTGTGCATACATTTACATATCTCTGAAATCCTAAAATTAATGACTGAGTAAGCCTCTAATGCCCTAAGAAAAGTTAAACTAATGACTACTGAATAATAAACCCAAGATTCCACTTGCTGAGCTAACCCTAAAGATTGCCAATATCGAGTGTTTATCAACCCATCGGTTGAAGTTGTGCTACCAGGGACCTAAAATCGACCTCATCATTCTCCATGCAGCAAAAAGGAAATCACACAGCTAAAATTTGATCTGCCTAATTTGATCATTTACAAACTTAAAAGCACTATCAAAACCAGCAATAAGTGACTCAATTTGTTCCCCCCCCCCCCCTCTTGATGGGTAAGAAAATTATACAAGAAACTCAAATTCCACAGCCTTAACCTAGTGACACGTTTTGACAGATTCGACTGTGGTAACCAACTTTGACATCTCATTTTTTTTTTTTTCTCTTTTTTGACAATTACAATGATGAAGACTATGTTGTAGCAGTTTATAATTTCTGGTGAAATGAAAAGCAATGGTTGACATTGTTCGACTCTTTAAACCATCCACTAGTCTTTCTAGACACAAAATGCCATTTATAAAATTGAACCCAGAAATAGAATAGCATTGAACAACAGTCTAAATACAATTATGCTCTAGAATCACAGGTCAGTTGTTTCTCAGATGGAAGAGCTCCCACTAGTGCTCCAGATACTAGGTTTTGATATGAAAACGGCGTTGCTTTACATATTGGTGATAATGTTTTCTATACAACCTAGAGGCAACACGTTCCACAGCAACTTTGCTTCGAATTGACTAAACTTTTCTTGTGAGGAAGTGCAAGATCAGGAAGGCAGCCAACACAGGATGAATTTAATCTCTGAGCTCAGTGTCCAAAACAATTGCAAAGGCAATTAGATACCAGAATGATCACGGAACATGGGCAAAGCACAGAGCATAGTCAGTCAATCATGTATAATTCATGCAGAGCCTTACCTTCAAATGGTCCCCCCCCCCTTTCAAATATAAGTTGGGGCACTACAAAAATCACAAAAAAATAAAAGAAAATAAAATAACGGGTGTTCAATTGAAAAATGGATCAGAATTTTAGCTTCAAAAAATTGATCTTTTTTACCTCCATACCTGATGTAGTAGAATATTCTCTAAGTAGTGATGGTGAACAAGCTCACCTCCACCTAAATTCATATACACGAAGTGGTGCTCCTATCTGTGGGGAAGTTAGATCACAAGCCTTGGGATTGAAAACAGTATGTTGAGGTCCTAGTGGGTGCTGGAGGCCTATCGTCAAAGGACAGTGGGCTGCACACCATGCATCACTTATAGGTCAACTGTCTTCAGGCATGCTTTTAGTTTTCTTAAAATCATTCCTAGTGCTTGCTTCTTGAATCAACCCTTCATATTCAGAAAGCAACATCAATTGAGTGTCCATGGTAGTAGAGAGACTTTTTGTTATTGACAAGTAACGTAAATTTTATAAAAATAAGCCTCAATGACAACCGACCCATGTTCGAAGCGAGAAGATACTCAAAAGATGGCCAAAGCCACTATGCACCTGGCACATGCAAATGATTAACAAAATCCAAAAGATCATTCCGGTTAGGACTAACCTACCTCAGAGCCAACTAAGATCAAAAGATAGCCCAATCCTCTATACACCTGGCACATGCGTATGATCAACAAAATCCAAAAATTCATTCAGGTTACAGCAAACCTACCTGAGAACCAACTATAAAATCTCAACTCAACTCAACAAAACTTTAATTCTGGACTAGTTGGGGTTTACTCCATAAATGCTTTTCCTCCATTCATTTCTGTATGGGGATAAAAAAAAATGACATATATACAACAGCTTTTGCATTCTTTGAAAAGTCCTCTTGCTTTTGTCCCTCCAAATGAGTCCCATTAAACAAAAAGGGGTCATCCTCTCAACGTGCCATCAAACACCCTATTTAGGAAAACCCAAGACATCCTAAATGTTTAAAGAACAAGTGACCACAGCTCCTAGGCTACAACACACTTGAATAAAAGATGAAAAGCTGACCATGCATACCTCTTACACACAAAACAAATTAACCAACACTCGTCTTCTCCTGATCATATTATCAATTGTGAGAACCTTGGCTTTGCAAGCACACCAAACAAAGAATGCAACATATCGGGGAGCTCCATTCAACTACAACCAACACCTAGGCATATGCAACATTTCCAGGAATTCATCAACTATAACCAATACCAGGGTATGTTCTGGGGTTTGCTGTATCCATTTTCCCCCACCAATGCCGAGTAGAGGGACACCACCCTAATCTTACCATCTTTGGACTCGTTTCACCGAATTCAATCCTCAGTCATTCCCTTATTTTGGCTGAATAAATGACATGAAGAAGCTCTGTAAAGATCTCAACCTCCTAATCTTATAGTAATCTTCACAAGGAAATATCCCAATGTGCTTGGCCACTCTAGGCTACAACACTCATCCATGGTAGATACACGTAATGGTATGCAAAGCGTACCACAAGGAAGAGTTACTTTCCCTATGCAAACCAAACCAAACCAAACTAAGCCTTTTTCCCACTAAGTGGGGTCGGCTATATGGATTTGACGATGCCAATCAAATCTGTTCAAGGCCATGTCCTCCGTTAAATACTTTCCCTATGCAAATCAACAGCTAAAGACCAGAGTCACTTGACTCTAGTTTGAAACCACACAAGAAACTTACCCTCATTGTAATGCGGGTGCATCCGATTGGACATATGGGAAGAGCATTAAGGATTAGATAATTCATAATTGGACAGTCATGTCATGAAAATTGGTCAACAAATTTTATGATTATAGCTAAGTGCCAGCCAGGTGGTGCCTATGGATAATGTTAGGGTGGTGTGACAAATACAAAAGGTAAATGAGTATATGTATATAACATATCATAATACAAAAAAATTTTCTAAGAAAAGAGGTAAAAGAACGTCATCTTAAAAGTATTGATATCAAATAGCTTATTCTGTGTTTTATGAACGTGTTCGTTTTTAATTTTTATTATAACTAAAAAAATTCCAGAAAAGTGAAAGTAAAAGACGAACTCACAGTAATCACCATAGGAGCAAATGGCTTCAATTTTTTTCCTTGCTCAACTGGGTTTGGTTGTTTTTCTTGCTCAACTGGGTTTGATTGCTTTTCTTGCTCAACTGGTATTGAAGGATAATTTATACTCTGAACACGAAATCGAATCTGCAGTTAACACAGGAAACAAAATTCAATGAAATGTTAAAAGTTTAATTAACTAACAAAACTTAAAATCCTCAAAAGCATAACATCAACCTCATCAATTCCATATATAGGATAATTTTGTGCTCCAAATTCCCATAACCATATGACTTGTTTCCTGATACAGACATAAGAATCACAAACATTAAAAGAAGTCAGCAATGTGCTACACAAAAGAATTGACATGGGATCTGATCAGAGATAGAAATTCTATCTATGTTACATAAGAATAGTTGCTTCAAGCAAAGAGTCTTACGGATTTTCTGGGTCAGGCTCATAATGGGATGGTTTAGGCATTAGATGGACAGGTACATAGATATCATCAAAAAATCCAAGTGATACTGCCAATAACAACTTCAATGTCAGTATACAGGTGCTCAACTTCTTATTTCATGCTAGCTTCTTATTTCAGCAAGAATAATATAAAATTTCATATACGTAAAAAAAGGCAGTATAATAGTTAACTCAGCAGTAACAACAACATAATCTAAGCTTTCAAGTTGTAATTAACCAGTTCGTAGAATCAATTACAAATTAGAACATGACTTTGTCATTTTGAGCCCATAACTCCTCTCCTCCCCCATGCTCAAAAAAATAAAAAGAGGAAAGAGAAAAATTAAAAATAAAAATTGGAAGTTAAGTCATATCCATAATAATACAATTACAAATTAGAACATGATTTTGTCATTTTGAGCCCATAACTCCTCTCCTCCCCCCATTATCAAAACAATAAAAAGAGGAAAGAGAAAAATAAAAAATAAAAATTGGAAGTTAAGTCATATCCATAATAATAATAATGTCAACAATTAACAAAGTAATCTCAATAAAAACAAAATATTTTAACCATTCAGTTTCGAACTTGCTTAACAAATTCCAGTGTTGTTCAACAACCTTTTTCTTTAGAATGAAACTGATTATTTGAGATTGAAGAATAACAACAACACAGCTGGAAGGACCTGAAAAAATAGGGATATTGTCCATGCTTCAGCCACCTGAAACATATTCAAGATCAAGTTGGACTACTTCAAACAACTCAACAAATTAGCTGTTTAAAGTTGACCCTCAGATACATTCTTTAAAGTCCCTGAAGGGGCAGTACGCAAAACAAAGGTTCCCCATATTTAACAAAACATTCAAGACTAGAATCATTTATTTCAAAAATTGTTTACTTTGATTTGAATTCATTACTCTTTGTTAGATCAAAGAAATAATGTCCTTCCTCAAGGATAATTACAAAATAATTTATTAGTATTTCACACAATGTTTGTCACAAAACAATTTCATCAAAACAAGAACAAAAACAGGTTGTTGCATTTTCAGATGGATCAACATAATCGTTGTACTCTTTGACACACTGTTCAAGGTTTGAGGTGTTAAAATCATTTCCCCTTCTCTAACATTGCCAGTCCTGAGGCCAACTTTATTCTAGGTTAGTGAAAGGCATGGAACTTGATGAACATCTGAATTAAGGATATTTTTAACCAAGATGATGGATTGTGTCCCAAGCCCTAGGACTGGTTGTGACAAGAAAATTGACAAATGCATTTGAGTTGAATGACAAAATAATTATACATAAAACCGAAAGATATGCTCCTTGTTACCCTCATAATAGTTGAAATACAAGACATGGGTTTAGAGATGTCTATCCTAAGGTCAAAAGGCTTATTTTTATCTGTTTTGTTTAGATGGTTGCTAAATACACCTGATCCTAATGCTCATATTTTTTTGGATTTTGTGGACAATGTGACTGGTTAGTGTTTAAATGTCTACTCCGACCATTTGGTGCCTGATACTTTTGTAAATAGGGTTGCATCCCTTGATGCTTCCTACACAAATTTCTTTACATATAAAAAAATTTTATATAAAACACATATGTGAACATAAATTTTATGTAAGAGATTCTATGGGTTTCTAGTGCAATGGGAATGGCTTGACTTCAATAACAGGTGATGGTGCTAGAAGTAGCAACATAGATGGAGAAGAAAGGAGTTTAGGTGGGTTTTCTATTCACAGATTTAAATAAGCCGTTCATAGGATAAGTTTTAACATTGAGGAGTTGTATTAACCTTCCCTTGAAGTTGTAAAGTGATCTAGAGATGCATATCCATTCTACTATTGTATTTTAGAGGTATAAATTTCATCTTTAGTCCATTTGGGTAAAATAGACAATTAAAAGAGTAAACATGCTCAGCGTAGTCTTCCTGATGAAAGGTTACTGCAAGTGACCCTTGAATATTTTTTAAACAAAGGTGATAAATTTCAAATTTATTTGACAAATAAACAAACACAGTTATTTAAAAATCATACAGCGTAAACCATTAGCATCTGATTCTTTAAGTTTCGCAGCTATAACCTCTCCTATAAATGGACGAAACATGATCAGCCTGAAACGGACCTGCCAAAACACCATGACGCGCAATTGTTAGATTCACATAAAATAAAATGCTGGAACCCTAGAGGAAATCCTGATTAACTGACTTTTATGCAGCATTGGCGAAAGAAAATCGCATCTTGATGTGGTGACGCCACGACAATCAAACTGGAATATTTCTTTTTTTTTAAAGAAAATGTCATACAAGACATGCTATATTGCTATCTTATTTACTTCAAATAAGTAAAAGAAAATAATCAAATCTTATTTAAATTCTAAGAAAAGTAGTTAAAAATGAGCAATTCAAATCAAAACGTGAAACCCTTAATTGCAATGTGGAATACATCAAGGACCCAGTCATGGCCTAAAATAGGAGCTGAAATTTCATGAAACAAATAAGTCGATATCCTCCGACTTCTAGGATCACAAAAGGCATTGGATATTAAATATTTGGGTAAATTACAATTAGGCCCCCGCAACATTTGGGTAATTACACCTAGACTCCTTCAACATTTGAAATTTACAAATACCTCCCTTATTTTGAAATGTTGCTAACTCCCAACCCCCTTCCATTAATTTTCTGTTAGGCTTTTGTTAGAATTTTAAAAAATAATTTAATATTCCAATTTTACCCTTCTGTTAACATTTCCATATATTAATATATACAAATATATACGTGTATATATACACCAATCGCCGGCCAAACAGTCCCCCACCTTCACCGCTTCTTCCGCCTAAGAAGACCACAATTGCGAACGTCAAGCAGTCACTGGTGGCAAGGCCCACTAGTTCTGAATCTAAATCGCCACCCACATTCACCACCAGGCAGTGGCAAATCCAGCACCATCGCCAGCGGCACCTCCGACGGTCCTTACGACTTAATCATCCGAACTGTCCTGTGCACCATTCGCCGTCTCCTCCGAGTTGTGAACAAACGAAGAATGTCAAGGGACTAAAAGTGGGTGGGAGGAAGAGGATAAAGGACCCCACTTGCAATTTCCATCATCTTCCTCATCAATTTCCCCATGTTCTCTCTTGCGCAATTGGACTCTCTCTCTTTCTCTTCTCCCCCCTTTTCTCTGTCGTTACTCCCTTCGGCTCTATTTTTTTTCTTTAATGCCACTGGTCAAATCTTTTCACTTTGTTGGGTGCACCTAATTTTGCTTCAGTCCCATCTCGTTGCTTCACAATAATAATATCTACAGCACCACTGGATGGATGGAAAGGGGCAGAAACTGTATAAACCCCTATGGTGATGTAGCTGTGGATCCTCCCCAATAAACAAAAAACAAATTCATATATCTAACCAGATCCAAATTCAAATAAAAGACAATAGGCAATGCCTTTATCGAGAGGGCAAATCCAACTCGAAAATTACAAAGTTAGAAGCAACCCACATACGGAAAAATAAACAAAAGGTGATCCGCCAGGAGATCAGGTGAAAGAAGAGTTGTTTTCAAAAGCATATATATGTAGAACAATTGAAACATTCCAAAGAAAATAACCCGGTATTAAATATAAATGATTAAAGAAGTAAAAAAATAATTTTGAGGTAATGGAGAGAAGCATTCCAGTTTTGAAGAGTAATGGCCAACATTTTTCTCAGGCAGGAGGAAAGGCCTGAGAGAGAGAAACAAGCCCTAAGGCATGAACTTTAGCAAGAATCGAGGCTAAATCCTTTTGGACAGCAATTAGAATATTGTGAAAAACAAATAAAGCCTTGGCAGTTTAAGATTGGAGATCAGGAGAACAAGAAGAAGATTGAATAGAACCTGTAATGCTTAGGGTTTGTGTGAAGTTGGGATTGGCGATGGTTCGAAGCAAAAGCAAGGGTTGAAGCCGCCACCGACAAGACACCCAAACCGTGAATTGGATCCATAAAATATATTTAAATTAATTACTTTAATGTTATAAAATATTTATTTTTAATAATAATTAATTTTAATAAATTATTGAGAAGGGAAAGCTTAGAGAGAGAGAGCAAGCCGTGCGCTGAGAGAAACGTTAGGGGCATAATTGTCTTTACAATAAAATATTAACAGAGTGAGCAGCAAAACTAACGGAGAAGGGTCAAGGGTTAGTAACATTTCAAAATAAGGGGATATTTGTCAATTTTAAATGTCGAGGGGGTCTAGATGTAATTACCTAAATGTTGAGGGGATCTAGGTGTAATTTAGCCTAAATATTTTATCAACATTGCGATGCATCCAAAGATCACAGTCATATTAAACTAGTTGAGAGCAGTAGCCACAACAATGAAATAGTTTACCTAGATTCTCACCGAGCAAAGCATGATGAAGTCAATGTTAACTGACCTCATATAAACAAATTTTCCCCACATATAATCAATGCATCATCTAGAGTTATGTGAAAACATATCAATGTCCACTCACAAAGAAATAAAGAACAAAAAACAGTTAACCATAAACTAGTAAATCCATCTAACGCCAGTCTCCAAACGTGATAACAACAAACACCTATACATACGAATGTTTCATTAATTATCACTAGATTATTGTGAAAATAAATGACAATTTACCACAAGAAGTAACTTAATGGCGTCTAGATCTGCAATGAAAGATAAAAAAACAATTTCAAAACAATAATTTACAAAATATAGTTGGTGTGTACCGTATAAGTTGAAGCACCATCTCCATGAAAGACAAAGCCCCCATCAATGGACCTGATATCATAGACACCGATACAAAGCCCCAATTTTGCAATAACCTTCATGAGGGGGAAAATAAATCATATCAACAATGACTAATTACTTCCACACAAAACATAAGGGCCAAAGAACGCAAAGACAGAATAAATAAATATATATAATATGCATATATGCATTGAAAGTCATCAAATAAAATAAAAACTGCAATGTAAAGTGACCTTATCTAAGAAGAGACCCTCAAGCTCTCCTTTAATTGCATCCTGGAGAGGGAGATCGAGGAGGTGAGGGTGGCAATCGGAGGGTATGCTCAATTTCACTCAAGAAGAACATATTGGCCCTAATTAAAATTTGAATTTAAAAAAAAAATGAGATTCAATTGAGAGAGGAAAAATAAGATTATTGGTTATATATTGCAATATCCACACTCAAAAACAATAAAGTAAAAGATATATCAAACCAAGAAATAACACGACTAAGACAACACTAAGAAGGCAACTACAAGTAAAAGATAAAAGGTAATTTGCAACTTAAAAATATAACTTCAAATTACGTTATAATCACATTCATAATAGCAAAAACCTAACCAAATAAGTGCTCCAAACTGACATGGTGAACCTTTTCAACTAACTTGTTAATCAGTCCCCTCCGCAAGCACATCTAGCTAGATATTGCATTTTGCTCAGGAATTTACAATGATTTTTATTTTGTTCTTCCTGAACTTCAAATTCTATTTAGAAATATAGTGTGCAAAATTTTCTAGTAAAAAAGCCCATTATTCTACAATTTCAGCCATCACATTTTCAGGCTTGAAAATTTAGGCCACAAATCTTACAATATCATGCATATGCCTATTTGAAAACTTACATTGAGTATTTACAGATAAAAATGCTTCCACACACCTTACATTATCTGGGAAGAGTGGTGCCTATCCTCACTGTCACCCCCAAATCCTACAGTCAGCCGAGATAGCCTCTAAACTAGGGCAGGTGATGAAAAGTTGGAGTTGACGTTGTTTTACCTTTTTCTTAATCCTAATTTAACAACGACTCAAAATTCCATTGACTATCAGAGTTTTGTGAACTTTAAAAACACTACCCTATCCTCTCCATCATTATATTCCTAAGTTCTGTTCTTCCAATCCTGTTTCATAATTTCACTTAGTATTCAAACTCTAAAACCATTAGGGTCTACTGACCATGCAAAGAACAGAAATATTACAGTAGCATCTATGGAAGAAGTATCATTATTTCCATATTGTTGTTCAAATATTAAGCAATTTGTGCAGCAGGCATATAGAGGGCCATTGCTTCTTGGTTTATTAAGTTGGGCGAAAATAAGGTTGGTAAGAGAAGTGCAGCACAGAGAGTTTCATGGTTTATGCAACCTAATTCCTACCACCAAACTAAGCTTTTGAAGTTCAAATATCATAGAAAGAAGAGAAACCCACAAAGCAAAACAGCCAGCGAACAAGAAACTTCACTTAATTCGGTGGTTTCCGCATCGAAAAATGAATGAGATTAAAAAGGTAAGACAGATATAGAAATTGGTGTACGGTGTACCTGAGAAAGAAGAAACCGGAGATAGAAGAAGGGACGAAAGGGCTGGAGACCAATGAAGCAACCCAGAACGATGTGAGGGGTGGCGGTGGACTGTGCGGCCTGTGCCGATGCAAGGAGACGGAAGCCGGGGGGCTGCAGTAGCCCGATTACCGCTGCCGCAGCAGTTAATAAAAACGGCGACGTTTTGCTAAAAACGACGTAGTCTCGGTAAGAAAAAACAAATGAAACCCTAGTGCACTTGTAAAGCGCGAGCGCCCAAAAAAAAAAAAAAAAAAGGAAAAGAAAAAATCTTGGACGGTAGAGTCGAAAAAAAAAAAAAGAAAGAAACTGAAAGGTGTGTTTGGTGATTAAAAAATTAACTTTTTTTTGCGAGGAGAAGTCACTAATTTAGTAAAAAGTTAATTATTTTATTTTATATATAAATTTATTTTATATTTTTTAAAATAAATTTTGAAAACTCAAATAATTAAATACGTTTTGAACTGTTTTTCTTATTTTAAAAAACACAAAATGAAAAATGAACTCAAAATAAGTATACCAAACTACATTTAACTTTTTAGAAATTAGTTTTTTTATTTTTTTGTTAATTTAACATTTTTTACGGCAGCAGTTAATAAAAAGGGCAACATTTTGCCAAAAACGACGAAGTTTTGGTAACAAAAAAAAAACAATGAAATGGTCGTGTGTAAAGCGTTAGCAGAAAAAAAAAATCTGGGACAGCATAGCGCAAAAAAAAATAAGGAAATTGGAGAGTGGTTTGGTGATTAAAAAATTAATTTTTTTTTATAAAAAGTGACTAATTTAGCAAAAAGTTAATTTTTTATTTATTTGATTAAAATTAGATTTACACTGAATTTGAAAAGCAAAAAAACTAGCTTTTTTTTTTTGTAATTAGTTACTACCTAACTGCTAAAAAACTATTTTTTATTTAAAAAGAAAAAAAAATTAAGGTAGCATTTGATTTACTTTTCTATTTTCCTCCTTTTATTTTCTATTTTTTATTTTATCTGTTTATATTTTGAAATTTTTAAAACATGAAAAACATAAAACACATATAGTTTAACATTTTTTGTTTTTCGTATTTGAGATTTTTCTTATTTTGCGTTAAAAATACTCAAAATGACTTTCTATCATTTTTATTTTATGTGCAATTTATTTTTTATTTTTTAAAATAAATTTTGAAAACACAAGTAACCAAATACATTTTAAATTATTTTTCTTATTTAAAAAAATAAAAAATAAACTCAAAAAAAATTAGACATTGAAGGATAAAAATATTAAATTAATAAAAAATAAAAAACTAACTACTAAAAAGTTAAGTTCAAAAATTTAAATATTGACGTGTAAAAATGTTAAATTAACAAAAAAAAATAAAAAAAATTAATTTCTAAAAAGTTAAGTGTAGTTTAGTATACTTGTTTTGAGTTCATTTTTCATTTTATACTTTTTAAAATAAGAAAAACAGTTCAAAACGCATTTAATTATTTGAGTTTTTAAAATTTATTTTAAAAATAGAAAATAAATTTACATATAAAATAAAAAAATTAACTTTTTGCTAAACTAGTGACTTTTCATTAAAAAAATTATTTTTTTAATCACCAAACACACTTTTCAGTTTCTTTCTTTTTTTTTTCCGGCTCTACCGTCCAAGATTTTTTATTTTCCTTTTTTTTTTTTTTTGGCGCTTGCGATTTACAAGTGCACTACGGTTTGATTTGTTTTTCTCACCGAAACTACGTCGTTTTTAGCAAAACGTCGCTGTTTTTTATTAACTGCTGCGACAGCAGTAATCGGGTTACTGCAGGCCCCCGCTTCCTTGAGAGATAGCCTCGCCCCATGGAAGCGAGGGGGCTGCAGTAGCCCGATTACTGCTGCCGCAAGCAGTTAATAAAAATGGTGATGTTTTACTAAAAATGACGTAGTTTCGATAAGAAAAAACAAATCAAACCGTATTGTACTTGTAAAGCGCAAGTGTCAAAAAAAAAAGGAAAAGAAAAAATCTTGGACGGTAGAGTCGGAAAAAAAAAAACAAAAAGAATGAAACTGAAAAGTGTGTTTGGTGATTAAAAAATTAATTTTTATTATGAAAGTCACTAATTTAGCAAAAAGTTAATTTTTTTATTTTATATGTAATTTATTTTCTTTTTTTTTTAAAACAAATTTTAAAAACTCAAATAACTAAATGCGTTTTGAACTATTTTTCTTATTTTAAAAAGCACAAAATAAAAAATGAACTCAAAACAAGTATACTAAACTACACTTAACTTTTTAGAAATTAATTTTTTTATTTTTTTGTTAATTTAACATTTTTACACGTCAATATTTAAATTTTGAACTTAACTTTTTAGTTGTTAGTTTTTTTTTATTTTTTATTAATTTAATATTTTTATCCTTCAATGTATAAATTTTTTTAGTTTATTTTTTACTTTTTTTAAATAAGAAAAACAACTTAAAATGTATTTTGTTACTTGTGTTTTTAAAATTTATTTTAAAATAAAAATAAATTTACACATAAAATAAAAATGATAGAAAGTCATTTTGAGTTTTTTTAACGCAAAATAAGAAAAATCTCAAATACGAAAAACTAAAAAATGTTAAATTATATTGTTTTATGTTTTTCATGTTTTGAAATTTTCAAAACATAGAACAGATAAAATAAAAAATAGAAAATAAAAGGAGAAAAATAGAAAAGTCAAATCAAATACTACCTTAGTTTTTTTTTTTAATAAAAATAAATTTTTTAGCAGTTAGGTAGTAACTAATTACAAAAAGAAAAAGCTAGTTTTTTTGCTTTTCAAACTCAGTCTAAATCTAATTTTACCAAATAAATAAAAAATTAACTTTTTACTAAATTAGTCACTTTTTATAAAAAAAAAAATTAAATTTTTAATCACCAAACACACTTTCAATTTCCTTTTTTTTTTTTTGCGCTATCTGTCCCAGATTTTTTTTCCGCTTACTGCTTTCACACAAGACCGTTTCATTTGTTTTTTTGTTACCAAAACTTCGTCCTTTTTGGCAAATGTTGCCGTTTTTATTTAACTGTTGCCGTAAAAATGTTAAATTAACCAAAAAAAATAAAAAAAAACTAATTTCTAAAAAGTTAAATGTAGTTTGATATACTTGTTTTGAGTTCATTTTCATTTTGTGCTTTTTAAAAATAAAAAAAACAATTCAAACTGCATTTAGTTATTTGAGTTTTCAAATTTTGTTTTAAAAAATAGAAAATAAATTTACATATAAAATAAAAAAATTAACTTCTTACTAAATAGTGACTTTTCACAAAAAAAATTAATTTTTTAATCACCAAACACACTTTTCAGTTTCTTTCCTTTTTTTTTTTTTTGTGCTCTACCGTCCAAGATTTTTTCTTTTCTTTTTTTTTTTTGGCGCTCGCGCTTGACAAATGCACTACGATTTCATTTGTTTTTTCTTACCAAGACTACGTCGTTTTTAGCAAAACGTCGCCGTTTTATTAACTGCTACGACAGCAGTAATCGGGCTATTGCAGCCCCCCCCACTTCCAGCCAACCCAGACGCGGGGGGCAGTAGTACGAGTTACTGCTACTGCAGCAGTAGCCCAAAACGGGCGCGTTTTGGCAAAAACGGTGGCGTTTTGACAAATCAGAAAAAACAAAAGAAAGCCAGTGAAACGCAAAAAAAAAAAAAAAAAAAAAAAAAAAAAAAATTAAGACTGTAGAGCGCAAAAAATAAATAAATAAAGTGTGTTCGGTAATTAAAAATACTAATTTTTTATAAAAAGTCACAAATTCAATAAAAAGTTAATTTTTTATTTTGTGTTTTCTCAAAACATAAAAAACAGAAAATACTTTGATTATAATATTTTCTATTTTTCGTATTTTAAAATTTTTCTTATTTTGCATTAAAAACGTTCAAAATAACTTTTTGTCATTTTTTATTTTATGTGTAAATTCATTTTTTATTTTCTAAAACAGATTTTGAAAATACAAGTAACCAAACAGAGAGTGTGTAAAGTACAAAAAAAAAATCTAGGGCGGTAGAGTACAAAAGAAATAAAAAAAAAAGCTTAAAACGCATTTTGTATTTTTTTAAAATAAGGAAAACAGTTCAAAACACATTTGGTTACTTGTATTTTCAAAATCTATTTTAAAAAATAGAAAATAAATTTACACATAAAATGAAAAAAAAAACAAAAATTCATTTTGAGCGTTTTTAATGTAAAATCGGAAAAATCTCAAATACGAAAAAAAATATTAAACTAAATTTGTTTTATGTTTTTCATGTTTGAGATTTTCAAAACATAAACACAAAAAGAGATTTGTATTTTTAATTACCGAACACATTATTTATTTATATATATATATTTTTGCGCTCTATGGTCTTAAATTTTTTTTTTTTTTTTTTTTTTGCATTTTGCTGGCTTTTTTTTTATTTTTCTAATTTATCAAATCACCACCGTTTTTACCAAAACACGCTCGTTTTGGGTTATTGCTGCAATAGCAGTAACCGGTGTACTGCTGCCCCCGCGTCCCAAGGAGACCCTCTCCTAGAAACGGAAAAGGGTTCCTCAGGCTGCGTTTGGGCCGCCAAATTCCTTATGGTTGGGTGTTTTGTTGCTTCTATTAAAAAAAATTAACCACAGGTAAAAACCCTATTATAAGGGTGGAATGGTAAAAACCCTATTATAAGGGTGGAATGGTTTTAGTACCAACTAATTTTTTCTATTGTACTTCATTTAATTTTAACTGCTTAAATTAACGCGCGATAGAATTAAAATTATTAGATTAAAAATAAGTGATTTTGTAGAGAAAT
The DNA here is from genome assembly GCA_019916065.1 of Vitellaria paradoxa. Lineage (NCBI taxonomy): Eukaryota > Viridiplantae > Streptophyta > Magnoliopsida > Ericales > Sapotaceae > Vitellaria > Vitellaria paradoxa. Next base: position 63,107,430 of record CM034234.1, on the reverse strand, counting down.
CTTGTGCCGTTATAATGATTTTTAAATAAAAATAATAGTCGACCACACTTACCAAAATAGTCGTCCTTTGGAAAGAAAATTCAAACTTTTAATTAATACGAAGAATTTTGTTAATATTTATGATAAAAAAATTACCACCTTTGCTCAATTTGTTGTTCAATGCGTACTCCATTGACACAAAAATAAAAATCAGTGATTTTGGATCAAAACTACGAGTGAAGTATGATTTTTATTTAACAAATAAGAATTAAGAATCGCTTGTCAAAAACTGTTGTCAACAATAAAGGTTACGTTTGATTTGGTGAAAATTTTTAAAAATTATTTACTTTTTGTCTCACTGCACGAATTACGAATCTATAACTTATTTCGCTCTATCTTATTTTTATCACTCTAAATACACTCAAATTTTGACTTTAAATAGCTTTACTCATATAAGTGGCAAAAAATACAATCAATATAAAAAAAATTAATTAGTGTAATCAAAATTTACTAGTTAATGCGACAAGATTTAAGTCCAAACGTAACAGAATTTACAACATTTTTTTGACTTTGTTAACAACTAATATCGAGTGTATTTTGAGTAACAAAAAGTGAGATAAAATGAAATAAGTAGTAGATTCGTAATTCGTGCAGTGAAATAAAAAGTGAATAACTTTTATAATTTTTTAGTATTTTTTACTATTTTTTAGAATTTTTTTATCACTCAAAACAGAACTATCATCTGCTTATCATTAGATGTGGCCAAAATTACTATTATATGCTACTAATTTTATATCAATTGTGAATGAGGTTTTGTTTAGATTCATTAGTAGTCTTTTTTCGTTTTATATAATTTTTTTTACAAAAATTTGATTATTTTAGAAGTTATAACTTTTAAGTATATTAATTACATTTGTAAAAAAATTAAAAAATTTATATTCATTTAGATTAAAAGTAAAAAACAATTAATTTTTTTATTTTTTTTAGATAAACGGATAATTTTTAATTAAATGAATGATAATTTTTTAATTTTTTGTAAATATGATTAATATGTCTAAAATTTATAACTAAAATCAAATTTTTGTAAAAATAAAAGTTATATAAAATGAAAAAAATTATTAGAAAGGCTTTCTAAGTTTTTTTTTTTTTTAATCCAAACTAACCCAAAAATTAACCTAAAAAATAAACCCTTAAAATGATGGGTAAGTTTTAAATTTACCACAACTTCGAAATTGATGCGCGAAGAATGATCCAGAGCCCCTCGTTTCGTCGTCTGTGCCGAAGGAGGAGGGGGCTCAAGTCGACCCCCAACTGCAGTCGTGAGCTGGGGACGATAGGTTTGTTTGGTTGATAAAAATTAATTAAAAAATATAATAAAAATAAAAAATGTGATATAAAAGTGATATGTAAAAAAATTTAATAAAAAAAAATATAAAAAATTAGTTAAAATTAATGAATTTTAGTGAATTTTGATGCCCTAAACGTAGGGGTAGAATCGAGTCGAGCTGGATTAAGCCGAGTTTTAACATGCTCGAGCTCGACTCGAGCTTTTTACACTGAGATCGAGCTCGATTCGAGCTCTTATATAGATTTGAGCTCGGCTCAATAAAGAAGAATTTAGACTCGACTCAGCTTGCGAATAGCTCGATTAAACAAAAATGACGTCGTTTTGATTTAAAATATAATATATTTAAAAAACTATAATAAAAATATTATTAAAATATATATATATTGTTCTAACCGAGCCTGCTCGCGAGTTTTCAAACCAAACTTCTCTAGGTTCGAACTCGAATTCAAAACGAACCAAAAACTAAGCTCGGTTTGAACTCGTTTAACTCACGAATCGAGCTCGAGTCGAGCTTGAGTCGAGTTGAGCTCGAATAGTTCGCGAGCAGCTCGATTCGTTTCTACCCTTACCTAAACAAGGTCAACGTTGTTTGATGGTTATTGTAGCATGGACTTATTGTATTATCTAAAAATAAATAAGTAAATATATAAATAATTAAATTTTTATTTAATTAAATTAAAAATAAAAAATATCTTTACTAGGGGCTTTTGGTAGCAAATTTGTTAACAAAAAATAACAACTTTTAATGTTCAAGTGTTTGGCAAACCACTAATTTTGCCACTTCCCTGCTCTATCATAGTAACTTCTTAACTTAAAAAAAGTTACCAAAAAATATTAAAAATTGATAAAAATTAATAAAAGTTACCAAAAATTATTAAAAAAAATGCAAAAAGCAAACTCTCAAAATTTGTAAAAGGTTGCTAAAAATTGGTCAAAATTGCTATCTACTTCACCAAACATACAAAAAATTACAACTAGTAACTTTTGACAAAAAAAATCAGAAGTTATTAAAAATTTGCCTCCAAACGCCCTTATGTTTATTAAAAATATAAATATAAATAAATTTTATTTTAATTTTTAACATATTCTCTTGTATCAAATTAAGTTTGGCTATTTTTGTCAAAATTTGTAAAGATTTATTTATGAATAATATTATATAGAAGAATATAAGAACAGAAATTTATAATTTCACTTTAACCACGTTTGGATGATAAAAAAAATACGAACTTTTGGTATTTTAAGTTTTATAAAATATTATCAATAATTTTATGTGGTAGGGTACCAAAACATCATTTTTATCTAATTCAAAAGTTACTAAATTTTTTTATTGAACGCACAAAAAGTTACTAAAAATTACCAAAAAAATTGTATTTATTTTACCAGACACTTAAAAGTTGTCAAAAGTTACTTAATCATATTAAAAATATTTTTATTTTATTTAATTTTTAATTTAATCAAATAAATATTAATTATTTTTATTTATAAACTTCTCTTATTCTCAAACAACTTACAATTTTGACAAACATACTTAAACTTAGTTTGGTACAATAGAATATGTTAAAGATTAAAATAAAATTTATTTATATTTATATTTTTAATAAGCATGATAAAAATATTTTTTATTTATTTTATTTTTTTAATTTAATTAAATATAAAATAGTTACTTTTATTTATAAACTTTCTTTATTTTTAAATAATGCAATCAGTCCTCCAACAATAACCATCAAGCGATGTCGTTTCACGCAGCTGCAGTCGATGCAGCCGAGAAATCGACTTCAGCCCCCTTCCAAGATTCCAAATAACTCTAGTGGAATAATAAAAGATTAAAATTTATTTACATTTTAGTGATATGTAATTTTTAATATTTTGTATTAATTGTATTTTTATTAAATTTATTAAATTTTTATTTTATTTTAAAATTATTTTTAATTAAATTAAATTAAAACTATTAAAATAAATATAAACAAATCTCAACTCTATATTTTTTACCTCAGCCCAAACGGTGAATTTTTTCACCTGAGCACGTGTAACCCCCCTTGGGAGCCAAAGCGGCCGCCTATACCAATTGCGGGCTACTTCCAACTCGGACAAAGGTGATGCACGGGCTAAGACCCTCGTTGACCTGGGCAACATCCAGCCGTCGAGTTCAGCGGGGACCACGTGGCATGCGCAGATGTGGGACCCTTTCATGCACTCATCTTCATCACCGGCGTGACACGTTATTGGATTAATTAACTATGTAATAATTGTGTTAATTAAGGCCAACTCTGGCGGGCGGCTGCTTGGGCTATTCGTTTGTGACGAATTTGCCCTCGTGGTTTTGTTTGGAGAATTCCTTTTGGGCACCGGACCTACCCCGTATCCATTCCTTTTCCCCCACTTAAAAAAAATTTTCTCCCATATTTTTTCACACCAAAAACTCTAATTTTTTTAATTAGTTTCTGTTTTTATCAATTTTCCTTAGACTATTTAAAAAAATACTAAATACTCAGGATTCATTTGATTTATTTTTTATTTTTTATTTTTATTTTCTATTTTAAATTTATTTTTTATTTTATACTTTTAAAATAAAGAAAATAGGTTAAAATTAATTTATTTACTTGTGTTTTTAAAATTTATTTTTAAAAATTAAAATTATTTTACATATGAAATAAAAAATAACAAAAAATCGTTTTGAGAATTTTTAACAAAAAATAAGAAAAATCTCAAAATAAAGAAAATAAAGTATTTTTATTTTTTCGTTTTAAAAATTTTAACACATAAAATAAAAATAAAAAACAGAAAACGACAAATAAACCTGGTGCCACCTAAACAATCTAAAATTTGGTCTACTTTTCATTTTTATACCAAAATTGGACATTTCAAATAGGCACTCGGCCCCGTTGATCACTTGATCATAACTTAAATTTAGTATGAGAAAAAAAAATTAATTTTTATTTTTTTGTTAACTTAATATTTTTATAATTTAAAAAAAGTTAAAATATAAAAAATAAATTTAATTATTAAAAAAATAAAAAATTAAATAACTAAATACTGAAGTTTTAGGGCTCGTTTGGAGTCCCAAAAGATTTCCAAAAAAATCAAAAAATTTCAAAAGTTTTCAAATATCTCCAATCACATTTTGTCACTTATCATTTTTACATCACATTAATTCCATCCTTTGGTTTTTTTTTTATTTTTTTTGGGACTCCAAACGTCTCCTGAGTTACACTTTCCAAACGAAACTTTATTATAGAACGAGAAGTTGACATTTCTTATCTCATTGTCGGGCACTGATGTTTCAACTCTTTTTCTCCTAGCATTCAGTAAAGTTGACGCGAGGAGCCATTACTTTTTCTTCGCAACAAAAACAAGGAGTGGTTTGGGGGAAGTTTCAGTTGCGGCTTTATATATATATATATATATATATTCTATCAAAATTTATTATTATCATTATTATTATTGTTGTTGTTAAACATGTTATTTACTTGTATAAAAAATAATTAAAAATAAAAAACCATGTACAGTTTTTTCTTTCGTATATGAATTTTTTAAATTATTTTTTTTTAATGAACATGAATTACATAACTAAAAGTTGCTAAACGAAACATGTAAGATGAAAAAAATCAAAACAAATTCTTCCCGGACCATCCCAAGCAGCTTTCTTAACTTTTTTTCTTTTTTTCATAATAGGGTGATTTGTAAAGGCCATTTTTTTTTTTTTTTGTGGGTAATTGATTTGTAAAGGCCATTGGTGTTACAAGTCTAATATTATTAAGATGCTAACTTAACATCCCTTTTTTATGGAGAGAAATGGGAAGAAAATAAGAGAAAAGAAGAGATTTTTAATTTGAACTCTTGTTTGTGAGTTTTTTTTTAAAAGAAAATAAAAGAAATGGAAAAAAAAAAAAAGAGAGTGGTTAGTTTTTAAAATTTTCATCATTTGAAAAGTGAAAAAAAATTGAGAGTAAAGAAAAGTTGTTTAATAAAACTTTTAAAATTATACTTTTGTCCATAAAATAAAGAGTAAGAAAAAAATAACAAACATGTCCTAATATAAATTAAACTTTTTAACTTCATCATTTTAGTAGACTTCATCCCTTTTTAAGTTTCATAACTTAGATAATTTTTTTTCCCAATAACGTTCTATTTTGTTCGTCTTCTCTCTCTCTCTCTCTCTCTTTCTCTCTCTGGGTTCAATCACTTTTCAAGACCTTGTTGTTTTTTTTTTTCAAAATTATTAGTATCAAACTTGAGTTTTGTACGTAATTAAGAATGAGCTTTTACTATAGCGATAAATTGAGGTAAATTAATTTCCTAATTTATTATTATTATTATTTAGTTAGATAAAATCATGTTTACATTTATTTCAAGATGGATCTATTTAGTTCTATTTGATGTGTTGATACTTTATTTCCTAATAATATAAAAAGTTTTATTTATTGATAATATAAAGGTATACCAGTAAAATATTAACTTTTCATTTCTTCACAACTCACAAATAAGAAAAAATAAAATAATTATATTTTCTTTCACAAATTCTTAAATAAATGGAAAGAAAACTATGATTATTTCTCTTATTTTCTCTTCTCTCCTAATTAATATTTTTTTCTTTCTTTTTTTTCTCTTCTAAACTCACAAATAGAGCATAACACTCTAACATAATATAAAAAAAAAATTACAGAATCCATTAAATAACCATATTACTTTATTCTTAGTTTTTATTTCCCCTCAACCTTAATATTGAAAACTTTAATTTAGACTTTTTATGAATATATGATATGTTCAAGATATTTAAGGACAATAAATTCGTTCAAAATTAGGCTAAAAAATAGATCCCCAAAAATTTTTGGATTGCGTTGCTCACCAAGATAAAATTCCCAAATAGTTTTCCAACAAGAAAACTTGTCACAATACAGTGCCCTTGTTTTTTTTTTTTTTTTAGCAAAACCAATGATCTTTTCAACAAGTGCTCTATTGCGATACTGGCTCTGTTTAGAGTAAGAAAAAATAAAATAAGTTGAGATAAAATGTGATTTAAAATTAATTTTGACGTCATTTTTTTTTTTGAAAAGTTACAAACCGTGGGAACTGTTTCTCAAAACCGTTCCCACGGTTTCAAAAAATTCACAAAAAATAGCGATAATGGTATTCGTTTAAAAGCTTTCTACAAGAAGAATATGATTGTATAAAAAATTTACACATTCGATTAACCTACTTTCAGATTTTTTTTATTTTTTTAGCAAAATATTAAAATTTTTTGAAATTAGTGATGACGGAAAAATTAAAGATAGAGGTGTTGTTAGAGATTTATAGAGTTTTTTGGAGTTTTATCTTACTCCAAACAGGGCCACCATGTTCTTTGTAGTACCCAACGACCCAGCGATTATCCAGCAAGGTTTATCTACATCCAAACACCTCTCAACTTTTGACAGCGAGACCCAGTAGCTCATTAAGAGCTACTATATTGTTGTATCATATTACAGGGATTGCATTCTTCAACCTTTTTTTTTTTTTTTCTTTTTTAATTCTTACGAACCAATGTGAATATAAACAAACAGATATCTAAGTGAAGTGGGTTTTTGAAGTGAAAACGAGAATGAAAAACAATTCTAATAGAAATTCTAAGGAAACAATTCCAAAAATCTAGACTATTAATAATATTATTATGGCATCATAGAATAAAATTATATATTTTTAGTTTTGAACTAATCAAATTGCAAAACTTAATGACATGCGTTATTTTTTTATTCTAAAATTTAAAATTTTAGAAATCTTGAATATAGACCATATAATGTTTTGCTGTTTATGTATATAATATATTTTTAAATTTAAATAAATTTATTTTGATATTTTTTATTTTTAAAATTATTAAAAAACTTTTATGTTTGATAAACAAATAAATATCAATGCTAATAAATAATTTCGTATGAACGTTATGAAGTAAAATGCCAATGGTTTTGAAAAAAAGAAAAAATTGATACTGAATATGGACATTAATTTTATTGATATTTTTATTCTTCTCAAAATGATATAGAAATTTAAAATTGGAAAAAAGAAAAAAAAATGCATAAATGGAAGATTCTATAGCGACTTGTTTATTTTAAAAAACGTAAAAAATTATTAATATTTGCATTTGCTTATAACAACTTGAGAGTTAAGAATTCAATAACACTATTACATCAATTCAGGAGTCAATTGTATGGTACATATGTATCTTTATGTTTAGTAATTAAAAAATTTAGAAAAAATGAATTAATTCTTCGAAACTCAAAGGTTACCTAACCAACAAATATAATATATTTAATAGATATATTTTAAATAGGATGCAATAACTTGAAATATAATAGAAAATTATTTTAAAGACTATAAAATAAATATTTTATCCTTTTATTTTAAAAAATAATATAAAAAATTATTTTCCTCTATTTTCAACTTTATTAAATAAAAAATACAATATGTGATCTCGTCTTCTTTACAATTTTTTGTTATTTCCTTATAATTTTAATATTTATATATATTCTTTACAAATAGTTCATAAATATATATATTTTTTAAATGTGTAACGGGGAACAAGCATTCTCTCTTCCACATGACTCTTTTAAGAGTAGAATAAAGATAAAATGATTATTTTTTTTCAAATTATTATACCTATTAATTTTAAATAAGTGTAACAAATTATGTAAATAATAATAGTGTAAAGATGACCAGGGGCAGATGTATATAGGGGTAAGGAGGTCAATTGATTTCACTAAAAGTAAAATTTATACAGAAAATAGTATAATTTTTTGGGTATTTTTGTACTTTTATCTTTATAAAATATATTATTCAAAACATATTATGTCAATATTTCAAACAATTTATAAATTTTACCCTTATTTTTATATCAGATACACTATCTTTGCTTATCAAATTGGTCCTAGCATAACAAAATTCTAAATTCATTACTGAAAATAATCATCTCATTATTCATACTAAATTGGGTAAGTATTTAACATAAATGAAATACATGTAGATACTACTGTGATGCAATGTCTCTTGAGACGAAAAAGAACAAGCATAAAATATATATATATAATTAGAGAATGTTGAGTTTATATGATTAACTATAAATTTAGGTTTGGTTCAAGAAGAAAAGTAGTTGCCTTATTTTTTAGTTAGTTTTAGTTAATTAGTAGCTGACTAAAAAATAGGCCAACTATTTTTATGTTTGAGAATGAAAAAAAAAAAAGATGACTATTTTTAGGTGAATTTTTAATTTTAGTTAATTTAATAATTTTGAAAAAATATTAAAATGTAAGAGGACAAATTTAATTATTATACAAATTAACAAATAAGTCAATTAACTATAAGTCAATTAACTTCTTGAATCTTGAAGGATGCCTTAATTACAAATCAACTTGTTTTAAATCAAATGGAAGCTTAATTCTTTTTTATTTATTTGTACTTTTAATTTTTCTTCAGTAATTAAAATAAAAAGCTCCGTGTTTCTTTGCATACATATTGAGATGCAAGATGGATAATCCCAATTCTCAATCATTCATCTTCCAAAAGGAGAACGAAAACAAAACTACATGTCCAACAGATTTATAATCACCTCCACTAGGTTTCAAGTACAAGGCAAAAAGATTTCCCAAAAGGGGAATGGGACACCACTGTCATTATCTGAAACTACGGAGGCCATTTCTGTCCAGATGTACCAACTTGCTCTTCCCCAAACTTAAACAAAGTAATTAATTAATTTATTAATGTATTTTTCCTTAGCAGAGACAGATGGCGACATTGGCGTAAGCTATAAAAAAAATAAAAAATAAAAATTTGCATAAAAAAATTCATAGGACACATTTCTCAAGCACTCACTCTCTCTCTCTCTCTGTCTCTCTCTCTCTCTAAATCTATCAAGCACTGACCTCTCTGCACGGACCAAACGGATTGATGGGTTTGAATTCGGAATCAAGGCACGGGTTTTAGGGTTTCAATTCACTGCTCGCAATTTCACAGAAAAGTAAGTTTCTTTTGCTTTGAATTCTTCTCTCAATGCGTAATTTTAGGGTTGCGACACGCTTTTTTACCTTGAATTTGGATGTTCTTTTGTTCTCATGCTATATTCTAGGGAAAGCTTCGGTTTAAGCTCTGTTTGGTTGCTTGGAAAAGGGGTTGTCAGAAGAAAATAATAAAAATCAAAATTTTTGGTGTTAATTTCTTTTTTTCTTTTTTTTTTTTCCATTGTAATGAGATGAGAACTGCTGAACGACTTGAGTCTACCGCAATTGCGTAATTCGGAATTCTAATTTTGTTTTGTTCACACACACACACTCTCTCTCTCTTTCTTCTTCTTGCCAGTTTTTCCTAGTAACTAAGTGTTGGGTTTACCTACCGTAAGCTTCCTTTTGTAGCTTTGGAGTTTTCTTTATTGGGTAATTCGTTTTGCCAAATTATATCCTTGTTAAAATGGTATTGAATCGAACTGTTGACATAGTGCACGAGCGAGGTGGGTGTGATTTTTAGCTTTGGATTTTACTCATTTTCTAGTTGTGGATTTGCTCATTTACTTTTTGATACTTTTCAAAATCATCTCTTGCCATTTCTCTATGATAATTGTATATTTGGTAATTTTATGTGTTTAGTTTGCATGATTTCCTGTGGTTTTTTTTTCCCCTAACCTTGTCTTCCCTTTCTCCAAAGGTTATTTATTTATTTATTTTTTGGTGTTTTTCTTGGACGATGGCATGATTTTGAGTTTTTTAAAAATTTATTATTTTTATTATTTGCATTATGGTTAATAGAATAATTCTCGAGACCTTGTGAAGATTTGTTTCTATTTGAAAATTTTTAGTCATAATTTTTGATTCAAACAAAAGTCGGTTTTTCTAAAGAGAATTTGGATATTTAATCAATGTCTTCTTTCAATTTGGGGTCATCACGACATCTTTTGTTTCGTTGGCTTGGATTACGTGGCTGAAAGCATGCTGGATTTTCTGGGAAGTACATTGGTTGTCTTTCATATCAGCTTGTGTTTCTAATTTTGTTTTGTTGTCCTGCCATCCTTGGCTCCTTGTTCTCTTCATCTTCAAACCTATCTCGTGTATCTTTTTTGGTTTTGTGGTCCATGTGTATGGGTTAATAGTGGGTAGTTTCATTAGTCCATTCACATTTCAAACAGAAGCTCCATTCATCTTCTACCTACCTAGTTTACCATGCAATAGACCTGTGGAGTGCCAAAAGTTAATGTTTGGGTTTGTATTTGGTCCCATTTACTTGCATGGGTTTTGACTTTTTATATTTTTTTTTCAAAAATTTGGTATTGACTATTGATGTTTTGTGTTAGCTCACAAGGTTTTGTTTCTTTGTGACGTGGTTGGCATGGTCATTGTACAGATTGGGACATTGATCGTTACCTTGAGAAAGTTGAGAATAATGCCAACGAAATCCAAAAATGAATTTTGGCAGCCAGAAAATGGTGCACATATCATTCCACCACCGTCAGTCTATTCCCAACCTTGGTGGCGTGGTGTTGGAAACAATGCCATGCCTTCTCCAGTGGAACACATTAATAGCGCTGCCACTGTGGGACCTGTCCATGCGCAAGCAAATGGTGATGGTAGCAATAAAGAAATACATACCACTAATGGCCAGCTATCTGGTATTTATTTTATTTTATTTTATTTATAATTTAATGCAAATTATTGTGGTGGTGTTATTCACTATCCTAATACAAGTTAAAAAGAGGATTTTTCAAGTGCCAACTTTTTTTTTTTTAATGGAAAACCAATAGTAAAATTGGATGCCATTCATATGTACCACTTGTTTGATTGGAAATACTTAATGTATTTATAATTTGGAGAAACTATATAAAAGGCAACCCAATACATTAGGCTCCTGGATTATAGGGTTTGGGAAGTTTAGATCCATGCCATCTTTCTATGCTTGCATAAAAAGCTGGAAATGACCCTAGGTCGCAACAAAACAACTTTACCGTTGCGCCAAGACCACCAATTTTTTGTTATATATTTCTCTAATTGTTACCCCTTTTTTGTTGGGGGGGGGGGTTATATCATATTGAATAGTGAAATATAAATCATATTTATCATGTTGACATGTATTTTAAACTGGGAAAGATATAATTAGTTTCTTGTGGTTCGTTGACGGGTGCTTTCCCCTAAATAGAGGTACGAAACAATATAGAGATGTGGGCATGGCAAATTCTATCAAAGTAGAACTTGCACCCCTTTTTAAAAAATGTTGGTAACACATCTGGGTATGTTAAATTCTAAAATGATGGACACGATTAATAGTTAGACATTTGTCACTTGGGTTATTTAGGAATATCTGAATAGGTTGGAGAAGTATTTGTGCACACACACTCACACGCATCACCACCACCACCCACGCACACAAATGAAAAGTGAATTTACAGCTACTTCACTCTTCTATATACTAAACTAATTTTTTTTTTCCTTTTTTCCCCCCATTTTTTCCTTTTTTTTTGGTGGGGGCCATTTCACTATATTTAGGGCCTTAATTTTTGTTGACCTTTTTCTTATAGTTTCAGTATTGAAAGGACAAAGTTAGGGGTGGAAATGAGCTAAGCTTGAACTTATTTGAACTATGCTCGATAAAGAAGAATTTAGGTTCGAGATTGGCTATTGAATAGCTTGATTAAACTAAAATGGCGTTGTTTTAGTCTAAAATATAATTATTTTTTATAAAACTAAATGTTATTTTATTGAGCTGGCTTGCGAGCTTAACTCGAGCTCAATTCTAAACAAGCCACAAGTTGAGTTTGATTTGAGCTCGTTTTGGTCACGAACTGAGCTCGAGCTGAGCTTTTTTTGAGTTGAGTTCAAACAGCTCAAAAAAAAACTTTAGCTCATTTCCATCCCTAGACATAGTGAAAAATTAACAACTCGTTTTTTTTTTTTTTTTGGATTTTTTTTTGGGGATAAGTATCAACTAGTTGTTTCATAATGATTTTACCAGATGTTCCACATTTGTAACTAACTATCGACCCTTGTTTCAACCACTTGATGCTTCCTACATGAATTTCTTTTGCTTTCTATTTTATTTAGAGGTCGCTTATCTTGTTAGCATTTATGGGTTATGTTTGGGTCATGATCCTCGGGCCTTTATTACGTCTAAGATGAACTTTTCGTCATCATAATGGTGGAGTCCTTTTTGAGCCTTTGATTTCGCTTGATGGTTTGGTAAAAACCGTAAAATCATTTCTTAACAAGTCTTTTTGGACGCAAAATTTTACGCTATTATTAGGTGCTTAGATTTTTTTTTTCGTTTTACATCCTTTTGGGAAAATAGATAATGCAGCTACTCTTTAGAATCATTTGCTTACAAAAAATTCTCTGCACATGCATATTTGTACATTGGATACATAACTATAATTCATTGAGCAAGTGTCTGGATTATTATACTATTTTTTTACATTGTTTCATTTACAATTTGTGTACATTGGTGCCTTCAATGAGAAATTTACTTCTTAGATGGAGGGGGTAAATGAATTGAATGTGTTGCAAAAATAATAAATGGATTTGTATACCTATGATTTTGATATGACAATGGGTATATGGCAAGTTAATGACTAATTAATATTTTCTAGAGGAACAATCTTCTTAATATTTAGACGTAGTTCTCTAGATTTTTGTAATAGTCATTCAAATTTATATAAATGGCATATTTCTACACTGATATTGCATTTTGGGGTTTTGCAAGGGTTCACTCAAAATGGACCCTTTCATTGGCTTTTTCTCTTGATTCCAGTCTTCTCATGCTTGACGGAAAAAAACCTCACCATTCAGACGAATGATATGATGATGTCACAATAGTATTTAGTTGTGAGAAATAGTTAGTGCTTGATAGTTAACCACCATCTCCCCTTAAAACTCAAGCTTTTAGTGGGGGGAATAACTTTGCTGCTTATATTATTACGTTAGACTCTCAACAGTTGGGTGGTGTGGAATAGTTAGATTTAATGGTATTATATAGCTTGTGTAGATGATAAATAATTAATGAAAATAGTTTCATCCCTTCCTTCTTATACTTCTTCCATTGTCAATTTCATCATTTATATGTGGAACAACCCCCTCCCCCTCTCTCCAGTATTTGGATTATTATTTACTTTTGGGGCAGGGTTGATAATTTGGTCATTCAGAAATGATATACCTTTTAGATTATATTTTTCTTCTTTTTTTTTGAGAAAACTTAGATATGCATAAGGAAAGTTTTGGCTTTCATCCTACCATATTGTGCATGGTTGTGTCGATAAGGTATATGTTAAATTGAGAGTTAAAAGAGAAAAAGGCAATGCATATCCAGATATCCTGTTGTTTTATGGGACATTTTTTTCTCTCATCGATGCTAATTATTGTGGTTGGTGTTTATGGTAATGTCTTTGTTTTAGAGATCTCAAAATGTCTTTTTTAGAGTCTTAAACCCAGTAGTAAGGACGGCTTGTCTTTCTTGGGGTGCGCTTGATCACCAATTCTATAGATATTGTGCTACAAGCAATCAGTTATAAATATTAGCAACTCTTCATTTCTTTGTTTCTATTTTTTCCCTTTGATAAGTCTCTACCTGATGTAGCACATTAGGGAAAGAGAGAGAAGATTGAGAAGAGAAGATTATGTGCCAAATATTTCTACCTCTTTAAATGGTTGCATTTGTCCCTCTTCCACAGTCACCATGATACTTATGCATGTTTGAACTTTGTTTGACTGATAAAGATCATTCTCTCAGGATTAAATGGTATTAATGTGCAAGAACAGCATCATCTTAAGCAGGTTTCATCTTCAATGCCACCAGTTGTGGGCGAACATCATGAACCAAATTCCCAAATGGAACTTGTCGGTCACTCAATTGTATGAACTTCTTTCTCTCTCTCTCTCTCTCTCTCTCACACACACACACACACACACACACACACACAAGGTTTCTAAGATGTACTTGATTATTGGGAATATCAACCGAGGGGCTTCTGCAGGTGTTGACATCATATCCATTTCCAGATCCACATTATGGAGGATTAATGGCATATGGGGCACAGGTAAACTTGGTTCTTTTCTCTCGTGTGAAAATGTGCATGCATTTTTTTTTCCCGTCTTTTCTTTATAGCAGACTGTATGGCAGTGCTGCCCTTTTGTGTTTCCTTTTTTCTTGCTTGTCTTGTGATAGAACTTGTGGTAGTCCTGCATGGCCCCATGCATTCAATAATTTCAAATTGCTGACCATGATATGCATTAGTCCCTTATCAAGGGGGTAATGGTAACTCGGTGCCTCTGGAACTAGAAAGGAAGTTGGAAGTTGCATTTTGTGCTGATTGATTGTGAATGTAGAGCCAGCAATGAGACCATCTATTGTGCACGTTTTTTAACATAGATCTATAGATGAGAATGTATGCAATTAAATTTCAGTTTGCAAACCATATTATACCTTGGTCCTTAGCTAGGGAATGTATGTACCATTAAGAAAGAAAGTTGTCTATTTTGCATATATGTGAACAAAAATCTATGCATGGCTAAGATAAATTAGTGAGCCAATTATTCAAACATTATGCTTTATACCTATTAATTTTTCCTTCCCCCCCCCCTTAATTTTAAAGTTTCTAAAATCTTAAAAATTTCAATTTGTTTATGAATATTGTTTTACAATAGATATTACGAGTGTTGGTAGCCATTTTTTTTTCTTTTGTATTGTCAAATAAAAAAAAAATTATTTTCATATATATATATATAGTATGTGTATGTGCATGCGTTTTATATGTGAATATTTGTTTGTTTCTGGGTCACTGCTATGTTATTCTCCAACTTCTTTAAAATTACAGTTTTGACATTTGTCTGCATTGTGTCATTTCCTTGTCCCTTCCCATCTTTGTGTTTTTTAGGTTAAATTTATTGGGAAATAAGGTGTCAAAAGGAGAATTCTGAACACATTTTCCCAACAATTTTTGCTATGATCCCAGGTAAATCCTCATTTAATAGGCATGCATCCAACTAGAATGCCTTTGCCTCTTGAAATGGAAGAGGAGCCTGTTTATGTGAATGCAAAGCAGTATCATGGAATTTTGCGGCGAAGACAAACCCGGGCTAAACTGGAATTGGAAAAGAAAGTGGTAAAAAGTAGAAAGGTAAAAGCTACGGCTCGTGGTTTCTATTTCTTTAAGTGAGCTGCAGTATTATTATAAGCTATGAGCTACTTCTCTCTATCTCAAACTCAAAGAAGAAGTAAAGAAAAAGGGAAAATGTGTGAAATAAATGTATGCATGCACTGTGTTACGGTACAGGAATAACCAAATATTGGTGCCACTTCTGTTTTATGTCTGTGTTTCTAGTGTTAATCAATACTTGGATGATTGTACTTAATATTTTCTTTCTCTATCAATTTCTTTTTGCTTAAACCACTTTAAACATGTTTAAATATGATTGTATGTGAAAGAAGTTGGAAATCCTCATAAGACCCCGATCCCGATAATTTAGGCATTCTTAACGTGGAGCACAATTTTGATAGATAACCAGTTAATATGTCTGAGCCTTTTGGTGTGAACACGAGTTGTACATGCATGTGAAGGGATGCAATATATAGCTGCATTTGAACGCTCTGAAAGCATTTCCACCTCTATGTATATTTTATTACTGAGAATCTGAGATTGAATGCGGCAACCATCACTTGTAGGGGCTGCGAGTGCATCGTGCTTGAAAAGTTTGAAATGCTACTCTTTATGAGCTAGGGGCAACTGCAAAGATACATTTTTAATTTTATTTTTTATTTCCTGATTCTGGTACATTTCACCATCTCATATTTTATTTATCACTTCATTATCATAAGCTTCCAGCTTTCTAATAAGTGGCGGTGGTTTCCAATTCAGCCATATCTTCACGAATCTCGTCACCTACATGCTATGAGAAGGGCAAGGGGTTGTGGAGGCCGTTTCCTCAATACCAAGAAGCTCAATAATAATGCCACCGATCCCACCTCGGAGAAGCCTTCGAAATCCGACACAACTGTTTCAACACAATCTGCCAACTCATCTGGTTCTGAAAATTTGCCCATCAACTCTAACCGGAATTCCGATCAGCACGGGAGGGAGCCCGTGTTTCAAGACATGCACGGTGCTCACGCTTCTTCAAATGGCAACATACACGGCCATGGGTTGTTCTCTCTGCACCATTCACGGTCGAATGACAACGAGGAGGGAGGAGACTGGTTTGATCAGAAGAAGGGCCGCGTGGTGGTGAATGAAGCCCCACGTGTGGGTGGTGCCGCCAGCACCAAATGAGAAGCTCTCCCCTGTTCGGGGTTGGTGGGTCATGGCCCATCCTTGAGTGGGGGACTGACTCCCCTCAGGCAAATCATTCTTGGCTCTGGTTACCTTTTTTCTCTCTCTTGATAGGGGGTGTGAGTGATGGACTTGTACCCTCTTCGTTTTCCATTATGTTTAGCTCTAGCTCCCAGCTCGCTCACCCTTTGTAAATCTTAAGCTGTGAAACTTAGGTTGGATTACTTGTGAATGTGAGATCTTGAACAATCAAACAATTCAATTTGTGTGGAGACCTCTTTGTTTGATACAAGAGTTTTACCTTCTTTCATACTCCCATCATCTTCTCTCTCTCTCTTGACAGCTTTGATATTTGGGTTATTTTTGTTGTCTTTTAGGTTTCATTTTATCATTTTTTTTTTCTTGAGTACAGGAAGCATCAATTATATTCAGGGAGGACTTTCAAAAATATATATATATTCAGGGAGGGAGAATCAATTTACGTGAGAATAAGTATTCTGTTGTTTGCTCTTCAATTTAATTTATTTTAATTATTATTTATTTATTTTTTTATAAGTTGGTGGTATTCTGTTCACTACCACAACCGAAAAAGGTTGAAATAATAATAATAATAAAAGAAGGTGTTCAATTCTTTATGGTTATTGATCACGGTGAGTATTGTTCAAATATTATTGGCACCCTGTCATTCTAAATCACAATTTTTTGTGAACTTAGACTCTGTTTGGGGTGTGAGTTAAGAGAGATTGGGGTGTGAATTTTTTATAATGCCGTTTTTTATTAAATGAAACCCTGGGGCTGTTTGGTTTGTCACAAAATAAAATAAATTTCAACAAATTTTTATAAAATTCAAACTTTACTCACAGCACGAATTATAATATTATAATTTTTATAAATTCATACTAATTGATACAACTCTATACACACCCTGTATGTTACGATCTTACCTCAATCCCTCTCAACCCACTCACCAAACAAAGTCTTAGAATTCTTTCTACTTTCTTTGTTTTACGACACTAACTCATTTTTAAATCTCTCTTTCTCCGAGTCAGGGGCTTATACTCTCGGCAGTGTGTTCATTGAAATGAAACTATATGGTGAGAAGTCGCTACAAAAGCTCGAGAGCGTAAACCTTGATTGTACCTCTTCCGTTTGAACCAAAGCTTGGAAGAGAACGCACTATGATTTTTCAAAATAAGTTGCTATGATGATGGTGATGTTGTCATTGTTGTGGATCCGATTTCTACCAATATCATCGTTTCGGGTGTTTGGTTGACCAAAAAAAAAGTAAAAAGTACAATAAAAGTAGAAGAATGTAATATAAAGGTGAAATGTAAAAAATTTTGATTGGAGAAAATTATAAAAAAGTAATTAAAGTTTGTGAGTTTTGGTGATTTTTGGTAGTGCCAATACTGTATATAAACCGCATTTGTCAATTAATTTGGTGAACCCTATTTCATTGTTCTTAAATTATTCAAAATTATCTCGTAAAATGATAAAATTATAACCAATTTATTTGATTTTGAATAAATAAAATGGACAAATCTAAAAATTAAATATATATAAACATATATTACTATTTTACTTAAAATAGTGAGTATATTACATTTTAAAGAATTTCAAAACTTGATATTTATTTAAAACTAGTACGACCACACACGCATACGTCTGTACATTGTTCTTAATTTTTTTTTTTTTTTTTATGTCTTTACAAATTTTCTTTCTATACTCTTTTTTTTTTTTTTTTTCTATTTCAGAGAAGTTGAAAAGGAATGTTACTTGAGGTGAGGGGAGATTAATGGAAGCTGAGAGATATTTATGAAATTCAATTTATCGACTCAACTTTCAAAAATAAAAGACACTTCGTTCTCCGCTAATATATGTCGATGTTATATCGTTTATTTAATTATTTATAAATTATTCTCCTGACAAACATGAATTAAAGGTCAGTTTGGCGCAGCAAAAAATGATGAAAAACAGAAAAAATGTGATTTGAAGAACTTTTTGACGTTTAATCCGAGATCATCAAATCATGTTTTTTAGAGATGAATGGTGAAATTTTTTAACTTTTGCGTCAGTTTTTTGGAGAGAGAAACCGTCCAAACGGTTTTTTTAGTTCCGTCAAAACGGTTTTACGTTAGAATTTATTGAAAGTGGTTAAAAATTTTTTGAAATTTGTAAAAAAGTTATTAGGGTTTGTAAAATATTATTGAAGTTTGTAAAAATTTGTTGGAATATGTAGATATATATAAATATATAGAAATTTTACGAAGTATAAAGAATGCAAAGTGTGTTAAAGAATTTTAAATATTTTTAAAAGTTTTCATAGGTTTTCATTAATTTTCACTGTTTTTTGGAGTGCCAAACAAGCCCTAAGTGAAACATTCAACAAGGTATTATTATTACTAACCTGTTATTAGCTTCCATTTTTAATACTAGTTTTATATGATTTTATACCTAAATAAAAGAACTTCACAATTTAGGACTCCCATCACTGGCAACATTAAGTTTGGTTGTCAAGAGAAATGGAAATGAGAATAGAAGTCCAATGTTATGAAAATTTTTGAAAAAATAAAAAGAATAAGGTGTTATTTGGTTTATTTTTTTTTATTTTTTATTTTCTGTTTTGAACTTATTTTTTATTTTGTACTTTTAAAAATAAGGATAATAGTTTAAAACTTACTTGGTTACTTGTATTTTCAAAATTTATTTTAGAAAATAGTTTTTATATATGAAATGAAAATGACAAAAAATCATTTTAAGAGCTTTTAACCCAAAAAAAAAAATCTCAAAATAAAAAAACAAAATATTTTCTATTACTTGTTCTAAGATTTTTAATGCCTTAAATAAGAACAAAAAATAAAAAAATAAATCAAATACCTACGAAGATTCGGGAGTTGGTTAACCACATTTCTATTCTCCGTTCAAATAAAATTGAAATAATGGGTGTGTTTGGAGTTGTACAAAAGTGTGTACAAAAGTATATAAAATAAAATAAATTTGTAAAAGTAAATATCTCGTAATTCGTGCAGTGAGTGAATAATTTAAGTTTTACTATCTCGTAATTCGTGTTTATAGGGATTTGTAAAATTTTATTTTATTTTGTTTAGTTTCAAACGGAACCAATTTCACCGCCTCCCTCAGATTCAAGGTCAAGTCTCGGAGAAGGAATTGTTGAACTCGATCAGTTAGAGTCAATCAGTTCTGGGCTTTGAGCCACTTGCTTCTGCTTAAATCCTGAAATTACCTTCGTAATTTTAGAAATTAACTCAGGCAAATCAATTTGTTTCCACCATTGAAAGTGAAAAGTTCTCATTAGCTGAGGGATGCCTAGATCATCCTCACTGACTGTTAATCCCCATTTCCAAATCCAAGGGATATTAAACTCAGCCCAAAAATAGAATTGGGACTGTCCTACAAATGATTTCATATTTAAATCACTTAATATAGGATGAACTTCAACCCAAGAGTCGTATAACTCCTGCAAAGGGGAAGGGGTAAGATCCATAGGTGGACCAAGAATTTGCCATTGTTTAAAAAACCAACGAGGAATGACTTTTGTTTTCTCAAAAACGTCTTCTCTGATTCTTATAAACCAAGAGTGTTTTCTTTTTGCATTTTCATAGAGAAAAGTATATTTCCAGGCGTTAACATAATCCCAGAAGTTAAAAGAATATTCTTTTTGTGGATCATGAGGGATCCTTAACTTACGGGTTTTCATCGGATCATTGCCCCAATCAATCAAAGTGTATATCTTAGAGATAAAACACTGACTATAATTAATCTGGGGACCTACCTTATTATTAGGGTAAAAGTGGCGTATTTCCACTGATCCGGTAGAAGTTAAAATGGCTTCATAGAGATAGCGGTACTTATATTCTGGTACTGGATATGAGGTCTGATCCATATATTTTTGTTTAATGTAAAAAGGATCATTAATCCAGTGATCATCTTCTTCTTCCAGAGGTAAAATTGCTTCGGTATATGGGCCTGTAATATATACAGGCTCCTTTTGCAGAACTTGGGCTGCAGTATCAGGTTTAGAACCTTGAGCAGAAGATTCAGCAGACTTAGAGT
Organism: Vitellaria paradoxa; assembly: GCA_019916065.1. Taxonomy (NCBI): domain Eukaryota; kingdom Viridiplantae; phylum Streptophyta; class Magnoliopsida; order Ericales; family Sapotaceae; genus Vitellaria; species Vitellaria paradoxa. The sequence goes on along the minus strand of CM034234.1, from coordinate 63,086,767 downwards.
CTGTCTGTTTGTATTGGGCCAAGACAGCTTTCAGTTGGGCCTCCTTTTTGTTAAGATAATCATTGAGATCAATAAAATTTGGACCTTCTTCACCTAAAATGTTGAAGGGATTAGCAGCTGGGCCTAGAGCACCAACATTGGACCAAGAAAATTGGCCTCTCTGTCCAGTGGTCAGATTAGATCTGCCACGACCTCTTTGATGGGGCTTAGATCCCCTTCCTCGGCTACTACTCATGATCCCTGCAGAAATTCACGAGTTAAGAAATCAGGTAGTGAATTAGATTCACCTTTGATATATTCGACTGTAAAATCGAAACAAGATAATTGAGCTTGCCAACCAGCATAGATCTGTTTGGAAACTAAATTTTTTTACATCCTTTTCAAGGATTTGTTTTATAGCACTGCAATCTATGCGAACAAGAAAATGCTGATTTAATAAATCGTCTTGGAATTTAGTAATTCCTTTAACTACAGCAAGCATTTCTCTTTTAATAGATGGATATGCCATCTGGGTCGGGTTCCACTTTCCCGAAGAAAATCGAATCAGATATTCCTGATTGTTTTCTGGATTGCGCTGTTTTAGAATAGCGCCATAGCCAATTTGACTAGCATCTGTCTCAACTATCTTAAACCACTTAGGATTGGCAAGTGTGAGATAAGGCAATCTTTGAACTTTTGCCTTAATTTTCTGAACAGCATATGTATGCTCAGTAGTCCAAGGATTATTTATTTTTTTCTTGGATAAGCGCGCATATAAGATAGCTGCGTCTGTACCCAAATCCTTGTAATAATCTGAAATATAATTCAGACTACCCAGAAATCGTTGTAACTGCTTTAGATCAGTTATCTGGTCTGGGAATTTTGAAGCAAATTCAATGCTTCTAGCAATAGGACTTATGTTCCCATGCTCGATATTATGTCCGAGGAAACGAACATTAGTTTGGAAAAGTTTCATTTTTGGAAAAGAAATAACCAAACCACTTTTCTTAATAATCTCCTTGAAGTGAGAAAGATGTTTAAAATGTTCTTCAAGGGTTTTAGAAAAGATGAGTATATCATCAATATATAGTAATATATAATTAGTATAAGGGGTGAATATAGAATTCATAATATTTTGAAATTCAGAGGGAGCATTTTTCAATCCAAATGGCATAACATTCCATTCATAATGTCCAAAGGGGACAGTAAAACCGGTTTTGTATCGGTCTTTTTCCTGGACTTGGATTTGCCAATATCCAGATTTTAAATCAAATTTGAAAAATATTTTGGCATCATAAAGACGATGCAAAAGAAACTTTAAAATAACTTTTTAGTTTTCTAATATACGTTATCGTAATTTTAAAATAACTTTTTAGTTTTCCAATACATGTTATCATTTATTAGGTTTGAGTTGGACTGACAAGATTGAAAGTTTAGACTGCAATTCTGTTGTTGGGATTCAATGAGAGAAAATTTATAATGCTATACATTTGAATGCAATAAGCATTGAAAATTTCAAATCATTTTTGGGTTTGCTATAGAAGAACCAAGGATGAAACCTTATCAGGTTGCGGGTTATCTAAAATTATTACAGAAGAAAAATATTTTTTGTAGAATTTTGATAATCTGTCAATCCGATTAGAGTTTATTTCTATATAAGGTGTACAACTCTTAAATATGTAGCATTATATGCTGGTGCAACAAGTATGAAATCTCATGTCATTTGTGGGTTTACTTTAATAAGAGTAAAGATAAACTATGATTAGGTAGTCGTCTATAAAAAATTAATGGATAATGAAAGTGTTTCTTCATCTAGTTTTTGATAAACCACTTCTCCGATTATAGTACATTTTTTCATTTGTATGATTTTTTTAATTTAAAATGCTGTATTGCTGGTGCAAAAAATATGAAAATTTTAGACGTGTTTAAGTTTGCTTTCAAACAAATAAAGATAAACTTTAGTTGGTTTATTTTCTAGTTATTTATTTTGTCGGTTCTTCATTCTTTTCTTTAACTTTCATCTTTTGAAAAAAAAAAAAAAAGGATTTAACCTCGAGAGATTCACTCCCTAGGCCAAACCCCTAGAGAGTGAATCTCTTTTGGTTTGTGCCACACATACTGGCCCCTCAACATGTATAGCGGTAAATCGCGAACTCGCGTAGTGGCGGGGAGTCGGACCCACACCCGAGAACTGGATACAGTTCGTCCAGCCAAGGAGGCCCGTTCTACCAACCTTTACTACGCTTTGCACCCGGAAGGCTGGCCCCAAGTTTTGCTAGAGAGGAGACTTGAACTTAAGACCTTGGGATGGTAAGCCCCTAAGTCCCAGTCTAAGACCATCCCATCTAACCCCTTGGGGTTAACTTTCATCTTTTGACATAACTCTAAAATAACTTTTTAGTTTTTCAATACACTATCTTGACTTTAAAACAACTTTTTAGTTTTCCAATACACATTATAGTAACTTTAAAATAATTTTTTAGTTTTCCAATATACGTTATCATTCATTAAATTTGAGTTGGATGGACAGGATTAAAAGTTTAGATTGCAATTCTACGGTTGGCATTCAATGAGAGCCTATTTGAAATGCTATATATATGAATGCAAAGATTGGAAATTTCAAATCATTTTTGGGTTTGCTGTAGAAGAATCAGAAATAAAATTTGATCGGGTTGCGGGTTATTAAAAATTGCTACAGAAGAAAATTGTTTTTTGTGGAATTTTTGATAATCCGTCTATCCGATTAGAGTTTATTTCTACATAAGGTATACAACTCTTGAATATGTAGCACTACATGCTGGTGCAAGAAGCATGGATTCCCATGTCACATGTGGGTTTACTTTCAAAGGATTAAAGATGAACTATGATCAGGTAGTGGTCTATATCAAAAATTAATGGATAACAAAATTGATTCTTCGTCTAGTTTTTGATAAATCACTTTTCCGATTAAAGCTTATTTCTACGTTTGTACTTTTTAATTTGAAATACTATATTGTTGGTGAAAAAAAAATTGAAAATCTTAGACATGTTTTAAGTTTGCTTTAAAACAAATAAAGATTAGCTATGGTGAGTTTATTTCTTAGCTGTTTATTTTGTCATTTTTCCTTTCTTTTCATTAGCTTTCATTTTTTGACAAAACTTTATATTTTAGTTTTCCAATATACTTTGTCATTTATTATATTTGATTTGGATGGATATGATTAAAAGTTTAGATTGCAATTCTATGGTTGGGATTCCATGAGAGCCTATTTGAAATGCTACCTATACTAGTACAATAAGTATTGGAAACCCCAAATCATTTTTGAGTTTGCTGTAGAAGAACTAAAGATGAAATCTAATCGGATTACAGATTATCAAAAATTGCTACAGATGAAAAGTTTTTTTTTTTTTTTAGTGGAATTTTTGATAATCCACTTATCCAATAAGAGCTCATTTGTTCACAAGGTATACAAGTTTTAAATAAATAGCACAACATGCTAATACAAGAAGTATAGAATATCTTCTCATATGTTGATTTGCTTCAGAAGGATTAAAAATGAACTATGATTGGGTGGTGGTCTATCAAACAGAGCATATAGTTTTTATATTAATATATAAGCCTGACTCGAGCTAAACTTGAACCCGAATTTTATTAGCTCTACTTAAAAGAACTAAAGATTAACCCTGGTTGGGTTGTGGAGAATTTATAATCAATAGTCCCTTTCAAAGTATGGTGGTGATTTTTCTGTTTTTTTTTCATAACCCAAAAAATAAACAAACAAAGAAAGATATAAATTTGCAAGGACAATTCATCAGTTTGATCAACATGAGCTTGTTCACTTGGTCAACTTGCTCTTGTTTCAAATACAAATAACTTTTTTCCCTTCAAAATTTTTAGCATTCCAAACATAATATAATTATTACCGAATAATATTTATTCTCTCAATCTAAATATAAGTATCATGAACTATTTACCCCTTTAACTATTACTAAGATAACAATTATCTCTATAAATCGCATCCCTAAAATTTATTCTCGTACCAAACGTTTTTTAAATGGTAAAATTTGACAGAAGAAAAGAAAATGGAAAATTCTACATTTTTCCTGGACAAAGCAGTGTAGAATACAAATAAAGGCAAAACTAAACAAGTTACGCTCACAGAAAAAAATAAGAGTAGAACATGCATATATAATTTTGATGAATAATTTGATGTCTAACTTTAGAAATTGGAAGCAAGAGAGATATTTATGTACGCATATGTATTAATTAATTTAACTGCAAAATTACCTAGACATCGCAAAAATTAGCTACCAATGAGCAAACTATGACAAATTTTCATGTATAAAAAATATGAGAAGGAATTTTGAATCTATCCATTGTATTATTCTTTAACAACTTCTCGATCCAATCATAATTTAAGTGTATTAATTTATGTATAGAATTTTAAAATATTGAAATTGTCGTCTTGAAATAATTATGCGACTGAGAGAGAGAGAAAAAATTAGATAAATATAAAATTTAATAATAGAAAAACTAAGAAAATTTTATGAAAATTTGATTTTTTTTTCATTTTGAATTATAGACAAAAATAAAAAGCAAGTTATTGGAAAGTAAAAAGAGACAGGTGAATACCATGCACGTTTATATATGTATATATATATATAGAACGACCCCTAGATGCACAATACTTTAGTTTATACCCGAATTAACCCTAAAAATCTAAAAAAGTAAGGAATTAAATTAAAATTTTTACAATAAAAAGAAAAAAGGATTTGACCTCGAGAGATTCACTCCCTAGGCCAAAACTCTTAACTCTTAGAGCATCTCTTTTAGTTTGTACCACACATACCGGCCTTTCAACATGTGCAGCGATAAATCGCGGACTCGCGTAACAGTAGGGTACAATCAAACAATAAAGACAAATTAATTAAAATCGAGATAAGAAAGGGAAAAGCCAACAATAACTCTTCAAAATAGAGCATTTAGAAGGTTTTTATATTGACGAGAAGCATTAATCTGCATCATCATCATAATAATAATAAAATTTTGGTTCTATATTAGAATTTTATTAGTGGTAGTTTTATTATTTCAAATCTTATTAGATTTATTTCTATCACAGCTTAATAATAATAATAATAATAAATTTTTGGTTCTATTTTAGAATTTTATTAATGGTGGTTTTATTATTTCAAATCTTATTAGATTTGTTTCTATCAAAGGTTGACTTTCTTTTTGTGTTATGCCTACCCATCTTATTAAACTTAGTAGCTGGGAATCTCTCCTTCCACCTATTAGCATTATTGAAATTGATTTGAGTTGGATGGACAAGATTAAAAGTTTAGATTATAATTTTATGGTTGGCTTCAATGACACTCAATTTGAAATGCTATATATATTACTGTAATAAATATTGGAAATTCCAAATTATTATTGGGTTTTCTAGTAGAAGAGTAAGGAATGAAATCTAATTGGTTTGCATTTTATCCAAAATTGTTACAGAAGAAAATTGTTTTTTTGTGAAATTTTTGACACACCGCTTATCAAATTAGAGCTCATTTTTACATAAGATATACAATTCTTAGATATGTAATACCACATGCTTATCAAATTAGAGCTCATTTTTACATAAGATATACAATTCTTAAATATGTAATACCACATGCTGGTGCAACAAGCATGGAATCCCATGTCGTATATGGGTTTCCTTTAGAAAAACTAAGGATGAACTATGATCGAGTAGTGATTTATAAAAAATTATCAGATGATAGACATGCTTCTTCATCTAGTTGTTGTTATTATTATTATGCCTATTAATGCTTCTCTTCAATTTAAAAAAATAAAATAAAAATAAGAACTTACAAATGCTCTATTCTTCAGAGTTATTGGTGGCTCTTCTCTTTCTTATCTTGATTTTGAATTTTAATTTGTCTTTATTGTGTGATCTTAAAATTCTAATATAGTTACTCTTTGAGATTTTTAGGGTTAGTAAGGGTATAAATTAAAGTTTTGTGCATTTAACAGTCATACTATATATATATATGTATATAAATATGCATGGTATTCATTTGTCTCTTCTTACTTTTTAATAACTTGTTTTTTTACTTTTATCTATTGTTAAAAAAAAATCAACTTTTTTGATAATTTTTCCCAATTTTAATATTTTTTAATTTTATGTTTATCTAAATTTTCTCTCTCTCTTGCTTGCATTTATTTTGAGACAACAATTTCAATATTTTGAAAATCTGTAGGTAAGTAAGTACACTTAAACTAAGCCTGGATCAAGGATTTGTTAAAGAATAATAAAAGGAATAGATTTAAATTTCCTTCTCTTATTTATTTTTTGTGTTTGAAAATTTGTCATATTTTACTCATTTGCTAGCTGTTTTTTTCCCATGTCACGGTAAATTTTACAGTTAAATTAATTAATGCATATGCTTGCATAAACATCTCTCTTCCATCCAATTTCCAAAGTTAAGCATCAAATTATCATCAGAATTATATATGCATGATGCAAAACACAATTTAAGTGTATTTATGTAAAATTTCAAAATAATGAAATTGTTGTCTAAAAATAGAGATGCAAGCAGAGAGAAAAAAATTTAGATAAACATAAAATTAAATAATATTAAAATTGAGAAAATTTATAAAAAATTGATTTTTTTATTAACAATAGACAAAAATAGAAAAGAAAGTTATTAAAAAGAAAGAAGAGACAGATGAATACCATGAACGTTTTTATATATATGGTATGATTGTTAAATGCACAACACTTCAGTTTATACCCTTGTTAACTTTAGTAATCTAAAAGAATAAGGTGTTATGTTAGAATTTTACCGTCATACAATAAAGATAAATTAAAATTTAAAATCAAGATTAAAAAAGAGAAAAGTCACCAATAACTCTCAAAAATAGGGCATTTATGAGGTTTTCTTTCCTTTTTTTTTTTTTTTATTGAAGAGAAGCATTAGTAGTAATAATAATAATGGTTTTATTTAGACTTTTATTAATAGTGGTTTCATTATTTTAAATCTTATCAGAGTTGTTTTTATTAAATACCAACGAAGTTGATTTGAGTTGAACGGATATGATTAAAAGTTTATGTTAGAATATAGAAACATATATATTAGAATATATGCTTAATTTCCTTAGAATATATATGTGATTGTTTAGCATATAGGAGTGATTGATTTGGTTTCCTAATTTCCTAGTTTCCTAATTTGATGTAAACCTTCATTATAAATAATATGCAAGGGAGACGAGAGAATTCAATTTCAATCTCTCCTTTTTTCTCAACTTGGTATCAGAGCAAACTCTGGTTCCACAAAAAAAAAAAAAAAAAAAAAAAAAAAAAACCCTAACAGTATTGTAGCGGCACTGTTCATCGCCGGCGGACAGCTCTCCGGTGGTCGGAATTGAAGTCCGACCACTCCAAAAGGATCGCCGGTGGCCGACGATCACAACCCCACCGGAGTCGTCACCGGCCGGTAGGCCACGCGCCCTCACGCGCGGGACTTCCGAGGCGTCCAGATTCCACGCGCGAAGCTTCTCTCGGCGCGTGCAGGCGCGTCTCCCTCCGAGAAGTTTCCGGCGACCCCTGCCGGAGCTCGCCTAGGGCAGGCGACCCTTTTTGCTACCTTTTGGCTTGATGGGTAGTTGATTTGGATGTAAGCATGGTCGTTCTCGTCCCTGTCTTCCGCAACTGTCTGTTTTTTTTTTCTGATTTCTTCTTGTTCGAGACCAGATCTGCCATTCTGGTTTGTTCCGATTTCTTTGCTGCCATTGGGGCGTTGATTTGTTGGTTTGGTTAACCACTCTTGTTCTACGGTTGCGGAAGTCTCTTTGTTGGTTTTTTATTTAACGACTGTGCTGGAGATTTATTAACATGTCAAAATTTGAAGATACTACTTCAATCATGCCTCAATCTGTATTCTTAAAGGCAGATGATGTTCCTCGTTCTATTACACCGAAAAAATTAAATGGTGAGAATTATTTGAGTTGGGCACATGCTGTGAAGACCTTTCTTCGAGGAAAGGACAAGTTACAATTTATTACTGATGAGCCACCATCGTCCACTGATCCTCGGTATCGTGTTTGGATGAGCGAGGATGCAATTGTTATGGGGCTATTATGGCATAGTCTGGAGGATTCAGTTGCTACCACCGTTGAGTTTTGTGACTCATCTAAGAAGATCTGGGATTGTCTTGCAGAATCATATTCCCAGAAAAGTAATATTTCTCGAGTTTATGAGTTGTATGAGCAGATGTTCTCTGCAAAACAGGGCGAGAGATCATTGTCTGATTACTACAGTCACTTGAAGAGTTTATGGGAGCAGCTGTTACAATACAGACCGTTCAGTGAAGACTTAACACAGCAAAGAAAGTATTGGGAAGAATTCATGATTGCAAACTTTTTATCTGGCCTTAATCCTACACTTCGAGGCTTTAAAGATCAAATTCTAGCGAGTGAAACTCTTCCTACTGCTGCCAGTGCTTATGCTCGTATACAAAGGTCATCATTGGGTTGCCATCCATCCAGTGTGAATGATTATTTAGTGACTTCTACTGATTCTTCAGCACTTATTAGTCAACATAATCGAGGAAGTTCTTCCCAAGGTAATTCTCGTGGCACTCGTGGTGGACGTACTACTCGTAGTGGTTCTCGTGGTGGAGGACGTTCATCAAATGGTCGAGGTGACCGCAAGTGTAATTTTTGCGGTGGTACCAATCATACTGAGCCTTACTGTTGGAAGAAATATGGTAAGCCTGAACAAGCCCACCATGTCTCTGACTGTGCTACTTCGTCACTTCCAGCGTCTGATAATGGAGCTACCACGTCTGATTCTCAGGAGACAATAACCTTAAGCTCCTCACAACTTCAAGAGCTCATTCAATCCTTGCGTGCTTCTAATCCTTCATCTTCCACTGCTACACTGGCTAACTCAGGTAAACCAGCTCTTGTAGTCTCCTCTTCTCCCTCTTGGATCATCGATTCGGGAGCCAGCTCGCATATGTCTGGTAATTCTTCCTTATTCTCTAACCTTAGTAATGTTAATCATAGTATTGTGTTAGCTGATGGTTCTTCTCGTCCTGTGTCTGGTAGAGGGACTCTTTATCCCTTATCATCCCTTAATCTCCCTTCTAGTCTTTATGTACCACACTTTCCCTTTAATTTACTCTCTGTCAGTCAGTTAACCAAATTATTAAATTGTTCCATAACCTTCTTTCCTACTTCTTGTGTTTTTCAGGACCTCACGACGAAGAAGATGATTGGTTCGGGGCATGAGAAGGATGGCCTTTATTATCTTAATCGTGATCGTCCACCAGAACAACTAACTAGCACAGTTCTCCACACCTCTGTCTCCCCTCTCCAGTGGCATGTTCATCTTGGTCATCCATGTTTAGCTCGGTTGAAGCTACTTTTTCCTAATTTTAGTTCAGTGTCTAGTCTTGAATGTGAGGCTTGTCAACTTGGCAAGCATCACCGTAGTTCTTTTCCTAGCCGTAGTATTAGTCGTGAGTCTGAACCTTTTGATATTGTTCATACAGATGTTTGGGGCCCTGCCCGCATTTCTAGTGTTAATGGTTTTTCATATTTCGTGATATTTGTTGATGATTTTTCTCGAATGACATGGATTTTTTTAATTAAACAACGGTCTGATTTACCTTCTGTTATTTCTCGTTTTTACAATGAAATTGTTACTCAATTCAACAGAAGAATTAAAGTCTTTCGTTCTGATAATGCATTGGAGTATATTCAGACGATTGTTCATAACTTTTGTACTGATAAGGGCATTATCCACCAAACTACTTGTCCTCACACTTCTCAACAAAATGGTATTGCTGAACGCAAAAATCGTCATTTGTTAGATGTTGCTCGTACCCTAATGTTTCACATGCATGTCCCTAAACTTTTTGGGCAGATGCTGTTCTCACTGCTTGTTATCTAATTAATAGGGTCCCTACACCAATATTGTCAAATAAGTCTCCATTTTCTCTTCTTTATCCCAATCGGTCACCCTTTCCTCTTTCTCCTCGTACCTTTGGTTGTGTTGCCTTTGTTCATATACTTGATCCTAATCAAGACAAACTTTCACCTCGTTCTCGTAAGTGTGTCTTCTTAGGATATTTCCGCACTCAGAAAGGTTATCGTTGTTATCACCCTCCTTCCCGACGTTACTTTGTGAGTGCCGATGTCACCTTTTTTGAATCTACTCATTTCTTTTCTTCTAGTGGTGACCTTTTATCTCCTGATCTCATTACCTTTCGTGAGGGGGCGCACTCCCCTACTCTTCCTGCCCCTTTATCTTCCACCTATGTTCCCATATCCCAGTCTACCTCACTCACTCCTACCACTGATCACTTCACAGCTTCAGAACCATTAGTTCCATCTGAACCTTCTGCTCCTGCTCCTCTGCAACAGGTTTATCGACGTGACCCTGATAGAAAGGTCATTCTTCCCTTACCGCCAGATCACACCCCTTCGTCTGAGGTACCTGATTCTGATGAAGATCATTCTCCTTCTCTTGACTTGCCCATTGCCTTACGAAAAGGTAAGCGTACTTGCACTCAACATCCTATTGCTAATTTTGTCTCTTACCATCGGCTTTCCTGTTCCTTGTCTTCTTTTATTTGTGCCTTGTCTTCTGTTTTTGTTCCTTCTACTTATCAACAGGCCTTGTCTATTCCGGGATGGAAACACGCAATGGATGAAGAAATGCATGCTCTTCATCAAAATCAGACATGGGAACTCACCTCTCTACCTATTGGCAAACGAACTGTTGGTTGTCGCTGGGTTTATACTGTTAAGTATCTTCCAGATGGTTCAGTTGAGCGCCTTAAAGCTCGGTTGGTTGCCAAAGGTTACACTCAGACGTATGGTGTTGACTATTCTGAGACTTTCTCTCCTGTTGCTCGTCTGAATTCAGTTCGAATTCTTCTTGCTGTTGCTGCAAGTCGTTCTTGGCCTCTACATCAGCTTGATATTAAGAATGCATTCCTCCATGGAGAACTACAAGAAGAAGTCTATATGGATCAACCTCCTGGTTATAGTATCCCTGGTAGTGAGCATCTTGTGTGTCGTTTACAGCGTGCTTTATATGGTCTGAAACAATCTCCTAGGGCTTGGTTTGATCGTTTCAGCTCTGTTCTCCTTGATATTGGGTATACTCGTTCTACTGCTGATCATTCAGTCTTTGTACGACGACAATCTTCTGGCACTATTATATTAATTGTCTATGTTGATGATATTATTATTTCTGGTGATGATATCACGGGTATTGTGGATTTGAAACAGTATCTTGCTACTCAATTTCATACCAAGGATTTGGGTCGACTTCGTTACTTTCTTGGAATTGAAATTGCCCACTCTTCACAAGGCATCTCCCTCTGTCAACGCAAGTATGTGTTGGATTTACTCTCTGACACTGGTCTTCTCGGTGCCCGTCCTGCTGATACTCCTATGGACCCATCTACTAAGTTAGATGCTACTTCGGGCGAGCCATTTTCTGATGTGGGTCGTTACCGTCGACTTGTGGGCAAGCTCATTTATCTCACTGTTACTCGTCCTGACATCACTTATGCTGTGGGGGTAGTCAGCCAATTTATGCATAGTCCTCGTCTTCCGCATTTTGAGGCTGTGTGTCGGATTCTACGGTATTTGAAGCATTCTCCAGCACGTGGACTTTTGTATCGTTCCTCTTCCTCCTTATGCGTTACTGGTTATAGTGATGCTGATTGGGCTGGTAATCGGAATGATCGGCGTTCCACCTCGGGTTATTGTACCTTTGTTGGTGGTAATTTAGTTACATGGCGTAGTAAGAAACAACAGGTTGTGGCTCGTTCTAGTGCTGAAGCTGAGTATCGTGCTATGGCTCACACTGCGTCTGAAATGCTCTGGGTTCGGTCACTTCTTCGGAATTTTGGTATTGAAGTTCCTGCTCCTATGGAAATGCATTGTGATAATCAAGCTGCTATCTTTATTGCCAATAATCCTGTGTTTCACGAGCGTACAAAACATATTGAGGTTGATTGTCATTTTATACGTGATTTGCTGCTCCGCAAGGAGTTGAGTACTCCATTTGTTTGCTCTTCTTCTCAGCTGGCCGATCTTCTCACCAAGCCATTATCTTGTTCTGCATTTCAGAGTTTCATATCCAAGCTGGGCATTTTTGACTTATATGCTCCAGCTTGAGGGGGCGTGTTAGAATATAGAAACATATATATTAAAATATATGCTTAATTTCCTTAGAATATAGATGTGATTGTTTAGCATATAGGAGTGATTGATTTGGTTTCCTAATTTCCTAGTTTCCTAATTTGATGTAAACCTTCATTATAAATAATATGCAAGGGAGACGAGAGAATTCAATTTCAATCTCTCCCTTTTTCTCAACTGTTTATATTACAATTCTATAATTGGAATTCAATGAGAACTTATTTGAAACGTTATATACAGTAGTAATAAGCATTGGGAATACCAAGTCATTTTTGGGTTTACTGTAGAAGTAGTTGCGATTTATTAAATATTATCACAGAAGAAAAATATTTTTTTTTAAATCAAATTTCCAATAATCTACTTATCCAATTAGAGCTCATTTCCACCAAAGTGTACAATTCATAAATTTATAACACTATATGATGGTGCAACAATCATGAAATCCCATGGTACTAGTCTATAAAAAATTGTCGGATAATAAACGCGTTTTTTTGTCTGATTTTTAGTAAACTACTTCTCCGATGATAGCTCGTTTCTATAAAAAGTGTACAATTCTAGAGAATAAATTATTAACTATGGCTGAGTAACGTTTTACCAAAAATTATTGGAGAAAAAATTTATTTCTTCACCCTTTTTAATAATAAATAATGAATATTATTTTAATTTTATATATAATACATATAATTTTATTATACTTATGGATGGGCCTGACAAACATAATTGTTTGAGATCTAGACTTGAGATTTTATAAAAGTCTGAAATGTCGTACTAGCTTGATATTAAACAAAGCATATAGTCTTAAGATCCGTAGAAAAGCTTAACTCAAATCAAGCTTGAACTTAAATTTGAGTAGTTTTACTTCAAAGAACTTAAGATTAACTTTGGTTGGATTGCGGTCTACCAAAAATTATCATAGAACAAATGCGTTTTCATTGAGGTTTTGGTAACCCTCACTCATCTCTCATGAGTATTAATGAAGAATTCTTTTTTAGAATTGATGATTATTTTTTTAAATGGTAAAATTTGATAGAAGAAAAGGAACAAAACAAACTACATATTTCCTGAACAAAGCGGTATGGAGTGTAAGCAAAGGCAAAACTAAACGAGTTATATCTATAGAGAAAAATAAGAGTAGAACATGCATGTATAATTATGATGATAATTCGATGCCTAACTTAGAAATTGCATGGAAAAGAGATGTTTATGTAAGCATATGCATTAATTAATTTGACTATAAAATCTACCTAGACACGGCAAAAAACAGCTAGTAAATGAGTAAAATATGATAAATTTTCGTATATACAAAAAAACAAGAAAAAGAAAATTTGAAACTATCCCCTTAATTATTTTTTAACAAATCATTGATCCAAAGTGTATTTATGTATAGATTTTCAAAATATTAAAATTGTCGTCTCAAAATAAAAATATGAGCAAAAGAGAGAGAAAAAAAATTAGATAAACATAATATAAAATAATAGAAAAACTAAGAAAAAAATTATAAAAATTTATTTTTTTTGGACAATAGACAAAAATTAAAAAAAAAAAAAACAAGTTACTAAAAAGTAAGAAGAGATAGGCAAATACTATGCACATTTATATAGACAAAAATATATAGTATGATCATAAAATGCACAACACTTTATTTTATAATCTTACTAGTGGTAACTTATGCGATACTCAAGCGATGCCCATTTTTTTAAATTAGTAAAATTAAAAAAATAAAAATATTTTTAAAACAATCAAAATAGACATTTAAAAATAGAGATGAGAAAAGCGACAGGCGTGCAAGATCCATCACTTAAATCGCACAGGTAAGAGATAAAAAAGCAACAGTTGGAATATATTTTGTTTTTTTTTTTCATTTCTCTCTTTACAGAAAATGGAAGTTCAGTTCTAATAAAAAAAAATCAAAAAAGCTATAAAATATGTTTGCGGTAATATATATATGCAATAACATGTAAATGTTTTTGATATCTAGAGAGAAAATTAGAGAAGTTTATATTGAAAAGGGGAACCCAAAAATGACTATTGAGTTGAAGCCAAAAGTTTTTTAGGTGATGGGTGAGAATACTGTGCAGAGAGAGAAAGAGAGAGAGGAATTTAGAGAAAAAATAACTATTGAGTTTCATTTTTGATTTTTCATTTTTTTATGACTCCATTTTAATGAAAATTTATTATTGCTCATTCTAAGTGACAGGCGATGTGTAGAAAGAGAGAAGAGATTTAGGGTCCGTTTGGTTTGGCAAAATTTACTGAAAATTTTCAAAAATCTCTATAAATCTCTGTTAATTTTATATCACATCAACTTTTTTCTCTCACTACACGTATTACGAACTCCTCCCTAACTACAATTTATCTTAATTTATCTCATTTTTTCTTACTCCAAACAAACCCTTAATGAAATTTTTATTATTACTCATTCTGAGTGTGAGTACTATGTAAGAGAGGAATTTCGAGAAAAAAAATGACCGTTAGAGTTTCAATTTTTGATTTTTTTTATTATTATTCATTCTAGCAAATGGGCGAATGTACAGTGTATCAAGAGAGAGAGGAGAGATTTAGTAAAATTTTTATTATTATTCATTTCACGTGATGGGCCGAGTATTGTGTAAAGAGAGAGAGGAGAGAGGAATTTATTTCAAAAATAAAATTAAAATTCTACCCAAAAAAAAAAAAATGGAAAAGCGCAATAAAAAGTAAAGAAATCTATCACGTAGAATAAAAGTGAAAGAAAAGAGAAGAGACAAAATACATGATTTTAGTATTATAGTACAAATTAACCCTAGAAATCTAGAAAGGTAAGGAACTACAATAGAATTTTACCATCACACAATAAAGACAAACTAAAAATCAAAATCGAGATAAGAAAGGGACAAGCCAACAATAACACTCCAAAATAGAGCATTGAGTAGGTTTTTATATTGAAGGGAAGCATTAATAACAACAACAACAATAATAATAATAATTTTGGTTCTGTTTTAGACTTTGATTTGAGGATCAAATCAAATTTTTGCCGCTAATGGTTCACAGAAATTAGGCATGAAATCCTACCATAGAAAGACTCTGAATCTTGCAAACTTCCAAAAAAAAAAAAAAAAAAATTGGAAACCAGGCCGCCAAAACAAGCATTCTTCAGTTGAATTAATTAATGTATAATACTTTGTTTCATAGTATTAAATTTTTTTTTTGTCAGTTGCCAAATGTATTTTCACAAATCATATATTCTGTTTTGTAGGGTATAGCACTGGCATGAGTACACCTATTATTGTAGAGTAATTCACTTTACAGAGACTTGTCACGGCCTGTGGATCTCTATTTCAACCACTTGGTACAATTATCAACACTTTCGGGAATTCAGACTTTTGCTTGTTCTTGAAGTTGCTCCTGATCAAAACATCATGAACCGAAAATTATTAAGAATTATGCCTCGGAATTAATGAAAATCGCCGCAAAAAATTTAAAAAAAATAGAAGAAAGGGTTAATACAATAGTGTGAAAGAATTATTAACCTTATTCCAGGGACACAATATCAAAATCATACGTCATTTGATATAGATGGGAGGACATCTTGGGGGTTTTTTGGTTTATCAAACTCCACCAAAAACTACAAACAGTTACAATACATTATCAATTTTCTCCAATTAAATTTCGCCATGTGTCATTGTTACACCAACTTTTTTTAATTTTTTTTCATCCAAACACCCCCCAAGTTGGAAGTCCACAAAAATTTTGAGGAACTAAATCAATTATTTGTTTAAGAAGTCTATAGTGCTAAATGGCTCACAAACCATGTTGAACAGAAGAACCGCGGTGCCCTAGATAGAAAGAACAACCACGACTGACCTTACCCATATTATATTTTTCAGTAATAAAAAATCGTGGCTCCGTGCATGATACTTCTACCGATGTGGGTTCTAGGGAAGAGTAATATACGCAGTCTTAGTCCGAGTAACTATAAAGATTATTTTCAGGCATTGACTATATGACCTCCAGGTCGTAGAGAGCTTAGCGATCACTAAACAATTCATTCACATCAATCAGTAAGCATTTAAATAAACAGCCAGCTAAGTGCTAATGGCTTAAAAGTTTCTCATACTGCGTAGCCTAATTGGATATCCATGCATCTCTATCATAGTAATGCAATTTCAAGCTCGTTCATTGAATCATCATCAGTCCAATTTCAGATTTTCCACCTAAAATTCCAAGCTGTCACTCATTTCATTGTTGTTTCTCAACATTGTAATACTTGTCTTCCTATATTGGTCAGCATCTACGTATTTTAGAACTTGACGTGGTGATTAAATATCAAATTTCACTGGCCTCACAGTTGGTCTAAATATTTTTACTCTAGTTCCACTTTTAATTATGCAAGTCACCAAGGCTTTCTTTAATAAGAATAGTAGTAATAATTATAATAATTATTATAATAATATAAATAAAAAGGGAATATAGAAAATCATAAAAGAACTTAGTTACTGACCTCTGTAATAAAAAAGGCATGAAATCCGTAAGGAACTCTGTGCGGTAAATCAACCACTGCAACCGGATCTGCTGACATTGTCTTGGCATCGATTACATTCACTGCTGATTTTCTGGATACAAACAGAATTGTTCAGATTGTATCTTTTTTTTTTTTTTTTTTTTTTCATAGGGAAATTTATTTGGGGGTTTAAATGACATAACCATGACCTTTAGTCTGGGTGAGGGTGTGTTTTCCACTTGAGTAAAAATATTTAGATTGTAATCAAATTATTAAAGCTGATTGCACTTCACATTTCATTTTTAAGTTAAAATAATATTTGCAAAGATAAACTGATTCCAGGATCTTTGAATCTAATAAAATTTTATATGTCTATGAAAAATAAAAATAAATAAAACCCACGCATGAGAGAGGCAAGGAAATGATTTGGCAAGTCTGCTTCACAAATGACCTAAGAAAACACTTTGTGCAATAAAACCAGATATACTGAATCTTTGAATCTAATGAAAGATGGTTTCTCACTTTAAAAAGAAATAGTATAGAAGCCATCTAAAATATATGTTAATGCTTTTAGAATGCACTCATTTGAAAACAGCATAATTTTTTATATCTTTTCAGGATATGCGGACCCAGAAAAAATCCACATCTGATCAAAGCTCACTTGGTCTAACAACTTGTGGAAGAATGGGATTTGATAATTCATCACAAAGCTACAAAGGACTTCCCTCGTTTAATTTCTCAACCTTCCAGTTACATTTGATATAGAACAAGGATTCTTCACAAAGTTCCACTCACTCCCAAGCAAAAACATGAAATAGCTAAAAGACTGAAAATTCATATTTCTCATACTTCTGGAGTTAACTCATTAACCTCATAACGACAAGTATCTTAAGTTCGAACTCAGTTGACCAGAACCACTATGCATTACCTATAGGTTTTTAAGGTTACTGAGACGCATTAAACTTGGTGCTCCTCAGCAACCCCAGATCATGAAAAGATCCATCCATATTACCAGCCCAAACTAGCACTATATTCTACTGCTTTCAAACTGCTTCACATGTTAGCTCAACTGTGCTGGCTACCTCCTTATGTGTATAATCCAACGAACTGATTAGAAGTCATTCAAATCTGTTTCACCAGATTACATGATTTTTGCTTTACATTGGATTTAACTTATTTTCTTCAGGCTTTTGGAATACTTTTGAAATAGCAAAATGAAATTGTTGATCTCAAATTATGTCATATTTTCTATAATTGTTATTTAAGGGATTTTAGGCAGTGCATTAAAAAGACTCCAACTTTCACTCTCGTACTAGTTGAGTTGAGGATAGAAAAGGGGGAAAAATCATATTATTTATATGGTAGTAAGGGAAAGTACTTACCCAGTCTGCTCATTATGTACAAAGAATATTAAGTAGCCATCATCCTCTTCAGAAGTAATGCCAACCTCACGAGGGACAAAAATAGCCTCAGAACCAAATCTACCAGGTCCCAGATCAAAAATGCCTTGAACATTTCCTCCAACTTCAAGCTTTGTTTTCCCAGACTCTGGTTCAGCATGCAAATCAAATTTGATAATTCCAGTGACCTTTGCAATGCTGTCCAGTATGGTTCCGTATACAAATCGTTGCTTCCTATATTTGCAAAAAATAATAGGTAATCAAGGTGCCTTTTTTTAACGGTAAAATATATAAATTAAAGCTCAATAAAATAATGAAACCAAAGTGCACTCGAAGAAAGTAACTAGCAGAAAATATGAAGTGCATTCTTAAACATCAGATGATCCATACAAAGATGATCCATACAACAATGACATAATGAAACCAATGTCCACTCGAAGAAAGTAACAACTAGGTGCAGAAAATATGAAGTGCATTCTTAAACATCAGATGATCTACACAACAACGAAACAATCTGCGGGCAGCTTTCCACATGCATATCACTAAATATGATTATCTTGCATTGTCAATGTATATTCCAAGACAAAACGATGACTCTTTCAAATTATAATAACAGAAACATCAACCACGTACCTTCCAGTATAGCTCTCATTCACCCTCGGAAAA
Source organism: Vitellaria paradoxa (assembly GCA_019916065.1). Lineage (NCBI taxonomy): Eukaryota > Viridiplantae > Streptophyta > Magnoliopsida > Ericales > Sapotaceae > Vitellaria > Vitellaria paradoxa. The sequence continues at coordinate 63,068,049 of CM034234.1, read as the reverse complement.
TCAACAGCAGATTCAGATAGTTTCTTCTGTGATGCTAGACCATTTTCCATATTAAATCTCATCTCGTACCTAGTAAAAATCTCCAATTAGGAATACTCTAGAGCTAATACAAGAACAAAGCATTCCGCTAGTCAAGAGTCCTACAGTTCATTTGTGAAATTCTCGAGCTTTTCTTTGACAGTCCCATTAACCATGTCTAAATCTGGATTCTGAAGGCGACAAGTGATCAAAACAACTTCATCCCCTTCCTCCCATGCATTGGCTAGACAAAAGGAAAAATCCACTGAAGTGGTTAGAGGTGAAATAAAATAAATGGTAAATTACAAGACCTCCCCCGACCATTTTGGCTAAATACGGGTAGACCTCACACCATTAGAATATTACATTGACACCCCTTACTTTATAAATGTTATTAACATTTAACTCAAACCGTCAGTTAAAGTAGGGATATTATCAAAATATTTACATAATATACATTATTTATCCTTTTAATGTAAAAAGTTCGCAAATCATTTAAAAACATTTATATAGTCTGATGACGTCAAAATTGCAATCTTGATGAGCATTAAGAACGGGTTATTAAACCCATTTTAAAAATTTTATATGTCTAAAGAAGGGTAAATAATTGTATTGTGTATATTACTATTTTCATTTAACATCAAACAAAGTATTAGCAGATGGGGTTCAATGTAAATAACATTTTGTAAAATAAGGGGCGTTACTGCAATATTCAAATGGTGTGGGATCTACTTATATTTAGCCTAATGTTCAGGAAAGATCCTTGTGATTTACCCAAAATAAACTAGAGCATAACTTCCAAGTAAGTAAATAAAGCTTACAAATAATCAAAACTCTCAGAAAGAAAGACACACATGCAGGTAGAAGATAAATAAATAAAAGAAAATAGAAAACAAAACAAAAGGGAAGGGGAAAAATTTTCTTCTACAAAGTTTATTTTATGTTTTAAATAGTTTTTTCATTCTTTTATTTCCACTGTACTAGATAAATGATTAAATGCTGCAAAAATGTTATACAAGTAATCTACTAATTATATTTCCTGGAAAGGCTATATTGGATAAATGAACATATGAATCTTAAAATTATTATATTTATTCATTCATTTATTTTTCTGGCAGAATATATCTTGACACACAGGTTTACCATAGAACACCTTGAGAAAGTGCTAAAATGTTAATTAAGCTGCAAACAAACTACAACTTCAAAATGTATATAAATTGCAGGACTAAGACTTTATAAGGCATAGAAATGGTGCTCACCGTTATGGAATATAAAGCAATTAGGAAGCTCGAACCATTTGATTAAAAGTTCATCCTTTGCATACCGTGGAAGGATACCAAATCGAGCATTTTTAGTTGCATCAAACGTGAATATCAGTTTGTTCTCCTTCACCATTTCCTGAAAATTGAAATGGTTTGAGCAACTAAAGCTTGATATGTAATGATCAGTCTGATATTATATGTTGAAATCAAAAACTATTTCATCTATTCTGCCAGTCAAACCATTGCTCCTAGTCCTAGAACATATCTTACAACCATCGGAAACACCCACACAAAATGATGTACCCTGTCATTACAACTTTAACAAACTAAACAATTTGGTATATAGGTTGTCCAAACAGCCAAAGAAGAAATGCTTTCAAGGTAATGCCAAAACAAGAAAGTTAGAACTTGGAACTTCAACCTCATCAACGACTCTCATTTCTTCTTCATATAACACAAAAAAGAGCAAAGAGCAAGGTTTTCAAAGTAACTTTGATAATAGAATTCATCCTCCACTCGTTCAGCAGGGTCCAAGCTAACATAAGTAAACTTCACTTTCACGTATTCATCTCATCCTAATGTGTTATTTTTCAAAAATTATTGAATGATTCAAGACAGCACCATTAATATACTTCAGAAAATACTCAGAAGATTAGTATTTAAGGCACTGCAAGCTTAAACTTAAAATGGGGTTTAATGTCCTTAAAAGTTAATTTTAATTAATGGAAAGCGGTAATTAAGGCAATACATCTAGCAATAGGAGGTGATTAGATCACATAATTTATCTTCAATTAAAACATTTAACTGGAACAAAGGGTTTCCATAAGAAATATTTATCAGCCATCATAACCACTTTCCAGTGGTTTAACTGCTTTAGTAATTATCAGAAGAGTCAATTTTACCTTCTATTCTAAATATTAGACTGTTAGTCACCATTTTCATATATGAATGCTTGGGAAAATGCAGAAATGGGTGCTTAGTTCCCTTCTTCCAGTTCCCCTTTTCACATACATGTGATATCTGATACCACATTTACTGTTTCAAACTTACCAAAAAAAAAAAAATTACTGTTTCAAGCTAGAAATAATAATAATAATAATAATAATATGATGATGATTATTATCATCATCGTATTATTATTATTACTACTACTACTACTATATTAACTCTTCAATTGTCACTTTATGAGCGATAAAATCACATCTTAGCTTCATTTAAGCCTCTAGATAGACAGTTGTCCAATTTCCTTCAATCCAAAGGCATTCCCAAAAGACTTCCCTGTAACATTAAAATGCAGAACTTTGAAAGACTCCCCAAATTTGAAAATAACCATACCTTTGGTCTGAAGTATAAGGGGAGATCCATGATAATTGCATAATTTTCAGTAATGGAAAAGTCATGCATCATGATAGGGTCTGGTATTGTTATTGGCACAGGATCATACATGAAACCATCCTTTGAAATAACTCTGTACGTAATATATGGTGGTGTATGAGAGTAGCCAAATGTGAACATCTCACCTGCATGCAGGAGGATTCTGTGAATCAAAAGGAACTATTTGATTGCATTTCATGACATTTTATTTTGGGAAAATAGATTTTACCCGTGAATGGGTCAACTTTGGGATGAGCAGTGAAGGAATGTGCCAATCTCTTGTCATAATCCAGCATGCCAATGGTCTGCAAGTCTCCATCTTCCAGAACTTTAAGGACATCTGCACAATGCAGTAGAGATAGAACTTCAGCTCTGCCCAAACTGAGACAAAAAATGTGGAAAGCCTTAATGATCTATAAGCCGACTAAATTCCCAATTCCCACCCCCCACCCCTGGTTTTCTCATGGGACCATTAAATACCAGAATTCTCAAGCTGCGTTCAGAATATTAATTCATGTGCGATGGTGCGATCTAATAATTGAAAAAAAAAAAAAAACACACACAAAGGACCAACAAAACATGGACATATCACATAACCACTGATTCCCAATATAAACAGCAATCTAAAGCAATTAAAAAAAATGGCTCGTCCATTAAAGCAAAGGGAGGAGATAGGCTCACATGGTTTATCTGCCTCTGAGAGCGCCAAGAGTTTCCCATGATGATAAATGAGAGCTGTGTTGGCTGGCAGAATGTGAAAAATGGTTGTTCTCAGTGTGTCATATGTAAACCCAAAATTGACCATAAAGGTAAACATGTATATGGAATCATAGCAGTTTACTATCTGTTAATATTGTACTAGAATTGGCTCACCAAACATGCACAATCCAGCAGGATATCAGACCAAAAGTCAGTTAACCTACCAGTTCCAGTTCCATATGAAACATCCAATACTTTCAACTTTCCTCTCAGCATTTGCATGTTTACCATAAGCAATCCAAAAAGGCCCTTGAGGTCTCCAATCTGCATTTGATATCACAAAAACACAACAATTGGATCAACAAAGTGGTTTGCTTACTCTTCATATAATTATTTTAACATGCACTCTTTAAAATTAGTTCTCTTCTCTAGGTATACATCTGATTAATTAAATAACCCCTTCAAATTAAAAATATTTAGGATATTGAAGCGCAAAGGGGAGAAGGACAAGCCATAAGCGTTTGGACACAAAACTTGGGCAACCAAATATGGTTTCCTAGATTGTAGAGGATAGAGGAGCACCACAGTTGATATATTTGATTTTCTTTATAAATGTAGCCTCCTATCCACCACCCCCCCCCAAAATATATATATATATATATATATCTGGGGACCAACCATTGATGTAGATTCTAGCCATAGATTGACTGCTACAACAATAAAAACAAAACATGTCGTGCACATACTGTTTCATATTTAAACACTACTCCAGCAGATTTAGAGAGGATTTGTGATAAATCATAATGAAGACAATTGTTCACTATTTGCGACACAGAATTCTCTAGTGCTGATTTGTCCTCCCAATGTAAATTTCGCAGATAGAAATTCTACTGTTTGTCTAGTTTGGCCGTATCTCTGAAACATTTCAATATCAATGGATGACTTCTAAACAAGCATAAGCAACAGAAGACATTCATATGTATGAGCAAAGAGACTCCACCTGTTGAAAGTAAATTTACTTGTGCAGTTTGAGATATACCTTCATAAATTTGGATCCTCCAAAAAACTCTTCTTGTTTAATACGTGATGTCCTTACGTAACGAGAGACATATGTTGCTTTCCCATCCTTGATGCGCAAACCATGAATCATGCTGCATAATTAAGTTCATCTTTCAGATCCTTGGATGCCTTCAAAACTTTATGAATAGATTCCAATATTGCATTCAATAGTGGTAAAATTCATTTTGACAAAAAGAGGGAGAGAGATTTCTTCCTAACGTTCTTGTATCCCCGCATCTCTAATTGATTTCCATGGCTTCCACATTTTTCTGCTAGTAAAACTACTGATGGACCTGATATTTCCTACTGCCAACAGACACAATAATAACCTAATAGAATTGAAAAAATCATGAAAAATCCCAATGAATTGAAAATACAGTGATAAGACTCCTGATAAGACCACTCATCCAGACAGACTACCAACATATCATTTTCTGATTCTCGATTCACAAAACTCAGAACTCAGCTTCCATGAGCCTTAAAGATTGGGATTTGGGATTGTATGTTGATATTACAATAATACCTTTTTCTATCACGCCAACTATTTTAACTGAACTCCATAAGAATTTTGTTGAACAAAAATGATTGTTGAAAAAAGGAAACTAACTTTTGATCTGTTTATTTTTCAAAATCACATATGAGGGAGAGATGGTTTGAGAGTAAGGGGAATGTTGAGTGTTCCAATCCTTATCCCCACAGAAAAGGCAGATGAACAGGTATAGGTAAAGTTTGTACAACTATTTAACTTTCTCCAATCCTCGTCAGCTTGGCTGCATCACTTATGGATTGAATTATAAATAGGATACATGGTAAGATTGTTCTCTTGCACTATAACAAGTACACTGCACACTATTAACAGAAACGCTACAACTACGACACTATTAACAGGTATCCATGTGGTACATATAGTGCCAAAAAAAACTTTGCAAGTCCGGCTCTATAGCCCTGGTCATCAAACTATACAAAAGGCCTAAAAACGTGCTCTTAAGTCTATACAACAAAGACTCAGCGTCTCTGAAGCATCTTGATGCGGAAGCCAAAAAAAATATGAAATAATTATTATTAGAATTTTATTTTATTAGGATTACATTTTATATAAGGATTTTACTTTATTCTATTAAAGATTTATTTTATTCTAGGTAAAATTTTATTTAGATTTATTTTAAGAAGGATTTATTAGAATATTTGATTTTGTTTTATTTCTAGTAATCTTGAGAATGTATTAGCCTATTTAAAGGCTTATGATGATTAGAGTTTGATACATTGATGAATATGAAAATTGGAGTTGCTGAGTCTCGTGGCTTGTTTTCCTTCCCCTCTTCTTCTTTCTTCCTTCTCTCTCTCTTTATTTCTCTTTCTTAACTTTATTCTCTATTGTCCTGCATCAGCCTTACTATCAGAGCAAATCGATCTATAATCAACGAAAACTCATTGTTCATCTCAAACCCTAGCTGCAATTGCAGTCATAGCCGTCACAAGCGCCTTACACGCTTTCAAACCCTTCGAGTACACTTTCGTACACTCCCATTGGTACCAAACTCCGGCGAACCCTACCATTGGCACCACCAACCTTCGGCGAACTCGTCGGTGACTCCGACAACCTCCGATGACTGTTCCGCCGACCGGCCAGCGACTTCTGGCAAAGTTCAAAATAACCACTACACTCTAGCGATTTGACCTGTGCTCCACGCGAAGCTCCGGTGACCTCTGACAACTTCTGGCGAAGCTCCAGCAACTTCTAGGAGGCTTCGGAACACTTCACAGTTTATTTTTGCAGATTCGAAATTATCAGTACACTATCGGATACAGTCAAACAATAACCAGATGCAAACCTATTAGCAGCCCTCACTGAAGCCATTCAAAGTTTGAACGCGAGGTTAGACACATGGGAGGAATACTATTGGCCGAGCAACCCTATTCACCTCTATTCTAACCAAATATCGAATTCAAAGTCAAACACAGTTTCAACTCCTCTATTTGGTGCCCTTACCAAAATTTCAAAAGTAATTGATGAACCAAACAGAAAATCTGATGACGATCACTTTGAAGTGAAGAGAGAGTCTAATGATGATCAAATTGAAGAGTTGATTTATGAGCCTGATCCTGACGACTTTTATTTTTCAGATGATGACCAAATCGTAGGCAAGCCATTTGATGAAATTGTTGCGATTGCCGAAATTATTGTTACTAATGAAGTCATTTCTTTTGATGAGGCACAGATTTCCAGCGATATTACTAATGTCCTTATAGGTACTATCGGGTTGAAGAGTATGCCTAAAATTTATGGTGTTTCTATGGATTTTGTCTTTCCTACACCTAAATTTCTCCCACAAGTTGGTCCATTTTTTGTCTTCGTCCAACATCTACAAGTTCTATTTTCTGAATCGCGGGACTTCTATTTCAGAAAACTTGGTGGATACTATTTCTACCACTCCTGATGCACGTTCATGAACTTTGGGAGCAGCTTGAACATCCGTTTTGTTCGTGGCCTGGCGATTGAAAGAGTGTGCAAATTTTTAACTCGACGGAGTCGAGTTTTTCTAAGGGGTGGAGAATGATGCGGAAGCCAAAAAAAAATATGAAATAATTATTATTAGAATTTTATTTTATTAGGATTATATTTTATATAAGGATTTTCCCTTATTCTATTAAAGATTTATTTTATTTTAGGTAAAATTTTATTTAGATTTATTTTAAGAAGGATTTATTAGAATATTTGATTTTGCTTTATTTTTAGCAATCTTGAGAATGTATTTGCCTATTTAAAGGTTTATGATGATACATTGATGAATATGAAAATATGAGTTGTTGAGCCTCGTGGCTTGTTTTCCTTCCCCTCTTCTTCTTTCTTCCTTCTCTCCTAAACTTTTTCTCTCTCTCTCTCTATTTCTCTTCCTTGACTTTATTCTCTATCGTCCTGCATCACATCTCCTGTTACTCTCCCCCAAAAAAAGCCAAGTTAAGCACATAGGAATAAAACTCCATTCCTTCCATTTGCTATTCTGAATCCTTGCATCCCACTATAACTAAAAGACTTGCTTCACATCCTTTGGTAAACCTGAAGAATGCCAAAACATGCCAAAGCCAATCTCCAAAGCTCATACGCCCATTGACAATGCACAAACAAATGATCACTGGATTCCCATTTGCCCTTGCACAAGCAACACCAATTCACCAGAATCATTCTTCTTCTAACATTCTGCTTTGCACCACCCTACAACTAAATGTTATCAAAATCTTAAGCTTCGATTATGTTGCTTCACTAATGTTCTCCTTAAAAATGAAAAGTACTTGGTAAATAAATAGTCTCCCAATTTTCAAATTCACTAACTAGCATAACTATAGCATTGAATAACTCCCTGGATCGACTAAATTAACTATCTTTTTTTAAGTGGTCAAAGTATTTAAAAAATATATATCAAGATGATGCAAGGAGGACCCGAAGGGTCAAATCACAACTCCAAGCTATCAACAAAACTCAAGAAGGGTAAAACTTGGGTTCTTTACCTCCACTTTATCCATCTCCATAAATTAGATGAAAAACAACTCTTCAACCTATATAAAGGAAATTTTATGTCTATAAAACTCTTTCTATTTAATTCCCCCCACCCCAACCAAAGAATTCAAAACAAGATTAAATCCTATAGTCTCTTCCTATGTTTGGGGAGTGGATTCAACCTCCCCACCAAGACTCAAAGAAGAGCCTCATCCTCTTCAAAAAAAACCCAAGATACACCAAATCAAGACATAGCCAGGTTTCTAAGCTCCCTTGCCCACGAACAATCCATGAATGGGTAGTCAATAGATTTGTTCGTGGTTTTGCATAGACAATATGTATTCACAATTACCAGCTTCCTCCTTGTCATGTTGTCAATAGTCAGAATTTTACCTTGCAAAGCCTTTATGACATCTATTTGCTCATGCTCTTACAAAGCCTTTGGCCCCTTTTTAGTGCATCAACCATCCAATATCTTTATAACAAGTATCATTTAACTGCCCTATCCGTATACCAATTGGAAGAATAGGAAGAGAACAAAGGAGAGTTCACAACTCTCCCCCGGCAACAAGGGGTTGAGGCGGTAACACAAAGTAGTTAACTTGTAACCACTTCGTCATTCAACCAATTCTTTATTAGGCATTAACTGTCAATCAAAAAGCTTGATTAAGAAAGATGACACAAGTTGAGAAATGGGAAGCCCCTGAAAATAAAAAAATAAAAATAAATAAAAAAGAAATAGGTGTTTACTGTTGACACTCGGGGAACAATAATTAAGTCAGCTGCTCAAGAGGTCTGCTGCCAAGATATTAGATTCCAGACTCAGTGATTGACCAGATTTGCATTGTGGAACTTATGGCCGTTAAGCTGGATATATAACCAGATAGTCAGATGTACATGTCAGTAGTTAATCACTTGTATAACTATGGAAAGACATTAGAAGGCTTGTGATGTTGCATAGAAAAAGGTATTATCAGTTAACTTATCGGTTGTCACTTTTACCAGAACAAAGTTTGGCAGCTCAATTAATACTCAGGTTAACAAACTTATTTCATATAGCCAAGACTACTTGAGAGATGCTGAAGCTATCTTTACTGAAACAAATGGGATGCCTTATGGTAAATCATTGATTTCCTTCTTCAGAAAGAACTTGAAAAGAAACATATATACTTCAAGCAAGGGAAGTAAAACCACGCACCCATCTCCATCAAACCTGCACAGTAAGCAACGAAAGGAATAAGCCCAACTCAGATAGTTGATATGACATCAAAGCCTAGCCCACAACCAAAAACAAGCACAAAAGTAAATAAGTTTAATATAAGAAAATGACAAGGCATTTATTTTAAAAAGAGAGAATGGAGAAAGATAAGCCAAAAAAGTTTTTAGCTTCCTTTCTAAAGCATGGCAACTGAATATTTCTAAAAAAATAAAGCAATTAATGCTTATCGAAAAAAAGAAATTTGAGGGGGAAAAAAATAACAGGAATGTACCAGTGATAACCCGCCACAGGAGCAAACTTTGGATTAGGACCGACTCTGACAAACTCACCATCCAGGCAATTCTGCAAAGCATAGCATTCAAATGTCATGTTATTCCCTAAACAGTTTAAACGTCATGGCATAAAAGGTTCAAGCACCCGTTGGGAAAGATTCAAGCTGTCAGTACATTTGCAAGAAAGGAAAAAAGAGTAACAGTTTCTTCAAAGAGCAACAACAAATGATGGATTCACATTAGGCTTCCAATGAGGCAAGACCCTTATTTGTCTTGGGATCTTCTTTTAGATTAAGGATATGCTCTTGGATTGCTCACAGAAATCACCGCAGTCATAAAGGAACATAATATGCCTCTCTCTATATATGTTTATACCAATAAAGAAACATAAAATGCCTGTTCGGATGGTATCAAAGGTCATACATAATTAATAAATCTTTTCAAGTGCTATACTACCAGAAAAAGATCTGTGCAGGTACCTAGTCCTAACAGAAAGTGATCTGTGTGTGGCCACCTTCTCCACCAAGGCTCTATTTTAATTTGGATGAATATATTTTCCAGGATCATATCTCAAGAAAAAAAATAATTTAAGCCAGAGAACTGAAACCAAGTAAGAGACAATGTACATTTTGTCAAATTAAATTAAACAGAGCCCTTCACTTCAGTAATTATTTCCTCGAGCAAAGTGGTTCTTGAATAAACTATCTCCTGATGTAATAACTTCTGTAGAACAAACGCACAAGGCTTCGGTCAATGGTCAATGGGGATTAGGAAGGGTCAGATCACAGTCTCTACGAACACTCTCTAAAATTCTGACTGACTTAAGAACCCCTAAAATTTTAAAACCCTCTCTCTCTCTCTCTCTCTCTCTCTCTATAAACACTCTCTAACATTCTAACCTTCTCTCTATAAACATTCTCTAAAATTCTAACTGAGTAGGACGCTCGCGACATCATTTTTTGACTCCCGACCTCATTCTTTGACTGCTTTTGTATTTGCAGAATCTGGGAGAGAAAACTGTGGAACACGCGCTGAAGAGATTTTTACCCCCGCACACTGATAATTAACTGAGCAATTAAGTTTACTGATCAAACAATTAACCAATAAAAAAAGCGCAAAAAATAAACGGAATAGCATCCCGAGAAAGAACAGAAGGAATTGGGAATCTTATATGTATAAATATGTAAAAAAAAAAAATTTGGAATCGCTCACCGGAAGGGAACCTTGGACGGGGAGGTCCTTGCAAGGAGGAGTCTCGTCGGGGACGGGAGCGAAGTTACCGGAGAGGTAGTGATGAGGCTGAGAAGAATCGTACATGAGCTTAACAATCAGCTTCTCCAGCCAGTCGATGGCCGTGGCAGTGAATCCTTTGCGGGGCTTGGGCTTCACCACCACCACTCCTCCCTCCACCCTCTCTGTATCTTCTTCCTTCTTCCCCATTGCTCCCTCTCTCTGTGTCTCTCTCAAAATCCGTTCGCTGTTGAGACGTCGTGTGACGGACAGAGATCATTATCTCTTTAGCTTCCTGTTCCTGGTTTGATGGTGGCTTACCCGCCACGTACGTACCCACTCACATTCGCAAAAATTATGTTTGATTTATCAAAATTAACTAAAATTTATTAATTTTTTTATATTGCCTTTCAGTTAAATTTTATCACGAATTTCTGTTACATTGAATCATTCAAAAATAATTTTTTTTCAACCAAACACCCATGAGAGCCTACTGCTGTTTTTCGAATTTGAAAATAAAATTGAATTATCCGTAAATTTACTTGAGGTACGTTTGTCCGTTTGTGCATAGAATCATATTAGATGCTCGTGAGGATAACTCGTAGCCGGATTCGTTTACCTGACGATAGAGCCGGTTTGCAGGCTAAAAATTAAACCAAATCAAATTAAATCAAACATTTTTTCACTAAGTAAGGTCAGTTATATAGATTTATCGACGTTAATTAGATCTATTTAAGGTTATATCCTCTGATAAATTTAGGTAGACAGCTCATATTTAATAATTTATTTCCAACTTCTCTTGGACCTTCCTCTACCTTTCCTACTCTTGACAATTTCCAAACTTTCACACCTTCTAAAAGGTGTCTTCGCTGGATACCTTCTAACATAGCCAAATTATATTAATCGATTTTCTCTCATTTTATCTTCAATTGGTGCTATTACTACTTTACCTCTAATCTCCTTGTTCCTAATCCTATCTTTTCTTGTAATCCTGCACATCCACCTTAGTATCCTCATTTCCGCAACGTTTGAAGGCTAAAAAAAAAGTACTAAAAGTTGTATTTTGTAACTTTTGGTGTGATATCAATTTTTTTCACTTTTCTACTCTACTACACTAATTTATTTCACAAAAAGTTTTACCAAACACAAAAAAATTATTACTTTTCTACTCTGTTACAGTAAAAAGTTTACCAAACACCTAAAAATTATAAAAAAAATTGCTAAAAATTACACTTTGTTCCACCAAAAACACTAAAAAATTATAACTACATAAAAAAACACAAAAAAACTACCAAAAATTTTACTTTTTTTGCTTCTTTTTTAACCTCCAAACATCCCCTAATGAATAAGAAATTATAAACACGTTTGATGAATTGATTTTTATTAATAATTTTAAAAAATTTTTAAAAATAATTCATTTTTTGTTTTAGCACATAAATTACGAATTTATAACTAATCTAATTTTATTTCATTTTATCTCACTTTTTATTATTCTAAACATATCTTATACCTTTATTAATAACGAAATAATTTGTTATAATTTTATTAAAAATTAAAAAAAAATCCACACACAAGGGCGCGTAAAAAAAATATATATATATATATATAAGAATGGACATTTCTCATTAATCGCTAATTAATCCTTCAGATTTTAATATAATAGTAAAATAAAAAATTTGTGAGACACATAAACAACTTTCAAAAAATTAAAAATAAAATACAAAACAGAAGAGAGAGAGAGAGAGAGAGAAAATTGTCCATTGGAGGACGATCCCCACATCCTAATATAGAGATATAGATTACGGCGAAATTCAGATTATCAAGAATACATTAAAAACAAATTAAGCTGTTATCTATTTTTTTTTTAAGTTTTTTCAATTAAATTTTGTCAAGCGATACTTTTACTCTAATTTTTTCATAAAAGTTTGGATGGTTGGCATAATAATTTACGCCAGCTCAATAATTTATAAACGAAATCATTAACTTAAAATTTAATAATTTAAATATATTTATATATTTTTTTAAATTAAAAAATATAATTATATTTAAACCGTTAGATTTTAATTTAATAATTTTTTATTCTAATATCACTGAATTGATTAAAAAACCTAAGTCAGGCTCCTCTCTTTTCCTTTAGATTACCTTTCTTGGTCTAAGCTGGAAAGGGGAATCCTATGACTTGTTAGCAAAATGAGAAAGTTTTATGATTATTTTTGGACGATGATTTTTGAAGGGAAATAAATGTAAAGAAAATTAAAGTATTTATATATTTAGTCGATCTTTCTAAATGCATTGTTATGACTGTAAATAAAAATATAATCTGTATAAGCGTGACCTGTAACTCAATGATTAAGAATCTCTTTTACCCGTTTATGACTCGAGTTCGAGTCTTTCTCCTTTCTCTTATAAAAAAAATTACCTTTCAAAATATATATATATATAATCTGTACATTAATCAATCTTTGTGCTTCCTAGAATCTATACAATCCCGATAAAAACTTATTTATTTTTTTTAATTCAACTAAATTATGTTATTTTATTTTATCGTTCTTTACTACTACTTAACCTTTACTTTTCCACATATAAATATTAACGAGGACATAATTGTCATGTTATTCATTTAATGGTGTCCTTTATTCATCTCTTTACTTTTGGCCCGCCAGTTTAGTATTACAAAAAAAATGTGAAAAACTAGTCCTATATTTTTTAATAAATTAAATAATGAATAAACATGGGCTTTAGTTAGAATTATAACGGGAAAGGGTGCGATCATCCAACGGGTCGAATTTAAAGTTGGTGGATCTATTAACCTATTTATAAAAAATAGGTTAATCGGCCAAACGAGTTTGGTTAACGGTTTACTCATTAATCCGTTAATTTTTAAATTTTTTAATAATTTATTTTTTTTATAAAATTTTTAAAAAATGTATTTTACATTTATATTTATTCTTACTTTTTAAAATAATTTAATTCTAAAATATTACATATACAAGGGATGTTTGGATTAAAAAAAATTTGTATAAATTGGTAGAAATTATAGTCATATAATTCGTGCAGTGTGTAAAAAATTTTATTTTTACAGAAATTTATAAAGATATATTTTTTTAAAACTCCAAACAATCTTATATATATATATATACACACACACACTAGTGAATGCCCGCACAAAGTATGGATCACCCAACACCCCCTCTCCTCTTTCACGCCACTATATAACTGTTACGTCAGTCAATGTGTTTTATTATGTGTATGTTTGATTGATAAAAAATTGACTAAAAGTACAATAAAATAAAAAAATGTGACATAAAGATGATATGTAGAAAATTTTAATTGAAAGAAAATACAAAAAAATTAATTAAAATTAATAAATTTTGATAAATTTTGGTAGATATGTATATGTATCTTTTAACTTTCTAAGCCTTAATGGCTTAAACGGGTAACCCGTTAACTCGTTAGACATATTTTAAAAAAGTATCCATTAACTATTAGTGGGTCAAGTCAAACCCAACTTGTCAGTTCTCCATCCTAACCTGACCTATTGAGGAGTTAACGAGTTTGGATTGTCGGGTCAAACGACTTTATGGGTCGGGTTGCGAACCCCTACGCAAGGGTCCTGAGCGGTCCAACCGACTGGCCTGCCCTTAATTTTTGTAAGCTTGGACATTTATATATTGGTCGTAAATCAAGTTTGGATAAAAATATAAGCCTAAATTATTTTCGTCCCATGCTTGGATTTCTGCAAACATGTTCAGGGTTGGCTCAACTCGATTTTTATTTTATGCTAAAATAATTTATCAAAAAATAAAATAAATTTATTAATTTTAATTTCATTTTATTTTTATGAAAAATAGCCTTCGTTTTTATTTTCCCTCCACCATTATAAGATAGAAGCACAACAAATGATGCATGGCTTCACGTGCTTATGATCATATAAATTGAAAAAGGGAAAAGAAGATATAAGTTTTTAAATCTATATTTGATAATGTTTTTATTTTTGTTTTTCTGTTTGTATTTTAAAATTTTATAAAACTGACAATATAAATATATTTTGTTAAATTTATTTAAATTTTGTCACTTTCAAAAAAAAAATTCAATAAAAAAATGTAAAAAAAATATATTTTCACTCTTTTTTTTTTTCTATTGCAAACATTCTGTTAATTTCAATACTTTGTTTATTTTATTTCATCATATTAAAATAAAATATAAAATTATTTTATTTAAATATTTTATTAAACTAAAATTCATTTAATAAATAATATAATTTATTTAATTTAATTATCAAAATTAATAAGTAATTTATTTTATAAAATTATTTATAATAAATAAAACATATTTTCTTAAATTATTTTATAAAAATATTTAATTAATATGAAACATATTTTCTTAAATTATTTTTAATTAATATTATATATATATTATTAAATTTTTTTAAATAAATATCATACTAAATTATTTAAATTATTATGAATTCAATTATTTTAATGAATAATATAATTAAATTTTAATTGATATATTTTATATTTACCAAATTAAAAGATATAATTATTATATTTTTTATAATTGTTTTTATAAATAATATAATTAAATTATAATTTTATATATTTTATATTTATTAAATTAAATGATTTTGATAAATAATTTAATTAAATTATTCAAATTTATTAATGTAATTAATTAATTAATTTAATTAATTAAGTAAATTAATAAACAACTATGAGTAAAATTGATGCTAATTAATTAATTAAATTAGTATGAAATATATTCATTAAATTTAATTAATTTTTTTAAAAATTAATAAAATTAAATTTTTAAATAAAAAATAATAATTATAAAAAAATGTATTTTTAATGTTGTTTTAATTTTCATTTCAAAAAAAATAACAACAAAAAATATAAAATATAAAACATAACAAATAAATAAATAGATATAAACAGAAAAAACGGTAACGTTACTAAACGGTTCCTAAGAAGCACGATATATTTTCTAGGGCACCACAATCATCTTTTGTGCTGCTTCATTTTACGAATATTTTAATTGAAGATTAATATAATATAATTTAATTTAAAAATAAATTAATTATTTAATATTATTTATTATGGGATAAATGAGTTCCTTTTACATTCAGGCTTTCTTATTCGAACGTAGTCCAGCCCAGCCAGGGTTTGAGCCCGTTCGGCCAGGCACGGGCCTTAGTCCATCGCCATTTCTAAATGTCAATCGAGAAAGACAGCATTTGGGTTCGTCGTTTTTTAGAATATTACATCCCAACTAAAGAAAGATTAAACAAATATTATATTATATTTATTAAGATTGTCAACTGAATTTGTGTATCAATTAATATTAGATTTGATCATGTTAAAAAATAAAATAAAAAATTTATAATTAATTAGTTTTAAATCTATATTATCTTACATTATTTGTAATTTTAATAATAAAGATAATATTATTATCTTATAATTTATCATATAGATTTACGTTTGTTATTATTCTAACAACAATTAAATTCTATTCTATTATATAAATTATAACATGATTTTTAGAATATTGCAGTCCTATTCAACGCACTATTATTATTTTATTTCATTCTAATTTGATAAATGATATAAAAAATAAATTTAATATTTTTATAAGAAAATTAATATAAAAAATAATGTAATAAATTATTTTTTTACTTTTATTATTTTACATATCTACTTATATTTTAACACACTATTTATTATAAATTATTTTTTTTAAAATATTTTTATCACACGAATTGAATATACGTACGACTCTTTTTAACTATGATGGACTTTTTGGGAATTATTGTTAATTAAATTAATTTTACATTAGCTAGAATTCTGTAATTAAATAGAGAGGAAATACAATAGAAATAACAAACATATAATTTAACGACAACTGTAACTTATTTATCATGTAATATAATTAATAAATAAAATATATGGGTTATATTTTTATTTATAATGAATTAAAACTATGAATTTAAACTAGATTAGGAATTTTTTATTGTAAAATAATTTGATAAAAATTTTATTAAATAATTATTAACGTGAATTCTAATAAAAAATAAAATAAATATATAATACGATAAATTTACGCAACGGGACTAATCACTAGCATGTGCAAATCATGGTTTTAAAAATCGAACCGGATCGGACCGGACCGGTCGATTCAACTGGTTGAACTGGTCCAAGAAACGATCCGGTCAACTAGTAAAACTTGGTGGAGAGTTGAATCGGCCTAAAATCGGTGACCCAAGTGGTGTCGGTTTTGCCGGTTGAATCGGATCATTTTTTTATTTTTTTGAATGGTCAAATAAATAAACTAACATGCACTAGCCTAAATCGAATCTAGGACTATTTTGTGGTAAAGTACTATTATCCCACTGAATCACTAATACTTATTATTTCTTATTTTTGCTTAGTTTTAATTATATAATATATTAGTTTTAAGTTATTTTATTCTACAACACATTTTGTTGACACTTTTTATTAGTAAAACAAAATAAAGTAGAAAAATATGTAAAAAAAATATAAAATTTTAAAATTATTATATAATTTTAACATAATTTTATATTTTATTTATATATTTAAATATATTTACGACGTTACGATTTAAGTCCGGTTCAATTCCGATTGAATTGTTGATTGAACCACTAACTCGTAACCTGGTCATTTTTTCGATTCGATAAACGGTCCGATTTTTAAAACGTTCGTGCAAATGATGAGTGCAAATATATATATATATATATTTATCTCAAGGACCTTTGAAAAGAGGAACCAAAAAACAGGCCCACACGGGCGCGCTCGTTGGGTCAGACTCAGAAGTCGGGCAAGTCTGGTGATTTTGCATTAGCTAATCGTCAATAATTAAATATGTATATGTAGAAGTAGAAGAATTAGCTGCAACCGTTCCCACAAAAAGAAATAAAATAAAATAAAATAATAATTAGCTGCTCGCTCCATCGTTGACTGTCAAAATTCTTTTATCAACGATCTTTTGGTAATCATCCATGTTAAAGTTTTTACCTACTAACTTAGGTCCTGTTTGAAGTGTTTTTAATTTTTATAAATTTTTACTAATATTGAATTTTTTATTTATAGTACAAATTATGAAATTATAATATTTATAAATTTATATTAATTTATACAATACCAAACATAACCTTAATTCTTACAAAACTAACCTCCCTTGGGAGAAGGTTTGGTCTAAAGTATCAAAGGAGGCTCCAACTGCCAGGCAACTTGCATGCCTAATTTTATAAAGTCAATTAAGAGTTTGGACAAACACCATTTGCAGTGCCTTGGGGGTAGTTTGGATTCAACTTTACAAAATATTCAATGCAGTAATTTTTTAAACCCTCCATTATTTCTATAATGTCCCCCAAAAAAAAAAAATGATAGAAAGAAATTTAGGAATGTAGACGGATAAGAAAGAAATTATTATTATAAATTTATTTATTTTTTATTTATCATTAAGTGCCAAACTCATTTATCTCTTATTCTAAATCAATCAAATTCATTCTAAATTCCATTAAATACAATTATTAGATTACGTGAAATTCGTTTTAACAAATTCGTTAAATTCTTAATTAAAAATAAAAAATAAAAAATTAATAAATAACAAAAATGTTAAATTTATTAGATTGAACAAATTCATTGATCAACCTCTATATTTAACACATAATTCTATCCATTAAAACTATTACCCACATATATAATTTTTTGCCAATCAAACGTGACCCAAGAGAGTAGTAAGTGGATGTAAAGTAATAGAATATTATTAATTAGTTGATATATGCACTCTGTTTTCGTTCCGTTTTACATATTGACATATGCATATAATTGGAGTGCATTATAATTTTATTATTAATTAATTTAATAAAATTTAATTTTAAAAATATATTTATTTGCACCCTTGCTGGGACAACAATAATTATAGGCACACTATAATTAATTTTCACCTTAACTCCACTTGTATGCAACTTTGGAAAAACATATATACCTACAATAATTAGAAAGCACAAGATTTTCAAATTGAATCTTAATTCTTGATTTAGACACGCAGCCCCTGCAGTGGATCTAAAACCACAGTGGTGAAAGTTGGTGTTCAAAATTAATAAATTAGT
Organism: Vitellaria paradoxa; assembly: GCA_019916065.1. NCBI lineage: Eukaryota > Viridiplantae > Streptophyta > Magnoliopsida > Ericales > Sapotaceae > Vitellaria > Vitellaria paradoxa. Next base: position 63,049,292 of record CM034234.1, on the reverse strand, counting down.
ATACATTAATATGTGAATATATGTATTTGTGAGTGGAGAAAGAAAAGGGCAGCAGAACATGATCCAATTAAGCATCATTTTTCTAATTATTAGAGATTCTCTTGCAGGGTGGTAAATATATCCAATTTGCAAAAAAGGCTGGACAACTTTTGCATTCTCAATTCCCTCAAGTTTAATTAAATTTTTGTAGTCAAAAGTAACCCATGTAGGAGAAAGTGAAAACTCAAGCCAAACCCAAAAATTAAATCGAATGGAATAAATTTCGTTTGTCCGATTCAATTAATTAATTTAGTTAAAATTATTATTATTATTATTATTATTTTCATCATTTTTAGTTTTGGATTAATTTTTCACTTAAGTGTTGGCTGAAATTGAAAACCTAAAATTTATATTATAATATAATACGTGCATTTAGAGACTTATAAACCAAAACTCAATCAATCGAATTATCTTCGTATGTTAAAATATATATATATATATATATATAAAAGTCAAGTTAACTTTTTTATACAAATTAAATTGAAAATGAAATTTAATATTTTGTATCGTTTAATTTTTTACGTTTTTAATATTTAAATGAAATTAAGTATCAAGTTGGATGATCACCCAAAATCGTATCTACTCAATTTAAATGATTAATTTGAAAAATTAAATTTAAAGCATAAAACTCAAAATTAAAAGGTGTCACAAAATATTTTTCAGAGCTATTATTTTATGACGGTCACTTGTATGAGAGAGATATTGTGATTTTTAACTTACAAATGCTCCAAAATCACAAATGCTAATTAACCTAAATGCCAAATTACGAAGATGTCACAAGGCATTAGAAAAGAAGCATGTGCATTCTTTGACTTGGCCTTGAAATAAATGCAATCGATCGATGGGATGAAGTCTTGTCATAACTTATGTGACAAAGGTGCAAAATTTCCCCGGGGAATGGTTAGAAACAGTCAGAAGTTAACAACTCTACTCCAAACCAATATGACTTTAATTTGATTTTATGTCCAAACTCACCACGGAAAGTCTGTTGATGATGACGCTATTAGTTGAGTTTTTTTCAACCCCCCCCCACCATCAGCGCACACACAAATTTTGCTATTCTCTTACCACAAACTCGCCATTCTCTTTCCTTGCACACAAATGGCTCAAAATCACACCTAAAATAGTGCCCACTTCCCTCCCTCTCTCTACCAAACTTATATAATTAGATATCATCATGTAATTTACATGTAATTCACATATGTATATGTATATGTATATATATACACGCACATCTATGAGTGCTCTTCAAATATTAGTTTAGACTGAAGATGGAAAGGCGCCAGTTTAGGCTTGATTCCATGCTGCAGAATTCAACCCTTAGGAAGTCAAGTAAACTACCAACCCACTTAGAGGGTTAGGTTAATTAAGCATTTTAGATGTACTCTACTGTAAATAATTATGCATACATACCCTAAATGAATTTCCATGTTAATTAGAAGTTTTTCCTTGCGAATGGAACTTTAATTTGTGGAAAAAGTTGGGAAATGAAAGCTAGGTGAAAAAGATGAAATTTATTTATTCTTTGTTGGGTTAGGAAAAAAAAAAAAGAAAGAAAGAATGAAATTAAGAAAAATAAAAAAAAAGAATATTGTGTAAATAAATTCATTTTTTAATTCCTTTTTTTTTTCTCTAGATAAATTCAAGAGTCAAGTATATAGTTTTGAAAGATTGCCAGTTTTTGTATATAGCTATGTCACATATATATATTACTTTCTATATTAATTCATTACACAAATAGGAAATACTATTACAATATTAATCATGCAGGAATATATATAATTGAATATATATATATATATATATATATTTACATGTATAAATGCATACTCTACTCTTATAAAGTTATAATTAGTGCTTAATTGTCATGTATTGTTGAATACATATTAAATTTTTAATACAATGAAACTTACGAGAATGACCTTCCATCTGCCTGTTTAGAACTTAATTTTAATCAGTAAATATATATATATATATATTAACTTCAGAGCAAATAAAGTTGAGATTTTATGAGTCCAAACTTACCGGTTTTGTTTTGATTTTCTGCATATATATGTAAGTTCATGCATGCGATCCCTTTCTTTATCTGCATAACCAAACTACAAGAAACAATTACTTGTCAGTTATCTCCTTTTTGTTTATTTGATTATGGATTTGTAATGATATATATATATATATATATATATGGAAACTCGTATATTCAAAATTAAAAATATAAATTCACAAAAAGGAAGCAGCTTTTATGAATTTCTGAGCAAAAATAGATACATAATTTAAGACATACTTAAAAAAAAAAAAAAAACCATTTATCTTATAATGTCACAAGATTTTTTTACATTTATATAGATTTCATATACTGATAATTACTTCTAACAGCAAAGTATTATAGTGCTCTTCATTTTGGCTTCTAAATGTAGAGCGATTTGCTTCCATAATTGGTTGACTTGTAGTCATATACATACAATGGTATATACATATAGTAACGTAACGGAGCTGTGTTTGGAAAGTCACCCTCATGATGGTATTGCTGTTCAGAAGTCTGGCTACGCCCATAAGGCATATGTGTTGACAAGCTTTCTCATATAGGGGTCTTCTTCCTCTTCATAGAGCCCTTACATAGTACTAGAACGGATTTTTATTTAAAATTTACCACATTTTACGGTTAGATATAAATTATGAGATAATAATTTTTATAAATTAAAATAAATTTAAATAAGTCCAAGTATAAATTACCATGAAAATACATGAGTTGGTAAACAAGCAAAAAGAGTAACAAAACCATTGGGAATTTCCCTTTTGCGGAGTGAAATCTGAGGGCAATATATCAGGGTCGGCTACCGGCCAAACTGATCCTTCCGTTTCAATCTCTTGTTTCTCAATCCATACCTCGAGTCATGAACAACATTCTCTAAGCGGCCATTCCTTCTTTGCTAACATTCTTCTCTCTCTCTCTCTCTCTCTCTATATATATATATAACCATATGATAGAATCAAACATAGCATTTTCGGCTCCATACTTCCTATAATCCTAGCAAACATCCATTTCTTTTGGGGTGGTTCATTTCTCTCTCTGAATAAGTACAAGACAAGAATGTTTTTACATAGCTTTCTTGTCCCATTCTTCATAATTTTAGTGTCTTCTTTCTCTTCATCCTGTTTTAGCAGCGCATATGGCAATGAAACCATGGATCTTCAAAGGCTCTATCAAGTGGATGTCTCTAAAAAATCTCCAAAAATGGTGAATGTGGATAATTTTGGAGCCAAAGGTGATGGAACAGATGATTCAGAGGTATGCATTTCAGCTCTAGAAAACGATGAAATTGATGAAGATTCACCAACTTTTCTTTTCTTTTCTCCTTTTTTTTTTTTCTAATTTTTCTTAATTTCATTTAGGCATTTAAGAAAGCTTGGAAAAAGGCTTGTGCTTCCAAAGATGGTGTTCTTCTTGTGGTCCCGAAGAACAGGATATATCATCTAAAGCCAATTAACTTTTCAGGTCCTTGCAACTCTTATATTACATTGCAGGTAAGTTGTGTTATGAGTCAAACTTGCATAAATTGTGACGACTTATTAGTGAACTACATATCATTTTCATAGATGATTCACACTTTTGAGACGAAAAGATATATATATATATATATACACACACACACAAATATATATATCGCAATATTGGAAATGTTTGAAGAGAAAATATTAATCATTCTTTTCTTTAATTTGTATTTACTACTTATTAGATTTATGGAACAATCAAAGCTTCTAGTCATCCATCCGACTACAAAAAGGATCCAGCACATTGGCTTGTATTTGAAAATATTCAGAATTTCAAAGTAGAAGGTAGTGGAACCATCAACGGCAATGGGAAGATATGGTGGAAAAACTCATGCAAAATCGACAAAACCAAGGTATGTGTATATATATGTATATGTCATTTTTCACTTAATTTTTTTAAATTTTGTTACTATTAATCCTTAAGTAATACTATGCTACTAAAAAAATTCTATCAAAAAAAAAAAAAAAAAAAGACACTAAATGACATCGGTCACAGGTCTGTGGACCAATCAATTAATTTGAAAACAATAGCTTATTACACCAATTGTCATTCCCACGTCATTTTGATGACCTTTTCTGTAATTTTTTTCTTTGGTAAAATAGTAATTTCCTTAATTCATTTTCCTTTGAATTTCTACTAACAGGCATTTTTTTTTTTTTTTGGCAGCCTTGCAAGCATGCACCAACTGTAAGACTCAATATTAACTCTCCATATATTAATACTTTACGGGCCAGAATTATTTTAATTTTTTTTTAACTTCACTAAAATCTGAAAAGCTACTTCTTAAAAGTTAATTATGCTTTTACAGGCTGTGACCTTCTATGGATGTAAGAACTTGAGAGTGTCTGGCCTGAGGATTAAAAATTCTCAACAAATGCACCTCACCTTTCAGAAATGTGTCAATGTCAAAGCATGGAATCTCATAGTAGTTGCACCAGAAAAGAGCCCCAACACTGATGGAATTCATGTCACAGATACCCAAAATATTCAGATCAAGACCTCTACAATTAGAACAGGTAAGAACAATATATATATATATAATCCAACTCAATGAGCATTAATTTATGCATGTATATGTATCATATGTATATATGAATTATGAAACTGTTTAGTTAGTCAAAATCAACAAATTTATTAATTTTTATCAATTTTTGTATTTTCTTTAATTAAATTTTATTACATATCATTTTTACATCAAATCTTTATACTTTTATTATACTTTTTGAGTAAATTTTTACCAACTAAACACTCGATGTAACACTTCAAATTGTGATCGGAGATATTTTCCCAAATGATGAAATGGTTTAGAAATTTCTAACTCTGGATATTTTTTTCCCCTATGAAGGTGATGATTGCATTTCGATAGTGAGTGGGTCAAAAAATGTCAAAATCACGGACATAACCTGTGGGCCAGGTCATGGAATCAGGTCCTAAATTCTAACACCAACCAACTAACGACTTACAATTTCAACTATACATTTCTCTACTTTTTACCTTTATATATATATATATATATATATCTTTATTGATGATCACATTTTATAATTACTTATTTGATTTGCTTGTTGTTACTGGCCAGCATTGGAAGCTTGGGAAAAGGTAACTCACAAGACTTCGTCTCAAATGTCTTTGTGAACAGAGCAAAGCTTTCCGGAACAACAAATGGGGCGAGGATAAAAACTTGGCAGGTATAAGGATTGGTTTTCAACTGCCATATTTAGGCCTTCTCCCACTTCTTAGTTCATGCAAAAAGAAACGTATGTAATGATATATATTTATATACACACTGTACGTAAAGATATGAAATTTCATCTATGGCGATGTATTATATATATATATATACACATATATGCACTTTTCATCTTTCTGCTTTTGTGCTAGCTAGAGCATTTTATACACATAAATCATTTTTTTTTTAAATCAAATTTCAGCTTTTCATTTTTGGTCAAACCAACCCAAGGAAAAATGTGTATATTGGCTTCGTTTGGAATTTTTCAAAATAAAATAAAATCTTACAAATCTCTACAAACATGAATTACAAGATAATAAAATTTAAATTCTTTACTTACTACACGAATTACGAGACATTTACTTTTATAATTTTATTTTATTTTATACACGTTTATACAACTCTAAACACACCCATTATATATAAATAAGTTGGATTGGCTCTTGACTTTAATTTTGGGAAATTAATAGTATAATAACTTTTAGTGGTTTCCCCACTTTTTTTTATTTTAATGTCTGAGGAAATGAAGCTTGTCAATTTTTTTCACAAGCACTGTGGAAGACTCAATAGAAACTAAACAGCGGCCGTTCGAGAACACACAAAATATATATATATATATATATATATATAAAACTTTGCACCAGTTTTTAGCGCGTGTTATTTTAATGACTAGTTAAGTATTTGAAAAAAATTTGTGAAATTTGAAAAAAATTAGAAAAAATTAAAAAAAAAGCCGTAAAAGTTAGATAAAAATTAGAGAAAGTTTGTAAAGTGTTTGGTGGAGAAACTTGGTGAAAGTTAAAGAAAAATAATAAAAGTTAGTTTTTTCTTTTGGGTAAAACCTAACAGCCTCCTAACTTCGAGGGCTTATATAAAATTATGTCCGTATATATGCAAATTGTATTTTATTTATCTTTTTTTGATATATGAAACTTGGTTGATTATGATTAATGTTTTTCTTCTTTTGCCAAATTAAAAATAATGTAAAAATAGCCGTGACTATTTATTTTATTTTTTTCTGTGGCTTATGTTGGTATTTGTTCATATATACTTCTTATATATGTTTCTGCTTCAATAATTGGTCTATAAAAGGTTAATAATTTTTTTTTTCTTTCAATTTGATAATATATATATACATCTATATAGGGTGGGTCGGGATATGCAAAGAATATCGTGTTTCAAAACATCCTAATGCGCAATGTGAGCAACCCTATAATCGTAGATCAGCATTACTGCGATCAAGAGACACCATGCTCCGAACAGGTACTAATTAATTAGCCCTAATCCAATCAACTTTCAAAATAATTACTGCCCCAAAATCTTATATATATACATGCACATTTATATATATATATATATATATGTGTGTTGTGATGGCAACAGCACTCGGCTGTGCAAGTTCAGAACGTGTGGTACAAGAACATCAGAGGAACGAGCGCTTCAGAAGTGGCCGTAGAGTTTGATTGCAGCAAGAGCTTCCCCTGCAAAGGGATTGTGTTACAAAACATTCAGGTAATCCGCCAGTCAGGTGGTGAAACGAAAGCTTCATGCAACCATATTGGTGGGTTATCGAGATTGGGGACGGTTTCGCCGAGGTGCTGATCCTTGAGAAGGTTATTGGAAATTAATACATTGTTATAAATTGTTGGGTTATGTATATGTATATATATAGATATATCAATTATTTGTACTTGCATTAATTGTTTTTAGTGTTAGGGTGAAATTTATCTTGGCTCTTACATGCATGTCCATATATAATTAATATCCGTGAGAGGCATGTATAAATTTTAGTAGATTATAACTCGAATAAGATTTTGTTTTAATTTTTTTTAAATATTAATAGTATATAATATTCTAACTCAACTGTTTATAACTCACCTTAATATTAAATGATATTTTAACTTAATTCTTAACTTATAACTTAAAAGGTGAGAAAAATTTTTTACTCTACTTTTAATACCCAGTCCATAGTTAGCTCAAGATGAAAAAAAAAATTCTAGCTTTATACGTAATCAATATATATACACACATATACATATATATACCTGCAAGTGCGAGAGGTGATCGTGGACTAAGAATTTTGATCATCCCGGCTCATTGTTTGAGTGGACGTGAATACATATACATTACTCACAAGACATGGTTTCGAGAGAAAATAAAAAATTAAAATAAAACAAAAATAGGCCCGATTACTATTTTAGGCTGGATTTGGGTTTATGTAACAAGCTCGGCCCGACCTTAATATAAAATTAAAAAAAAATTGTAATGTTTTAATTTTATTTATAATAATATATTATAAATATTTATTTCTTGACATATCAATTTATATATTTTGCTTTGTTTCGGACTCATAGGTGGACTTGGATATTTATTTTTCAATTTATAGGGTCAGGTTTAGAATTTTCTGAAGACCCAAAAAACAATGATACAAGAGTTATATCTCAACTCATTTTTGAATTAACATCATAGCGAACAATATGAAAAGTAAATATATACTGATCAACAAATATATATATATATATATATGCAGCTCTTACTTGTAAATTGTATATTGGTGTTGCCCACAACTGTAATTTGAGATTCCCAAAGGCAATGCTCTCCGCAATGAAAGTACAACCATAGATGCGTAAATTAATGTGACCCAACCCAAGTTCAGACTAGCTTGGGCCTTTGGCCCATTGCAATACTAAGGAGGGCTCTTGGGAGCTTGCTCCCACGTCGGGATTTGGGTGTGTGAGTTGTGCTGCTTATAACCTCAGTCGGCCAACCAACTTTTTGAGTTGGCTGATTGACTTTGGTTCTTGTTAAAAAAAATAAAAAAATTCAAGTTCGGATGAGGCCCAACGTCATCAAAATTGGGCTGGCCTACTTGGGCTGGCCCAAATTGAACAACCTTCTTTGACAAACAGAAACGTTTTATCTACATACATATACATACTCACATATATATATATATATATATATATATATAATTTTCATGCATAATTCTTAATTAAAAGTGAGTTTGTTTTTATAGTGATAAAATTAAGAAATGCCATATAATTATGTACTGATTTAGCATTTTGAAGGATGATCAAGCTTTCGTTTTAGTGCATTCTATATTAGCTAAAAAATGAAAATATTATTGAAATATCGAAAAATGCTTTAAAACATTAGAAACTTTTCGAAAGCGAGAAAAAAAAAAAACAATTTAAAGCAATTTTTGAAAAATATATATACTGAAATTTATCTGAGCAAAAGGACATAATGATTAATTAATTTAATATTTTGAGATTTACGTACAAAACTAGTAGCCCATATACATGTAAGTTAAAAAAAAAAAAAAAAAAGAACAGAGTTCATAATCTTAATGTTATTATCAAGCCTAATCCAATAATTTTAATTTTATTAAATAAATGAGAAAGCGATTCTAAAATTCAAGTATATATAATATTCCCACGGAAGGGTATAGTTAAAAAATTTTCTTCTATAGTAAAAAAAATAAAAAATAAAATAAAATAAAAAATGTATATTGCTATATTTACAAAAATCGAATAGTGCAAACAGTAAATAATAGTGTATTACTAATACACTATTTTTCGATAAATTTATTTATTATTATTATTATTATTATTATTATTATTATTATTGTGAAGAATTCTAAATTCATGTTGAAAGGAAACTAATTCAATATAATACAAATAGACATAATCTTCTACTAAGTGGGCGTTTAGACTTACAAAAATGAAATAATTTGAGATAATTTATGAGTTTATAATCCGTGCAGTGAGATAAGAAATAAATAATTTTTAAAAATTTTTTAAATTTTTTAATATTTTTATTTCACTAAACAGACTTTAAAATTTTAATTTAAATTTTAAATGAGAGTTGCTACTTGCTGTGCAAATTCCATTCTAACCACCGTGGAAAGGAGATTTTTTTTTATCTTATTTTATTTTTATGTGTACCTTTCTCACCCCTTAACAAGACTTTTGTTGTCCCTCAACCATGAACCGGCATTAATTTAAAAGAATCTACGAAAGAGACTCATGAATGACAAAATCTTTTTTGATAGAGACCATCAACCATCAAGATATAAGTCGGTCCGTCTCTTTTCTCATCTAAGGCCTAGTTCTGGTAAGGGAAAAAAAATGATAAGAATAATAATATCAAAAAATATATATATGTGATTAATTGAATATAGTATGGGGATTAATTTTTTTATATAATATTATTTTTATGAAAAATTAATCATATGAAATAAGATAAAAAAATATTTATATAATAAAATAGGACGATTTTTGAAAATATTTCTCTCACAAATTAAGATTCAATAGTTAAAAATTATTTTTTCTCCCATTCCACTATTGATATAATTTCTATATTTTTTATTTTTTGCTCAATTCTTATTTTAGTGAACCCCACTACCATCCATCTCACAAAACATTTTAGACATTTTAAATTTATCATATTTTAAGTGTGAAAATTATATACAAATCAAAACTGTTAACTTAAATTCTGTCCAATTATGGTTTACTTAAATTCTGTTCAATTATAATTTCTAAGAAGATAGAACTTTTCAAATTAAAACACCATAATTTGTGTTTTTTTATGGTACTTATCAAAAATTAATTATAGAAAGAGAACTACCAAAACACATATAATAGTTAATAGGGCCTAATATTTTTAAAAAAATTAAAACCTATAAACTATTATAATTTTTTTGATTTAAAGCCAAAATTCTAATTATATAAGAAACTTAATATTAATTTTGTTCAGAGTGTCATACGCATGAGTTATTATTAGTAATTTAACACATGGAGTATTTTTAAATTTTAGCAGTAAACTAATTCGAATATAAAATATATATTATCCTATGATTGAGTTTGAAAAGGGGGAAAATTAGTTTTTTTTTGTGTTTGGGAAGAGAAAAAAATTAACTTTTTAGTAGTTAACTTTTTATTAATTTGAAAATTTTCCCTTCAAAGTTGAAAAGAAGTTTAAAATGTAAAAGAGTAAATTTGATCTTTTTTGTCATTTTTGCAACCTATTTATATATACACTAAGGATATTGATGTTATATCTCTAACTCCTATTTTAACGGACATGCTAAAGGGGCGTTTAAAGTGATAAATTTTAATAAAAATTGTGAGTTCATAATTTATGTAGTGAGATAAAATGTGAACAATTTTTAAATATTTTTAATATTTTTCAACAATTTTCAAGCTCCGTACAGAACCTAAATCATTAAACAAAATCACCGTCTTCATTTTTCAACTACTTTCACAACAAAAGGGTCGGCATTATTATCACCTCCAGCTGACAATGAATCATCCATCCATCCATCCATAGAGCTAGATCTCACCGTACAAAAGAACTAAGAGTTATTTGACGCATTAACCAACCATCACCCTGCCCATATGTATATATACACTCTCAAGCGGGACTTTGTACCGAATCTACATTAATTGTAGAGTTTGATACGTTAAATCTCAGTCATTGAATAATTAAGTCAATGGTTTTGGGATCTAATCATGCTTTCCAGTTATATATCACTAGCTTTTGATGGAGAAATTATAAGAACCTAGAGAGCTATATATATATATATATATATATCCTACTTGAATCAAAGGAAAAGTTGGCCACGAAACATGGCAGTCCATTTGCTTCCCTCCCAACTTTGACTTGGACTTTTTAAATAAATCCAACTAGAAGTAGTTAGGGAATTAAAATGACTATAATTAAATAAACAATTAATTATTATTAAACCTAAAGGGGTGATCTAGCTCGACCGATCACATCTTTAGCAGATCAACAACTAATCTTGAATTAGGTTGGATTGGAACGCGCCCAAAAGCCCATCCACGGTTCAAATTACTTTCATCCATTGACTACAAATTCGTCTAGGTGAGTCCTTTATAGTTACTTTTGGAAGGTACATCGTTGGGAGCTCTTGTCAAGTTAAATTGACTTTCTTTCTTACTCTCAATATTTTATAATAATTAACTAGACTAATTCACGTGACAATTAACCGACACTAACCCTTATATACAAATAATATTTAATCTCTTTGTTGTAATATGTGATTTATATTTAGACAACACTCCCTCTCTCTCTCTCTCTCTCAAATCATGGTTCCTATGTTTGATATTAACGTTAAAATTGATGAGCTAGGAAATGGACTAACGGAGGATAAAAAAGTAATCAGCAACTTTGTGAAGGAACCCGCGAAAGAAATGGAACCGACAAGTAGGAATTAGTCATAAACCCAAATACAAATGTTTCAACAGAAATGTTTCAATGCTTAAAAATTTAAGGTTGTACTTCGGTACGAGATTAATTATTATAATGAAATAAATCTTAATTTGTTTACTTTATCACTTTACAAAATCTTATTTGAAACCAGGCCCAAAATTTTATAATGAAGCGGAAAAAAGAAAATGAAAATATTTCCTAAGAAAATTAATTGACAAAAGATATACCACCCTCTCTCTTCTCCCAACGGTCACATATTCAAACATGTTTGTGGTAACAATTACGTGAATTAGATATTGTTGAGAAATTGTAAGGGGTTTGATCTTCCAATCAGTAGCTATGACTCATTGAATTTTCAAAACGGATGAGAACTTTTATAATTATGTTCAAGGAAATTATTATAATGATTGTCTATTCTTACCTTTTTTATCAAGAAAAAAAAAAATTCCTATAATTACAACAATATATTATGATCTCAAATTTCTTTTTCTAAGAAAAATAATGAAAGGCAACCGTCATACTAATTTATAAGAAGCTCATGAATCATGCAACATGCATATATAACTTATTTGTCAATACATACACATGTTTAGACATATATCACCCTCAGTGACATCTTCCCAAAATTTTAAAAATTTATTGGGTATGGTTGGAATTTTAAAAATATCATCCTTCAACTTAAAAATTTGAGTGTGTATTTTTAACTTATAATTTAGTTGAGCTTATATGGTAAGTACTATTTCTTATGTCTCACATGGAGGATCGAGATCCAGCCATTTGGCATCTACTATATGGCTGGCATCTCTAACTATATTATATGTGTCATCATCAAATGAACTGTATTCTGATCATCTATATTGAAATGTCAACCCTCAGATCTCATTCTTATGTACACACATATATATATCTATATAGACCCGTGCAAATGACTTGAGATCAACATGTTTAGTTGAACCACCGGTAAATTCTTCGCAACTTCATTACTTTAATCTCTCTCTCTCTCTCTCTCTCTCTCTTCCTCACGTTGGTTTTGACTGGAACAAATGGTTGAGAAGCAGAGTCTTTGTTTATTAATTTATAATCTAAATCCCATTTAATTTGAACCGAAAACAAACTTAACAAATACCCACCCAACTACATATATATATATTTTCAACTTATTTTTTTGTTTTCAGTTTACTAACTCAATATATATTGAAGATATATATATATATATATATACACCAAAAGTATATACATCAATGCTTGGTAACCGACATGGAGGATTACACTAACCACTCCATGGATCCACTATAAAGATTTGAAATAAAAATAATTAAAATATATATCACATGATTTGTATTTTTCTTACAAGGTTTATCATATTAATTATTTAAATTCAATAATATCAATTTTCCTTGGTCATCTTACTAGATCTTAGGCTTTACAATTTTCAACACCTCATTATTTTACTATTATATTCTCAACTAAATAATACAAATGACGTGAAAACTGATAGGGGTGGATCCCGAACGACCCGTTGAGATAAGAAATGAATGCTCGACCAGAAGTTGGCATAGCCGAACCCAAGCTTACCCGATTGAATGCTCAGACCCGACTAATAACCTAAGCATAGATCCCGATCAATGTACTTTCTCTCGAAATAATCACGTAGTCCATGCGACATCTCCACCTAAAATCACGCGATTCCTCCATTAGAAAAGGTCATAATATTTCTTGCATTTTTAGGTAGACTGTATGACGCTACAAATATTTCATTTATGGAATATTTTCATAGCGATCAGAATCTCCACATAAGGTAGCTCCAACTGTATCCGAGAACATATATAAAGTAAAAATCCATCAGTCAAAGGGCAGGGGTATTTTCTTTCTCGCAAATATACACACACACTTGAAAAATTTTCTGCTAACTTGATTGTCAAAAACTATTTGGCACGTACTACGTGCTTTAGTTTGGCTTTTGGCGTCCATATCGAAAGGAGCATCGCACATTATTTGAGAGTGACATTCGAATTAACTAAATCATCAATTTATGTTATTTATGGGAATTGAATGGGTCATAACCCCGCTGTTCCTAGTCCCTCAATCTTCGACTAGAGGTACTCATGATACCATAAATGTCTTACATCAGAAAGGAGTTAAGAATTGAAGCATCTTATGAAACACCTCTAGCTTTCCCCCTGGTACAATGTGTTTTAAAGTCACGTGAGTACTAAATTCAGTGAGAACTCCAAAGTTAAGTGCACTCCAATGAAAGAAGTATCAGGATGGGACGCCCCTGGGAAGCAGCTAACCAAAATCCAAAATGGATAATATCTGCTAAGAGAGCCTACGATGTGCGGACAAATACAAATAATATCTGCCAAGAGAGTCTACGGTGTGCGGACAAAAATAGAACATCATCGGACAAATATAGATAATAAACAAATACAGACAATATCTGCCAATAGAGTCTACGGTGTGTGGACAAAAATAGAACATCATCAATAACTATACAGATTATGTGTCCACAACTCTATTATATATATATATATATATATATATATATATGCATGTACTCTTCAAACTCTTCCTTCAATATTTTTACCTAGAGCACACATGATAGAATTAAACAATATTAGGAGTATATTTTTCAAAATATCTGCCAAGAGAGTTTACGGTGTGCAGACAAATACAGATAATATCTACTAAGAAAATCTACAGTGTGCAGACAAAAATGGAACATCATCAATAAGTATATAGATCATGTGTGCACAACTCTATTATATATATAGACAGGTCACAACTCTATTATATATATATATATATACAAGTACTCTTCAAAATCTTCCTTCTATATTTTTACCAAGAGCACACATGATAGAATTAAATAATATTAGGAGTTTATCTTCCAAAGTTGTAATGGAGAGAGAGAGAGAGAGAGTTGAGGGTTTCTTTGTTTCAGTTTGAAACTGCTAGAAATCAAATTCAGATAGAAAAATGTAACAAAAACTTGCAAGTTTTCGTCCTAATACTAACGATTAACTACTCAACCACAAAATTAATTATTCAAATTAAGTAACTTATGATAATAAATTGATTAATCTTTCACCAGCCACATTAGATATATATATATATACACAATATTATATGAAGCAACGTACTTCAGACCATATATTTAATTAACAGCTGCCACTACTGCACCGAAAGGTTCTTTTTCTTTTTTTAGTTTCTTTATAAGGCTCCGACTTCCTTATAAAAAAGATGACATCCCACCAGTCTAGGATGGCTACTTAAACATTACAAATAATAATAATAAATAAATAAATAAAATTTTGAATCTGGAATGCATTGCACATAGTTTGCATATAAGCACGCCAATTTAGACTGAGACCACTCATGGCTCACGTATAAAATCAATGTTATGTTTGGTTGTAGATATTTTTCAAAAATCGGAGTGAGAATTTGCTAATCCGCAGGAATTCTCAAGCATCGTTTGGTTGATATTTGATTAAGAAATTAAAACGTTTCCTTTTCTTTTTTTTTTTTTAATTTGCATAATATAATGTCTTGCAGTCTAATATAGAATTTAAAATTTTCGTAAAAGATAGAAGCAGAACACTTATTTTTTAAGGCATCAATTGACAAAATTATTCTCATTAATTAAATGTCTTTCTAAAAGAGAAAAATAATTTATTTTTTTTTAGCTCATATTCCCATTACATTTCTAAATACATCGATGCCTACCAAACACTAGAATTTTACTTATCTATTTTCGTTCCTATTCCTCTACCTTTTGCAACAAATATAGAATTAACTAAGGGTGTATTTGAAGTGATAAAAAGTAAGATAAAATAAGATAAAATGTAGTTTGAAAAAATTTTTTACATTTGATATACACATCTCAAACCGTATTTTTGAAATGAACAGTACGATTCTCGTTCTGATGGATTGGATTTTCGTTTGGACAGATTCAAAATTTTGTATCAATTATGACCTCTTTGTAGGCCAAACTGGACTCAAAATGGTTTCTAAAATCCATTTGGATGGAGTTGGTTGTGCGAATTCATCGGAACGATTTCTGCAATCCGTCAGAACGGTTTCTATAACCCTAGAAAAAATAGTTACAGTAAATGTCATTCGGTAGTTTAGGAGTTTATGGTGAAAATGGTAAAAAAATTTTTACTATTTGATTAACCGAATTCCAATTATCAACTTTTTTTTTAAGAATGTATTGAACTTTTTTCGAACTTTGAGAAGGTAAAAATATATAAAAAATGTAATAGAGATTTCCAGAAATTTTTAAAAATTTTCAAAAATTTTCACAAAAATTTGATACACCAAACACACTCTAAATTGGGCTAAGTATGAAAGAAGGAAAGAGCTGATGAGTAATTTTTAACATTTTTAGTGTTATATAAGATATGTTTGAAGTTGTATAAAATTATATAAAATTGTAAAAGTTAATATCTCATATTTTGTATAGTGAATAAAGAATTTAAATTTATTATCTCGTAATTTGTATTTATAAAAATTTGTAAAGTATTTTAATATTTTATTTTAATTCCAAAACGGCCCATAATAACTCATAATCTCGGAGGGGCTTCAAGCACGATCGTAAGGAATAGTTCAGTGATTAACTGTCCTCTCTTGGTGCCACGTACGCTGAATTATTTGCTTCCAAATTAACAGGCACCATCCCTTTGGAAATACTAAAGAATGAGAAGCTCGCTTGAGCCTGGGCCCACTGGGATATTTCAATTTTTTTTTATTTGGCCCACAACTGCGTCATGCGTCCTCCCAGCTCATTGCCGTTCAATTGCCCTTGAACGTCGTGAAAATCATATTTTACGAGATTTTTTTAAAATTTTGAATCAAAATGACGTGGCAATTGCATTTGCGGAATAAAAGAGGATATATTCCCTTTTGTCAAAGTATATATATATATATAGAGGATCGGTTTGGCATAAAAAAAAAAAATTTATAAATCTCCAACAACCTCTCTACTTTAAATTTTTTCACCATCACTAATTTCAAAAAATTCTAATATTTCGTTAAAAAAATAAAAAAATTTAAAAATAAGTTAACCGAATGTGTAAATTTTTTATACAATCATATTCTTTGTGTCAAAAGTTTTCAAACGAGTACCATTATCGTTATTTTTTGTGAATTTTTTGAATTAGTGGGAACAAATTTGAAAAATCATTCCCGCAGTTTATTACTTTTCAGAAAAAAGACACCAAAATTAACCCCAAGTCACATTTTATCTCAATTTATCTTATTTTTCTTATTTCAAACGGGAAACGCACCGCACATAGCATTTTGATAGATGTTATCGTAAAAATTAAAAAAATTCGATAGTATCGCACCATAGCGCAATTAATTATCATATCCTATCATCTATATATATATATATATGTGTGTGTGTGTGTGTTTGTTTATTCAATCGATTGGTCTATCATATTTTGTGTATTGATATTAAGCCAAAATATAAGATCAACTCTTCTAGCTAGTTTGCGCATCTGGCTTTACTACGCTGTCCAACCCAGCTCATAAAAGGTCGAATTCAAGAAGACTGTAAGCACAAAATATCAATCAAATCTGTTAAAAAAATAATAATAATAATAATCAAATTAGACAAACAAAAAAGTCTAATAATTTGATCTAGACTTTTTTCAAAATAATAGATTCACAAACGGACTACATATAGCGTTCTAATAGATGCTTTTTATAAAAATTATATAAAAAAAAAAAAAAAATCTGACAGCATAGCACTATGGCACATATCATATCGTCTATGTATCTATATGTGTTTGTTTATTCAGTTGGTTGGTCCCCCCATTTTTGTGTATTGGAACTTCTACATCCTAGTTTTAGGACCATGGGAGCATCTAAGACTGTATTTGATTTGCTACAAATTTAAAAAAAAAAAATTTAAAAATTATTTATTTTTTATCTCACTATAAAACTTATAACTTATCTTATTTTATCTCACTTTTCATCGTCTCAAACGCTCCATAAGTTTGATTAATTGAATTTGGGCTAAAGGAGACATTGATTGTGACCCATCAATGAGGTTCAACGTCACTGCAGACAAACAAATAAGCAAGAAATTGGGCCTTTTGGGTGCGAGGCCCATTAAAACTAGGTTACTTTTACATGTGCGGGTGCGAGGATGTGTATGCGCGCACGAGAGAGGAAGGAAAAAGGACAACAAAATGATAAAAGCAAAAAAAATAAAAATAAAAAGTATTGGTCGGATGGACACAAAGGGAAAGACAATGGGCATGGACTTTCTCTAGATTTCAACAAAAACTCATAAATATTTATTTTGGGGGGGGGGGGGGGGGGGGGGAGGGGGGTTGGGGAGAGAGAGAGAGAGAGAGTTGAAGAATAAAAGGAGAGAGATGGAGAGGGAAGTTCTCAACTCATGTTGGGCTCATCTCCAACACTCAGTACATGTTCAAGCAGACAGAAGGGTTTGTTTGGAATTAGGAAGTGGGAGATCAAAAGCAAAGGTCTCTCTCTGTCTATCTGTCTCTCTCTCCCTCTCTCTATCCATAATCCTGTTGGGTGAATGGAAGTAGATGAAGGGATAGCTCCAACTACTGAAAGGAGAAGAAAGTTCAAGAGACTCTGTGTGTTCTGTGGTAGTAGGTCAGGTTACAAGTCTGCGTTCAGTGATGCAGCTATTCAGCTTGGCAAGCAGATGGTATATATATATACAATAGACATATAGAATAGTACTCTAAAGACATCAAATTTTCACTTTTTTTTCATCTTTGTTCATATTTTTCCTCTATACATGTGTGTGTGTGTGTAAGCTTTGGTGTGGTAACAAAGTGGCGTGGTGCTGTTCTGTTCTCAGGTGGAGAGGAAGATTGATTTGGTATATGGTGGAGGAAGTCTTGGTCTAATGGGTTTGATATCTAAAACTGTGTTTGATGGAGGTTGCCATGTTCTTGGGTATACATCTGCATATAATTCTATTTCCTTTCACATTAATTGATGGGTTTTTTCTTTTTTTCTTTTTTTTTTTTTCTCTTTTTGTTTCAGTAAAAATTAATTAAGAAAATTTACATATATCTTCCTCTCTTCTCTGTTTGTACATATCTAGAGTAATTCCTAGAGCTCTTTTGCCACATGAGGTAAACAGCACTTCATCCCCCTTCTTTAGATTTTTTTCATTTCTTCTTTTAATTCTTTCTAACCGTTATCTTCTTGATGAATAAGTGATAAGGAAATCCATATATATATATATATATATATATGCAGATATCAGGAGAAACCATCGGCGAAGTAAGAACAGTTTCAGACATGCACCAAAGGAAATCAGAAATGGCTAAACATGCTGAGGCTTTCATTGCACTTCCTGGTATACATATATATATATGCATACGAACTAAACTTACTCTTACTAAGAATATCTCCCTTGTGTTTATATATGTATATAATTGTATATATATATGTTCTTAGAACTTTGATATATGTGTTTAGGGGGCTATGGAACTATGGAAGAATTGTTGGAGATCATTGCTTGGTCTCAACTGGGAATTCATGAAAAGCCGGTACCATATGATGGTTTTGCATTAATTTGATCATTCTCCTTTTAAATGAATTTCTATACTCTTTCTTCATCACTTTTTTATCTTTTTCTTTCTTCACAAACTTTTTTCTAGAATTGTTGGACTTTGAATTTTTGTTCTTTTTTTTTTTTTTTCTTTTTTGGGGAAAATTTGAATTTGTGAACAGGTGGGGTTGTTAAATGTTGATGGGTATTATAATGGCTTGCTTGCATTGTTTGATAAAGGAGTGGAGGAAGGATTTATAGAAGGTCCAGCAAGGCATATCGTGGTTTCAGCAGATACAGCAGAAGAGTTGATCAACAAAATGGAGGTACACACACACACACACATTTAAATTAAAAGAATATATATATAATTTTAGTTTATCTTTAAAAAAAAAAATTGTTAAATACATTTTATTTTTTAATTTTTATACTTTATCTCTTTTCATAATAAATAATAATTTAAAACATTAAGTCTGCATTTCTATTCTTTATTTTCTGCTTCTATTTTCTATTTTTTGTTTTGTAATACATGTTTTATAAATACTAAAAATATATTTTATTTGTTATTTTTTATTTTTCATATTTTGAAATTCTCTTTGTTTTTAGTTAAAAAAAAGTTCAAAAATGACTTTTGATAATTTTTTTGTTTTATATGCAAACTTGTTTTTTTTTTTTTTTCAAAACAAATTTTAAAAGTAGCAAGTGACGAAATACGTTTTGAGTTATTTTTTTTATTTTTAAAATTACAAAATAAAAATTACATTCAAAATAGATATATCAAAATCGCAAATGCACTCTAAGAAATTAGAAGTAGAGTATGTTATTTAATTAAAAAATAATATATATATATATATATATTTGAGGTTGGATGGTGAATTATTGGAGAGGATGGCAAATGAGAGTTGTGTAGGTAAAGGTGGGGGAATGATAAGTTTTAATCGGTTTGATTGTAAATATGTTGCAGGAGTATGCGCCAGTCCACGACAGGGTTGCTTCCAAACAAAGTTGGGAAGTGGACCAATTATTGGAGTCTACTCCCAGTGGGGGAGCCTCCTTAGAATCTTAGACCTTGAAATCACAACCTATCTTCTTTGTGTATTATATATATATATATATATATACTTATATTTATGTTTGTGTAGTTCCATTTTAATCAAAAGAAAATGACACCAAAAGGTAGCTAGGTCCTCTCTCTCTCTCTCTCTCTCTCTCTCTCAGATGCCCTGTCTTAATC
This sequence comes from Vitellaria paradoxa, assembly GCA_019916065.1. NCBI lineage: Eukaryota > Viridiplantae > Streptophyta > Magnoliopsida > Ericales > Sapotaceae > Vitellaria > Vitellaria paradoxa. The sequence continues at coordinate 63,028,954 of CM034234.1, read as the reverse complement.
ACCCACTTTGAATAATTGCCATATATGTACTAGTTTCCCATTTAAAAAATCTGGATAAATTATATCCTGTGCCTTTATATTTTATAGTAAATTTTAGTTTGATAATTTTACTTTTAATTGCAACCATTAATTCATTTTCTACCCTCATGGGTGAATTTCAATCTTATTCTTCCATCAACAACCGTTAAAATTAAAAAAATATGATTAAAAATAATAGGTATTTATTGTTTATGAATGATATGTGGTATTATTTGTTAAAAATTTGACAAAAAGATTACAGTAATACTTAGTTAACAAATTAAATGTTACAATTAAAAGTAAAATAATACTATCAATTCAATAACAGCGCAATTTAAGATCGTTGAATTAAAATTTAATAATTCAAATGTATTTATATTTTTTTAAATTAGAAATATGTGAATTGATTTGAATCCATAAATTTTACCATGTTAGACTCTCACTTTTATTAGGTCAAGAATGCATTCATGGTGACTTTAGGAGGACGGGGTAGGGTACTGTGGAAAAAAAGTAAAGCAAAACATTGATGTCCTTTACATTTGGATCCTTTTGTTCATAGCCCCATATGTATACATATATATATATATATAGAGAGAGAGAGAGAGAGGGGGGGTTGATTGAGAAGCTAATCAGAGCATTGTCCATTTCCTTAAATTGTTGATTTTTGTGGGCATGGGCAGGCATTTTGATTACTAGATTTTGATGCGGGGATGGGATGGGATGGGAGCATTTGGATTTTCCCCCTTGATTGTTCACTGGCACTGCAGTGTGTGCCTTTAGACCCCACAATGCAAATTGACAAAGTTTGTAGCAGTGCCTTTTCAACTCTATATTTCTTTTTCCAATTTTTTTTTTTTTTTTTTTTTTTTGGGGTTAATTATTGACAATGGAGCAGTCAAGTATCATTTGTTAGGTATTTGTCCCGCACGTGAAGTTGGAATAATGGGCCATATATAGGGTGTCTTTATATGCTGATCAAGATTTTTTTTTATTTTTTTTTAGCCATGCATCAAATTATTTAGACATTAATTAATGTTTAAATAATTTTTCAGAAAATTAATTAAAATAAATTATTCTTTCTACCATTATATTTTACACTGAAATTTATTTTAGTTCTTTCACTTTAATGGTAACATTAATTCCTTATACTTAAAATCAAGAGCTTTTTTTTTTTTTTTTTTAAGATATCCCCCAAATTATCCTTCGTTTTTTATTTGGTCATCAAATTATGAAATGCATCTATTACATTCTCGAACTATTTAATTTTATTGTATTTGGTCCGAACATTAACTTTACCTGTTAAACTTAACAAAAAAATTATCATGTAAGGGTCATGTGACATTGTTTCATCTCACCCAGGAGCATAATGGTCAATATATATCTATTCGCCCCATCTAATGCCAAAAAGTGTATGTTTTTAAATATAAATTATTAAGAATATATTTTTATTAAATTAAATAATTTTATGAATTTACTTTAAATTTTAAATATATGCTTTAGATAGAATGCTTTGTTTTAAAATATATTTTTTAAATATAATTTCATGAATTTAAAATTATAATTTATATTCATAATTTTATAACTTTTAATATATTTTTTTAATTCAGATCTATTTAAATTATATCATTAACTAATATATAAGATTATCATGTGATTCAAAAATAATTCACTTATTAATAGTTTGGCTAGTCGTTTTTTTTTTTTTTTTTGGTAATTTAGTTTGGCTATCTTTGTTTATGGTATTGATCTAAATATATTAGTTAATGATATAATTTAAATAGAACTAAATTAAAAATATATATTTAAAATTATAAAATTGTGAATATAAATTATAATTTTAAATTACATGAAATTATATTTGAAAAAAATATATTTTAAAACAAAGCATTCTTCCTAAAACATATATTTGAAATTTAAAATAAATTCATACAATTATATTATTTAATAAAAATATATTTTAATAATTTCTATTCATAATTTATATTTAAAAACATAAATTGACTATTATGCTCTTGAGGATGGGTGAAAATGGTTACATGAACCACATATGATAATTTTTTCCTTTAATTTTAATAGATGGAATTAATATTCAGATCAAATGGAACAGAATTGGACAATTTGATAATGTAATATGTGCATTTGATAGTTTGAGAACCAAATAGAAAAATGAGTGATAGTTTGAGAAATATTTTCATAAAAAAACTCTAAAAATCAAATTAAAATCTGATCCTTTAATCAAATTTAGGGTACATTTGGTGGCAAAATTTTAAGGAATTTTTGGATTTTGGGTGTTTGGTGAAATTTTGGTAGTTTTTAGAAACTTTTAGTAACTTTTGATTGTTTGGTTAAAAAGTTTTAGAAATTTTTAGAAATTTTAAGAACTTTTGGTTGTTTTATAAAAAAATTTAGAAAAATTTTTAGTAACTTTTGAGATGTTGCCAATTGCCAAAAAAAATAAAAGTTATTAAAAAGTATTATTTTTTTTCACTTCCAGACGCATCTTTAATAACTAAAATCCTGTATATTAATGTGTATAATAGATTTGTGATATTTTTTTGTAATACAAATATACTTAACAATCGCTAACCTGATGTCTAAATTAAAACTTAAAAGTGTAAGAAGTTGTTTACCATATAAGTAAATTTGAGAGACTAAATTAAAATTTAGTATTAAGTACAACAGTGGAAAGTGTAATTTAACTTATTTAATATATTAGAAAAAAAAAAACAATTTAGATGGTAACACAGTGAGTGCTCGCGTAATATTCATAAACATCATCATGCAAATAATATATAAAAATAAAGGTGCATCTTCAATTTGATTTGTAGTTAAATGCCATCCTCACCTGGAGTCACATATGGGACAAAATTACATCAAGCACACTGGAAGCGAGCATGACTGGTAGTACGATATAAATATACATATATATATACAGAGAGAGGGAGAGAGTTATGTAATTAGTATAAGATCAACTCAGTGCACGAAACTTCCATTTTGGACGAGATCTAGAGAAGAGTCGGACCACAAGGATCACTGTAAGTAGCCTTACCTTACATTTTACAAGAGATTGTTTCCACGATTTGAATCTGTAATTATGTAATTAATATATATATAATTAATATATAAAGGTCCATTCCCAGTGGCAAAATGAGACAGCAATGAATTTACCTTTGGGCTTTCACTACTAGTGTTAACCGCAAGCAAACTCACATCCTCCTCTTTACGGTCACAGCTCATTTCTCGTTAAGATGACTTAATTGGAATAATTAATAAACAAAAACATATATATATATATATATATATATATATATATTTGTATATATATAATTGAAATCAAGCATTAACAAAATGAAGGCAGAGAATAGTACAAATTAAGTCAGAATTTCATTTTTAAATTCTTACACTCAATTAAATAATATTTATAGTAAAAAATTACAGTGCAATGTAAAAAGTTTAAAATAAAGTTTAACTAGTAATATTTTTTTTTAAACATTTCCTTTCCTCAAATATAGTAAATATTGTTTAGACCAAACTGTAAGGAAAATGACAAACACCATATTACGATTTTCGTGTTCATCAAATTTAGACCCAACCCATGTTTCGGGAGAGGGTTGGGAAAACAAAGCTTAGTAGGAATTCTCATGAATATTTAGTCAAATACAAGTAGACTCCAAGACATTTAAATATTATAACACTTCTTATTTTACAAATATATTTACACTAAATTCCATAGGTCCATCTCTCGTTTGATGTCAAAACGATCATACGATGGTCTGTGTCCTGGACAAACAAATTCCAGACCACCTAAATTCCAGAGAAAAGCAAATAGCCATGCTTCCCGGACCACCTATGTCCAGTTCTCCGTACAAACTATACATCAAAAGTTATATATAACAGCAGTCTCATATAAGACTCCTTTCCGGATTCTTGCCTGTGTAAGAATCTTGGCAGGCTTTAACCTCCACGCTAGAAGTAGCATCTCTGCTAGAAGTTGCATCTCCACAATCATAATCGTCCCAATCTACCAAGAGAGGATGACTAGTAAGATCGCAGTTCGGTTCTCCACCTTCCGCAAGGATTACGTTGCTTTGCTCACAGATTACCTCACCATCATCCCTTTGCTGGACTCGAGGAGTGTCAACATCAAATTCATGCATGTTAGCCAAGAGGGCTTCAAGAGGAGACTTCGCACTGGGAGTTTCAGAGGAAGCAAATTTCACATCGAGGACCGGAAGTTCAAAATCTACCACACGAGAGGCAGATGAAGATTTAAAAGCCTTTTGCAAAATGTCTTCTCCAGTCCCCTCCGTAAGATCTTTGGCGCTTGCCCCAGCTGCCTTCATGCAGAGCGTCAGATATATCCTCAGTCTGAATTCCGACTAATTGTTTCGGAATATCGATTGTTTCAGAAACCGTAACACTGATTTCATCACTAGCTTCAGCTGTATGGGTTGGCTCTGCATTCTGACAATCATCCGTTTGTGCTAACCCAACTTCAGCTTTAGTGGTTGAAGAGTTAATACTGTTAACCAAAGATCTGCAGCTACCACTCCCTACATCCGACTGGTCTTGTCCGTCAACTCCTCCAGATGTTTCCTTAAAGCATTCATCACCAAAATTTCCCATATCGAGGACTGCAGAAGTCCTCCTGGGAGTTGAAACTGAATTACAAGTGCACTCCGTTCCATTGGATCCACAGGAAAATATTAGGGGAACTATGGGCTTGTCACTTTGAGCGATAGTCGATACTACTTCGTCATCAACGCCAATATCGTCGACCGAAAACTCAGGAGCTTTAACTGAAAGAGTTTGGGTATAATGTGCAGGCTGGACACCAGATGTAGATAAGAATCCAGCAAGTGCAGCAGCTAAAACATCAGTCAATTGACAAAGCTTGCTTCATTTTCTCTCGGTGGACCATCCTCGGTTGGTTCCAAGATGTCACTGTTTTCCTCCTCAGTCGCCATTTGAAAGCTCGGGGGCAGCGACCACAAGGCTAGGGAGAAACTGAGTACCATTCACTGAAATAGAATTATCATCCGGGGGATTAGACAACTTGTCACAAGGGATATCCTTCTTTTCCAACCCCAATGCCCCACAAGCAGGATAATCACTTCCCTCATTATTGAAGGAGCTGGAATTGGATCCACTGCAAGAAAATGCAGGAGCAGAAATTCTTGAACAAGAAGGCAATCCAGAGAACTGGGAATTCTTGCTTAGCTTTTCTACTTGCTGCTCTACCTGCTGGAGCCTTGCCTCTATGCTACTGATAGGCTTCAGCATGTTCTCTTCAAACCTCAAGCAGATGTCTTCTATCTTACTTACTCGAGAAACAAGCTGTTCCAGGGCTCTCTCAACACGATCATATGGCACATCAGGTTTGATAACAGAATACCCTAGCTCTGAATTTGAAACCTGGGCTTGAATCTGGAATTGAGATATTTCAGCTTTAGCCTCATTGCCTTCCTGCAACTTTACATCATGCTGAGCAGCTATACTTTCATCCCGCTGAATTTCATTTGGAATGATGCTTGAATAACTTACTCTTGACCCAACTTCCAGCTGCTCTCCTTTTTCCAATGTATCAGGTGATTCAGCTGCATGTTTCTCTAACCTATGGTTATTACCAGTTTTAGACAGCTGCAAAAGCGTCGGGACAAGCATGCCCATAAGAGAACTTCCAGCTAAGTTTCCCATCTGAGATGCCTGAGTTTCTGAATCAGCTGACTCAACAGGGTCAGCAAATACATAAATTTCATCGACATATAGGCAACCTTTATTTTGAAGAGATAGCAAACGAAGTGTAAGGGATATGCAAGCATCTGCATCAGTAATTCTCTGCTGTAGCCTCATAAAACTCCTGAAGAAAATTTTCAATCAGATAGAGCTAACGAATTTCTCGTTTTTATTTTATTTTTTATTTTGTGTGTGTGTATATTTCATTCATATCATAAAATGACATGTCTGCATATTTCAGTGGTAACTTTCACTTAATTACAATAAAGTTAACCAGAAAGAAAATATTCCAAGTTCATTCAATTTTCCTATACTATTATGGTAAAAGTATCTAAAATTTGAATTGCTTAAAAGTCACAATAGGTTGGAAAGAATATTTCATTTTAACTCCTATTGTCATTCACACAAAAATTTCAATTTGAAAACCACCAAATAAGAGATAGATAATTAGGTCAGGGAAAAATTAACACAAGTAGGAAATATCCCAAGCACAGTGAAGTGACCAACAAAAGCACATGAAGTTAATATAAAGAGCTAAGCAGCATGGAAAAGGAACACTGGATATGGATACCACACTGGATATGGATACCACACAGCTATCAAATTAAGACAAAACATTGTAGAGACGTAGCAAAGAATAAATATATTTTATATAGACATATACATTAAAAAACAACCATTTATTCATTTTATATTATAAAAAAATTTAACTTCTATTTGTATTTATTTTCAAAATTCTATTCATAAACAAATTGGAAGGTCTTAAGTTTCAAAATTACTAGAGCTAAAAAAATTAAAAGAGAATGATTGATGGATATAGGTTCATATTATTTGTTCTATTTTTATTTTTCCAAAATTACAATGTATTTCATGCCTGCATATGTGATAGTATAGCATGTTACCCCAAGTGTGGAGAGAGTGTTTAGTTCCCAAAAAAATCAAAAAAATAATAAGATACGTATAGATGAGTGTAACTCCACATGTGCGTGCATAATGTCAATTTTGATTAATACAGCCGGTACCAAGACCGGATAAAAGAGGTTTGCAGTAGGTTGATAGATCAAGTGACTCCAATTAACATTTACCACCATTACTGTTTCAACCTCTAAAATGCATTTCCTCTAATTCCTTGGGACATCGGAAAACCTTGATCATATCTGTTTTTTCTTTTCTTTTTAATGCTAATGTGCCATGACAGTCACTACATTGTGCTAGAGGAGCAGGAGCATCACAGAAATACATCAAAAGCATAACTCATGCGCAAGAAAAACACTCCATGAATAAATATAAAGAAAAAATGATATAAATAGCCTTCAATAAGTCCAGGCTGAAAGTAACCATAGTACCTGAATGCTTGTTCTTGGGTTGTCATCATTCTTTTCAGGCACCGAATTGTGTTTATTATTCCGTAACACAGAATCAGGGACTTTCACCTCTATCCACTCTTCTTCACTAGAGGCATTGTTACCATTCATCGCTGCATTTCTCTTTAGCCCGTTCCCCAGCAGACCCTTTTGAATGCGCACCAGCAGATTCTTCAGAACCCGTTGCATGAAGTACTTCATCATCCCTAGCAGCAACACCACAGCGAACGGTGCAGAGATACTCATTGCTACTGCGCAGAGAAGGTGCAAAATAGATCTCATAGACTCGAGCTGTACTTCGAACATATACCTGCCGGACCTCATGCTTATGTGTGAAACTTACTGTAATGGCAGAAATTCTTAGTTATTCAAAAGTGCAAGTGGATAGAGAACTGGGAAATTTTTACTTAAAGCAAAAGAATTTTATTTCAAGTTTTAACCAGTCATCTTTTAGAGACAAGGAAAAGCATGCACTATCACTTCTTCATAACTTTGCCATTATTGCATCAAATGTTCTTCAGTCTCCAACCATCATAAGGGCAGCAATTAATTCCTTCCTTTTCATTTTGAAAATTACAGTGAATTATTGTATAAATAACACCAAGAGAGCATCATCCAGTGGATCAAATATATACAACAGAGGACATGACGAAGACAAACCATAAACCTACACATTGCTTCTTTCTCTTCAAACACACAAGCAGCAAGGGCAGCAATTAATTGTATTTGGAATCATGGACATAAATCATAATTTATCATCCTCGTTCTTCATTTCAAAAGAGCAAACCATGAATTCCATTTGTATAAATTGTAGAATGATCATAACACACAGCAGCAACCGCAGCCTTGCAGGTCTTCCTGTGTCATAGACAACTTCATTCACACCCAACCCAACCCAAACCCAAACCCAGCCAACTACTAACACCCAAACACCCCCAACCCCCAAGATATATATATATAAACAAAATTAGACAGCAAAAAATAAAAACAGTTTCATATGTCTATCAGAGTCTTAACATTATTTGGACAACGACAATCTCAGATAAATCCTCTACTAAACTACAAATCCTTTTGCAAGACGCACATTGAAGAATACCAAGCAGTAGCAATGAGTGCATACCAAACCAATAAATAACATATGCCCTCAAGCAATCATCTACAGTAGCATGTATAAACTACAATTAGATGTCAATTTTAAGATCATTATTGAATCATCATGACAAAAAATCATGTACTATTAACCATTATCGAATCTACAAATAAAATACGATGAAAAGAATTGGGGGTGTGTGGACGTGGCACTTGTTGTCCATCTATCCAACAGATTACTTTACGGGCCTCTTATGCTCCAGTGCACTATTGAAGGTAAAGTGAGAAATAAAAATCCAAACCCTAAATTGCCAAAACGAGGTGCTTCAGAACAAATTACTCCTACAAAATCACTTCTAAATCAACCAACGAAAAATCCTAACATCGTCATAACGTAAAATTCCTTCAAACATTATACAAACAGATATATATATATATAATATCGAAACTTATCTATGTCCACATAACGCAAAAGTACTGAAATTCACGTCATACAAGCACCATCAATTCAATCAACTGGAACTTAATCAGAGGAACGATCACTCACTCTTGATCTCGCAGGGAGCACAATCGCGTGATGGAGGTCTCAGGACAAGAGGAGGTTTTACATCGGCATCGACAGTTTCAGAGTCGACAGGAGAATCGAAAGACTCGAAGGTGACAGCAGTGTCGAGAGATCCACCGGCGATCGTCCAGTTCGTGGCGAGGCTCCATGAACAGCTACTGTTGTCGCCGTCGCCGTCCGTTGTCGCCATTGTGTTTGCTTGCTCTGTGTTGGTTTTTCTCGTAGTCGTGGTCTCTGAGCTTTTAGGCGCAGATTGGCAATTTATTTATTTATTTATTTTTTCCCCGTTTGCTGTAAAGAGTGAAATAGAAGGCAATAGGACGATGCCGTCCGCTGCCCGGTTTTGTCCAGTCATAGCTTTTCCAGCCGTTTGAAAAGTTCATTCATAGAATATTAAATTTTAACTTAATGGAATAATTTCTTTTACCTTTCTGAATGTATATACATTTTCATATTAAATTAATATAATTAACAATTTGTCTACTAATACACATATTTTATTCTTATTATATAGGCACTGTTTGAAGTGTTAATAAACTCCATAAAACTCCAACAATCTTTGTAAATCACTAAAATTCTCTATTATACTTACTTTTTTCGACTTTTACTAATTTCAAAAAATTTTAGTATTTTATTAAAAAATAAAAAATTTGTAACGAGATTAACTAAGTGCAAAATTTTTTTTTTCACAATCATATTTTTCGCATAGAAAACTTTCAAACTAATACTATTGTTGCTTATTTATCTCAATTTTTTTAAATCCGTTAGAACGGATTTAAATAAACCGTTCTAACAATTTACTAGTGTAGAATCCGCTCGAACAAATTTTTAAAATCATTCTAACAATTTTGACACTGTTCAGAGAGAGAAGAAACATTTTTTTGAATCTGTTAGATTGAATTTGAAAAACCGTTCTAACGACTTTAATACTGTTTATCTCTAAAAAATACAATTTAAAAAAAATACCAAACGCTTTTCTTTATCCCAAATCACGTTTTTTCTTTTTTTTTTTATCACTCCAAACGTACACATAATAAACAATATTATTTTATGATAAAACTCTTTTAATCAAACCTTTGTTTTTTCTTTTTATTTTATTTTATTTATTTTTTAAGTTGCTTCTTCACATAAAAGAACAAAATTACATCAAACAAACCCTAGATCTATTTCTCCGAGTTAAGACCCCTTAAATTAAACGTATACATATGACCGTTTCTTTTTTGAATTTGAGTTATTATATGCCACTTGATTTCAATAATTAAATCAATTTAGGCAAAAAATACTGAACCATAGTCTTATTTGAATGCAATTTTTTTTAGTCTTTATATATATATATATATATACACACACACACTTCTCTTTTATCATTTTAAAATTCTAGTTTTCAACTGAAAAATAAAAATAAAAATAAAAATAAAGCAACTAAACCCCACTTTTCAGCTAAGAGAAGTCGAAATAAGAGAAGTCGAAATACGCCATTTGTAACGACAACTTCTGTCGCGAAAGGGATGAGAATTTTTGTCCCGCGTAAATGATTTGGAGATTTTTTTTTTTTTTTTTCCCCTCCCCAAACGACTGCATTGGACAAAAAAACTCCCCAAAACAAGAATACTCACAGCCCAATTACGAACAATGCCTTCGGACTCTGTAGAATTAGTTGACTCGAGGCATTTGTAAATAACATATCCAATGTTACAAAACTCCAATATAGTTATTGGATGTTACAAAATGGAAGTCCACTATGCAAGCTAAGAATACAAAGCCTCCAGTTCTCTTACTGCATAGGGAGGAGGTAGCGAACCATTTAATTTTGCAAAAGTATCTATGCAACCACATGGTGCCTCACCAACAGTTGAATCCAAGACAGAGTCCGGAATCGCCACCATCGTTTCCTCTAGAAACGATTTCATCGTCTGCAAGATTAAACAAACATGTTCCAAAACTTAATTGGTGACTTGTAGGACACTGCACAAATTTGTTAGGCCCACAGGCAAATGATCACGAAAATACTTGATTTTGCGACAATTTAATCAGAGAAAAATGGGCTACTCAAGGCAATATTTAATGAAGGGTCATAGGCATGATATGACATTTTCCGTTTGCTTGTAGGATATTGTGCATATTACTTAGGTACATAAACTTTTGGATACATATCCTAATACTCTTAAATTAAAATTTTGTGGAATCTGACATACAGAGCCGCCCCCAATACTCGTATTCGAGAGTAACATAGTTTGCAAATTAGTTAATTATTTCTTCAGCAACTACCCACCTTTGTTAAAATAGACTAACATGTGTGTGCATCATTCATAGACAGTATTGTAAATAATTGGCACTCTCAGGTCTCCTCATGGAAAACTATGCCTTGTAATCTGAATTTACCCAGAAGCATTTTCTCGGTTGTGCCATTAGATATCATTCTTGTGATGTTCATAATTCAAATTTGCAGTTACCGTAGCAATTTGGTGCAATCTACGCATGTGACTATGTTAATGACAATGTTTTTACAAATTTAAGGAATTTTGTACTTTTCAAATTTTAAATCTGAAGATATAATTTTAAAGATATTTCTAGAATAATTACATTGTCACAGTTTGAATCAGGATGAACCCACCCATGACCGACTCAGTCTCTTTTCCAGTTTCATTTAACTGTCCACAAACCAAATCATTTAAAGATTAGCCTTTCGAGGCCAAATGTTCTAGATTTGAACCACTGGTAACACCAACAAAATTAAGACAGTATAACAAACGCCTCCTCTGAAATCCATATCAACAGCATTTAGCAATTGACGTACCGTGCACTGTAGTAAAGCAGCATCAGCTTTGCGCTTCCACAAGCCATTTCCAGGTTCTGAATGGAAAAGACCAAGCAGAGGCTGCAATGTGCCAGCGGAATATAAGCACAACAAACATTGTGTCCATGAAAAGAATACATTAACTTCTCCATATTTCAGCAGAAAGATTAAATGGTTCATCAAAGCTAACGACACACACGGGCCAAACAAAATTAACGAGGCATATCCTCAATGTATATTAACAGTAATGGAAATCAAGGAACCGGGGATCCTTTTGGGAAATTTTCCCTTCACAATGAGTTTTTTCCTTGCTCTCAAATGACTGCATTTGCAATTGGACATAATTGAATAATCCCATAAGGCTAGAACCGAGCTTCCTCTGTTGAAGCAAGCTTGCTTACACGCTGTAACCGCCCCTCACGTGCTCACTAGTCAATGATATGCAGGGGCTGATCAAAGTTACAGCCATAGCGGCAGATGGAATACACATCAGATTTTCTTATGCATTTTACAGGTTCAAATTTAGGTGTATGTACAATCAAGAAGCCGAGGACTGATATCGAGCAGATGAAAGGCCACTGTGATATATGACAGATGTTATAGAATAGCAAGACAAAATATCAAGCAACAAAATATCATTCTTTTCCATGGAAACAGCCAAGACGTCTCCATTTCTTTCTAAAATATCATTCCTTCCTTAATAAAATTATAAAAGCTTTCAGGCAAACCAAGCCATTTAAGGAACATATATATCCATTTGAGATCATCTGTTTCTCTGCGACAAATATCTAATTTAAGAGAATAAAATTGGATCTTACCATAACCACATCTCGAAGGGTTGGTTTGCGTCCATACTTTCTTAGAACAGAATCTCCATATACTTGGTACTTTTCAAGAACCTACGAAAATATCAATATGGATTCAGTGGTCAAATGATATTAAGCAGATACATTTAAAGAAACAACTCTGTGGCAGGACCTGACGACGTGTGAGGTGAGTAGGAGGCGCACCATAAACTGCAGTATCGACATGTCCCAAAGTGAACCAAGGGCTGTCAGAAACATAAAATGGTTGTCATAAAAGAAAGAGAAGAGAGAAACAAAAGAAGGGAGGTGGGGAGGGGGTGCTAAAATATGACACAAGAACTTGTTTTGCATTAGTCATAATGTTGAACCATGGTAAATCAATAGTTCCCTGTGTGCCGAAACTGACGACTTTGTCAACACTCGCAATATCAGTTAAAATGTGATCCAGGAAAAAAGAATGCCTTATTGCCCTCTCTTAGCCATAGACCCAACATTAAAATAAAAAAAGACCTCCCAACTTGGGTACTTTTTGAGTAGAATCTTGTCACTAGCATTTTCTGATACATTTTAGCTGTTGGAAAATCCCAATTTATTCTATATCCCAATAGGTCATTGCAAATCAGCCCAAGTACCTAGACTTTCTCTGCCTTAATTGATAAACACTTAGTTTTGAGTAGAACCACACTTAAATAAGTGTCCATTATGGAAGTGTAATGGTGAATCAATTTCAAATTTACTCCTCCATTGCCAAGTGGCAAAACACTTTTGGCGTTTGGCTTTGTTTGGCATCATATGTTTTGGGTGTTTCCAAAGGAGATGCCTGATGGTTCGGTGGAGTGGGGGGGTGCTCAGGTTGGAAAAAGGAACAGAAAGGTGTGGAACTCAATATATTCTTCTTTTTTTTTTTCTCTTTCTTTCTTTTTTTTTTTTTTTTTGGTTACTTTAGGGTAAAACAAAGAGAAGAGTCTTTCAAGGGCTTGAAAGGCCATACTTTAAACTCAAGAGTTTATTTTTGTCAACATTGCATGACTAGACAACACAGCCTATCAATTCGGATGTTCATATGTTTTTGGATTTCAGTGTTTTTTGGAAGTTTAGCATTATATAATTGAACTGAACTTGTATAGAGGAGATTACGTTTTGCTTTATACCAAAGGTGGTATCCCCTTAATGCCTTTTAATAAAATTTCTTTATTACTTATTAAAAAAATCTCTAACTTCAAATTTTTTCTGTATTGCTTGGATTTATCAAAAAAAATTAAAATAAAACAAAAATTATACGTTGAATCTCTAACTTTTAACTTTCTGTATTGCTTGGATTTCATCAAGAACAAGTACTGGTTTAACCATTGGTTACAAAATTTGTAGGGCTAGGGGAGCAGCACCTCTCAACATGTTCTCGTGTATCAAGAGAGAGCTTATAGGCAATCTAAGGATTGAGTTACCATTTACAAATTAAAACATCCAACAATAAGCTCTGTTTTTTTTTTTTTTTTTTTTAAGTATTATTGAGAGAAAATAAGTCAATGTAAATAATAAAGTTGGCTCTTCCCCAATGGCTTAAACTTCTAGGTAAGATAGTGGCTCACACTATTAACATGATATCATAGCAGATAAAGGTTACAGAGTTAAACCTCCCCACCACCTAAGAAAATCAATAGTCCCGCATAGTTGGCCATTTAGGAAAGTCAGACTGACCACATGAAAAGGTGTGTTACGAGAAAATAAGTTAACATAAATGGTAAAGTTACTGCTTCCCTAATAGCTCAAGCTTTTAGGTGAGGTTGTGGCTAAAAATCTAATAGACATGTTTAGGCTCCTTGTTTTGTTGACTTAAAAAATGTTTCCTGGTAATTGTAGATTCATTTTGATACCTTTCCCCAAAATTATACATTTTAAAGAGAGCTTCAAAAGGCTGCCACAATCAGTATATGTCACATGCATATGGGTTGCTCCTTCCATGGTGCTTTTTAAAAACTCCCATCATACAAAGTAAAATAAAAAGCAAATTTATGAACACATCCAGTTGCTTTTCACTTTATCAATGCACAGAACCCTCCAAACAAAATTTAAATGAATTATCCAATAGCTATGAAAATATGGTATAACATAACCACATGTGAGGTCTAATCGCATAAACGGCTTTAGGCATCAATTATTAAATTAACAGCCAGATTCAACATTTCAAATCATCTTAGCATTTTTCCAACTAAATGGGGATGGCTATATGGATTCCCACCCCCTCCCCTTGCGCGCAATGTGGAGTTAAGGGTCCCTTCCTTTATTAAACCAAAGGATTAAAATTTCGTATGAGAACTGCCATTCAAGCACTATTCCTCCCAATAAAAAGACCATTTGAGAATCTTGAGAACCTAAACAAAGGCTCTTGAAATTAACCACCAGATTCAACAACTCAGCTAAACTTAGCGTTATCCAACTAAATAGGATTAGCTACATGGATCTTTTTTTCTCATTCCAATTAGTTAAGGGTCAATTTCTTTATTAAATTTAACCTTATCGAGTCATGTTTTTCTTTATTATTTCAACCCACTTTAGTTTTGGTCTACCCCTCCCACTAACATTGCCCATGATTTGAATGATATCACTACTTCTGTTTGGCACCTATACTAGTCTTTGTTCTATATGTCCAAACCACCTAAACCGATTTTCCCTCAATTTATCTTTAATTGGTGCTACCCTTACATCTCACGAATCTAATTATTCCTAATTCTATCTTTTCTTATTTTACCACACATCCACCTTAGCTTTATTTTTTGCCCGACACTCTAAACTATATAGCATAGCGTGTCTAATTGTTGCCTTCTTTTTAACCTTAAAGGTATACAACAATCAATTGGTGCATACAATATTTCCCAATTCTATACTACATAATTGGTGCATGATTTAAGAGTTACATATGCATTCTTTAAACAAGTTAACCAACAAGTTTATGCCAAAATCAGTGAACGAAGAAAGGAATTTATTAATTGCACATGTACATACTTGTTGTAAGCAGCACGTCCAACCATAACACCATGAGCTCCTTCTCTTTGGGCTGCATTCACCTGAATTAAAATGTCACCAAAAAAAAAAAAAGTCAACATAGAAAATGTGACAAAATTCTTTTACACACAGAGAGCAAGTGTTTTTTTATTTATTTTTATTTATTTATTATTATTATTATTATTTTTGGAGAAAAAAGAGCAAGTTCAATTTAAGCATAATGCCAGATATACAGTTAAGTCAATTGACAAAGGCAGAACTCAAAATCTAATCATGTCCAAAGTTCAAAGCAGTCACAAATGACTAAATCAAATTCAAACTAAAAAGTGAGAAAGTTAATCACGTAATTCAACATTTCTAAACAAATAGAACAATGATATGTAATAGCGACTATCTTCAAGGGTAAATCTAGAGTTATAGACATCTCTAATGGCACTAAAAATGAGAGGAGACCTTGGACCCAATGAAATGGTAACTAGCGTGAATAAGGCACTCACTAGAGTGATGTTCAATAGTCAATAGTCACTTAAAAACATGCCACCCCCATCCAAGAAGCTTTTTGTCAATGCTGGACAGACCATTGATGTCATTTTGATCAATAGTTCAGGAATCCCAGAAATCCAATTGGGTCCCCCCCCCGGGGGGGGTGTGTTGCGAAAAGAGAATAAGGGCAAGATAAATGGTTGGGTGGGTTGAAATCTCAAGGCACTTGATCTGAAATGATTAATCGCCATTGCTTTTTACTAGGGTAAGACTCATGAACATACTGACTAATAATTCAAATTTTGCATGAATAGTTAAGGATCAGAGCTACAACAGAAATAGAGCAATGGTCATCCCCTTCTTCTGTTTTCCAATAGTATTATAAAAAATGGACCCAAATAAACTCAGATCAGGAATGAAAATTAAAGTTTTTGATTGAAACAAATGCCTGCAATTTTCAGGAAATGCTTTGTGCTGGGGATTAAATCCAAGACTTCAAGTGAAGGAAAAGAAGAATAAAAAAGAAAACTGAACTCCAAATTTTATTCCACCAAAATCTACTGAAAATCCTTACATATGCTTATATAACAAACTACTTCATCTCCAAGACATACTAAACAACAAATTATTTTGAATTAAAGAAAACCTAACCGTCCATTTGAAATAAAAATAAAAAATCATATCATAGCATATCATATCAATCAAATTTCCCTCATTCCCTCTTTGGAAACTAAGAATTTCACTCTAACAAAAATTGATCTTCAATTTTAATTGCACAAAACAATTAGCAGTATATCATCGGTTTAAGCCCTAGCACCTTGTTGGTTTCAAGAAATATCATTGTTTAAGGTAATATAATGTACAGTTGCAATGATTTCTCAAAAGTGTAAGCAAGCTTACTTCATCAACGCTATTTATGCCTCCATTAATAGTAAACCTCAAGTCTGGAAAGTCACGCAGGAGGGCGTAGTAGTACTCATATCTACACAAGTGAAATTGCAATCACACTATAAAAATAGAGCAGACCTGTTTTAATACGAAAACTTACTAAAAATAAAATAAAATCTGTTCTAATCTGAAAAACACTACCTTTCGTTAATAATTTTTCTCTACCTTGCAGCATTGAGCCAATACATTAAAGCTATTTTTTTCTTTTTGACAAATAAAAAATCATTAAATCTAATTATACAACTAAATAATGATATAATTGGTAATTTTGGTTAAATTACAAGCATGATTCTAAGTAAATACATACTTCAAGGGAGGGATTCTTCGATTATCAGCTGGGCTAACACCTTTGAGCAATGCCTTTCGTGAATGTATAATGAAATGCCTAGTTGGTGATTGAGAAGAAACCTTATAAATAAAATCACCTGTAAAAGGATATAAAGAAAAGGGCAAAAAAAAGAAAAAAAAAATCAAATGCAACTTTTGCATACAAGACCCCAAGAAGAAATATCAGCGCCTATTGAACTCAAAAATATGACCCACCCTTCAGATAAATTCGATATAATAAAAACAACAATAAATAAGAGGTGCTAGTGGAAAAGGTATCCCAATCCCCTTCCCCTAATAAATAATATTTACTTATCAAAAAAAGCAACAATAAAAATTACAATAACAAGTCAAACAATAACAATAGCAATAGTAATAATAATAAATTTATTTCAGAATGCTTTTGATGGTGCCAAATAGGTTTTTCAGTTAAACAGTGATTAATTTCAAAATACACGTAAATTTTAGCAATGTTAGCTTTCAGGAATCATAAATAACTGTTAACTACTAAGTAGAAAGTACATAACAAATTTAGAAGCCTGCATAGAGGCCCCTGATATTTAAATTGTCAGGGGATGTCCTGGAATTCCTTGGCAAGAATAGGTAGTTTTCCCAAATAATAGAGAACATAATTGAAGTCTCATGGAGGAAAGAAGCCTGGGTATCATGAACAAAATGTGAGTGTTTACCGGAGAAGGAACTGCTTCTCTCTAAGATTAGCAGGAGTCAGTTGCCCCCTCCGGTGTTTTTTTGAAAGGCCACTAAAGCTTGTACCTGGACGTAAACCTCAAGAGGGAAGTTTGGAGATCTCAGTTTATGCATATAGATCATTCTGATTAATATATCAAATGCCTTTCCGAATGGGAACTATCAACTCTTGGTCAACTTGTTAGTGTTGCCCCCAATTTACTAAGCCTGAAACATGATGCATTTCAGACCATGATGTTGATTCCATGGTAATGACCCCATCATGCTAGATCTTGAAACTATGCTCAACTGGTCCATGGTGTTGACTCCATCTTGTATTGTTGTCAACCCCGTAAGGCAGACCAATCAGGGTTTTGATGTTTTTGCATTTTGTGGATGCCTCTATGAAAAATCCTCTTTTTTAAAAAAAATAAATAAATTATCCTATCTATAACCTTAGCATTTCAAATAATTTCTATATTATTTTTCCAGGGCACTTGATGTGATTCAACTTTCATGCACGCCATCGAAGAATGTCATAAGCCATCATTTTATTTTTTATTTTTTTTTTAGCTATCTTTTGCCATGTTATTACATCTGTATATGTAGAACATATGGACAAAGTTGTAGAATATGAATTAGTGCCATCATTTGTATACCTTGAAATATAGTAATTAAACGCGTCACATTCATAGCCTGTTCAAAAATGCACTCATTGAGCAATAAATTAAAGTTCAAGACAAGACTACTGAGACACAGCTAAAGAGGAAATATTTCCCATCATGCATTGTGTATTTTCTCAAGGTATAAATTTAATTATTCAGAATGATAATTCATATTTGTTGCCTTAACTTGAATATATTGAAAAATAAGGTTAATAAAAGAAACTTACATAGCTCATTATATGAATCATGATTGTCAACACCAATACGGCACTTAACAGTGACTGGAGCATCCGAGTTGGCAGCAATCGCTGAAATAGCCTCAGCAACAAACTTTCCTTGTAAAAAGCAGATGTCTATATCAGCACAAATTGACAAATAAAGCCACTGGCCAGAATGGTTTCACAAAATAACATAATCACCATAATATTCAAAGTTTCAAACCTTTGGATCAAGCATAAGACGAGCACCAAAACAGCCACGTCCAGCAACCTTTGGGCTAGGACAGCCACAGCTGGCAGATGAACAAGATCTCAGTTCCATGATGAAAAGAAGAGAAATTTAGCTTGATAAGAACAATAAAAAAACGAACTTAAAATTAATCTCATCGTAGTGATAAGCATTTGCTAGTTCAGCTGCTTTTGCTAGGTTTTCCAAATTACTTCCTCCAATTTGAAGCACAATAGGATGTTGTTCCGGTGAGTACGCCAAAAATCTGTCCTGAGCAATAAAAAAAATTATACAGAATCAAAACATTTTGAAACCTGACATATCAAATGCACCAACATTTTCTCTAATAAGGTTAAAATATTATCACAAGAATGATTATTGATGAAGACAAATGCAACCATATCTATAGCACATATTATACATAACATGTAATTTCAATCAAGAAATGTGTCAAAGCATCCAACACAAAACCAATTATCAATGAGTAGAGAGACCTGTTAGGATCTTAAACTAGTTTCAGAGGCTTGATTTTATCGATGTCAGATGTATTCCAACACACCTCCTCAAACAAGAGTTGTTTGCAACCCCCATTTGCATGTGAAGAAATAGACAAGTGCACCAAATGCACAAAGGAGAAGGCTTGATTTTATTAGTGTTGGATATATTCTAACATGCCCCTTCAGATGCAAGCCCCACTCGCACATAGAAAGATAGATAGGTGCATCAAGTGTACAACCGATAAATTGAGAAGCACAAAAGTACAAGATGAAAAAAGGGATGAGTGCTCCAAAAACCCATCTCTGATACCACGTTAAATATCCAACTCCTTGTCATATTAACTCTTTATTTCAAAGTTCTTCTGTTACTAGACAATGAGTTGTTGACAATTTTGCCACTTCTCTCCACACAACAATAAGAAATTTAATTTTGCAAAAACTTACCAAATTTCCCTTCTGATATACAATTGTTTCAGCAGCAAGCATTTCAGTATAAAGCCATGCATGTTTAGAAATTAGCCGGGCAAGAGTCCTATAATGATTATCCGTCCAATCCATCATTGGAGCAACACTGAAGTAAGGTAAACATAATAAATTCAGGTCCAAATATTTGATATAAACTTATTATATAAAACAAAGCTGGATTAAAATCCAAATAATTCTCACCTGAACCAAGGAGGAAGATACCGTGCAACAACCATTAGATATGTCTACCCAGTTGATTCTTCTGACTGTAGTTGAATAATTTTCTTGATTTAGAAGAATTCCTATAAAATATATTTGATGACAATCTGCAATGATTTTTAGGGTCACGTAATGATTAGGAGTAAAAGAAGGTAATAAGCTATGCTCAGAAGACTTCATCCTCCCCTAACTAGGCTGCGGGGTGGTCTTTATGCAATATACATCAATTGAAACTACATCACAAATCAGAATGACATGTGACAATGTTGAGAGAGATAAAACAAGCAAGATGCATGGTTATTAGAACAAAAGTCAAGCAATGGATGATAAATAATCAATTAGCCACAAGCATCAGCACAATGACAAACCCAATTCGAGCATCGTTTTAGTACATGAAAATAACAAATAGAAATTAGCAGCAAACCATCCATGAGTTAAAATTTTTGGAATGCAGTTTTACAGCTTCAACTAGTTTATGCTGCCAGATAAAACTATCTCCACTCAACAGGAAAATTTAATACAAACTACTGCATGCATTTTATTGGTAAACATAAGATTAATATTCTTACATAAGGTTTAAATTATGCTTCGTTCAAAATATCACACAAGTAAGCAAGCATTAGCATTTGGGAAAAGCAATTAATGAATAATGTACCTAGGGACTAACATGCCGTAAATCATTATGTTTTCACAGAAAAAGGCACATCACACAAATCACTTCCCTCTTCTTACTTTTGGGACACCGTTTCGAAGAAATCAATAAGTTTGTTCAACGCCATTCAGGTAACTTTTTTTCAATAAAATTACCACGTGTTCTTACAATTTCCAGCCTCATTTGTTAGCATAAAAACATTTCTTTCCCTAACTTTTAATTTTCCAGCGAGTGAGGCACTTAGCTCGGCGGTTGAGCTCCATTCTTTGCCCACTCACCAGAACCCGGGGCCCTCCACCCCCCCTGCGCTTACCTATCAAAAAAAAAAACTTCTTATTTTTCAGCAAAGCAGAATAGAATCCTCCAACATAAAACCGCACTGTACTCTACTAAGTTCATAACTTCGAGGATTTATTTCTTTTACGACATAAATTCACATTTATTGAAATTTGCTAGAAGAACTTCATTGTCTAGGCATGTTGGTAAATTGGATTCAAATCATATCAACAAATAAATAAATAACCTTTACCAGAAGGCTTTTAGCTGCAGTGATAAAAACACGGGCAGACCCACTAAAGGCCCAATGGGAGCAATTGCCCCCACTCGACTGCAAATTGCACTTAGACCCCTTTCTTTTTCAGTTGAATAAAAAAGAACTCACTAGTATTTTGCCCCCTTTTCCAAACCTCTAATCGCTCCCCATGCGGCACACGTACACAGAGGCATAACCTTGCTTTGCAAAAAAGGGATATGCACTAGCAATGAATATATGAGTTATGACATATACCATCAACAAGATCTTTTGTCTCATGGTAGCTTTGCTCCAATCACCTTACAAAACTTACGTTATTGGGTTAGCTAAACACTTCCCATGTTTCTCGCAGCACACACTGCCTCGATTATAATAATTTCAAAATTATCTTCACAAATTCTATTAAATTACCATAATTACACTTGAAAGCTAATTTTATTACAACAATATCATTTTTATTCCCCCAAACAATCAATTGCAGTTAAATTTTACCCCCCGACTAATTAGTAAGTCCTAGGCCTACCCAAAAACCTCCTCACACAAGAAGCTCAAGGAACCTATAATTCACTAAACCCCACAGCAATATCACAGCATTCCTCACAACAACAAAAAATTGACCTTGCCCTTACCTAGTTTAAACCACAAGTCAAGCAGACGTTATACAGTAATTATTTTCCATATTAAGCAATTTACAAAAAGCGAACGGCATATCAATATCAGAACAAACCGTAATAGGCCGACACTGAGTCACCTATTTCATCGCAATTTGTCTGAACAAAATAACGGAACATGTAAAATTCATTCAAAGACAGATTGCTGTTTGTTACGAAATTAAGTGTGTGTATTTGTAGATATAGGCAGAAGACGAAAATGAGAGAGAGAGAGAGAGAGAGAGAGGTTAGGGTTTCACCTGAACAGAGAAAGTGTCGTGCCACAGAAACGGTTGGGGCAACTTCCCGAACCAAACGCAAGGTTCAGGCAGAATGATTGTTTTGTCGCTCCTTCCTCGAGTGCTGGAAGGAACTTAAAATAAAAATTACTTAAATATATATATATATATATATAGATATTAAATAATTTTTTACTTAATTAAAAAATAAGAAAAGTAAAGAAATATTTATTAAAAAATTTCACTTGGGTGTGTTTGGAGTTGTATAAATTTATAAAAGTTGATGTATCGTATTTTGTGCAGTGAGTAAAAAATTTAAATTTTACAGTCTTGTAATTCATGTTTGTAGAGATTTGTAAAATTTTGTATTATTTTAGATTTGTTTGGAATCCCAAAAAATTTCAAAAATTTTCAAATCCCTCCAATCAAATTTTACCATTTATCATTTTTACATCATATCAACCCCACCTTTTTAATTTTTTTTTTATTTTTTTTAGATTCCAAACACCGCCTTTGTTTAACTACAAACACAACCTATAGAAAGGAATTTTACCAGTGAGGCAAACTGCCATGAGTAATTTTTTTCATTTTTTTATATTTTTTTCTGTTTTTGATAATTTGCTCAAATTCATTCTAGTGACAATTAATTACTACTAGAAAAACAAGGATTTTTTTATTCAATACTTTAATGCGTAAGACATTTTTTTTTTTTTTTGGGTAATTGCAATCAATATATCTATGTGTGAGTGTCATTTTATTTGTAAAATTTAAATAATTAATAAGTATAAAAATAAAATAAGTAAATATTAAATGAGCTCATTTTTTAAATTTTAAGCTTTCTCTTATAATAAAATAATACTTTTTAGAGCATAAAAAATCCAAAAGGAAACATTGAGCCATTTATTATTTGTAAACAGCCAAATTTTGAAGTTAAAATTGATAATTTGCCAAATGATCTAACAGTAGAAATTGGTCTATCATTTTAAAAGTTTTAGTTAGGTATGCAATTGGGTGATTATGAATGTGTAAATTTGAAAGAAGTACGGGTTATAGGGGGAAAACTAAAATTAGGTGGTTAAATTACTTGATTAGGTCATAAATTTTTGGAAATTATTTTAAATAAACTTTTAAATAATAGGTAAGGATATAAAAGAAAAAAAGTTTCAGACTTTACCAAACATCATCGTAATTTTTTACATTATGATAATAAAAAAATTAAAAATAAAAACAAATTATATATCCTGTCACTTTTTTGAATCGTAAAGTTTATTAAAAAAAAAATTAATTTTTCCAAAACATAATTTCCTTCAATTTGAAAACTTTCGAATTGAAGGCTCTTATTCAAAGTTTGACACAACTTTATCGTTTAATTTCATCATTCAATTTTTTTTATTATAATAGAATGAACACAGATAAAAGAAATATTGAAACCATTTATTATTTATAAGCAGCCAAATCTTAAAATTAAGCTCACTTAAGTCACACTTTTGTTTACTAACAACAAAGAGATAAAAAATAAGAATAAAAAAATCGTACATCATCCTAAAATTTGAGATCATTAACTCATTTTGCCCTATCATGGGGATGGAAATTGATGACAAGACATATGCAATTGCTTCTTCACACACTAAACCCTTTGTGCAATATTATTCATATATCAATGTATAACTCTGGAAACCCTTAACTGGCACAACACCCAAAAAAAAGAATAAAAAATTGAGCACCATTACGTTTCTTGAATTTGCTTCCCTTAGATGTATTTTTAATCAGAGCTTTGTCAAAATACATTGCTCACAAATTCTTCAAAAAATCTGTAACACTACGGAAGAACTAATTTCTTTTTTTTTATTAAACTTTTTAAAGCAAAATCGGGGGTAGTCTAGTCGTCAAAAATTTAAGTCGAATACCCTGTGCTCAAGAAACTAAAAAAAAAATATATATATATATATATATATATCTCCTTTTTAAAAGGAAAAAATTCCTGTATTAAATTGCTTCTTTTTATTTATAAAGACAATAATTCAAAAATTACATACCCCAAACAGAAAGAGAGAAAAAAAGCAGGGTTCTGCGCAAGAATAATCTACCAGCATTCCATTTCCGGGGATATAGTTTATCTGTAATTCAGCAGGAAGGAGAAAACCTAGTAAAGTACAACTTCCTGTCATCTTAGCAATGCAAAATATTGCTTGTAGTGAACTAAGGAAGAAAAGCATTCATCACAATTCAACAATTTCAATAAATTTTCTATCTCAACCGGACAAAAAAATAGGGCTACACAACCCCAAATAGCCCTCGGGCTATGAAGCTAAATATTTTCAGATGCTGTTGCATTAAAAGTTACAACTCAGTAACAGCTTATAACCCAAATGAATGTTTCCAGACTTCCTGTTCCAACTAGAAAATTTAAAAGGGGACAAGGATAAGGCTCTAAAATGTACAACTACATGCAGGGGAGAGAGAGATAGATGCCAGCCTTTGGACTAGAATCTCTCTTTCATTCAGCAACTTTCCAAATAAGACAGATCAAGCTCACTAGAGGTTAATTACTGATAGTAAAACCTATCTCCAACCAGCTCCTACACTAAAAAACCAGCAGAAATTTGAGCAGAAGGGTAAGAAAATCTAATGCTTGCAGCCTGAGAGACCAGAGAAAACTCCCAAGTAATAAAACATATGGAGGCCTCTCACACGAGATGACCACCCATTCTTCTGAAGGCTGAGGCTTTCCAGAATCCCACGCAAGGTCTGATGGTATTTACTATAAACAGAAGATTAGTCCAACCAAATGTATTCCACGGTTTTCACCGTTTTTGCTTCTGAGAAACAAAGCGGATTCCGTGCTTCCCAAGTTCCAAGTTTTTGGCTCTTCCATCATCTAAAGTGACAGAAACAATTGATTTGCCTTCAACAACATCTTTTACCATTCCTTTATGCCTGAAAGAAAAGAAATTGAGCATTCAATTGACAGTGCACTATAAAACTCTCCACAACAATAGTTCAGAGGAATCAAGTAGCAACTGTTTTACTTACCCAAAAAAAAAAAAAAGTAGCAACTGTTTTTTTCCCTTTCCCTAGAACTCTGTGATTTAGAAAAAAAAAAATTCCCGCTGTTTATGATTGTCAAAGGAGAAACTCACCACGTATTATCTGATTGCTGATGAACTTCCACTCTCTTTCCAACTGCATCTTTACCCAACTTCTGCAGTATCCAATTAGCATCCATGATCTCATTCATCGTATTGTCATCAAACCACTGTGAGGCATCTCCATCCCCCATGGTGGTTTTCTCCACAAAGGGTGATGGTCTCTTTCTTTTGGACCTCTGGCCCTTAACAGAACTCTTCTCATCCTCACCCTGAGGAGCCCAAGAACTTTGGTTTTCATTATAAGGATTCTTGAACTTGAACTTCAGTAAAGGTTTAGAATCCTTTGTCAAAGAATGTAAGCCTGAAGGAATGTGAGTGCTATCATTATTGCCACCAGTAGATACATCGGGCCTAGCTTCCACGTTCTTCTGGAAGGATACTGGGTCACTTCTTATTGCAGGAACTTCAGTTGCATTCTCCCCCGATGTTGCATTTTCTTCCATGCTTTTTCCAAATGAGCTTCGTGGGTTCACTGGAGAAACAGATTCATATCCATCAGATATATTACCTCCGGAAAATTTAGCGTTTGAGTCAGAAACTTCAGGCTTAATTTTTCTGATCTTTATTAAGTTGCCTTCTTTTCCTTTTAACTTTGGGCCATTTAATTGGTCAGTGTAATCAACTTTATCTCCTGCAAGACAAATAAAACACAAATAATGATTTTAACAATAGAGCTAAAAGTAAAGACATCTTTTACCAGCATATATTAACAATAGCAGCTTGATAAACAGAATATGTAATCCCAATAGTGAACTAATTGTGCACATTACCTCTAACATTATGAAATTTAGCATGTCTGTCCAACATCTGCCTGTTAGCCATTTGCTCTTGACCAACATCTTCACTGCCTGTTCATTCACATGAATAAGCAATCCATCCACTCCAAGAATACAAACACAGCAAAGCATATCTGAAAATAAACACTCAAAAACACGTTGAGAACTTGAGCTTAGGAATTGTAGGGTTGGGCAAGTGACTTTCCCTTGGCCGACAAGTTATATACAATAAAGTATAATAAGTGCAGTAAATGCATAACAGCACACGCTTGTAGTAAGTGCAGTATATGCATAACAGCACACATACAAATTACACTGAATCATAGAACTAAAACCCCAAAATAATTTTGCAATAGCGCAGTTAAGACAACAAAATAGTTGACCAAAAGCCATAAAATGCCAAAAGGGACAGACAGAGAGGAAAGCCTAGCTTTCAAGCTGATAAAATCAATTAGAAGACTTAAGGCAACAGTACCTGTTTTTTTCTTTTAGTCAGCAATTAATGAAATAGACACAGTAAAAAGATAATGCACGTTTATAGAATAATAGGTAGCATAGACACCACACATGTAGCCTTGCAAGGCCAACACATGGTCTTCAGTGGCTGAATCAGCCTCATTCTACCTTTCTGTTCAAGCCACACGGAGACCTGGACAATGGTATTGATGCTCAGAGCTTCTGCTTTCTTCTTCTCCTGAATTTTCCATTCTATTCTAACTTAAAAGTTCACAGCTAAGCTCAAACAAATCTATTAACAATATCATTCCCCCTAATCTCTAGTAGCACCCATAATAATACAATCAGCACTTTTTACAAGTGACTAGGTATTTTTCAGAGCCCAAGCAGCTGCCCCTAGCTTAATTAAAACCAAAAAAATCTATTACCCATTTTTGCACATTTTTTAAATGCCAAAATAACATATCATTTGCTAGCTAGCCTAGCTTTACCAACATGATAAACAGTCTGGGAGCATGTCAGCAAGCATTTAACCGGCTCTGCTTCATATCATTACCCGCTGCACTTAATTCTCATTATTTTGGGTGGAAGTTGATCAAACAGGTCGAGAAACAGAGAAATTTTCTTCTTCTCCTCATCTGGCTTTAACATTTAGACAAGAAAATAGTTCTGATAGAAAAAATGATGCAATATCAATAAACAAATTCAACTCTACAAGTAATACTGCCGGCATTTATTCACAGGATTGTCAAACTCCAAGATTGGAAGTACGCAGTTGAGATGACATATATTGGGATTGATAGTTCCTTACAACATATACAAACTTTTTAAGCATCTATCATGGCCAAAGCCTTAAGAAGTATAATCGGGGAGGTAAAAGTTGAATTAAACCATGCTGGCATTCACTAGGAGGATTCTATTATGCTTTCTCTGAGCTAAACTCAAAAAACCACAAGTTCTGAACCAATTTTCCATGAAAAGAGAAAGAAAAATATTTCAAACATTATTTAGTTTAAAGATTTAATAAATAAGTCACATACCATTTGAGGCTGTCAATTCTTGCTCCCTCTGATAGCTAGAAGCATCAGACCTTGGAGAACTAGCTACATTCCTATTCCGTGCGCCCAAATGTATAACTAGCTTTGGTCCCTTTGTGTTTGTGGGCTTGGACATGCTAGCATCCTTTCCAATGTCATCCCCAGTACCAAAACCTTGAGGTTTATTACTCCTAATTTGGACAACTCTCGTTTTCATATTTTCACTACCAACAGGTAACCTCATCAATGAACTTATGTTTTAGGACCCCTGCCTGATTGATGGAGCATATCCCTTCACTCAAACTTCCAGCAACAGGAGAAGCAAAAGGTTCTCCACTTCTATGGCACCGCATTTCATCATTCTTTTCATTAACCCCACTGTACCCAAATGATGGAGGATCACTATGCTGCACCTCCAACTTGCTGATTAAAGATCCTTTCTTCTTAACATACTTCTTATTAGAAGATTTCTTCCCATATTCCTTGGCCTTCTTTGGTGATTTATCCACAAATCCTTTAAGAGAAAACTTTAAGGAACGACCATATTCGTTCTTCGACATAAAAGGGCCACTTTCTTCATCATCTGAATAAGGTGAGATGGAAAATATTTCCTCTTGAGTTGGCAATCCAGCGGCTGCCCTCAAGCTTGCAATTAAATCACAGTCAGCTTTGTCTCTCCTCCTCCAAAGCTCCTGAACTGCATCCTCAAGATCCCTCACCTGGCAATTTAGCGCGGAAAAAAAAAAAAGGTAAAACAATGAATCATATTAAAGAACACTTAACTGAAACTGTGTTCGAACACTTAACACAGCTAGACCCACCAGGTAGCACTCTCCGCGGCACGTGGCACATTTGTATTGAAGATTTCCATCTACTTGAAACTGCAGATACTTTTCATCACTGCAAAAAATTTTCAATAATCATAAGCAATCTTACATCTCCCCACCTAGTGGGATAAGGCTTATGTTGTTGTTGTTGTTGTTGTTGTTGTTGTTGTATAAGCAATCTTACATCTCCAAATGATTACAAAAAATGAATCTGAACTAGTACCATCCCATTAAACTCAAAAAGTTCAAAACATGGTTGCTTAACAAAAAGGGAAAAGTGCACAAGTCTTGCCACAAAAATGACCTAGAAAAATATTAATTCAGTTGTAATAGGTTTTATGAAACGAACGAATCCCCATCAGCCCAACAGATATTACAATTAATTGAAATTTATGGTATAGGTTGAAAAGTAATTTCTATTGTTTAGTTGACCATCC
Source organism: Vitellaria paradoxa (assembly GCA_019916065.1). Taxonomy (NCBI): domain Eukaryota; kingdom Viridiplantae; phylum Streptophyta; class Magnoliopsida; order Ericales; family Sapotaceae; genus Vitellaria; species Vitellaria paradoxa. The sequence goes on along the minus strand of CM034234.1, from coordinate 63,000,083 downwards.
AGGGGCAAAGAACCAGATTTGCAGTTTTTTAGACTTTGTTGAGAATATGGATGTGCAATCTCAGTTTCGGTCTGCAATTTCTGTGCGTGGTTGGCATCCCTTTGATGCCTATCTAATAAAGTCTGCATATTTACTTAATAAGATATAGTCCCCGTTTGGCATCAAAATAAAACACTAAAAATCTCTATAAATCTCTAACAACCCCTTTACATCTAATTTTCCCGCCATCACTAATTTCAAAAAATTTCAATATTTCCCTAAAAAAATAAAAAATCTGGAAATAAGTTAACCGACTGTGTAAATTTGTTATACAATCATATTTTTCGTGTCGAGAGCTTTCAAACGAGTATCATTGTCACTATTTTTTGTGAATTTTTTTGAATCCGTGGGAACGGATTTGGTAAACCGTTCCCACGGTTTGCGATTTTTCAGAAAAAAACGGCAGCCAAAATTAACTCCAAACCACATTTTATCTCAATTTATCTTATTTTTTCTTACTCCAAACGGGGCCATAGGGGTAATTGCATCTTAACCCCTTAGGGTTTAGCTGAAAACAACATAACCCATCTGGTTTAAAAGTCAATACATCACCCCTTTGTGGATTGAAACAAAAAATTGACAAATTTTGTTAAATTTACCATATTTTCCTCTTACGCTGCCATTGAGGAGCATATGCGATTGGACAAAAAACATAGTTGAAAAAAATAAAAGTAAATTTATCTATGAATTTGCATTGAGTCTCTTCAAAAAAGAAAAATATTTCATTTTAGAATAAAAAATAGGTAAAATTGTGCTATTATCTATCAATTTTTGCATCCAAGAGGCATCCTCTCAATGCTTTTTTAATACAGCTTACTTTTACTCATCAAAAATAAATAAATTGTCTATTGATTTTTGCAGAAATCTTTTTCCTCCAATCCACTTTGACCAGTGAGAAACAAATTTAGTTAAATTTAATAAATTTTGTCAATTTCGCACTTTAATCTATATCACGAGAAGGTTATATATTGACTTTTAAACTAGAGAGAGAGCCGTATGTTTTTTTGAACAAACTTCAACGGGATAGTGTTATTACCCCTAAAATATATAATAAAATTTGTTAATTTTGCACTTTAATCTATATCACAAGGGGGTTATACATTGACTTTTAAACTAGAGAGAGGTTCGTATGCCTTTTTGATCAAACTTCAAGGGGATGGATAAAGTGTTACTACCCCTAAAATATAAACATATATATAGCATCCTCAAAAGGCCGGTTGAGAAAACCCGATTAAACAGTTCTTGCATTTTTCCCTACTGCTCTAAATCGGTGTGTTTGGAACATGCATTTACTGACGGAAAAGAAAGAGAAGAGGAAAGGGAAAAAGTAAAGGAGAGGGAGATGTTCTTACTTGGTTGTGATAGAAAAAGGAAAGGTGTTTCTCAATAAATTATTTTTTTAAATTTCTGAAAATATGTACCCCTCCAATAATTTTTTTAAAACATTTGACAACTTCAAAGAAAACATTGAAGAAAATATTCTTTATTATGCATAATCATCAATGCAATCAAAACAATGAAATAGCAACATACAGAGAGAACACAACAAACCAAAAATTGTATGTCACAACTAATTTCTGCAGTTTTCAAGAATGTGAGTAAGAGCTACCTGATCCCATCACACTGACAGTGCACCCAACGTTGGCAAACATCACAGCAAACCATAGGTGTTGATTCAGAATCTCTGTAAACCTACAGTAATGGAGGTAAACATGTGGTCAACTTCTGTGCAGACACAGAATGCAAGGGCTATCAAAATTTTTATTGCAGATAGACTTGAAGAGAGATGGTATGCACATTCAAAAGAAAATTCACTTCTGCATATTAGACAGCACAAAAATACTTACAAGCAAAGAGCAGTTTTAAAGTTGGAATTCAATAAATAACAGAAGCTGATAGACTCAAGATCACAGAACAATAAATGATACCTTCAAACAAACAGGGCAGTAGTTTCCCTTCACAAACAATCTTCCACAAGCATCACAGCAAGTGTAACCAAGAAACCATCTGAAATTTTAAACAGAAACAACCAATCAATTTAGTCCCTAATAAAAAAAAAAAGCATACCCTCAGATAAAACAAATACACTAGGTTTGTCTGAAATATAAGTAAAATGCAATAAAAGTAATTAGTTTGCATAGAGATAATCATGATAAAATCCAATGGAGGTAAACATGTGTGTGTGTGTGTGTGTGTGTGTGTGTGTGTGTGTGTGTGAGAGAGAGAGAGAGAAAGGGGGGTTAATTTGGTGGCGTGAACTTAAGGATGAAATCCAATGGAGGTAAAACATGTATGCGTGCGTGCGTGTGTGAGAGAGAGAGAGAGAGAGAGAGAGAAAGGGTGGGTTAATTTGGCTGGCGTGAACTTAAGGATGAAATCCAACGGAGGTAAACATGCATGCGTGCATGCGTGTGTGTACAGAGGGGGGGGTTAATTTGGTGGCGTGAACTTAAGCATGACAACAGTTTTGACTTTGGGATGAGTATTTGCTAAGAAGCACAAACATTGGCACAGGAAGACCCGCATCTAATCATGACAAAAAGAAGTCCTCCAAACATCATAGGAAGTTCTTAGCAGCTTTAAACAATTAAGAACCCAAAGACTACCAACAATTTACACTAGAAGTGCTTCATAACTACTGTCTTCCCCAAAAAGAAAAGAAGAGAGGGGAGAGGTACAGCACTAACAAGGGCAAAATCAGTCATTTAAACATCAATCTATCACATCAAGACTACTCAAAGACAAGTACCTAAACCATTGCTAACAATCAATACCTTGTGCTTAAACCGTTTCCAGGAACAGTAGATCCACAGCTGTGACACCTTGTATGTTTAGGGCACAAATAAGGCCCGCTGCTCACATTCTGAATGACCAATAATGACATAAGACAAATATTTAAATTACAACATAAAACAAAGAGATGAGGAATCAACACCTTGTGTGGAGGTTGCTGACAGTAACAATGGTATGCACCATCACACCTTTTACAAAACATGAACCTAGTTTGATCTCCAGTCCTTCGGCAGACCTGGATTAAACAGAATAGAGAAGTGAACAACACACTACTTGTTCGGAACAAGGACATATGCTCAAAAAGGTAGAAAAAGTTATTACCTCACAAGTGCGGCATGAAGGGCAGGTCCATGAACTCCAATGAAATAAATCTGTAATTAATCAATCAGAATATGAAAATTCACAACAATGACAAAATTACTCTCTCAAAATAATACCTCGATTTTGAGCCCAAGCTTTTAGGCAGGTCCTATGATACTTCTTGCCACAGCTTTTGCACGATAGCATCTTCCTTGCTCGTTCACTCCCTTCATTTTCACCATGATAGCAAAGCCGGCACATTACTTTGACAGTGGACTGACCTTGATCTTCTCCAGGTATATCTCCAGACGCATCCTGAAACAGGATAGCATAGTTTGATACTGGCAAATCAACAAATGAGTATACAATGTAGACCATCACTAAAGATGAATAAGGTTCCAATGCAAGAGTGAATACATCCATTAATCCTGATGCAAAGGAAGAGATGTGCCAGTTAACTATGGGTGAACTGTGCAAGTGAGTATTTAAGCCAACATAGAAGTGCACACACTCCTTTTTTTTTTTTCATAAGTAAAAATATATTAGTGGAAGACATCAACGGAATGCTACCCAATAACAAAGAATTGCCCCCAAAGAACCAAGGATTAAACATCCATTTGCTTTATAAATGACAAATAACTATCCAAATCCACTAACAGATGCTCTCTTAGCAAGAATTCCGAGGAGTTGATCGGTCATCTTTCATCCATTGTGAGTGGACAAGAAGTTGTGGAGTTCACTCCTATCCACCCTTGGGATTCAGTGGGTCCTCCCGAAAGATCCAAAAGGCCTTTTTTGCTTGTGGTGAATCACCGAATTGGGTAAGAACCAAAGGATGGTGTTGGAACCAAAGGCCTTTTTTGCTTGTGGTGATCCAAAAGGCCTTCTTTTTTTTTTGGGGGGGGGGGTGCTGGGCAGTGTGGAGGTAAAGAAATCGTAAGGTATTTCAAAATAAGGAACTGTTGATTTGTGGTATAAATAGTGCTTTTTTGCTTAATTGTATAACTGGTTATACAGAAGTACAGATCTTGATATAGTGTCTTGCATTAGTTTTGTTGAGGTGTCCTTTTGTTATTGACCTCCCATTCTTGTAACAGCATCCTCTGAATACTAGTCTCTCTTCTTCTAATACAATTTTTTTAATTATCAAAAAACTATCCAAAGGATCTCTTCAATCTATGCAAGGAAAATTTAATGTCTTGAAAGTATCTTTCACTCCTCTCCCCCAAAATCAATCAGCTGATACAAAACAGGACTAATCTCCAAGATTTCCTCCTCTCCAAAATTCTTGCCTCTCACCAAATCTTAAAAACATGCTTTGTCTTCATTTGTTATCTCTATCTATTTATTCCTTTTTCTTGGTATATGGTTCGATGAGAATAGGGAGCGCCAAAAAATATATATCATTTTTATTGCTCCAATCAGACCTTCAAATGGAACGCAAGGACAAAGCTTCACGTATCTGACCAATAAGTACAAACTTGTTAAAATTAATAATAATGCTTTTGGATCTCGATATAGGATGACTCAAAGCTTTAAAATCCAATGGAATGATAAATTAATTTGGGGTTAAAACAGCCAGCCCCTACATGCAATGGCGATGGCCATCAATCACCTAATTTCAAAATCAGGTTCAATCCCTTGAATGACACAAGCCAACAAACCAAAAAGTTTGCCCAATTGGATATTTTCTGTAGTTCCATGGGTCCAACAGCCCACACAACAAGCCATCTTGGATACCACCTCATCACCCCATCACCTTCAACCGATCACGCCAATGCCCCAATGTCACAGCTGCAATGACAGCTTGCCACGCATCTGACCATGGCTATCATACATGGTACCAAGCTTTACCAAGTGTGCTCAGCCATGTGGCCCCTCCACCTAAGCACATTTGTCTGCCCTCGCCTCCAGAGTGATTAGGCGATTCTTTTAAGAATCGCTCAAACAAGCAGCTCTTCACCTAAGCACAACTTTATCAACTCAATGCCTAAGCACCAGGACGACTCCCCCAATTAGGGATGTCAAATATACCCGTACCCGGTGGGTACCCGTTTCACCCGCCCCGTTCGGGGAGGGTATGGGGATGTTAATAGCGGGGACGGGGACGGGTATGGAGATTTGAAATGTTATCCGCACGGGTATGGGGACGGGGACGGGGACGGGTACGATAGTCCCCACCCCGCCCCGTACCCGTTTAAATATTTTTTTTGTTAATTTTGTTAGCGTGGTGACTCCTTTAGAAGTCCCACATCGATTTCTCACAAAGAAGTGAAGGTCTTGTGAGATTATAAATAAAGACCACTTCATCTTTGGTTAAGTGCATCAGTCAAAGTCAAATATTATATGTATATTTTTAATTTTTATTTAATATACATATGTAATATATTTTTTTATTTAATATATATAATATTTATAATAATTTTAAATATTTATTTTATACATATAATATATAATTTGTAATAATTAATATACTTGGCGGGTAAACGGGGATGGGGATTGGGAATTCATTATTTTGTGGGGACGGGTATGGGAAAAAAATTTTTCCCCGAAATGGGGATGGGGACGGGGACGGGTAAGGGTATTGCTAAACGGGGATGGGGACGGGGACGGGGAAGGTCATACCCGCCCCATACCCGCCCCGTTGACATCCCTACCCCCAATGCAGCCAATCAATTCTTTGCTTGGGCATGCTTGTTTGGCTCCCGCATGCAATGATAGTGTATCGGTGATAGTAGTACAACCAAGCTATACAGTCAATAAATGTGTGTAATAGTTGTTTTTGCATTCTTATTGCAAGGAAGGCAGGGATAAGAGAGGAGGCAAAAGATTCAGGAAGGATTTGCCCAGACTCAATATCAATATTCCCTAAAACAACTTGTACAAAATAGGAACTTTCCTAGACAATAGTGCATTCATCTAATTTAATTTCTAGTTCCCAGCTCCACAACTATGTTTTCACATGAAACAATGGTCATATATTGAATTATATGGTACTCACTTGATGAGAGGGCTACCCAATATTACTCCACATCTGCATTTCCTACATCCATTGAGGATCTAATCATGTTTCAAAAAATGGAAACCCCTTATCTAGTCTGACGTTACTATAACCATCTCCTATCTCCCCCTCCCCTTTTTAAAGAAACCAACCTGATGTTGATTCATCTTTAACTCAACTAAATTGCATTTGTAAAGGAAAGGACCTGAACCGCTACAAAGGTGCAAAAGTCCAAGACCTTTACAAATGTCATCTTTCCAGTAGTTACAAACAGTTCCTAAACTTATAAATGCAAAATCGGATAACCTAATTTAATACAGTTATCTGAACACAATGACCAAAACTAATAATGTAAAAATCAATAATTTAATGTCCCAATGATTCATCAACTGAAACACTAAAAAATCAATAATTAATTTTTCCCACTCTTTTTTATTTTATTTCATTTATATATATATATATATATATATATATATTTGGGGGGGGGGAGGGGGTCAGTAAAAATAAAAATCAGAAACTTCAAACAAATGCACCAACTAGAAAATTAAAAATCAGATAATTTGTCATTTTATGAATTCACCATTCATGGTTACTTGTAAGCTTGACACAATGGTGTGGCTACTAATTAATCAGAAACAGTCCCTTTGTTATTGGGTTTAAGACTGTTAACATTGTCACTGCCCAAACACCTTATATGTGGGAGCTCGTGCCTTTATGCATTTACCATTCAACAAACTCAACCATAAGAAACTTCTCATGTGGAGATTGTAGTATAATTTGAGAACATAAATATACATGACTCAAATGCAAGAGCATATAACAGAAACTATCACCGTATGAAGTGAATAGAGAAAACTCCCCCCCATTTCTTCCCTTACAAAACCCAAAGAGCATTAAAACCGTACATTATGTTTCCAGAATCCACCCGATAAACAGGCAAAATCAAGAATTCCATGCAGCAAGCACTAGTCTACATCCTCAACATACCAAAAAAGAAATAAAAAAACAAACAAACAAAAGCAGGAAATAAATCAAAAAAACCAAAAGCAAGAAACAAACAAAAATCCAATCAAAAGGCAGAATTTGGAACCTCACCGCCAAAGCGCCGGACTCGAACCGGCGGGCGTAATCCTCTGCGACCAACGACGCAGCGGCTGCCTTCTTCTGCAACGCAACACGCTTCGTCTGCGCCGACAACAACTCCTCCCCATCGGCGCCGGCTCCGCCCCCATCTCCAGGGCCCGCTGCCACAGCTGGGGGAGGCGGCGCAACGACCTTGGGGACAGCGACCTGGACAGTGCCTTGGCGTCGTGCGCTAAGCAGCCAAGGATCCTTGAGGAATTCCTCAACCCTAGCCACCTCCTCCAGGAACTCATTCCTCGCCTCCTCGCTCTGCAGCTTCCGCGGAAACCCTAGCGAGCAGAAGCAGATCCGCCGACTGACAGTAAAAGAATTAAAAAAAACACACACACACACGCAGATATAAAGAAAGAGAATGTCAAATTGGAGCGATTGAGAGTGAGAGAGCGGGAGAGAAGAGGGGGCTTGGGTAGAATTGAGAGGCAGAGAGAAACACGAACCACGTAATTGGGCAAGCAACGTGAAAGGCCATGCTGAGATTTGAATTATTTGATTTGAGTGAGTTTGAGCGAACGAGCGACCAGCGATTGCTCCCCAAACAATTTTTAAAAAAAATAATGAAAAAATAAAAATAAACGAAACTGTGAAGTTCTTTTGGGAAGAGAGAGAGAGAGAATGGAGACGTGATTTGATAAAAAGTTCGGGAGGCTAGATAAATTGCGATAATAGGAACTCGAACGACAACGTCTCTTCAGTTATTTATTATTTTATTACGAAGGATAAGGTAAACCCCATTTGGGAATTTTACTAAGTTTGAGGAGTAAAAAAATTTAATTTTTTTAATTTGTAACAGACTACTAATTAATTATTAAAAAATTAATTTTTTATAAATAAAAGTTAATTTTTTAATAACTAACTTTTTTATTTTATATCAATTTAACATTTTTGTTCTCTATGATTTAAAAAAATTAAAATGCACAAATATAAATTTGATCATTTTAAAAAAAAAATCTAAAAAATTAAGTAGGTAGAAACAAATACTAAGATTGAGTTTGGAAAGTGAAAAAATTAATTTTTCCATAACTAGTTAGTTACTAAAAAAATTAGTTTTTTGTATTTAAGAATTACAAAATACGTAACTTTCAATGGTTAATTTTTTAGTTTTTTTGTTATTTAATATTTTTGTCTTTCGTAATTTAAAATAAATTTAAAATATAAGTAAGTAAATTTAATCATTTTAAAAAATAATGAATTACATCTACTTGCTCCTTAATATTTAAAATTATCTATTACTCTACAAGTGTTTTAGTATTAGAACAACTACCAACCCTGCTCTAGGCATTGTATGTCCAAATTTGGATATACTGTCCACGTTCTAGTCATCCCATTCCGTTGGCAATATTGGATTGAGGTTATAAAGTTCACTTTGGGAAGAACGAGAGAGCGAAAATGTAATTTGATATAAAAAAAACAAAAGTTTGGGAGATTTAGATAATTGGCGATAATAGAACCTCAAATGACGACGTCTCATAAATTATTTATTTACTTTTAATTAGTACCCTTGCATGTGACGTATTTAGCTTTGTCAATGGGTTGCAGAACCAGATGTAAAAGTTACGTATTGGATCTAAATCTGCTATCAATTGGATCCGTTTTTAAACCTATTAATGCCTAATATTTCTATATAAGCATAGATGCTCATTAATTTTTTTTCTTTTATTTGTTTTTATTTTTCGAAGTTGGCAAAATATTATAATTAAAATTTAAAAATTTTATTTCAACTCATACATAATGGCATTTAAGTAGATTATTGCAAGAGACTATGAAAGATTTGTGAGAGACTCTATCTGTGGGAGAGTAAAGTAGAAGTTGAAACAGAAAAGTAATAACTTTTGTCTCACATCATTTGGGTAGAGAAAAAAAATGGCATATTTATAATATTCGATATCTATAAAGTATAATATATTTTAAAACTATGAGGATACTAAATTCAATAGGATTTCAGAGTTAGCGTGCTCTAGTGAAAGCAGTACTAGATTGAGTGACCCTACTAGAAAGTAGCTAACTAAACGTCAAGTGGATAATATTGTACTGGGTAGATATAAGTCGTTACAATAATGACTAATTAATACACCTTAATTTTTTTTCCATTAATACCCTTCAACCATCAATAATCATCACACAATTTAAAAATAATATACAAGATATTTTTGAAATTTTGACAAGTTATTTATGATTTCACAAATACCTCACTGTCGTCTAATGGTAAAAACTAAAAATTAAAGGTGAAGTATAAAAATTACCCTTATAGTTTACATTTAGTGCCACTTTAATTTCTCATTTTTTAATTGTAGCAGTCAAATTCGATCAAATAGCAATTGAGTTATTTTGTCATTAATCATATTAACAATCATTATGTGTGCACTCATGTAATAAGTTATAATATGACAATTTCACCACTAATAGAAAAATCATTTTTGGCATTGACAACATTTAGGCGACTTGCACAGGTGGTTGGCAAAGTTAGGTATTTAATTTTTTTTTTTTTTTTTTTGGTTTCAAGGCGTTTTGCCCCATATTTTATGAAAATACAGCGAAAAAATCAGAAATTGGAAGAATACGATTAATGAGACCACGATATGAAGTTACGGTTTTAGAACTATGACATGGATTCGCGATTTTACAGTACCTACATCAGCCAAGACATGAATGTTAAAGAACCGTAAGTTGATTTCGCAATTTCAATGGAAAATGCACTACCATTTTGTGTGTTATTTGAAAACCGTATAACTATTTTGCGATTTTTCGTTGTACATTACCTATGCTGAACATTTCCCTCTCAATTCGATCCTCATTGGCGACAGTCAAATCTCACAATTCTCTCTCTTCCTCCCCCTGCATCTCAGACAGACAAAGCTGCAAACGACCTCCTTCCTGCGCAACCGAGCTCGCTGGCGAAGTCTGCCTTCATGGACTAGTTATCATCTCGTCCTCATTTAAGGGTTTGATCGGCAAGTGCTCTGCCACTTCTTCTTTCCAATCACTTTGTCTTAATTAGCATTTTTGCGTAGAAAATCGTTATACATTGTTCAACTATGAGTTGATTCGTCAGTTATTTTTGTTAGTTTGAGAGTTTGCATTGATTCACTATTTTTGTAACTATTGATTTGGGTGTTTTGTAACTATTGATTCATATTGAATCTAATTAGAATTACTAAAAATATTAAGTTGACACTGTATATTTTTTAAGTTGATTCATGTTGACATTGCATATTTTTTATTAAATTATATATTTAAAATAATTTAAATTTAATTAGAATTACTAAAAATAATTCTCTAATTTGAATCTAATTAGAATATATTATATTATACAATATTAGCGTTATATTTTTTATTAAATTATGTATTTCAAATAATTCAAAATAATTTTATTCTAATTAAATTACTGAAAATAATTCTCTAATTTAATCTAATTAGAATATATAGTATTAGGTTATAATATTAATGTTATATTTTTATCAAATTATGTATTTCAAATAATTCGACATAATTTTACTCAAATTAGAGAATTCTCCAATTTGAATCTAATTAGAATATATAGTATTAGGTTATAATCTTAATGTTACATTTTTTATTAGATTATATATTTCAAATAATTAGGACATGGCCCCAAACAGATCTAATTGGCATCGACAAATCCATATAGTCGACCTCATCTAGTGGGAAAAAGCTTGGTTTGGTTTGATTTGATTTGGTTTATATATTTCAAATAATTCAACATAATTTTATATGAATTAAAATTACTGAAAATAATTCTCTAACTTGAATCTAATTAGAATATATAGTATTAGGTTATAATGTTAATGTTATATTTTTTATTAAATTTTATATTTCGAATAATTCAAAATAAATTGAATCTAATTAGAATTACCAAAAATAATTCTCTAATTTGAATCTAATTAGAATATATAATATTAACTTATAACATTAATGTTATATTTGTTATTAAATAATATATTTCAAATGATTTAACATAAATTTATTCTAATTGAAATTAGTGAAAATAATTCTCTACTTTGAATCTAATTAGAATATATAGTATTAGGTTATAATATTAATGTTATATTTTTATTAAATTTTGTATTTCAAATAATTCAACATTATTTTATTCTAATTAGAATTACTGGAAATAATTCTCTAATTTGAATTTAATTAGAATATATAATATTAAGTTACAATATTAATGTTATATTTGTTATTAAATTATGTTTTTCAAATAGTTCAAAACATTTAAATCTAATTAGAATATATAATATTAAATTATAATGTTAATATTATATTTTTTAGTAAATCATGTATTTAATGGTTTTAGCTTTCCTAACCTTGACTTTGTAATTTTTGTAACAAAAGGTACTATGTCAGAACAATATTCGACTGTATTTTACTTTTGGGGTGAGCGTGTAACTTCAACTGATGAAGGGTTGTCCTATGATTGTGAGTATGAGGACAGCAATCAGGTTGCTACTACGATAACTTACGAACATCTGATAACCAAACTGTGCAACACTTTGGGTGTAGATGAGGCTTGGGTGAAGATCAATGTTGCATATTGGTATCTAGTGATTGTTAAAACTGCAGCTCATTAAAGGGCATTTTGGGTGAAAAATGACAGTGCGGTTAAGGGAATGATGTATGCCATAGCTCAGTTGAAATGAACACACATTGTATATTGAGCATAAATTACTATCAGTTAAGTCTCTTCTACTAGCACCAGTGCGTGCTAACGTGCAGCCAACACCTATCATTAACTCCGAGGGAGAGCATGCATCCAATTCTCAAGATTTCCAATAGCCTCGCAATCCCTTGCATGTAGAGTTCCCTGAATAGGGGCAGTTCAAGAACTAGCTAAGTCCGAGGAGCAAACCAGTGATGCCGTATCACATGTGCCTCTGACCATGGAAGCCATGATGGCAGAGAAAGACTCATTCTTGCAATTAGATGATGATAATAACGTCAACCTGGATGGTAACGACAATGATGACCTAAATGCTAGGCTTAATGCTAACGAGGTGGTCGAAGAGAATAAACATAGCTTCCATCAACCCGCCTCGCAAATGTTCACAACTTTAACTGAGCCAAGCACTGCAGCATCCATATCTAGGTTTCAATGCCTAAATTAGGACCCTAGGATAGAGGAGCCTCGTGTTGGAGTTATCTTTAAGAACAAAACTGAACTAATCAAGGCATTGAAGGTGTATTCAATTAGAATGAATACTCAATATCAGACAGTTGAACAGGACCGGTTCAAGGTGCTTTGAGGCCTAAAGTGACAACCATAAATGAGACCTTTAAATTTAAAAAAAATTTGTAACTTTCTATATTTTTAGTTATGGTAAAGATATTATTTAAAATTTATTTTTCTTAGCTTTTTTTAGATGCAAAATTATTAATTAAATCTTTATATTCAAGTTTATCTAGCAAATCCTTTTCAATTGATAGTATAGTTAATCCATTTAATCTTTCTCGTGACATGGATGATCTTACATAAGATTTTATTAATTTCAATTTTGAAAAACTTCTTTCTGCAGAAGCTACTGTTACAAGTATTGTCAATAATATTCTATAAGTAATATATGCATTTGGAAAAAAATTTAATCTTTTATATAATTTAATATGTCTATTGGAATACTTTCTTCTATCTGTAATATTTCTTTTAAAATTTTTAGTTATGAAAATAAATCCAAACCATCAATGTCAAAGCACGATACAAATTACACTCGAGATTAATACAATATTTCTTTAAAATATCATCGTCTAATGATTTTAATTTGTTAAAATTAAATAGAAAACCAAAAATATTGTCATATATTTGAAATTGTTCAAACCTATTTTCAAACGAAGAAATTGCTTGATCTACTATATATGAGAAATAATTTATTCTAAGATATTCTTCAGCAGATTGGGTTATCTTATCGTTGGCATTTTCATCAAACTGTTTTTTTTTCTACGAATTATACATTTTTCACGAAATATATGTTCTATTTCTATTTTCAGTTGCAATCTCCTTAGAGGAAATCATAGCAGATGTAAATCCATTTTCTCTATATTTAAAAAAAAAAATTAGACCATTCAATTGATCTATTGCAACGTCAATATGCATGTCTTTTGATTGTAAATATTTACTTACAGAATTTACAGCAAATAGTATATCGTACCAAATAGTCATTCCCAATAGAACTCAAAATTCTCAATTTCATATGTTACTAAACCACCTAGCTTCACTTCTTGTTTTAGGATTTTCACTAGTTTTAGCTAATTGTAGTAAGGCATCTCTTGTTTGTGGAGCTTGAAATCTTATTGCTTTAATACTTTCCATGTGACTTTCCCAAACGTGTTTGTGACAATGACTTGATAGTTAAATTTGATATGTTATTTTGTAAAATTTTCCAATGTTTTGTAGAAGAAGAAAATAATGAATATATGCGTTGTACTACTCCAAAAAAAGACACGGCTTTAGAACAAGAATTCACCATATCGCAACGTACAAGGTTTAAATTATGGCAAGCACATGGCATGTAAAATGCTTTAGGATTTATATCAAGTAGTCTTTTCTGCACTCCTTGGTGTTTTCCTTTCATGTTAGATCCATTATCATATCCTTGTCCTCGTACATCATTAATATCAAGTCCTAAAATTTTTAAAACATCTATAATTGTGTTAAATAGACCATTTCCAGTGGTGTCATCTACTTTTATAAATTCTATAAAATACTCTTCTATTTTACTGGACTTATTGAAACATCCACGCATCATAATATGAGAGTCATTTGCTCTTGATGACTTGCATCCGGTGTACAATCAAGTATTATTGAAAAATATTTTGCTTATTTAATTGTTTTGATAATTTTGCTTCTAATTTCATTTGCTAACAAGCTTATCAATTCATTTTGTATATTATGTCCAAGATAATGATTATGAATTCCATCATATTGAATACGTCAAACATGTTCTTGCATTATTGGATCAAATTCTGCAATCATTTCAATTAGACTTAAAAAATTTTCATTATTTTATTGATAGATCTTTTCACTTTTTTCCTCGAAATGCCAAATTATTTTTACTAAGAGTTTTTACGACGGCAATAATTCTTAATAAAACTTGTTTCCAATGATTTTTTCTCTATTAATTTGTTCTTGGATATTTTAATTAGTTGTTTTATTTTTTGACAATCTTGTTTCTAGGTCAATCCAAGCATTCATATTAGTGATGTGCTCATTAGTTGTTTCATGACTACCAAGATTTCTCCAATCTCTAGTTCCTTCATTAGCTAGTTTACTTGTAGTAAGATTTGAATTAAACAACTTACAACAAAAACAAAATACACTATCTAAATCTTTTGAATACACTAGCCATTTCTCTACCATACTTTTCCCCATTTGGTAATTTTCGAGTATAATATGAAGTATTAAAGTGTCTTGAGATTTCATCTTCGGGGAAATTTATGTTATCATATTTAATTGGACCTTTTTCTACTAATAAATCTCTTAATTTTGTCTCAATATTCTTTCATTGACTTGGATCATAAATGTTTGTAAGAATCTGATCATCTATTTCATTAATATTTTCATGTTCTATTGATGTTTCTTTATGTTCTTCTTCAAGATTTGGTATTTCATTATGTTTATTTCATTATTTTCTAACTCTTTAAAATCATTTAATTGTTCATTTATGGAATTTTCACCTAAATCTTTTGTTGCTTTTTATTATTACAAACAAATTTGTTAAGTACTCCTTTTTGAGATTGTATTAGATTTTCTACTCTTTTTTTTTTTTTTTAAGTTTTGCATAACCAGATTCATACTTTCTAGTAGACATATTTTTTTACATATAATTAAAATTAATTACTAACAAAAAGAGAAGATTGAAATATTAAAAAAATACTAAAGTATAGAACAATGGAACATGATTTATTTCTGTCGAACTGTGAAAATTGTAAACTGCCAATTAAATTTAGTACAGGATCTACGATGTGAATAAAAAAATAATTGAATTAGTTATCTATCGAATAATACATTGAAATAAAAATAAAGAAAAAAAATATTTTCTTTACAAGTATTCGCCAAATTAGATTTCCACCAAAGAAAGTCACACCAAAATTAATCGTCAAATATCTCTTAAATAGAGTTACAGAAACAAAACTAAACAAACAAGTCTTAAAGGAAAAAAAAAAAAAAGAAAAAAACGAAGAAAGAAAAGAAAAGAAGGGCTATACATCTCTCGAGCAAATCTAAGTCCTTGACAAAACTAATGATTTGTTATCGACGATGAGTCTTTGTTAATTGATGAAAAGTCGTCTGAAAGTCGTATTTTAAAAAAGAAAAAAAAAAATCAAACTACTACTCTATGTTAAAAAAAAATAATAAAACAAAAATTAATCTATAATTTTTTTTAAAACATTACCTCAAAAATCCATTTGATTGATGTTGCAATTATAAACTTTACCAATGTATTTCTTAGCTTCAAAGTTTAAACTTTGAGAGAGAAAGGGAGATAAAGAGGCTGAGAGGTAGAGAGAGTATATTAGGGTTGGATTTCTACACGTTAGAGATGGTTTTATAAAATTTTTGATCTATAAAACTTTTGATCTTCCTTCCTTATAAGACTTTTGATATTCATTCTTTGAATATATTATTCTTTTCATTTATGTAGAGGCTTTCTTTTTTTTTTTTTTTTCTTTTCCTTGCGAGCCATCTCCTCATTTAGATTGAGGCATTCCTTTTTGTTTCTTGTGATTTTTTTTCATTTATATTGGGACTTCTTGTGATTATTTTTTTTTTCATTTAGTTTGAAACTTTTTACATTTTTTCTTGTAAACTTTTTTTTTTAATTCAGATTAGACTTTTATTATACAAAACGTATGTTAAAAATATATTCAAAATATGTTAAAATTTAACTATAGTATAAAAGATTTTTAAAAATTGGGGGCCCTCAAAATTTGGGGGCCTAAAGTGGTGGCTTTGATTACTTTATGCTTGAGCCACCCCTGCAGTTGAACTGGATACCCCGAGGTGGGCTATTTGGGGCAAGATGTCTGGAGAAACCCTTATATTTGGTGAGTACGGGCTACTAAATTGATAAAACATGGCTGGTTTCATATCACCAAATATGAGGGTCCCCGTAGTTGTGTGTTATGCTCAGATGAATCAAGATCACTCCTAGTTAGATGTCGGTTATGTTGCGACGCATATGAAAGAATTGGTGAAGAATGATCCATCCTGTTTCAGCTAGTTTTTTAGCTTTGATTAGTGAAAATCAATTTCAATATGTGATATCATATAAAAAAGCAGTGGTCTATAAAATAGAAGGCCATCGCCAATATTTTCAGTGACTGGGACGGATTATATAGTAAGCTGTTAGTATTTCTACATGTAGTGCAAACATACAATCCTGGAAGTGTCATGGATTATTGCTATCATTCTGGCCCGGTTACAGGTACTACCATTCTATAGCATGTGTTTTGGACATTCAGACTCTCTATTGACAGCTTCCAATTTTGCAGATCGGTCATAACAATAGATGACACTCATTTATACAGAAAAGTATAAGGGGGAAGTTGCTTATTTTTATAGGAAATGATGCTAACCTACAAATTTTCCCACTGGCCTTTGCAATTGTAGTTGAGGAGACATTGAAAAGTTGGTATTGGTTCCTTCACAACTTGAGGAGACATATAATCCCAAATAGGCGGGGTGTTTGATTTATACTAGACATGTTAGCATTACCAGTGCCATCAACACCCTTACTTTTGGATGGGCACCCCCTAATACCGTCTATAGATATTGTTTAAGGCACGTGGAGGCTAATTTTAAGAAAAAAATTTCCTGACTCTCATTTAAATAAGCTGATGTCTTATGCTGCAAAAACTCCATAAATTTGAAAGTTCGATTAAAAAATAGGAAACAATTAAAGAACTAAATTCTGATGTGTGAAAGTATTTAGATGAGATTCCCAAGGAAAAGTGGACAAAGTCTAATGATAGAGGGTATAAGTATAGGAATACGACAACAAATATTTCAGAATATTTTAACAATATCACACGAGGTGTCAGATCATTACCTATTGCAGCATGTGCTCAGTTTATATTTTATAAAGTCATGACATACTTCAATAATCCAAATGAAGTCTCAGTGGCAGTTTAAGGGGCCAGGGATTCGACATCTGCCACAAGTATTAGACTTGATTGGTAAATATAAAAAACTGTGATTGAGGACACCAAATTGTTCGTTTCAATCATATTGATGGTGTACACGAGGTAACTACCGGGCACTGTGTAAATGGGGGTGGTTGTGTACAGGTGATTTGTTTGAAGGATCAAACTTGCACATGTGGTAAATGGACTAATTATCGAATCCCCTATTCATATGTTATTGCAGTTTGTGAGGAACGACATTATGACTAGATGGCCATGATTTCGTCGGAGTACAGTATCGATGACTATGTTAACACATATGCTCCTTGATTCCAACCCTTATATGATCTTAAATATTGGGAAGTACCAAGTGTCTCAACTTTCATCCTTAACCAATATTTGAAGCAAACGAAAGGAAGACCAATGTTAGCTTGTATTAGGAATGAGATAGACATAAGCAAAAGTTCAACTAAGTTACGATGTAGTATTTATCGTGAAGAGGGCCATATTAGGAGGAATTGCCTTGAAAAACATCTGGGTTAATTAGTTTTTAGATTACTTGATTACAGGGGACTGAATAACCCTCTTAGCCAATAGAGCCTCCGACTTAGCTACAGTTAAAAGAGAGATGTAGAAACCCAGTGCGGACTAAGAAGACTCCTAGCTGTGGCACCCATTAATCCTTTATCGTAAAATCTCTAACATCGGGCGATTTTTGAACACATGCATTATATAAGAGACTTTATTTGTATGCGCACGCACACACACATAACTATCATTAGGAAATTTAAGAAAAAGATTAAACAAAAATAAAATTTTAGTAAAGATATTCCATTTATGTGAATTAGATTTTTTAAATACTAAATAAAAAAAAATTAAGAAGTGAATTTTAAATCCATGAAATTTTAAGAAAAAAATCTAAAAATAAAAAATGAACATTTAGATTGGAAATTATTTTTAATAAATTAAAAATTAAAATTAAAAATATGTAAATTTTTATTACATACCAACTGCACTTAATATAGAAAATGTTGCACTTGAAATAAAAAAATTCATATATTTAGAATTTTTAATTCATTTGAATAAAATTTTTAATCTAAAACTACATTCTTTTGAAATTTTCGCTTAAAAAGTAGTTGCTTTACAAATTTGTTTTAAATTTATTTTTTTACTAGAATCGGGGCCCATGGAATGGCTTTAGTAAAATAAAAATATACTCATAAATATTATACAAAATAAGTATATGATAACAAAAAAATTTCAATTCTAGGTTTTCGTATTCTAACAAACTAAATTCTAAGGTGCTTAATCATTATAATTAAAAAATTGTAGAAAAAATAATTATTTTAATTTTTATTTAACGATTAATTGTAGGATGAATTCTTATGGAGGTCTTAAATTGCAATACAATAAATCTTCGAATTGTTAACACTCCGTTTAGAATGGTAGATTTAATAAAATTCGACTTTGAGAATTTTTATCAATTCTTATATTTGGAACTAAAACAAAATTTTATGAATTGGATTTGATTTCATTTCATAACTTAAATTTTAAGAATTTTTATAGAATTTGAAATCCAATCCAAAATAATAAAATTTAACAAGAATTCATTATTTTCTTTAGCAATCTAAATAATTGGACAAATTTATCCTCTTATATCTCATTTACCATATTTCTTTTACTTCCTATTTACGTGGTCAAAACTCGTTATTTCATTTAAATCAAATCAATTCAATTCTTAAATGCAAAATATGTTTCAAGTACAAAATTTTATTTACTAAATCAAATTAATTTTCTATTTTAAAATGAAATCATTTATAATAGTAGAATGTTTCTAAATGCAGTGTAATTACTACAATTAAAAAGTTAATTTATAAAATGAGGTGTAAAACTCAAGTGTTAAAAATGTATTTTACTTATTTTTTTTTAACTTTGATTTGTTTAAACGCAACTTATGAAAGTCAAACATTTTATTAATAGACAAAATTCCAATTCAATTTCAGCACATTGAAGCATGAGACCTGACGACGCCAAGGAGGATCGAGATGAGAGGGAAGTGTTTAGCATAGTGGATATGCAGCGAATAACTGCAAAACAGTTATGCGATTTTCAAATAAACACGCGAAATGGTAGCATTTTCTATTCCAATTGCGAATTTGACTTGCATTTCTTCAACGTTTATGTCTCGATTGATGCAGACACTGTAAAAATCGTGAAACCATGTCGCAGCTTTAGAACCGCAGTTTCATATTGCGGTTTCATAGACCACATTCTTCTGATTTCTGATTTTTCTGCTGTATTTTTGCAAAATCTGAGACAAAACTCCTCAGAACAAAAAAAAAAAAAATCAATATTTAATATATTTTCACCGAACAATTCACAAATATTCATTATATTCACAATAGATGTTGGCCTCTAAATAGAGAAGTTCATCAATAAATTTTAGAATTTGAAATTTTTTATGTTATTTAGGACAATTCTAACAAAAAATTATAAGCACAATATGTCATTTGAAGCTCAACTCGAATATAATAAATATTATTTCTATATATTATAAAAATATAGATAAAGTTAGATATATACAACACATAAAGGGGAAATAATAACTTTTTTATTTATTAGGTTATAACATGAATATTGCAATTTTGATTGATTTTTTTAATTGTGTAAAATTTAAAAAAAAAGATGAGATAAATAAAAAAATTAATTTATAAATTAAGTGGAGGCGTAATATTAAAAATTAACCGGAGCCGGGCTTGAGATACAAATATTAGGACCACTACTAGCCTGGCCCGGGCATTGTCTAAACCTAGATATACCCCCCTTTCCGTTGTTGATGTCGGATCGAGCCATCACCCGCGTACCAAGTTCGTGCCCCATGCCCGAATTCAGGGGGACAAAGCACCTACCCCGCCCCTTACCCGAATTTAACCCGGTCCACTGATAAATACTAAATTCAGTCCTTCATAAAACTGGTTTGAATAGCAGAAAGAAATCAGAGGAAACGGTGACAGAGAGGCGCCATGAATGCTCCGGATCGTTACGAGCGATTTGTCGTTCCCGAGGGCACGAAGAAGTAATCGTCTCCCTCTGCAACATTCTAATATATATATATATATATATATTCTGTAAGTATGTGTTCAATCTATTACTCTTAGCTAATGATTTCACCGCTCTTTGATTGCGAACGGTAGGGTTTCGTATGAACGAGATACGAAGATCATAAATGCAGCTTCGTTCACGGTCGAGAGAGAAGACCACACAATCGGAAACATCCTTCGCATGTACGAGTTTGCTTCCAAAAGTTTACTTCTTTATATATATATATAATTATGGGTTTTTGATTTAGCACTTAAACCTATTTTTAAGCCATAATTGTTGTATATTATTTGGTGACGTGCACACAGGCAGTTGCACAGGGACGACAACGTACTCTTTGCTGGATACAAGCTTCCTCACCCTCTTCAGTACAAAATCATTGTTAGGGTTAGTATTTTTCTTTCTGTATTTAAATTATTGTGATTCGGTGGACTTTGCAATTTTGAAATGGGAAAGACTTAAAAGTTAAGGTTCGTGGTTTTATGTTGAAAATTATATATATATATATATATATGTAGACAAACACTGAACATTTGTTTGTACGTGCTGTTAGCTCCAGTAGCTATACGAATTGCATCTACCCTTGTCCAGGCATACCAGGATTAATTGTTCTATGCTTACCTATGTTTTGTGTAGTTCCAGTTTAGATCATGCTGCACATTTATATTTTAGTAAGTTTTGTAGGGCTTACTAAGTGGGTGGTTTTTAACTTGAGAGAAGCTGACACTAGTTGTATTGGTTATTCTGTAGAATCTGTTAGAGACGAATTCAATGGCTAGGCCTTGTCTATCCGCGTGATGCTGACACTGTTTCAAACACATTATTGAGTTACTATTGTTGCTAGTTATTAATATTATTGTTATTCTTTCGATGCATATTTGATTTGATATGCATATCCTCATGTTAGCTTATGGTCATATAAACCGCTGATCCAAATGAAAGTGTATTTTTCTTTCTTCTTCTTCTTCTTCTTCTTCTTCTTCTTTATTTATTTATTTATTTATTTTTTGGGTTGAAATCCAGTTAACAATCTAGTGTCGGTGGGGTCTTGCAGATCCACACAACTAGCCAGTCTTCACCAATGCAGGCATATAATCAGGCTATCAATGATCTAGACAAGGAACTTGATTACCTGAAGAATGCTTTTGAGGTGTGATTTCTTCCTTGTTTGTTCTTGCAAATTTTAACTCGAATTGCTGGAAAAGAAGATCTGCGTAACTGACGCATTTATTTAGGAAAGGTTGAGTTGTGTGTTTATTAGATACTCATAGTTTTGTGGTTCAGCATTTCTTCCAATGATAGCTTAGAAGCTAGCTTGATTATCAGGAAAAGAAAGTTTGTATTTTTTGTGGTTGCTTCATGGGAACCTGTTGAAGCCCAAAGATGGATTTATGATATTTGTCAAGTTTATGATATAGAAAGATTTTTAATACGTTGTTGTTATTTATATGTATCTATGTATTTTGGCATAACAATCTATTCAAATTTGTTTGAAACCTATCATTACCTGACAATTCCAAGATCTTTTCTAACTTGTTTGTTTTTGTCTAACTTTTACCGTTGGTTGGTGGGGGTATGGAACCAAATTTGAGTTTTGCTGAGAGCATGGTTGCTTAGCTGGGGAGGGGGTGGTTCTTGTTATGCACGGCCTTTTCTTAGTGCCCATTATTTATAAAATTATTTTATTCCAAGACCTTGGAGGAGCTTAACAGCATGTCAATGTTGGAGGAGCTTAACAGCATTTAATATCACCATAAGCCAAGTACTCCGTGTACGAACTTTGAGATTCTTAGATGTATTGTTTCTGTGTGCCCTGTATTTGTTATTGGAGGATTTTGAAAGCTTTCGAAATGCATTCAAGCTATTGCCATCAAAGTTCAATTTGTCCATAGAAGTTAGGAAACTTTCAGAAGTTTAAGAATCCTAAGTCCGGTGATACAAGTTTTAGGAAGTCAGACCTTGGTTGAAGACTTGAAATTTGGTTACTTATGTGGAATTTACTCTATGAGTGTAATTGAAGTTAAGGATGTTTTAGTTCTAAGTTCTAAACAATATTTTAATGTGAGGCATTGGCCTTGTGTAGTCTTTTCTTTGATATGAGCAATGATTTTCTTCTCCAGGTAGGTGCCAAGGACCAAAAAAAAAAACCCCACTTTTTATTGATTATACATCTGAATTTTTAAGCATGAAAGTTGCAGGTTACATTATTTGTAAGATCACTTTTGGGATGCCTTTGAAGTTCAATTGAGACTATAGACATGCCTTATTTCTTCAATTGAAATTCCTGTTGTACTTGCAAGAATTTGAAATTGGATCGTTTTAAGTTAATGAATTACCTTTTAAGCTAGGCAAATATATTCGATATGAGAACCAATGTGATTTTGTGCTCTTAATGCTTGATTTTTAACATTCATTTTCATTGCTTTATCATCACTGCTTCAAAATGAGCTTTCCTTTATGTAGGTTGGAAAGTAGTTTCTTATCTCTTTTGTATAGATGGCTTCTTTTTGGTAATGAGCTGGATTTGATTAGGCTTTGGCCTTTGTTGTGAACATGGATTTTTAATCCTAGATTTTTGTCCTTTGGTAGCATCCTTTTGATGCCATCTAATAAAGGGCTCGTTTGGAGCTCCAACAAACCTCAAAAGTTCTCAAAAAACTTCAAAAGCTGACACAGTTTCAGGTGCCCAAAAATTTCAAAAGCCGTCAAAAGCCATTGGAACAGACCAAAATGGTGAGTTCCAACGGATGTTGCCAGAATTTACAAAAAAAAGTGATTCTAACATTTGTACAAAAAAGTGCACAAAACTCCAAAAATTTTCAAAATCCTCCACTAAAATTTTGACACGTGTGCTTTTATATAATTTTAACAATTTTATATCAAATCAAATATAAACATTCAACAATCATTACACAATAATTCCAAAATTCACTTTTGGAAATTTTTGAGGTTTGTTGGAGCTCCAAACGAGCCCAAAATTTTGAATTTCAATTGTCAAAAAAAAAAAAAAAAGAAAAAAGAAAATAGAAAATAGAAAAAAAAAAAAAATGAAAAAATGAAAATCTTAACCACTTACAAAGACTACCTTCAATGAGTTTTTTATGAAGTACCTTGAGTTAAAAAAATCCAATGGATTGACCTGACCCCCTAGGGTATAATTTTTTGGTACTATAATCCCTCTGTAAGTAAAATTTGAGCCCTAATTTCAACAAGGGATATTTGAAAATGGAAAAATATATGTGAAAAAGTAAGTAAATATCCAAGTGATGGGAAAAAATACCCAGTTCTGTAATGCTTATAAATGGAAAGATGCATTGCAATGCGTGTAAGATTTGTTCTGAGAAGAAAATGGAGGGACAAGAAGTTATTATGGGTGTGGGTATAGTTAGAGAAGAGCATTGGTTGCTAGGCATTACTGCTAGAATTACTTTTGCCTTGCCATGCCTTGCATCCCCTTGCTATCCTTGGTTTGGTCCATGGCATGTCTAGAATGTCAGTAGTCCCATTGAGTTGTCACTGCAACTATCTTTCGTTGTTTCACTTGAAGTAGACACTACTTGTCAGAAGGTGTCAAGCACTAAGGTGATCTGCACTTTGAAAACACTGTTGTCTAGTTGTTCTATACTTTTTCCATGCCTGCATTATTCACAGTTGTCTTACCTTTCCTATTTGCTTTGCAGGCTGAGTTGGCAAAGCATTCAAGGGAATACTGATATGCAAATGCAGGAGCAATGTGCATGTTTTGACAATCCATGCCTGCAGATGGCATGTGGTCACATCTAGGAGTACTGAATTATGATTTTGTTGGTACTTCGTATGAATGTATAATTTGATATGTAAAACCCAGCCGAATTCACATTTAGGAGTACTGAATTATGATTACTTGTAGCTACTGAGCCTTTCTTTCACTCACTCACTCTCTCTCTCTCGCCCTCTCTATATATGTGTGTTTGTCTTGTTGGCAGCGTTGTCCCTGTTGAAAATAGTTACTTAGGACAGTTTGATAACATTTGTGTTACTGTTTTTGTTTTTAATTTTTTGTTTTCGGTTTTTTTTTAATTTTTTTAAATAAAAACAGAAAACTGGTTTGATACTTTGATAATGTAATTTTGTTTACAATAATTAATTTTATTTTAATTAAATATTTAATTTTATTATTTTTTTATAAAATTAATTGAATTTAATAAAAATATTTCATACTAATTTGATTAGTTTAATTTAATAAAATAAATAATTTTAATAGGTAACTATTTCTTATTAAAAAATTAATGTTATTATTTTAATAGTAATTTAAATTTGATTTTATTAAAATAAACATTTTAATATGTAATTATTATTTTTAAAAAATAATTTTAATCTAATAAAATAAAGAGATTTTTATAGATAAGTAGACTTTCACTAATTACAATCAGATGGGCAATTTTGATCCTCCTTAGATATTGACTACAATGTCTACTTTTTTTTTTTTCTTTCAAATTTTAACTGCCAAATAGGGAGTGATGACGAGAGAGGTGCCGGATGTAGATAGGGGGAAGAGAGAGATAAAGAGGCGAGGACGATAGGGAAAATTATATAGGGTATAAAAGTTAGGGTAATTTGGTAAATATAAAAATAAGTAAAAAGGGTAGAATAGGACATTTGAAAATATTTTTCATGTTTTTGTAATTTTCAAGTTCAAAGTTTCACGACTTCAAAATTTTGAACAAGGGACCCATTTAAAACATTTACCTATTTAGATTCTTATAGCATTTACCTAGCACAGTGAAATTTCATTCCCTCTCTTAGATGGTTCCAAATTGGGAGATGCATAACTGAACACCACAAGCCAAAACAGGTTCTGTAGTGAATGTTGAACTTTACAGATTCCTTGACATCACAATGAAGAAATTCACATGTCCTAAAAAATAAATAAATAAAATAATAAATAAATAAATAAACGAAGAAACTAATATACAAACAGCAAATGAAACAACACATTGTATACATTTTGCCTACAACACAAATAGAATGAAGGCATCCAAGCCAAAAAAAAAAAAAATCCCTAAGC
Source organism: Vitellaria paradoxa (assembly GCA_019916065.1). Lineage (NCBI taxonomy): Eukaryota > Viridiplantae > Streptophyta > Magnoliopsida > Ericales > Sapotaceae > Vitellaria > Vitellaria paradoxa. The sequence continues at coordinate 62,974,536 of CM034234.1, read as the reverse complement.
TCAGCGCAAAAAGACTACACTTCTCTTCCAACAACAATCACAACTAGCATTTCAAAATCCAGGAATCAGCCAGTCAGCACTGGGATTCTTCGGAGCTTTTGCTCTGATTACCATGCATTAAACTTCCAGACTTCAAAAATTGAATATACACACTGATGATTCTTCCGCCAAATGGACTCTTAACTACCAGCAGCCTTCAGAAAGTTATCATAGGGGCTTGCAGCTGGTAGGCTAAAGAAGTGGGGATCATGCTGGTACTCAGCTGCACACAGCATCCGAACACCTGTCGATGGATTGTGTGAAGCCGCATTAGGGCTCTCATCGAGGAATGGGTTCCCGCCCTACAATTCAAACAGTCACAGGATCAGTTTAGCAAGCAGAAAAAATGTAATGCGCATTACTATGATACACACGTATTTGAGATATCCCAATGATGCATCGTGCAGTGAGAGGAATCAATTTTCTATGATCTCTTATCCTCCAATTTCAAACAATATTAGAAACTTAAAATGAGATGAATTTCAACCCTGGTGATATGGAGACAGAAAAGAAGTTGAAATTTTTGATGGCACATTCCAAGATTTCTACTAACCAGCAATCTGCCTAGCTGTAATTGTTGGTCACCCGGCCTGGTGATATGAGGTAGCAGTACAGAGGCGGAAACTAGCTACAAGACAAACTAATTTTTTCATCTTCATATTCTCTATTTGATTTTTTTTGTCCTTTCGGACTATTTAGACTCCTAGGTGAAATCATGGCAACATTTTTGGGATGTAAAAGATAAATTGTGGCATTACTGCATAAATGACAAATAAAATTATTGGGAAAATTGCCCCCCCCAAAAAAAAAAAAAAGAACTTCTGTTTCTGCACAAGGGTTAAGGTAATTTTTGGGTTTGATAAAAAAAAAAAAAAATGAACAGTGAAAGTTTGTATTTGGAATTTCAAGTTTTCATCCCATTAAAATGGAATAATTTGTCCAAAAGATCTTCCCTTTTTTTTTGGGGCAATTTTCCCTGGATTATAATGCATGTATTTTTCTGGCATTTCAGTTTGATCCTTGATATGTAATAGGGAAACCTAGATCAACCTGGGAATAAGATATGGCATATTGTCCCTGGTTGAAATCATGACTAGCGTGGCTCATTACATTTTCTTGGATCTGTTGGGAAGTCATGAAATCAAACATTTTCTGCTGCTTTCCCATTTGGAGAGCTTCACAATGGTTTGCCATTTCCTTGTAAGGCATGTCGGATGCAGTAGAGAAAGAAAGCCTTCCAACTTGACTACTCGTCTCCAAAACCTGTATCATTTCATTTAGTGACACTCAAAAAGTTCAATTCAAAATGAGCTACAAATTATATTAGGTTCTAACAAAAAGTAACTCTACATGTATGCATGCTTAATGTTTATTTTAACAAAGCTGATCCCAAGCCTGGATAAAGGAGGGCTGCAATAGGTTGACGGCTAGCATAAAATAACATGTCATTTCTTATGAACATGAATCCAAATGATAGAAATGAATAGAAAAATATAATTCATGTTGGAATTAAGGCTTTGTTAAGTTGTCTAACAAAACATAAATTGTTCAATGCCACCAAGTTTTCATTGTCTATCACCATCTCCTCCCCCTCTCCCCCCCCCCCAAAAAAAAAAAAATAAATAAAATAATAAAAGCTTTCATTGTATATACAATTTGGCACTATTTCTATTAATAGGAGAGCCCCTCCTTAGAATAAATCCAGTAAAGAACCAAGGGCTAACTAGGTTAAGCATTGATTCAGGTCAAAAACATGGTTAAAACACATGCCATTTCAGGAATTTTTTTTATTTGATAAATATTTCATTAAACTTAATAATCAACAATAAAAAACTCACAAGCTTCATTATTATGCAATAAGCATGTAATAATGTCAAGAGTGGGGCCAAAAATACTAAAAAAAATATTTTTGCTAAAGACGAGAAAATAAGTAAATAGGCCATATGAAGCTTTCAGATCATAAGGGACTCCCCTCTAATGACTATGCCCTCATCCCATAGCACAGGCATGTATCATACCTCAAAACTTGACCTCACATTAGAAAAAGGAATCTCTGAGGCCAATCAGAGAAGCAGGATTAGACAATTTGTACCCCATCACTTTCCAGATGCAGATTACCATCCCCCCACCACTTTAGCCTCATTTTACTGATCTTAACACACAAGTGTATATGCACTTCAACAACTCAAGCATACAACTTTTAGTCTTCAACAATAAGGTTGAAGATGAGATAGGCAATCAAGCAAATTGGATTAAAATGACTGAGAAATAGCCATTGCATGACAAGCAAAAATCTAAACCATCAAAAATGCCTGCAACTTTGTGTTTCATTATCTTTATGTAATTATTTTAGGAATTTATTATGTACAGGAACTTTGAAATGTTTTGACTGATTGGGCTCTATTTGTTAGTTTGATTAGACAATATCGTACATGCTATAGAACATCATGAAAAAGGGTGTTGTCGTCAATAACCTATTCTCTCCCTATAAAAACTGTTGAGTGAAAAGGTTTAATAGCCCCAAATTCATTGTAAACCAAATAGTTTCACACTGTTGATCATGTATCCATGAAAATTTCATGTTCCGCAATACCACATGTAAGAAATGAGTCATCTTCATCTTCTCACTTTTCATACAACTCAGTGCACAATGCTCCCGCATTGCGAGGTCTGGGGATGTAGGCAGCCTTCACTCTGTAAGTAAAGTGGCTGATTCCAGGGTTTGAACCCTTGACCACTAAGTCACAATGGAATAACTTGACAGCTGCTCCAAGCCACTTCTCACAGATTACTATTAATTTGGAAGGTGGCTGGCTCCTAAATAATTATGATCTGTAGCATGCATGTCGCTGACAAGAATTATAGCAATAACTTCAGGTCAATTCCGTGACAATGGTATAGAAATTACCCGCTCCTCCTTTGGAGTAGACCAATAAATACAAGAATATCATTTATTACTGGCCCGAAACAATGTGTTAATTATTTCACACACAACTTCCCCATCACTAACAGCTGTTTTTCTAGTAAGAAAAAGCTTCCTCTTTTCATTTATGCTACTTCAGACCGCAAAGATGAAACCAGATAATAGAGTTTCTAACTTGAAAGGCCTTCAAAGTCCTAATCTCTGTTTTCCCCCCAATCAGTGCTGGTCACAATGATGGGAAGGCCACAAATATATGACAATCATCTGAACATATACATGATCAAAGCACTGTAAAACTGAACAAGCCCCTAATATCCCACTACTTCACAACTCAAGGGATCTAAAGGGAGATCTTTCACATAAGCATATACTCGATCAGTTAACCTTCCCATGGAAAGATATATATGCTTGAATGTCATCAAGGTGCAATTTCTCAACTTAGTATTGCACTATGTTATGGTGAATTCTATCAGAATATGTTGGCCTATTGCATGATCCTTCTGCCTGTATTTAACTCGTTTTGAAGGACTCTAATTATTTTGAAGTTCATAAACTCTTACCATGATATTTATATGCTTGTACTTCTACTGGTTTCAGAAATATTGCCAAAACTTTCTGGAATTTCAACTTCAGGAATATGATTCTTGACATGAAGTGAGAAGTCTCACAAGACACAGAGTATTTTGAGCATGTCAAATTCTAATTAAGAGAAAACCTTTGAAATTTTTAGATAACTTTGCCAGAGGTAGCGAGGGCATGATATTTACATTTTTTACAAATTGCAGGGGTCTCAGTAGTTGTAATCTGACTATGTCTCTCATTAATATTTTTCATAAACATATAATTTTTCAGAAGGCACTTCCCTCCATTCTGTTCCCCAGCCACTTGCATGGTTAGAAGAACATTATCAATGAAATTTCATCCAAAGGTACAAAATGAGACTGGACCAAAGTAAGAATCATTTTTAAGATTTTAATCTTTAAACAGATTATTCCTGGTCGGATAAAATTGGCATTGAATATAGGTTGTGGCAAACAGCATAATGGATCAGCAAATTGGCATACATACCGAATCTAGAAATTGGTTGACACTCAAGAGGCTAGAATTTTCCTCAGTCAGCAAAAAATCAGGCTCCGGTTGATTTTCTAATGAATCAGGTGGAATGTCATCATCTATAGTAAGCAACGGAGGCTTAGCCTGCACATTGATGATACAAGTTCATCGGAACAAAATTTTGGAAGGGGAAAAATTGAAACGTTGTGCAGGGTAAATACCTCATTAGCAGATTTACTTTCTTTTGAATCAAATTGGTAGATCTGGCCAGGTGTCTCCACTGACAGATGAGCTCCCAGTGGACATGCATCATCTGGAAGAAAATCTTGAAGCAACTGCTCCTTCGTAATGGAAGTCCCTGGCTGCGTAAAGATCTTAAAATTACTATTGTTGTCTTATGCTATTGTAAACTTCGAATTTAAAGTGAAAGGCAATATCATGTTTACATTTGAAGAGTTCACTATCATTGAAGCAAAGGATTCCTTCGATTGATCCTCTGTTATTACTATTGCTGAAAGTGACTTCAAGGCATCATCATCATCTTCATTTGATCCATATACTTTTCCCAAATTGTCTAACTCAGTATTAACAGCCTGCAGTTTGCAATCATCAACCAACTGCAGAAATGGATCAACCTGTAGAAGCCCATTGGATATAGAGGTTACCATTATGTAAGGTCAACTCCCAAAACCTCAGTTGATATGCATATCATTGCAATTGTTGCTACAGCAGTATAATGTACAGATTTTCACCGAAAGCAAAAGGATAAAGTAACTCAACATTTATCAAAAAACAAAGTTATGGAGGCCATTATAGTAACAGGGCAGATATCAGGCCAATGAGAGTGGCGGATGCATTTGTTGCTTCAGCAGTCAAAGGTACAGATTTTCATCAAAGCACAGGGATAAACTAACTCAACACTTATCAATAAACAAAGTTATGGAGGCCATTATAGCAACAGGGCGGATATTAGGCCAACGAGAGTGGCGGATAACTATTACTGTTGTACATACCATCTTATCTGTTAAGGCAGCCTTAGCACAAGGAACAAGAGGAAGGATATCGTATGCTTTTGCTGAGAAAATTATCATAGCTGTTGCCAAGGTGAAAAGGGATCTCCGACGTGATGGCTGTAATGGCCCTACAAAAGTCAGCAGATTTGATTATTGCAGGGATTGCATCCAAACACTTTTGTTAATTCCATCCAACTACGAGGAAATAAGAAATAAAATCCATCTTCTGATCAAATAAATATTTGCAGAAGCTATTGATCGCATATGTTACATGGCAATTTAAATCTATTAGAAGGGAGTATGGGCTTTGCACTCAACATCCCATCTGTAAATTTGTCATATATAACCTCTAGTCTCCTTTATATCATGCATTTGTTTCATCTTTATTTTTTGTGCCCATTCCACAAGTTTGGAAGGAAGCTCTCACCAATCCCCATTAAAAAGAAGCTATCATAGAGGAGATAAAAGCACTAAGAAAGACTAATAGTTGGGAGTTAGTGTCCCTTCAAGCTGGGAAAAGACTAATGTGACGCAAGTGGGTTTTCACCATAAAAAAACAAAACGTAGATGAGACTACTGAGAGATATAAGGCAAAGCAAATTGCCGAAGGATTTACTCAAATTTATGGCACTGACTACAAGGAGACATTTGCTTATGTGGCAAAGAAGAATCCCATTCATTCTCTTTTGTCTTATGCTACTAATCTAGGATGCACTTTACAAAAACTAGATATAAAGAGTGCATTTCTTCATGGTGATTTGGAGGAAGGAGTGTATTTGGATATTCCACCTAATTTCTTCTCTAATGCTACTGTTGGGGAGGTTTGTTGACTCAAGAACAATTTCCAAGAGCTTGGTTTGGAAGGTTTCTTAAGAAAATCAGTTAGTAGAAGCTAAAACAGATATTTTTGGGATGTAGTGCTTATGAAGGATAATTTTTGTAGAGGAAGAGCAAATTCCTAGTTAGAAATAAAAACTATTTTATTTTATTTATTTATTTTTTTTTTTTAGGGGCCAAGTGAAAGGAATACTTCTGCTTTCCTTCTTCTCTTGTAGGGTTTTGCATGCACAAGAATTGCAACCCTATTTCTTGGAAACCTCTTAACATAAGATCCCCTATTTATCCCAAGGAAAAAAAAAAAGGAAAAGAAAAATTAATCCTATTTTGATATACCAAAAACTTCCATATTGCAGAATGCATTAACATGACAAAATCTCATACTAATTCAAAATTAATTTCAAGAGCATATTTCAAGAGCATACCTGAAGCAATAGAAATGCTCCTTAAGGAAAATGCTAGCTGGAAACTTAGGATCAGAGCCTCTTGACTAGAGTTCTGCACACAAGTAGAGGAGCACCTTATTGATGAATGAAAAAATAATTTATAATGAATAGAAAAAAAAAACAATAAAGAAATGTATCAATATTACAAAGTCATACATATCAAAGAACAGTGTCAAGCAACAAAAATAAATGAAGCATCCACATCAAAGTCGGCAAAATGGAAGAATATAACCAATAGAGAAGAAGAATAACCAATAGAGAATCAAATCTAAGTAAGGACATCTGCATGTAGCAAAAGGGTATCTGAGAAAAACAAGGAGCCATTCATCTTTTAATGATGCACGATCAAACTCCTTTATTTGCATTCTTTGTTCTTTTGTTAACAGCTCATGATCAATTTCTAGGGTTCAATACTACCCCCCAATATGAGACTTCATATGTTCTCTCCCTACTAGTTATGATATCTTGTCATGATATCTCATTATAATATATATTTTTTTTGTTACTTTTATCGAGGTTGTACAAAACAAATTTCTGATTCCTTGGCTTTCATTTCTCAGCTTGATAGAATCCTGGATAATAGGTCTAAATAAATATCCTGGATTTCCATATTTAAATATAAATATCAAAACAAAAACAACTGTTGATATGCATGCACTTTGTTAGTATTATTCACCATCTCACTTAAAAACTTAAGTTGTTAGAAAGAGGGACAACTTTATTATTTATATTAACTTATTTTCTCTTAACATGCTCCCTCATGTGTGATCAGACTGACTTTTTTGTAAGGTCAAACGCATACAACTATTGACTACTCTTTTTTTTTTTTTTTGTGGCAACGAGTTTTGAACTCGGGACGTTAACTAGTTTTGATACCATATTAGAGCATTAACCATCATCTCATCTAAAAGGTGGCTAACACTCGTAATCTACTTCATAGTGATGGAATAAAACCAAAACATTACAATACAGATAGTAGAAAATAAAAGTGGGCTTAGTGAGTACTTTAATAGAATCAATACATAATTACAAAACATATAGTAAATCTAAATGATCATTTGTATTAGACTAGCATGGCAAGAGAAATCACAAATTAAGATATCACATTTGAGATATTTCTATTAACAACTAGTACTACAAAAAATAGAATACTAAGAATCCTAACAATTTAACTCAACAAAGCTTTGGTCCCAAATTATTTCGGGTTGACTGCATGAATCTTTTTCTTCCATTCATTTTTGTCAAGGGCTATGTTTTCCATGAATTGAAAATAAAAATTTACACATCCACTAGATTATTCTAGTTTGCTTTAAGGGAAAAAAAATGCATGCCCCCTTTAAACTATGGTCCATGTCCCACTTTGCCCCCTCAACTATCAATTGAAAGGCACGTGTTTTGTTTTCATTTTTTTTTGGGGGGGGTTGTTCTGTCTAATTTGCCCCCACTTGAAGTTATATAACTTTTTTTCAACAACAATTTAAACAGTTTAAGCAGTTTGAGGCAATTTGAGATCTCGAGTCACAATTAAAGATACAATATAAAAATAATTATGGGGGCAAAGTGTAATGTCCCCAAAATTTTAAAAAACATATTACTTTAATCTATATTATAAAATAATAATAATAATAATTGATTACATTAGTTTGGCATTATTTTAAATTTCTAGTTTTAATTGAAACAATATAATACTTTTATAATTAGTTAAATCTTAACTTAAATAAAAAAGGAAAAAAATTATAAAAGAATGACACATGAAGTGAATGAATTTTGTCACATGGTGCATAGGTGGAAAAGTAATGATGATGGGGGGCCTCTGTGTCCACACCACTTGGAAGCCTAGAAAAAAAAAAAAAAGGGAAAGGTGGCAAAATGGCTTGAAGCCACGTGGAACTTAGAGAAGCCAATTTGGTTTTCTCTTCTTAAGGTGACTTGGTCACCAAGCATACCACTTTTATATATATATATATATATATATGACACATTTTAGGAATCTATGGAAGAAGAACCGAGAAAGAGAAAGGAGAAAAAAAAAAGAAAAGGAGACAAGAAAGAGAGAGAGAGAGAGAGAGAGAGAGGAGAGAGAAAGAGAAGGAGAAAGTAAAGACTTAATTTAGGAATAGCGGAGTTTTGATATTTTCGACGTTATGATCGTTGTGGCGGTGTCGAATCGTGGTAATTCGGCCCAGGATAAAAAATATGAAAGGGCGAAGTTTCAAACTTTTGGGATTTCTTCACGATTTCTTCTTCTTTCCTTCGAATTTGAGGTAGGGGATTTATTCTTATAATTGAAATTTAGCATTTTATATGAAGGCACGATAATTTATAATTTCATTGCATGATTATTTTAATAACGCGGAAGAATGTGAAATAATGGGATTGTGGTTAATATTATGTGCACTTTCATGAAAATATCTTGAGGGGTTATAAGGGTGGCAAAGGGGATGGCCTGCATGGCATGTTGGGGTGTTATGAGGATGGAAAGGAAGTAATCTTGTATGCTCAGTTTCACTAATTAATTATTTATTTCGTGCTGTTATTACATGATTCATATGATAATGAATAATCTTGCGTGGGTGTTTCACTGTTTATTTATTTGAATTATACTGCTATCGCTTTTTTTATATGACAATGATATTTACTTTGAGCACTTAGTTTTTGTCTTTATATGAAAATACTTGTTGAAATTATTTGAATATTTTTCCTATTGGGTTTAGTGGCTCACCCCGTTTCATGGGTTTTTATACAGACTAGCCATCTGATAGCAAAAAGTGAAACTGACGAATGTTAGCGGCTGACCGAGACCGATGATTAGTTGTTGTATAAAGTTTGGCACATGTGTAATATCTTTAGACAGTTAAAGTAAGGAGGAACTTGTGTAATAATTTCAGTTATTACACTCCATTTTTTCTATTAAAATTCGGGGTGTTACACAAAGTAAGACAAGGGCCATATTTTAAAGGGGCCATGTGTTTTTTTCCCATCGCTTTAATAGTATTGTAATAATTAAATAGACAAATATGAGAAACCCTAAAATTATATATGAAGAAAATCAATCTTAGAATATACATTTCAATAATAAATTAAAAAAAAAAAATCTTCATGTTAATGCTAAGATACCTACCATCCTGAGCAATGTAATTATTCAAAAAATAGCTGACAATAGTGGCCAATGGGTGATTGACAAACTATGGAGATCTGCTGATATAAGGCAATCAAATGTCTCTAAAGGATATACAGATTTGCTATCATTTAATTGTTAGTATGATTTTCTTTAAAGAAATTTCTCTCTTACTAGAATTTCTTTTGGAATATTTAAATAAATGAATTGCAATGTGAGAAGTATCAAGGCTAACCCTTTCAAAAGAAAAGAAGCAAAAAGATGGCATCTTCCAAAATGAAAAAACAAGTGCAACGAAACTGTGAAATGTGAAACACAGAAATAAGTTTTTGACTACAGGATCAGTGTCATCCCAGCCTTCCCCCAACCCACCCCTCAAAAAATAAAATAAAATAAAATAAAAATAAACAAATAAAGCAAGAAAAATAAAATAGAAATGAAGCAAAAGAATATAGTGACTTTCTTTCATGGGGGAAAAACTCAGGAGAGAATCAATATTCTTGAATAACAATAGTACCTTGGTTCGTGAAAATAGCACCACTAGGCTATATGTATGAGCAATTGCTTCATAATTTTGAGGTCCATTTAGAGGAGATATGGCTTGTATCCAAAGCGACGAGAACAGTACACTAATCTGTCTAGTGCTCAATCGAAGAGAAATCGCCTCCTGTCATTAAGTCAGGGGTAATACAAGAGGGTTATGAAGCAACATTTCTAGGATTGAAGTCCAAAAGTGTTTCATTGTCAAGAATCTAAATTTATACCAGCTCTTGGTCTGTATCTGTAGGCAACGGAGGGCTTCTCATACTATAAGCTTGGGTGTAAGATGACTTCAATCTATTTAACATGGATTGGCTATTGAACTTTGCATCCTCATCAATCAAGCTATTGTCTTTTCTTTCTTCAGATATACTTGCTAGTGGAGGACATTGTTGTTTTCCTATCTTCTTAAATAGTGCAGCAGAAGAAGAAAAAACAGAGACAGTTCGAGAAAGTGTCCTTTGAATGTCAGCGGCCTTTGTGGAGTTGGTAGTAGTTGAGTTGCGTAGAGGGGAAACAGAAGATGGGACAAGAACAACAGAAAATACACGATGTGCACCCACCCTTGTTTCATAGTCTGAACAGACCATAGCTACAAGTAATTGATGAAACAATGCTTCTGGGAAAGCCTGCAGGCAAAGCAGGTTCAATTAAAAGGATGGAAAAAATGTGCTAATCTATACAACTATTAAAAGTATGAAACTTTATTTAGACTATTATACCATCATCTTTTCAAATAAATGAAATTTTATTTAGACTATTACACTATCATCTTTTCAAATAAACTCAAATGTATCCCTTCATATCAAGCATAAAAACAAAGTAGAATTGAGAGTACCAATATAAAAAAAATAATTATTTGCAATTTTTGAAATGAATTTTCTCTATCATTTATTTTATCACCATAAATTAAAATAAAGCGTAAGTTCTGGTGAAAAAGAACCTTGCTCAAGACTAGGCACATTCTTTATTTTTTCTAGGTGTTTATAATTAATATGATAGTACTATATAGTAAAATTTAGCTGGTCAAAGATACATTTTTTTTTTCAAAATATAAATACAAAAACATATCTGGGCACAATCATAAGTGATGCAATTGTGTAATCTCAACCTACTCATTTAGTTATATGGAAAATAACAAAAAACCAAAATTAGTTAAATTATTAAAAAGAAAAAATGATAGAAAAAGAATAAAAAAAAACTTAACTCAAAAGATTTTAATTTGAAGATTTTCAAAGTAAAGAAAATAATTTTTTATACATAAAATAATTTTATGCGTTATTTATATTCAATTTTAATATTTTTATTTTTTCATGTACATAAAATAATTTTTTTTTTTTATCATTATAGTACATAAATAGAAGAAAATGTAACGGATGAGTTTTTAATGTTTAATGTTTAAAGCTTCTAAATTAAAATGACTTTTTTTGCATAAAATATTAAATGATAAATAACTTTTAAAATTAAATTTTGTATGGTACTGAATTCTCAACTAATTAAGAACAATGACAATGTTAAACAGTTAAATCATTCATAAAAGAGATCCAGAACTATAAATTACTATACTGGAAAGAAAAGTATATATAGAGAGAGAGCTTAGAATATGTATGTATGTATGTATGCATGTTTTTGGCATAGAAAATGATGATTCACACCCACATTTAAGGGTATAGAAAGAAGCTTATTTTTTCAATGCTGAGATTTTTGCCCTTATGCTTCTTATATGAATATTTTCTAATTTGCTATATTTGAAATTTTTGGAACTAATTATTAATCTCTCTCTTGTTTAACATATTTCTTCTGAATGTTTACTAGTACCTCAACTGTTTCAGTTATTTATAGTGAATGTTATTGAAGTAGGTTGATAGTTAAACTATAGCCACCTTACATTGCTCTAATGATGCCTCTTTTACTGACATTAATATTTTGAAACCTATTCTAAAGTTTGATTCTACAAGACTCAACCAAAGAAATACATGAAACTTGAATTTCTTGTATTAATGTTATACCATAATAATTAATTCATTATTGTTCATGCTCCAAGATCTTAGAAAACTAAACTCCACTATGAGAGGACACGAGTTCTGAAGTGGAAAAAAATTTAAAGCATTTTTAGTTCATTCTTATACATCACATCACATATTGTATATGTGGCACTGTTAAATTTATAGCCACATATATTCTTGTTTGAGGATGGAGGAGGTTGAATTCGTGGCTAAGCTTAGAACTATAAAAAAAGCAAATACTAACGACTGATCAATTTGGAGGTCCAAATGATCAAAATAAGTCATGCTGCATATGTTAGAAAAACCATTTAGTTTTTCATTAGAGATGGAAGATTTAATTGTTGAGGATGTTATAGTGAAAATATATTCCCTACTATGGGCATTCAACATAAAGTAACTAAGTGAATGCAAAAATGTACAGAAAATTCATAGTTGAACCCATTGTTGGTGTTTTATATTTTGAACACCCCCCCCCCCAAAAAAAAGTCTTATATTAATGTAATATTTCATGCTCAGCTAACCACATAATCCTTTGTATGGTTCCAAAAGAAAGTGATACTTTTGGAAAACATTCATAACCTCTAGCTTTACATTCAGTAGAGTCAAAGACAGAACTCTGTTTGGCACAAGTGTTGCCAACTTATAAACTATCATAAATCCTATGTGATACGAAAAGATAAATAAGCTAAAAAATAAAAAGCAGTTAACTGAAAACAAAAAATGAACTAAAGTTTTGTCAATTAATTGAAACAGGAGCAAATCTTATTTGGGCAACTTATGATAGAGGAACATATAGCGAAGTGTATGAAATTTAGACAATTTTACAGCTTTAATGAATCTAGATTTCCTTAATAGATGAACTGGGAAGAGCTTGAAGTGCTTCCATCAAGGAGATAGTTTTGAACAAATATGAATCGGATATTAATGGGTGGAAAGAAATTGATGTTTATTACTAATGGCATAAATCATTTTTTTTTAATTTTTATTTCTTTTTCCGTCATTCAAAAACATGTATAACGTTACATGGAAAAAATCAATGTTGTCTCAATTGGTTGTCTCTTTGGACTACTTAATTTTGTGTTTTAAAACAATAATCAATTTAAATTACTAATTGATCCCGTCATAAAAAGGCTTGCATGTAATTATTTCATAAATTTGTTTATTCTCCAGTTTATAATACTGTCCAATATTGCCTCTTGTGAATGTGTTAATCTATATATGTACCAATTAAATACTTAACATTATTTACACGTGCAACGCACGTGCCCTTCAACTAGTACAACAAAAGCTCAGACTGCAAGTATAAGAGTTAAAATGGCCTGCCTTGTTTTGGCATGAAAGATTTGGTATGGATGCCACAATTTGAGCAGTACGATAAACAGCAGCAATTGTGGTTCTGGCCATAACTTTAATATTTGAGATGCTCTCCAACATCACAGCCATAACATCCAGTATAAGGCCAGCATCTCCAACCTGCCTTTCAAAGAATCGATCAGCTCATTTTGTTTAAATTTGGGATGCAAGGATGGTGGATGAAAGAAACAAGGCATTCATGCCATTCGATTTTCAGCTTCACTTAAAAAATAACTATAGGATGAAGGGAAACAAGGTCACCTTACGTGATAATTGCACAAGGCACTGATCAACAGCTGCTCCAAATTTTCTGTTCCATTGAATTATTTCCGATCCAAGATTCGAGTCATCAAGCGAGCAGTGTATGCTTTTACGCAAGTGTCTTATCATATCACTATATGCACCAAGTATTGTCACAGAAGGCTGAACCTTTGTTGCTTGAGCAAGGCAGGTGGCAATATCAATAATGTGTACCTGCATGTTGGGGTTTTTTAAGACGTTCTTGTGATCAAGGTGCTTGATTAATGTGGACAACAAGAAATGTGTGTTCTGCCCTGCAAATTGAATCAAAACCAACATCATAAATGGTCAACCAAAGCATCAACAAAATGAGCAGATGATGGAAAAACAAACTACTCCGAAAGAACTGCTTTGATTATAAGATAATTCATAACAGGGAAGTTGAATACCAGAACTCTCCATTAATAATTGCATGTCCAGCAATACAGAAAGGGCAAGCCCATGTTCCGGGGACCAGAGATTGCTGTTGTCAAAATAGCGGAATAAGGATTCCAATACACGACGTATAGTCGTTGCCTCCTTAGCTAATTTCGCCATGTTATGTAGGCAAACCCTGGCCCAAAATTGAGGGGTGCTGGCATCTTCACCCCTAGAAAACAAAGTAAATATTGGACAAGACTTTATAAGATACAAATGAAGAAAATTTAGTTGCACTTATAAAATAAAATGACAAAAGGAATTACACAGTCACATTAACTCCGCCTCTCTCATTTACGATCTGCTTCCAAGATGTAATCCTTGTTGTGGCTTCTGGTGATGGAGAAACATGGTCTTCCTGAACCCCATTACTCTGGGTACCTTGATTAAGGTCATCTGACTTCTCTTTTGGACCTCCACAATTTTCCAAGACTACTAAAACAACCTGGTTAATTAGAAATATAGAATGCTGTCATTCAATATTAAAGGCAAAGTATTGCCATAAGAGAGAGAGAGAGAGAGTATACAATATCACATGCATTACTTTGGCAAAGGAACAAAAGCCAACAAAAACAAGTGCAACAACGGACCAATTGCCAAAGCCATAATGCCAAAGCAGTTATGGCTGAAGCTTCCAGCCAAGAGGCTCACCCTAAATTTTATTATGGAAAAGTAAACTAAAATTAAAAAACACCAAGGCACCAGGTACTTCAGTATAAAGTTCTAAGAATAAGTTTTGGTCTTAGTTGTAACTTGCTGATCACACGGATGACAACAAATATCTGCTTGAAGAAATGAAAGCTAATATATAGCTCATAAAATGACAAAGATTAAGTATATCAAAGAGTGCATTTATTTGGAAAAATGAAGTACAACAAATAATCCTTCATTAACTTACATTATCAAATTCGGCCGACATATGAGAGAATTCACCTATGAACCAGATCTGTGAATCAAAGCTAAAATTATCTGAGAGTCTGGAACAATCAAATAACTATATAAACGACTCAGCATGATGAAGAATCAAAGGTGAGGAAACACAGCATAAGAGAATAAATAAAATTTACACCATGAAATGAAGACAATTTACACAAGCACCTTAAACTGCAAAAATCTAAACGTCCTAAAAACTGAGACAAAAGCATCTTTAAAACCAATAAATGCCTTAAACACAGTAATATAAGTATACAAGAAATAAATCATGGAACTAGTAAATTGTACGGATTTCATTCTTTCATTATTATTCCTAAAATGAGAGAAACAAGGATATATATTTGTTTTTAGATACAATATTCAGATGAAAGCCTGAACACAATAAAGAAAAAGAACTTCAATGGTTCAGTTTTTCAGACTCAATAAATAAATAAATAAAATAAAATAATAAAAAAATCCATGTTTGCATTTTTTTTCTTAATTGTAAATTTCCTGCTCAAATTCCAATGTTGTATTGACCAATTTGGATATAAGTTATCATGGAAAGCAGAGCAGCAAGTTTCCAGAACCCAATGTCCAACTGCCAGCATAAATTTGGCAGGCAAGGATAGAAGGAGGTGGGGTACAGAAGTGGCATGTGCTCTCCCAAAAATCTAACAATAAATTCTGTACATAATATACTATTATTATATATGCAAGGACCGGGGGGAGGCAAGATCCAAGGGAGCACGTGCTCCCCTTGAAAACTGGACAAGAAATCCCTAAATATATTGTTATTCATGCATTATATATCTACGCTGAATACTGCCGTTCTCAATAACCAATTATGGAAATCTTGCAGATACAATAATAAGGGGGACCTAATGTAAATCAACTCTTGATTATTTGACAGGTAGAAGATCCCTAAACCACTGAGCCAGCCAGAAAAATGTTCAACCATGAAAAAAAATCAATAAAATGAGGATTACAAAGAACATTCTACAAGATTGGCTTCTTAATACAGCGTATGCATATGTGTAAGTGATGGATAACAAGATAAAATATAGATAGAGAAAGAAGCGAAGGCTTTAAATTTATGTGCCTAACAAGGATTTTCTTGAGTTTCAAGACACAAGGATTTGTTCTCCATTCTCTCCACCAACAATGGTATTTCTGGCTTTCAGAAAGCTGGGATTTTTTCTCTTTGAAAGTGGATTTCACTAACATTTTAAGTTGAAAGTTTGTTCATGCATTTTTTGTAGAGGTGTGCAGCGTGTGCTTGTATTTCTTGCTGTGGCAAAACTCTTGTAAACCTCATTTCATTGAATAGTGGATTCTGATTGATGCTTATGGTTTTTTAACTTGTTTGAAGGGTTCTTCCAAGTAAATTTTGGTTGTTCTTACATCCTCAAATGCTTGGTTCTTCTACTTCCATTGAGTTGACAATCGTTATTGTTAATTGGACTTATGAATATTATAAATATAGCCTCCTTGGGTGGACAGGAGATCTTGTTTCAATGACAACACAAAATAACAATACTAGACAGGAAAGATTACTCCATGCAGAATTTTTTATTATTCCAACTACGGATTAATAATAAACGGGCAAGAAAGACCATGTAATTTCAGAAGTTATTCATGCAGGAGCAAAATGGATACAGCTCACATCCAAAAAATTTACAAGTGGCAGATCTGGTTGAATTTTCAGTATGATAAGTAATATGGATACATCTCGCATCCACGAAATTTACAAATGGCAGATCTAGTTAAATTTTCAGTACTGGAAACAATCAAATTTTAGGTGGTCTAGCAAGTTTACATATGTCAAGAAAATATGTTTTCATGGCCATTTCAGAAGTTTCATGCAGAAGTAACATGGATAAACCTCGCATCGACAAAATTTACAAGTGGCAAATCTGGTTGAAACTTGTTAAAATATGCATGCCAATATCCTAATGTTTAACACATCATGTGGAAAATTAATATTACAAGTCCAAATATAGCTTACTATGGATCAAAGGTTTAAACTACTGATTAAAAATTATCTTGGCAATGTTCTTCCGTTGTACGACTTCCACTTCTCAATCAAAAGTTGGCTTCATTTCATCAAGGATTTAATGAATGGAAACTTATAATGACTCTGTTACCAAGACGAGTGATTCCCAAGACTATACATTCTGATTGATCAAGACTCCTTGATTTTAACATGCATTGCAGGCTTTTGCCTGCATCATGTAACTGTAAGTTTGATAACACATGTTAATGTGATAATGACACTTATGTCAAAGTGTAAGTAATGGTCTTACTGCAAATACCCACAGAAGAAACTCATTGGTTTTGGTCAAGTTTAAGAAACATCAATCTGGCACATAATTTATGAACCAGCACACAAAGTTCAAATCAACATTCATAAATAAATTCTGACAAATTTTTTACTGACATAGAAAGATAAAAATATCAAACAATGCACAAAAATATAAGGCATAAGCAATGAGGGCACATCACCATTGAGGAAAGGGCTTGAAGCCCTGCAGAATGTAAATGATTCACCCTGTCATCCTCCCCCATTTCTTGAGCTAGAAGACAAAGTTTTGGAATCAAGCCTTCTATATTAAACATGTAAGTACCATCCCGCTGCACAAGACAATGATATTACACAAGATTAAAGGTACATGTATGAAGAATCTTGCAAGCTTGTCAACATGTTAACTCCAAGGCAGTACTCCAAGAAATAAAAAAGAAATGATTTAAAAAGAGACAACAAGCAAATACTCCCACCTGATTGTTTATGAACTCAAAAAGAGTCTGGCATCCAATAATGCGCAATTCATCTTGCCTTGTTTGGTCCAACAAAATCTGTATGATGCTGAGCAAGCTACTTGCAAACAATGGCCTAGCACATATACTTACTGGTGAGGACTTCTATATGTAAGGAATGAAATGAATACTTCACTATGGTGCTATTCATAAAATGAACCAGAAATAATCAGTGATAATTTTCTCACGCTTTCAAGTTCTTGTTTTTTTGCTTCCTATACCACGAGAACCATGGTTTCATACATAGCATGACCAAATGCAGGGATCATTGATCTGTTCCCCTTTCTCTCATTAAAATTGTGTTAGGTCACTCCCAGAATGTTGTAGATTAGAAACTGTAATAAACTAATAGTAACCCAAATCATGTGAACCACATAATTGAGATCCAATGGAGAAGATCATTCTGTCAACCAAATTATTCTCTCCTAAAATGTTGGTTTTTAGTTGACATATAAAGGCAACAAGACAGCCTATTATGCACGTACAAAATTTTTGGTAATGCAGCATTCAAGAGATATAAGGATAAATACCCAAACAATGCTCAGGTACGCTTCGTTGATATCAAAAGAAAGAACTCACATTTGCTCCTTACAAGATATTAACAGCTTCCTGTAGACGCACAGCACAACTTTTAAGGAATGAAAGTTTGCATTTCTCAAATCCCTGTAACACCTTTGCTCAAGATAACTTGTGATCTGGTAATGAGATTATGAAACTCAGTTAATATAGCAATCAAGGAAAAAAGAAGGTGCATACTTCATCAAAGTGCTTTGACTAATCATATAAATCATGGCTGGCAGTTTGATGCCGGATAATGATAGGATCCTTCGTAATCTTTTCATAGTTTATACAGAATTTTAGAAGCATAAAGATACATAGAGACAACCTTCAGGGCGTCAAGCATTTTATTCATTCTTTGTTTATTGACAATGGTCATGCTCTGATATTTAGCAAAGTGCAAGCAGATCGATGCCTATACTTTTAGTCGAATATAGTCTTTACTAATGATTCAAAAACAAATTTTTTGTTAAGAATCCTTTAAAATTTTGACAAGAGACAGAAACAGAAACACAAAGATTTACTCTCTATACATAGCTATGTGAGAGAGGTAGGACGCATGACATGCTTTAAGATAATTTTTATTTCATTTTGTAGTTCCTCCTCTTTAGCACTTCTATCATAGTCAAATGTCAAAAATTAACAAATTTTTGAACATGTATCCAAAGAAGTTGAAGCAACTAATAAATATAATAAAAAAATAATAACAATTGAACTTTATCATCTGTTATATTTAGAAAAATGAGTCAGGCAGCTTTATAAACAAAGTATATTTGAGAATATTTCATAGAACAACTCCTAAGTTGTCGTTTCACTCCTGGAACTAAAACCTCCTCCAGGCAGCATTACAAGCTAGAAGAGTTTGCAGTGATGAAAAAGGAAAGCACATAAGCAAATGAAATATAATATAGGTAAAAATAGAAAGAAATAAACTCAATAATAACCACTCCAAAAGAAGAAAATTTTATTAAATGATGGGCATGCATTAACATGTACAGAACCTATCCGAGGTACAAACACATAAATAAGATTAGACAATATGAAGAACAACCAACTTCCTAATATAGTTGCTCCCTCAACCATTCCATAAAAACGGATTAAGGCCACGAAGAAAGAAGAATAGGGATTGTCCACACTTTGTTTTTGATTAACTGAAAATAAGAAGTTAAACATTCAAACATCTGAACAGGAGCCAACTGCTTTAAGTACTCCATACACAAAAAGTCAATTAACAACAATGGACCACAAATTAAAGGACTTGCGAAAGGAGGATAGCGTCATTGCATTCATAGTTTCAGATTATACGAAAAGGCCATTACCTTAGGAATGCGGAGAGGATTTTTTGAAGCATATTCACACAGCTTACTGATTTTTCGATCATTGGGCTCCTCTTCCTGCCAAAATATATGAGAGAAGATTTAAAAGTATAACAAGAAATTCAATAGGTGTTTCTAACAACAAGAAAGTACAGATACTAGGATGTATGAAAAACCGACAACCGAAAAATACAGATTCTAGAATACATAAATAAATAATAACTAAGTTTCAAATCAAAACATGACCTGATGGTGCTCAAAAACAGAACGAATTACTCACTTGAGGGTAAATCCACCAATACATAAAATATCTAGGTTCCAGGGTAAGATGAAAAGATTCATAAAAAAACTATCAAAAAGATGACATTCAAGACAGAGATTACATTTTAATGACGAAAATTGGAACTGATAAGGCAGTAAGTGACAGAGAGAATCAATAATTAATTTTAAAACAAAGGTGATAAATCTTAGAAAATAAACAAAAAATAGCAAAAAGATAATATATTACCAAAGGACATGTATCAAATTTCATTGCTTAGAAAAATCTAACGTATATTGCAAAATGTGGAGAATGAGTGATATAATGTAGTAAGAAGAAGAAAATGTACCACTTTTTGTTGAGTATTTTGGGCAAGGAAAATGAGGCTCTGGATTGCTTCACCAAGTAAAAATCATTACAATTTCCTACTGGTGCCAACTATATAAATTATGGTTTCGAGATACAATCAATTCATGGCCATTTGCGTTGCTTTGTGGCTCATTTTGCTGTGATTATATCTCTTCACCGACGAAGGGAATCTTCTCATTTTATGAAGTTGACGCCCAGAATGTTGTGAATGCATATTAAAAAATAGGAAACTATCTCCATATAAGCCCTCAAATTGCAGACTAGCTTAGCAAATGAAGTGTAAAGAACCATTTTCATCTTGTATAGCCATTGTAGAGTTGTTTTGTTGTGTGCTTCTTGTTCCTCTTCGCTGCTTTGTTTTCTCAGCATGTTGTCCAGCAAATGAAGTAAAAAATAAATAAATAAAATCAATTTTGACAAAAGAAATGCTTATTGAAATGTTACCCATCAAATCCTGTGTAATAAAAGATCAAATCAGATTTCGGTACCTATAATAGTAATATTATCGCTCTGAAGTATCAATAGTACTAACTACTAACTAAACAAAGAAACGCTACTTTTAGGAGGTATCTATGACCAGGCCCTCATAATTTCAATTACTTTTGAGAAATGAGCAATAAAAAAGGGAAACTTAAGAATTTTCACTAGCTTAGATAAATCTTTCGACATATTTTGGTGGCTAGTTGCTAGTCACAACTTACAACAACAAAACCTCTTATGACACCACAACAATTGTGTGTGTCCATGTGTGTGTGTTTCATTTGCAGAAAATATTGAGGTCTTGATTGACATATTCTTTCACTACATGTTTTTTTTTTTAATTGAAAAAAAAAAATAATTTTGGTTGCACTAACAATTGTCTCTTTATGACGTTATACAAAGGTTCAAAATCATGAACTAAAATAGTCCACTAGAATGTATAATATCCAAAATCATTTCCGGGTTATATCAATAAATAAACAAAACTAAACTAAATTCAATTCGCATTCAAAGCAAAACACCTCAGCATAAGTGATGATAGCTCAAAGTGCACTAAAATTTTACAATCCAGCAGCAGATGAACACAGACACCGACTTAAATGGAACGATAAAAATAATAAGAAGGAACTAACCGCAGACCGAGGAAAGATATCGGCCAGCAACCTCTTGTACCGCCTTATAGGCTGTCGCGACCTGGGACGTATTGCAGGACAACATAAACATAGATTCCCGCACATCGGCATAACTGTCCTCGAAATCACACCCATTTTTTTTTCTTTACCCCAATAGAAAATCAAATCCCCCGCAAAATTCTCTTATCTTCCCCTGCCTCTTTCCTGATTGTACAACCAAATCCACGAAAGAAATGCCTTGAAATGGATGGATTTAAACAATGAGGTTAGAGACAGAGAGGGGTTGATGAGGGAATCCAAGACGAAAAAGGAAGAAATTGATGAATTGATTGGATTGGAATCTGGGTTAGTGGCATTGAATTGAGGGGATTTGGAAATGAAGGAAAATTTCCAGGGAGAAAATTGAATCTGGGCGGGGAGGACCTTTGGGCCTGAGGAGAGGGAGATCGGAGGATGTTGAACGTAGAGAAAGCATTAAACGCACGCGAGAGCACCGGATCTCCGACGTCCTCCAACGGCTAAGAGAGAGGTGAAGAATGCTCTTTCAATTTTGTATTTGCTGTATGTCCCGCCTATTTATATCCTCCGCATGCTCGCGTTTTCACGCGTCGTATCCTTGGCAGTAGTGATGCAAAACCGGGGGCAGCCCGACCCGAATTACATAACCCATAAAGCCACCGGGTCGGTTCGGATCGCCACCCCATGCCCCCAGTTGACTTTTTCTTTATTTTTTTATTTTTTTTAATTTCTTGCTTAATAATAATTATAAAATAAATAATAGACTTTGGAAGCAAAAATATATTCATAATTTTATTTAGGAATAATAAATTAAAAAAAAAAGCTCGTGGACATAGTGATTTTAAATTCAGAATAAATTGAGAGACACAAATGATGAGTTAATACTGGCTCGAGTTAATTTTCAAAAGGAGAAGAGGCTAGCATACGAAAACATTAAAGTTAACGATTGTTAAATTCAAAATTTAATGATTCAGTTATATTTGTATTTTTTTAATCATGAAAACACATGAAATAGATTTAAGTTATTGAATTAAATCCCTAAATTGACATTAAAAACTTTGCTAGCCTCCAAATCCATTTTTCACCACTACTTAGGGTGCGTTTAACGTATTAAATTCTGGTAAAAATTTTTGAAAATCTCTATACATTTTTATACATTTTCGCATTCTCAAAATCCAAAAAATAATTCAATATCTTTCAAAAAAAAGTCGATAACTAGAATTCGGTTGATCAAATAGTAAAAATATTTTCACCATTCTCACCATGGACTCTCAAACTACCGAATGACACCCACTTTAACTATATTTTATAGGGTCGTAGAAACCGTTCAAACGAATTATAGAAAACTGTTCCGATAGATTCGTGTAGGCAACTTCCGTTCAAACAATTTCTACAATTCATTTGGACGGATTGTAGTGTAAATAAGTCACAACTACCTAAAATTTGGAATTTATCTAAACGGAAATCCAATTCATCAAAACGGGAATATTACTATTCATCTTAAAAAAAACACAGTTTGAGATATGCGCACCAAACGTAAAAAATTTTCTTAAATTATATTTTATCTTATTTTTTATCACTCAAAACTCACTCTTGGGCTACGTTTGTTTGAGGGGATTGGATGATGGGAATAAGTAATACCATAGGATAATATATGAGATTGGATAAAAAATTGGATTAATTTTTTATGTAGGATTATTTTTTTGGTGTTTGCTTGGTGAAATATAAAATGAGATAAAAATGTGATTTGATATATGATATGATAAGAAATAATTTTAAATCTTTAAATTTTATCAAGAAACAAATCTGAAAATAGGGTATTAATAACACCACAACCCAGGGGTTACTCATCCGGTAACTCTCCGGATAACAAAAGCCATGAGACCCACAAATCCGACCGTCCGGGACAACAAAACAAACACTACTTTTGTGGGGTCCACGGCATAATTCATTCAATCCCTCGGTCTTATACCGTGAACAAACGCAGCCTTAAGGCATCGTGTGTGCGTGCACATTATCAATTGTCGTATAGTTTCACTTTGACTAACGCATTACGGAGGTTTTTGATTGGAAAAAAGTTAATCAAAAAATACAGTAAAAATATAAAGATTTGATATAAATGTAATATGTAATAAAATTTAATTAAAAAAATATAATTTTTTTATAATTTTTAATAAATTTTGATATTTGATTGGAGGCCAACCAACCCCGTAATAAAAATGAAAATACTGAGCAAAGGTACAGATGGTGGTGTACACTCATGCTGCTGCTTGAAATGACATATTTGACTCGACTCGTTTAATTGTTTGACTTGTTTACCCGTTTAACTCATTTTGAGAAATGACATATCTGACCCATTGCACACCATTAGTTATAAGTGATGTGACTGTGAAATTTGATTTGCAAAAAAAAAAAATTACGAAGATAATTTATCAATGTAATTCAAATTTTTATAATAAAAAATTTACAAAAATCAACTTAGATATCTTATTAAATAATTTTTAATTTTTAAATTATAAGAAGATAACTCATACGTTCCAAACTATTTTTTTTTTTCAAAAAGTTAAACAGCAGCTAATAGTTGATTATCAAAAAAAATACAAAATGATAATTTATCTATATAATTAAAATTTGTAACAGGACACATATTTTTTTAAATTTAAATAAGATAATTTATTAAAATGTTTTTAATTTTTATCTTAGGATGACAATTCATATACTATAATAAAATTTTTAAAAATTTTAGGTTATACTCGTTTACCTTTACTTTCGTTGATACGAAAGGTAGGTGGACTTATTTGAATTACAACTTTAAGTTATTTTTTAATTATTTATAATTATAATATTAAATTATATTAATAAGTTATTTTAAAAAAATTTTAATAATAAGTAGAATTAATGTTGTATTAAATTATATAAATAAGGTGTCTGTTTATGTTTCATAATAAGTGAAATTAATATTTAAAATTAATGATTTTATTAAGACACAGTTTGAAGTGTTATAAAACTCTAAAAACTTTCATAAAATTCTAACAACTTCTATAAATTATTAAAATTTTCTGTTACACTTTTATTTTTTTTCACTTTTACTAATTAAAAAAAATTTAATATTTCATTAAGAAAATGAAAAATTCGTAACAAAATTAATCGAGTGTGAAATTTTTTTTGACAATCTTACTCTTCGCGTCGAAAGTTTTCAAAAAAGTATCATTATCCCTTATTTATCTCCATTTTCTTTAAAGCTGTTAGAATGGATTCGGATAAATCGTTCTAACAGTTTACTGGTGTAGAATCCGTTAGAACTGATTTGAAAGGCTGTTTTTACGGTTTTGACATTGTTCAAAGAGAGAAAAGTATTTTTTTGAATCCGTTAGTATGGATTTGAGAAATCATTCTAATAGTTTTGGCACTATTTATCTAAAAAAAAACATAATTTAAAGAAAAATACCAAATATTCTTAAATATCTAAATTCATATTTTTTTTTATTTTTTATCACTCCAAACACTATATAAATGACATTAAAAAGAAAAAGAAGTTAAAGAGCGGCAGAAGTCTCACATGAATTGGGAATATCATCGTCTCGTTTAGAGGTATGAATTTTAGAAAAAATATAAAAAGGCAATAGATTCAAATAATCAAATTAGCTCCTTCCTTCAATTATTTATTTTTAAAACAAAATTAACCAGCAAAGTCAATATTTCAGATAAAACAACTAAATATTTTCTTTTCCATATCAGTCGAAACAATGCATGTATTGAATTATTCGGGATTATTTGGTTGACTGACAAATATGAATATTTGGATTTAAAAAGTTAAGGTGACATTTAATTTATTTATTTTTTATATTTTTGTTTTTGTTTTATATATTCTATGTTTTAAAATTTTTAAAATAAGAAAAATAAAAAATAATTTATTTACTTTATTGTGAGATTTTTTTATTTTAAATTAAAAATGCTCGAAACAGATTTTTTGTCATTTTTCATTTCATATGTAAATTTAATTTTTATTTTTTAAAATAAATTTTAAAAATACAAATATCTAAATACGTTTTAAATTGTTTTCTATTTTCAAAAGTATAAAATAAAAAATGAGTTAAAAAAATTAAAAATAAAAATAAAAAATAAATTAAATGGCACCTAACTAATTATATATTTAATTTGTTATAAAATTATTGAAAAATTTAAAAATTTTTAAAAATTATTTACTTTTACGCTATTATACGAATTATAAATTTACAAATTACCTCATTTTATCTTAATTTTTTTTTCACAGCTGCAAAGGCGCCCTAATTATTTTCCCAGCAAACTGGAACAACTACGACTATAAAATCGATAATTAGGAAAAAGTCTAACTTTAATAATTTTCTTAAAACAAATAATTAAGATTTTAACATCAATAAGCACGAAAATAAATAAGACAAGCAGTTCAACCCCCCTCTCTCTTTCTCTCTCTCTCCCTCTCTCGAATCTTCTGCGGCCATAGCAAAAAAAGCGTTGCTCGAGGAGAAGATCCAAGAAAGCCAGTGAAAGCTCAACCATTTCTTTAGGTGCATCTCTTGCTCTCTTACAATTCTATGGAAACGTGTGATGTTTTTTTTTTTTTTTTTTGGGTGCAATTTTGATGCATTTTCCCCCTTTTGCCTTGTTTGGTAGCTGAGAAAATGTTCGAGACGGAAAGAAACTAAAAAATTGAACTTATTTTTTTTGGGTGTTCTGTTTTTGGGTCCCGAGCAAGATCAACTCCACTTGGAGAGGGAGAGAGAGAAATGGAGTAAGTTATTGAAATGAGTTCAGTTGAGCGAAGATTTGTATTTTAGGGCCCTGGAATTGCTAATTATTTATCTTATTGCCTTAGCCTCACGATGGAACTTAATTATATTCAGTTTATTTTTCCTTTCTTGTTTTTCAAACCGAAAGATGCATTTTTGCTTATGCAGTTTCTCCCAAGTCAATCTCCTTTAAGCGTTCTCTCTGTTTTTAGTTGATTTTCCTAATCAATTTATTATTATTATTGTTATTGTTGCTGTTGTTGTTATTATTTTAAATTTTGAGTTCAGGTTTGTTTGTGCCAGGATTTGAGAGGACTCTTTGCTGATTTGAGAAATGGAGGAAGTTCAAGAGCAGCAAAATCAAGCAGTTGGTAATATATCAAATTCTAGCATATATTAGACAAAATTAGTATTATAAATTTGTATCTCTTATATTTTTATCAGTTACAGTGCAAATGGATGTACGAACATCTATCCTTGTATCGTGATATGAAAACTTGTGACAAAATAGTGCAATTATGGGTTCCCGAGTCACGAAATTTTGCATATTTTGATTGAATTCGGTCGAGTTTGGAAGCAAAAAAGCTAGCTTTTTTTTGTAGATGGCAATTAGCTAGATACGAAAAAACTAGCTTTTTTTGTTTTGTTTGGGAAGAGAAAAAAGCTAACTTTTTAGCTTTTTGTTAATTTGATATTTTTGCCCTTTAAAGTTTAAAAGAAATGTAACAGGGTAAATTTGGTAATTTTAGAAAAAGTCAAAAAAAGTAGTAGTTGGTAGCTCAGTTACTTACCAGCTTTTTTGGCCAAAAGCTATCTTACAATATAATCTTATCTTCAATGTAAATTATAATAAATGGAACACTCAAACGTCCTATCTCATGATTTGCATGATAGTTTATTGTAGTTTGTAGCAGGCTTCTCATGAGCATAGAATATAAGAATGTGTAATAAAATAATTGTCTTCCATTTGGGGTTCACTGCTCAGAACAAGTATCCAGTGCTCTTTACTTTCATTTTAATGCCTTTCCCATCTTTAATGTGCATTTTCATTTGTTCATACAACATATGTTGAAACATGAGTTTATGAATGAGAATCCACACTCACTGGGCAATTTAAAAATAGAGATAAAAAAAACTAGAGGGAGAAAAGCTTGCATCTGTTGGGAGAAGAAAGCAGCTGGCCCCACAGTGGATTTGTAGTAGAGGCTTATAAGCAAATTACTGCTAATTCTTATTTAAGCTGCATATTTTATGCCTCACACACACACACACACACACACACACACATATATATTTTTCTGAGGGGGTGGGGGACGAGAAGAAATAATTAATTAGCTATCTAACTCTTTATTCGATAGCATGGTGTTGGCATTAGGAAGAATTAATTGGAAATTATTAATTTCCTCAAATTTTCCAGGTCAAGCTGATGAAAGTGAAATCATTGCTGAAAGTGCTTCAGTTGTCCATGGAGAACCTCCTCAAGATGGTAATGGCCCCCCAAAAGTTGATTCTGAAGTGGAAGTTCTTCATGAGAAAGTCACCAAGCAAATTATCAAGGAAGGTCGTGGTCAAAAGCCATCCAAATACTCGACGTGCTTTTGTAAGTCCAGAGTGCTATTTATTCTTGTACTTGGAAGGTGTTATTATACAAGTGTAAGTCACCCAATTTTTCTCTGCACTCCGTACAGAAGTAGAAATCTAAAGATCATCAGATTTATGACAGTACACCAGCTATTGCTATAATGGCATCACATGATTTACATCATTTATCTTGATTTAAGTTCTTTCTTCTTCTCCATGTCTGGTGTCTGATAACAACCATGAAGCATTTAATTTGGGCCTATTTCTTATGCCACCTCACACAGTTATCCTTTTGAAATTCCAGGCATAATAATCTTAATGGACAAAGTTAAGGGAGGAGACTAAGAAAACAATTAAAGGATCCCATTTTTTATGCAAAATATTTAATAAATTTTGCGGCATTGACACAAATCGTTCAGAATTTTTTGCAAGGCTCTTTAATGATAATATTTTACTCTATGATCAAACAAATTCGGTAAAGCGGTTAAAACAACTTTTGATAAAGTTGTCAGCCTGAGAGAAGGTTGCAACCGAAAGCTATTTTCTCCATCCTTGATCCACAGTTCAAAATTTTCACATGTACAGAATCCTTGTGATAATTGGGCATCTCTGGAATCTTAATTTTCTCTTGTCATAGGTGAAAACGTGACGTCCCTCTAGCCGTTCTCACTAAGTTATATGGTGTCTTCTACTGAATCTGAGATTAGATCACTCTAGCAAACAAGGATAAGTTTGTTTCTGCCATTTTTCTTCTGGCCTGAAACTGTAAATGCATTCCATAGTTGTAGGTTTTCAATAGATTCACAATAATTTTTCATATATATATATATAAGATTAATTCATAGGAATTAAGGAACCAAACATCTGGGACATTGAAGTAACTGTTGCTTTATGATCAGAAAAATTAGCTGTATAAGATAAATCCTCCACCTTTGCACCAAAATATATATATGTATAGATAAATAACCCAAAAAAGAGGAAATAATTAAGGAGATTTGCTACAAGTTTTGTGGTTATAACCATTTTATTGACTCTTTATGCAAAATGCAACTGGTAAATTGTGTTTCTGAATCTTTGATAGTGCATTACAAAGCATGGACTGAAAGCACCCAGCACAAATTTGAAGATACATGGAATGAACAACGACCAATCGAGATGGTCCTAGGGAAAGGTATTTGCATAATTATTGCCTGTTTCCGGAAATTTACTGTTTTGGTTATTAAAAGTTTTTATTGTACCAATCCTCTGCGATCCTGGTGCAAACTTGATTCCAACTATATCATTATACTATGATATATCTCTCTCTCTCTCCTTTTCAATGAATGGTATGATAACAGAAGTATTTGTTGGGGTTCCTACATCGGTTGTGGAAGGGGGGGTCCAAGGCTTAATGCATGGTTCACACATGAGGGGGAGATTGTTGGGAACATCTGTGAAAGTTGAATCCCACATCGGATAAATAGAAAAGAGGTTGGACCTTAACATACAACTGGGTGACTCACCACTTGCAAGGCTTAGCCTTTTAAGTGGATATGGGTTATTCAATGTATATTGGGTTCATGTGACGTGGTGTGGACTCCGTGGATACTTCCCAATGGGTTGGGCTTATGCGCACGTGGGAAGACCTCAGGCAGATCAAGACACCTAACAGTATTTGATTCTATCGTGATATGTTTTGGTACAAATTTATTTATTGTTGTTTGTTTCATTAAATAGGGTCCCCGGTTGCCCTTTCTGGAAACAATTTGAATTTTACCATTTTTGTTGGTAACTATTATATTTTTTGGCCATAAGTTTCTTAAATTAAAAGGTTGGCCGGGCAAATTATTAAACATCCATTGCTGTTTTCCAACAGAGAAGAAAGAAATGACAGGACTGAGCATTGGTGTTTCCAGCATGAAGGCTGGCGAACGTGCACTGCTGCATGTGGGTTGGGAGCTAGGCTATGGGAAGGAAGGAAGCTTTTCTTTCCCAAATGTTCCACCCATGGCAGATATTTTATATGAAGTTGAGCTCGTTGGATTTGATGAAACCAATGAAGTAAGTTCCTCGCAAATGAATTATTTATGATTTTATGTGTTCATACCTCTTCAGGGTGCTCACTGCACAATGTTTTTGTTAATACTGTGATAGGGAAAAGCTCGTAGTGACATGACGGCAGAGGAGAGGATTGGTGCAGCTGATAGAAGAAAGATGGATGGAAATGCTTTATTCAAGGAGGAAAAACTGGAGGAGGCTATGCAACAGTATGAAATGGTTACAAGCTCATATTCTTGAATTTTCCTGTTCCATTGCTTCATTATAGTCTTGAGTTGTTCAACTTTCTTCCCCCTTTTAACATGTTGTGGCGGATGTTGTATAGGCTATAGCATATATGGGAGACGAATTCATGTTCCAGTTGTTTGGTAAGTACAGAGATATGGCTTTGGCAGTAAAGAATCCATGTCACCTTAACATGGCAGCTTGCCTAATAAAACTCAAACGCTATGAAGAAGCAATCGCTCAATGCAGCATTGTATGTATCAGTTTCTTAGTTTTTGATAACTACTTA
Organism: Vitellaria paradoxa; assembly: GCA_019916065.1. Classification (NCBI taxonomy): domain Eukaryota; kingdom Viridiplantae; phylum Streptophyta; class Magnoliopsida; order Ericales; family Sapotaceae; genus Vitellaria; species Vitellaria paradoxa. The sequence goes on along the minus strand of CM034234.1, from coordinate 62,944,229 downwards.
GTTATGGATGGGTTGTATTGCTTTTCGTCTACACATAGATTGCTTTTCCACTTGTATAATGCTATACTATAGAAAAGTCCTTGAAGGGTGTTTGGTGCATCGAAGTATAGGGGTTAAAAAGAATTACGTCTTTTTTTTTTTTTTTTTGATTTGTGAGTGTGTTTTCTTCTTTTTTTTTTGGGGGGGGGGGGGGGGGGGAGGGGGCTCAGGGGGAAGGTAGGGTTTGAGGAGTGCATTTGTTATGGAGTTCAATTAATGCTTGGTTAGCTCTAGGGAAGTATATGTGCACAAATTGCTGGAAACTTCTAAATTTTGAATTGTTCCAAATTTAGATTAACTTAAAAGCACTGAATGACATTTGCTTGCTTGTATACTGCTATTCCTTGTATAATTTGTTGAAACCTTATTGAACTTGTGGACATGATCCCTTTGGGGTATCTTGTCTCCCCCATTTATTGTGTTTTTACTACTTATATTTGGTCTTGAAGTTCTGATCGCATCTATTTGATCTTGGGGATGCTGATGCCTGAATTGAAAATATTGTATTACCTATTTTTGTACAAAGTCCTTTTTCGTTTATTCCTCATCACTTTTCAATAAATTACGATGTAGTTGTTTTTTGAAATTCTGCAGTTTGTTTTTCCATTTAAGGCTGTTGCAGCTTGTCTTCAGATGTTTTGGGCGTTGATTTTGACCATAACAAGCATCGGTTGTGTTACTTATGATTTGAGATGAGCAGTCTATTTGTTTCCACATTGATATCTGCTTTTCTTATACTGTCAAGTAAATTGAAGTATTGGCCTTTGTCTAAGGATGGTCCCGGCAAATGTTATCTTTTACAATAACAGCAAAACGATTGGAAGACTCTTCCTTATTTTGATGTATCATTATTTTTTTTTTTCTAGTGTTCTAGTAAACCTGGAAAAAATGATCTTTGTGTGGTTGAACTCTGTAAATGACCTCTTAATTCTATTTATTTTGTGATTTAGGTGTTGACAGAGGATGAAAACAATGTTAAGGCACTATTCAGACGGGGAAAAGCCAGAGCAGAACTTGGGCAGACAGATGCTGCCCGAGAGGACTTTCTCAAGGCCCGGAAATTTTCTCCCGAGGACAGAGCAATTTCGAGGGAGCTGCGTTTGCTCGCCGAGCATGACAAAGCTGTTTATCAGAAACAGAGAGAGCTCTACAAAGGATTATTTGGACCCGGACCCGAACCTAAACCCAAGCAAACTAATTGGCTGAAACTGATTTGGCAATGGCTGCTCTCATTTTTCTGTCGCATTTTCAAGAAGGAGGTAGTAAAGGTAGACTAAGCTTTGCTCTGGATTAAACTGAGATGCCCAATCGGATATTTATGTTCATGACAATAATTTGATGAGATGAATGACAAGTACTGCCTAATACCCTTTGATGATTTTGAATGGTATGTACTCTCTCCACAAGAATTTTTAGCATTTGCAAGTTAGTAATATATAACCTTTTTTAGTATATGTTCACTGTCATTTTGGCGTCTTCTGAGTTATTAATTGTTAGCTATGGTATGATCGGAAAGCACAAATAGGTAGTGTGTTTGGATCACTGTGGGAAAGGAAAATACAAACAAGGAAAATTTATACACACACACATATATATCAGCTACCAAGGTTGCTTGGGCATGGACATCCATGCACAGTAAGCGCACACAATCTTCTGAGACATATACACATAAACAGCAAATGATAAACTCATCAACGTCAGGTCCTTCCAGTCACCCTTCTGCTTTGGACTCAGATTGTCTTTCAATCTCTTGCCAAAGCTCTCAATGCTACTGATGAAAAGCTGCTGTGGCTGTGGAGCCACCATTTGCTGCTGCTTCTTCATCTTATTCTCCTCCTCTTTGCTTCTCTTTTCTAGTTCTGAGCTCGGCGGATCGATCTGTAGGCGGCTTTGGTGGCAAGAGACAGTAGTGAGTAGAATTAATAATCTTGGACAGTTTTTGCTTTTCATCAACAGTGCTTCTTGGGTTGAACAGTAGTGTTTTCTGCTATGGAAAGAGCGGGCAACGGGGAGACTAGCAGTAGCAGCCATGAGAGAGAGAGAGAGAGAGAGGGGGGGGGGGAAGAGAGAGCAGCAAACACTAAACCATGACAAAAATTATAGAAGTGTCTAAAGAAAAGAAAATATCTATTACAGAAAAGTAACGTATTGTTGTGCGCCATAGACTTTTTAGGCCGGATGGATAAGGTTCATCGTGGGATATTATTGTTCGGTCCTAGTGAGTTGGAGATAATAAGGCTTATTTCGGCTATAAATAATATGCTTTTTTTTTTTCCTTTTTTTTCTGGTTTTATATACATTTTTACAAAATAAATTGATTTTTTTTTGTTTGGTATTTTTCAAGTATTACAATTAAAAATGGTGCAAAAAAGTACTTGAAAATTAAAAAAATTAACCTATTTTAAAACATTTGTTTGTTAATTTTTTAATAAATTTAAATAACACGTTTAAGAAACAATAAATAAATAAATAAATTTTGGTTAAAAAATATTTTACAAGATGAAAAAATAAAAACCCTAACACCTTTTTTACCGAATTAAATGGAATAATAAAATAAAATATTCTTATGACAATACTAGTAAATTGTAAATATCAAACTTGATTTGTTGAATGAGACCCAATAACCGTAATATCAAGAAATTTTATAATAATTAAATTCTCTTCACAATATTGTTTTTAAAATACATATGTGTGTGTGTGAGAGAGAAGAGAGAGACTTTAAATTCCATCGTAGTCAAATATGTTGGAAATTATATAAATTAATATAAATTTATAAAAGTTATAACATTGTAATTTGTATTTTGAGTAAAAAATTTAAATTTTGTAAAAATTTATAGAAGCACGTAAAAATTTGTAAAATGTCAAACGGCTTTACTTGTTCTAATTAGTTATTTGTTCTAACTAGTTATATTTTGAACATCATACATTAAGGGTGTGTTTAGAGTAAAAAAAGTGAGATAAATTAAGATAAATTGAGATAAATTGAAAGTTCGTAATACGTGTAATGAAATAAAAAAGTTGATGAGATATAAAGTTAACAGAAATTTTTAGATATTTTCAGTATTTTTTTATGCCAAACGGAGCTTAAGTTTATGTATTAAGAGGATGTTTGGATGTTTAGAGTGAAAAAAATTATAATATAAATTAATAAAAATTATAATTTATAATTCGTATAATAAATAACAATTTATATTTTATAAAAATATGTAAAAATTTATTTTGTATAGAGTTACAAAATTGAAGAGAGCGTTTGAACAATTAACATAAAAAAAATTGATAATTTTCTTTTTAACTTTTTGGTATTTGTTAGGCATATCAAATAATTGAAAGGAGTTGTTTGGATGTGATTTTTATTATCTATTTAAGAGGGTATTTTGGTGGTCAGAATTAATTAAATTTTATTAATTTTCATCAAAATTTTATATTTTTTAATTAAAATTTATTACTTATTATTTTTACAATAAATTTTTATATTTCTACGGTACAAAAATTACTAAAAAAGATCGGTAAAAATTATTAAAAATTGTAGAAACGGATGAAAAAAATTGACAAATTTTACCAGCCAAACGCTCTTTAAAAGAGAACGATGATGCACACAATTCAAGATTTTATAAAATTCCTGGGCTCGTCATTCAACGTAAGCACCTGTAAAGATTTTGAAAATCTCGAGAGGCGTTGAATGAAAAGGGCGAGTAGATTCATTTAAGAAGACGAGAGAGTGGGATCGTATTACTGGCCAGATCTCTGACCATTCAATCAATGAGCGGAAGACCTTTGCTAAGGTCACATCACATGGTGAGCTCAGCTTTACCATGGACCAGTAGTTTCTCACCACGTGTGTTGCTTCAACCTTCGAGATATCCAGTCCTGCGGAACATTCCACCACATGACCCACCCTGTTTCGTCCAGTGTTTTCAATTGTACGAAAATTTGTTGGGTTAAAATTAATTAAAGTTTACTAATTTTTATTTTTTTATATTTTTTAATTAAATTTTATTATGTATCATTTTATATTAAATTTTTAAAAAAATGTATTTAAGTCATACTTTATAATCTTTTAAGATTATTAGTCATACTAAAAAAAAATATTACTTTTAAGTCACATTAATGTAGAAAATTTTGTGTTTAAGTCACACTTTTGAGTGGGTCCCACGAGTTTGTTTTAAATATAATTTATAATATGACTTAAATGTCCTTTGTTTCTATAATTAATTGAAATAAAATTATCGAAAATTATGGTAACCAGGAATCACGTTTTTTTCCATTTTTGTTTCATTCTTTAGAAATTGCACGAAGATATATGGTATATATTTAATTTGAACAAGCATATAGTGAGATAAAAGTTTGTTAAAGGAGTATATACAAATGAATACATACGGATTACGCGAGTTTGAACTGTAAGATTAACGTTGGTCGAAGGAATACATACAGATCTGGATTACGCATTTAACCACATGTCTGTGGTACTGTTTTTTTTGGGATGCATGCTCGTTCAAAAATAGTATCGCATGACTCTATCATGCAAATATCACATTTAAACACAAAAATAGTTCAAATATCAAACGAATGACCGACAGTACCACATGTGTGACAGAACCACAAGTCTGTGGTACTGTTTTTTTTAGGATGCATGCTCGTTCAAAAATAGTACCGTATGACTCTATCATGTAAACATCACATTTAAACACAAAAATAATTCACAGATTAAACGAATGACCGACAGTACCGCATGTATAACAGTACCACGTGTCTGCGGTACTGTTTTGTTTAGGATGCATGCTCGTTCAAAAACAGTACCGCATGACTCTATCATGCAAACATCACATTAAAACACAAAAATAGTCCACATATCAAACGAATGATCGACAGTACCGAATGTATGACAGTACCACATGTCTGCGGTACTGTTTTGTTTAGGATGCATGCTCGTTCAAAAACAGTACCGCATGACTCTATCATGCAAACATCACATTAAAACACAAAAATAGTTTACATATCAAACGAATGACCGACAGTACCGAATGTATGACAGTACCACATGTCTGCGGTACTGTTTTATTATGCGGTACTGTTTTTTATGCGGTACTGTTTTTTATGCGGTACTGTTTTTTTACGTGGTACTGTTTTTTTACGTGATACTGTTTTTTTATGCGGTACTGTTTTACTATGCGGTACTGTTTTATTATGCAGTACTGTTTTTTTATGCGGTACTAGTTTATTATGTGGCACTGTTTTTTATGTGGTACTGTTTTATTATGCGGTACTGTTTTTTATACGGTACCGATACTGTTTCAAAATAAAAAAAATAAAGATACTTAGGAAAATTGATGATCGATTTAAGTTTTTCCCAAACAGTTTTGATTTTGTTTAAAAAAATCGATTTTGCTTGCTTTGTAAAGAAGATGAAAAGTTACGGAATTATGTTTTTCCCAAACAATTTTGATTTTGTTTCAAAAAATCAGTTTTGTTTACTTTGTAAAGAATATGGAAAATCGCAGAAGTTATGAGTGAAGTGTGTACTATTTTCGGATAAAACTAACAGTTTTGAAATACAGTGAAAATGTGTGATACCCTTTTTTGTCTTTTTGTTGCAAGTGTGACTTATTCACAAATAAGTTTTTTGGGTATGACTTAAATCCTTATAAGTTTATAAATAGTGACCAGCCTCCAAAAACCCTTTAAATTTTTATACTTTTACTATGAGGCCGTTTGAATGTTAAAAAAAGCAAAAAATATTAACTTTTGATAATTTTTTGTGTGTTTTTTAGTTACATTTTTTTTGTATGTTTGGTGAAATAAAATGTAATTTTTAGCATTTTTTACAACTTTTAGGTGTTTGGTAAACTTTTTTAATATAGTAAAGTAAAAAAGTGGTAACTTTTTGTGTGTTTGGTAAATTTTTTACTGTAGCAGAGTGAAAAAATGATAATTTTTGTTTGTTTAGTAAAATTTTTGCTTTTATTTTTTTACTATAACAAAGTAAAAATGTGAGAAAAATTATAGCTCTACCAAACGCTATCAAAGTGTAATTTTTGGTACTTTTTGCTAGTTTTTAAACTTCCAAACAGACCCTATATTTTTTAAACAAATTTTTGTCAACCAAACATTTTGTATTAACAAAAGTTTCGTTTGGAGTAATAAAAAATATTAAAAAATTTTGAAAGTTATTTATTTTTTTCTTAATGTGCAAATTATAAATTTATAATTTATTTTATTTTTATTTCATTTTTATCACTCTAAATGTATCTAAAATTAGAAAAAATGCCACTAGTTTTATTTAATTGAAAATAATAATATAACTTGATGGACGTACGGATTACCCTGCTGGACATTTTTTAATGGAGGAATTTAATGGATTGTTTGGTCAATCAAAAGATATCAAAAGTTATCAAATTTTAACTACTTTTTCTACTTTTTTTCAATTAAATTTTAACACTTATCACCTTTATGTCACATCTTTTCATTTTTATTGTACTTTTTAACCAAAAATTGGCCAACCAAACAGGCCCTAAGTTAGAGAAAAAAAAGACGTAGTACGTTAATTATTTTTTTTTTTTGACGTTTAAGGTGCGTTTGAAGTATAAACAATTAATAAAATTTACAAATTTGTAAATTATGTAATGAGATAAAAAAGAGATCAATTTGAGAGATTTTTAGTATTATTTTTTATAAAATTCAGAACTCTCGATGAAACTATAAAAGATAAATTTAAATTTATTGACATGACTTATTCATCTATAATAAAATGACCATTTCAAATGATTTTCAAATTTTATATTATAATTTTAAACAGAAATTGATATAAATTAGTAAATATGTGCGAAACACAAAAATAATCAAAGGTTTATAAAAATTTATAACTTTTGATTTTTAAAATAATATTAAAATTTAAAATAGATATAAAATATGTTAAAATTTTAGATATCTCAATTTAGGTAGCGTTTTCGAGTTCTGAAAAAGTTAAAAAAATAAAAATTAGTGTAAGAGGTGACGTATGGTGAAATTTAATTCGAAAAAAATTCAAAAATTTTGAAATTGTTTTCAAGTTTAAAAAAAAAATTGAAGCTAAGAAAAATTTAAAAAAAAATTGGAGTTCTTCAAAAAAAAATGAAAAAATTTGAAATTTTAAATCTTTACTGCATTAAAAAAATAGAACATAAGTAATAACTATTAATAAAAAATAATATTTATTTATTTTTATTTTTATATTTATTATTTTTAATTTTGAGATCACGTGGGGTTTAACTCGTTAAATTAGATTAATAATCCTATTATTTTCTATTATTAAGTGTGTTTAAAGTGATAAAAAAAAATAAATTGTAAATTCGTAATTCATGTAATGGAATAAAAAGTAAATAATTTTTAAAATTTTTTTATTTTATTACTATTTTTTTAAATTTTTACCGCAATAAACGAAATCGAAAAAGCGTTCAGGTAAACTTGGAAAAGCGTGACGGCACTGACAGGAAATTCAAACAGAGTTTGACGTTCCTCTCATGCTAACTTGCACCGTCAGCACACTACACACCCCTCCGCCCCACTCCCCCGCGCCCATCTGACTTCTACAGTCGGACCATATGCGTTCTACGCACTTTGCGTATTCAAGTCTCTCTCTCATCAGCAGGCTCGTTGACGGCGATTGAAAAAATAAAAAAAAAACAACAGCAGTCTCCCCGAAGTACCCCCACATTGAAAACTGCTCTCTCTCTCTCTCTCTCTCTCTCTCTCCATCGATGGTAGATTGATAAAACCCCGACAACACCGACATTTCGTCCAATATTTCGCCGCAAATCCCTGCTGGCCATCACCGACGAGCTTCTCCGATCAACTCCGGGGTGTTACAGTTAGCTTCTTCCCTGGTAATTGCTTCTATTTTGGCGTACAAGTTTTGATTCTCGCTTTGTTTCGAACTTTCAATCTGTTCCACGTAATTCTTAAACTAGGTCTTTTAAAGCTCGGGGCGTTGTTTGTCGCTACCTGTACAGGAAACCGTGGGTGTATTTTCTGGATTGGAGTATGGGGTTGTTAAGATCTGTAGCTGATGATGAAGGTGATGTTGATTCAGTTGGAAACTAGGGTTTTTGAGCTCAGTTTGGTTTCATGATCTGTTTTTGGTTGTTATTCAATTAAGAAGTTCGGATGTTGAGAGGAGTTAAGTCATCTGGTGCTGTTTTTTGCGTTTATTATGTTGTTGTCAGATGTGGTAAGAGTATGCAGTCATTGAGAGGAGAAGGTGATGGTTCTCTTTGATTGGACGGAGAGGGGTTTGTTTTTGTAGATTGCGGTAGAAAGTTGCGGTTTTAGTTGATGGTCTGTTTCTTGATATATTTGGTTGCATTTGTGGATTAAATATGAAGAGGTTGAGGTCAAGTGATGATATCAGTTCAATTGGAGAAAAGGGTGTTGGTAAAGATTGGGGATGGCGGGAGGAGGATTCAAGTATGACCCGGTCTTCATCACATCGGAGTTTCTATTACAAGTCTGAAAATGGTAGGAAGGGTTTATCGTCTTCCTCTTCTCGATATGACCGGTTAGAAGACGATCGGGAGAGCTCAAGATTGAGTAGGAAGCGGTCAGATTATGACTCTGAGAGTTATGATAGGAGAGCGAGTTATGATCGCTACAGGGATGGTTGTGACAGGAGCATTCTGAGCTCTTCGCCACGTGGTGGATATGGTGGGGATAGAGTTCATCGATCTGCGTGTTATTCTGGGTCAAGGAGAGAATTTCCCAAGGGGTTTAGATCAGAAAGGGATCGATCCCGACGGGAGGGTAGTGTTTCGTCGTGGCGAAGATTTGGAACTGGAAAAGAAGTTGACGAAGGTACCAGAACAGGTGGTGATTCAGCTAGAGGTAGTAAGGTTGTATCAGAGGATAAAGCGAATTTGAGATCCCCACAAAGTCTGAAAGAAGCAAAGTCACCACCTTGGTCCAAGGACTCTGGAAGTGAGCAATCGAAGAGTGTTGAAATGAAGAAGAATGAAGATTTGCTGGCAGGGAGTGGCAGCGGCAGCGAAATGGAAGAAGGGGAGCTTGAACGTGAACTTGAACCTGCTTGTGAAAATGAACCTGTTGCTGAAGAACTAGGTCCTATCGGGTTGAACCCTCATCAAAATGGGCTTGCCTGTGAGCATCGAGTGGACGATAAAATGGAGCATCGGGCGGAGGATAAAGAGGATGGTGCAAAATCCCGGTCTCAAGCAGAGCACAATAAAGGTAGCATTTGTGAGGAAAAACTGGAGGTTGAACCACAGAAAACTGGTGAAGACCTGGTGAAGGAAGTTAATGAATCAACAGATAGTCAAAGTAATTCAGTCCAAGGGATGAGTGACAGTGAAGATGTAACTGAAACTGCAGCAGATGATGAAGGTAGCAAGAAGGAAGATGGAGCAAGGGAAAACAGCAGTTGTGAGGAAGAAAGCAAAGACACCTTTGTTGAGAAATCAATTCCTCTGGAAAAGGAACAAAAGGATGACAAGGGCATAGACCTTGAGGTCAAGGGAGGGGAAATTTATGAATCAAATAAGGGCAACTCTGAGGGTTGCCGAATCCCTGAGAACAATTTCTCTGTCTTAACAGATGGTATGATCCAGAATTTCAAAGACAAAGGCAAAAGTGTGGCTGTTTCACCCTCTAATGTCAGTGATTCTGCAGAAGAAGGGGCAAAGGTTGAAAGAGACCTCTTAGGTAGCAGAGACAATGATATGGAAGGTCCAAGTACCAGGAGCTTGGACTTGTTTCTCAGGGATCCTGTTAGACAGCCAGAGAAACCAGAGCTATCTGGTCGTAATAAGCCTAAAGATGAAAACTTGGCACTGGAATCACTTGATCTTTCTCTTAGCTTACCAAATGTTCTCTTACCTATTAATTCCCACACTGTGGTTCAGGCCCCTGGTTCCCCAAGTCATGCAAGGAGTGTTCAATCTTTCCCTAGCACGTACCGTACAAATTCTGATGGATTTACCATGTCAATGTCTTTTTCTGGTTCTCAGCCATTTACACACAATCCAAGCTGTTCCCTCACACATAATTCATTCGACAACTATGAACAATCAGTTGGTAGCCGACCCTTATTTCAGGGAGTTGATCAGGTTTCACCTTCAAATGGGCACGGTCAACCTCCAAATGAGCAGAAGCAAAAAGAAGTTCCGATGTATCAAAGGGTGTTATCAAATGGCAATGGATTTTATCATCAATCTCAGGTATCACATAGTATTTCAACTGGGCAAGGTGTGCAAGGACAACAATTTAAAGTTGCAGAAGGAAGCTCCACGACACCTACTGGACTGGATCGGCAGTTGAGTTTGCATAGACAGCTGTCAGGGGTGCAGTCAAGACACTTGAGTGATATAAGATCCCCTTCGCAGAGTTTTGGTTCTCATGAAAATGGATCAGAATATAGTAAAGACAAGAAGCGGGGAATGAGAGAGAAAGATAGTGGTAGTTTGTATAGGAGCAGTAACCAGAATGAGAAAGAGAAACTTTTGTTAGGAGGAGCTGATTTTGTTGAACCTATCATCACCATGATAGTTTCTGAACCAGTGCATGTTATGGCCAAGAAATTCAATGAAATGACCGGACAATCTGCAGCATTACTAAAGGAGGGCGTTCGGGATATCATTTTAAATGGCGGTAAACGTTGGCAACTATCTGCCTTTCAGAAAGCGTTACAAAATAGGTCAGACATTACCTTGGAGATGCTGCTGAAGTCCCACCGAGCTCAATTGGAAATCCTGGTGGCTCTGAAAACCGGTCTTCAAGAATTCCTTCAGAGAAATTATGATATTTCAACTTCTGACTTGGCTGAGATCTTTCTGAATTTAAGATGCAGAAATCTCACTTGTCGGAGCCTTTTGCCAGTTGATGAATGTGATTGCAAGGTTTGCGTGCAGAAGAATGGTTTCTGTAGCTCCTGCATGTGTCTTGTGTGTTCGAAGTTTGACATGGCATCTAACACGTGTAGTTGGGTTGGCTGTGATGTATGCCTCCATTGGTGCCATGCAGATTGTGCATTACGGAAATCTTATATTCGAAACGGACGTAGTGCATCTGGGCCCCAAGGCCCAACAGAAATGCAATTTCATTGTGTTGCCTGTGGTCATCCTTCTGAGATGTTTGGCTTTGTGAAGGAAGTTTTTCAGAATTTTGCAAGGGAGTGGACGGCTGAAACGCTTTCCAAGGAGCTTGAATGTGTTAGAAGAATCTTTTCTGCTAGTGAGGATATGAGAGGGAAACGGCTGCATGATGTTGCTGTGCTGATGCTGTCAAGATTGGCAAACAAGTCTGATCTTAGAGATGTCCAAAACCAGATTATGTGTTTTTTTACTGGTAAGTTTTTTTTTTTTTAATTTATTTTTTATTTTTTTATTTTGTTTTTGTTTGTTTGTTTACTGGTAAGTTTGACAAATAACTTTTATTGATTTTGAAATATTGCATACGGGGAAGTGATCGGAACTTGAGAGCATTATGCATATGTATGGGGGCTAGATCCACTTTTACGTGCAACATTTTGAGCATGAAAACATAAAATTGGTCATTTATTTCTGTCTTTTTCTTACATATTGTTTTTTTCTAGCTTATTACATGGGTTGAAATTGTGAGAAAAAACCTAATTTCATATAACTTTATGGAAAATATTACCCATTATAGGAATGAATGGAGGAAGAGAATTTATGTAGCTGTCCCCAACTAGTTTAATATAATGTAATGCTGGATGATGATGATGATGATGATGATCATTATTATTATTATTGGGTGCTTGAAAATGATCAAAACTTTGTCAGGATAGCTTTCCTTCTCCCATTCCCCAGCGAAGTTCCAGTAAAATGATGAGACTGAAAGAACTTCTCTCATGGACCCTTTCCAAATCAACAAATCTTCTGATCCAACACGGAACGAACTGTAAAGTCACTGAAAAATGAATCTTGATTGGTTGAACCTTCCAGCCTTGTAAATGCTTGTAGAAAAGCCCCACTTATTGCAGAGGGGAACTAGCAATCTGCCACCGAGGAATATGGGAACACAGCTATCCATTCAATTGTTGAAATACCTCCCTCAGACGAGTTTGTCCACACTAAATATCCTGCCATGAAGGACATTATCCCCGTTCCCCACTTTAAAGAAAGGGAGTTTAAAAAAATTATCCCACTTCTACAATATTTCAAAATTCCCACTCTATGAAGCCTCCTAACTATTAGAAGACCATCCCCCCCCCCCCCAAAAAAAAAAATCAAAGTGGCACATCCTCTAATCAATCTCATCGACAAGCTCTTTTTGTAAAGCGAACCCCTACAACCATTTCCCTGATAGAGCTCTGTTGAACACAACTGAATAACTAATTTTTCTTCTGGTTAATTACGACAACCCTTTGGCTGGTGTTCCTTGATTTTACATTTTTGTTGAAGTCAAATTAAATGAAATCTGGATCTATCCAAATATGTTGCATTAAAATTAGAATTTTGTAGATGAAGAGGTTTTAGTGAAGTTTTCCCCCCTGATTTTTCGATTATGACCTTGGGGTCAAGGGTTTGAAATCAGTTTTTCTGCCTGCAGTGGGAAGGGTGCCTACTGGGTTGCCCTTTTCAGAATTATTACTGGTGCTATTTTCTTTTTAACTGGGCATCACCCATCAGTTAGACTGATTATATTACCCTCCTTTTTTTTTTGGGGAACGAGTTTTAATAATTGTTGCTGGTCAAATATGGTATATGATCATCTGACCATGTGGGACCAGCTCTTTATGAATCTCCTCCTGTATGATGATTTTAAGGCCTCATATTATGGTCTAAAATTCAACTTGGACTGCCAATTGTTTTGCAGATCACTAATGCCAGAGAGGAAATATGATAAATGTTTTTTTCCTTATTCTATTATTTTTTTTTGGGCAATAATTTGTTTGCAAAAAAATAAAAAATAAAAACTCAGTGGGGAATGGCATGTAATTCTTATACGATCTCGGTGGAATACATAATTGTTATAGTGATGTATGGCACTCCCATACTTTCTACACTTGGTGCTTGCGTGGTTTCCTTATCTTTTTCCTTGACATGTAGTTAATGTGTTTTAAATCTGACATCTAAACCGAAAAGCTATTTGGTTTCAGAAAGTGACCCCTTCAAGTCTGTTAACACTCCCACTGTATCGGGGAAGGAGCTATTCAGCAAAAATCACGAAGGGAGGATTGCTGGGTCCAGCCAAGAAGCTGTATGGCGTGAACCTCTTTACTCAGAAGAGGTACCTCAGTTGGAGAAAGCATCCAGTTTTCTTCCCAGCTTTAGTTCTGACCAGAATACCAAACACGCCATCGACTTGGATTTGCGGAGAAGTCCTCAAGGGGAACCTGTTTTCGATGAACTGGAGAGTATTGTAAGAATCAAACTGGCAGAGGCCAAAATGTTCCAATCACGTGCTGATGATGCTAGAAGAGAGGCCGAGGGCCTGAAACGAATTGCAATTGCCAAGACTGAAAAGAATGATGAGGAGTACAGAAGTAGAATCGCAAAATTGCGTATGTCTGATGCAGAGGAAATGCACAAACAAAAATACGAAGAGCTGCAAGGACTGGAAAGAGCTTATCGGGAATATTTCAATATGAAGATGAGGATGGAAGCAGATATTAAGGACCTCATGTTGAAAATGGAAGCTACAAAACGGAACCTGACCATGTGAGTTTCGCAGAATTCTCGTCTCAAATTCCCAGCATTTTGGATGACTTCCTAGGCTTGGTATGGTGCAATTCCAAATTTGGTGTTCTATGTTATCCTGGCAATTATAGGGGTTTTATCTTTCAATTTAGTTTCTTTTCTTTCTACTCGCACTACTAACCAGAATATGTACAGAGATTGCTGCATCTGTTTTTATGTTACAAAGAGGGTCCTAGTTTGGGGGGTACAATATGAGGAGAGAAATTGCATCTCTTTTTAAGTTTTTATTTGCCTGGAAGTCAAAATATGCTTTCCGGGGCCCTTGCTGCCTATGCATGGTGGATGGACTGCATTTGCGCATAAAGGTGAGGTGAGGACCTTAAACGAATTGTGAAGTACATTGGTTCTTTCAAAGAAAGTGTCAAAAAACGACATGATAGACTAATTTATGGTGCGCGACATAAACAATGTCAAAGTGAAAGAAAATACGAGCGTGGCGACACGAAATTTTGAGTCAAAACTAGGAGCAGAAACAAATTGAATTTCACGAGTTATTTAAACTTGACTCAAAAAAGTTCAACTCGAGTTCAGTTGTGACAAAATGAGTTTGAATTAAGCTTAATTTGTGGTTCAGTTAAATCATTTGAATCAAGTTTAATTTGTGGTTCATTTAGATTCGAAACTCGAGCTCGAAAATTCACAAACTAGTTCAATAAAATGGTATATATGTTTATATATATATATTTTTTCTTAATAATATTTTTATTACATTTTTTTACTATCTTACTTATTATATTTTAGACTAAAATGATGTTATTTTAATTTAACTCAATTATTCTCGAGTTGATCTTGATTTTAAATTCTCTTTTACTGAGTCAAACTCAAATCTAAGTTTAAATCGAGTTCAGTATAAACACTTCGAGTCAAGCTTAAATAATTTAAAATTTAGTTCGTTTTCATTTTTACCCTTAAGTAAAAATTGACATTATTTGATATTAATTATTTAAAATATTTATTTGTCCACTAACATTTTCCTCGAGTCAAGGTTTAAATTGGCAAAACAGTCCATAGAAATAGGGTTCTAGGGGACTGCAGTGGGTCAATCAACGGTTCAGATGTAATTGTACTTTAATTGATGTGTCTTTTCATATTCTTCATTATAATGATCTTTCAATCAGATTTTGTTTAACTTTTATTTTTATTTTGAATTTAATTTTATTACATTAAATTAAGATAATTAGATTTGATACAATTATATCTGGACTATTGATTGACTCATTGTAGTCCCTGCAGTGGATTCTCTCACTGCAGCTCCTTAGAACCCATAGAAATAGTGGAATTCAAGAACGCGGATACATGTAATATTTTTTTTATTTTGAATTAATATCAAGATCCAACAAACCGGTTCAAAATTAATTTACAGATTTGAATTTGTAAACACACAAGGTTTTTCCAAACCTTGAATAGCCATAAAATTAGTTGATACGTGAATGGGGTAATAATATGATTCATGAAACATTGTGGGTTTAATATTACTTTTTTAATATTAACAAACGGGTGGCCATTCCGTGAATTACGCGGGATGAACAAGGCATGCAATTTTATCTCAAGAATTGTATGAATATTAAATTAACAACAGTATCATCATATTAATAATGCCTTTTTTAAATCAATCTGAAAACATTTTTTTTTTTTTTTTGCACCATCCCAGAAGAACATGAGAATCGCTGTTATTTCAATCAACATGGCAACATTGATTTTAAATTCTCAGTCAAGGGAAACCAACGTATAGTGCTGTTGAAGTACAACCTTAAAATTAAACTCTACAAGGCAAATAAGAGTTGCCCTGTTCAACAAATTTCAAATTTTATTCAGACGCATCATCTTCTTCCTCAAAATCGGAGTCTTGCGCCTCATCACTCTCAGTGTCACTCAAAACGTACGTCGCCTTCCCACGATTCGCCCTCTGCGGCCTAGCAGCCATTTTAACCGCCACGACTTCACTTACATCATCATCCTCAGCAATCTCCGCAGTCGAATTTGATCCCAAATTTACATCGCTTCCCGTTGAAACAACGCTCTCGTCTTCTTTGCTGGTCCTTCCCAAAAGAGAGCCACTTTTCTTGTTGAATGGAGATGCCCTCATCTTCCTTACTTTCTTCTCTGGCGAAATGCCAGAGTTTGCCGCAGGCTTCAGAACCTCAGTTATCAGCTTCTGGCTCTTGTTTGCTGCTGGCCCCCTTTTCTTTGTTGGCGCAGGCGGCTTTTTAGCCGCTGCTGCTGGTTTTCTCCCTCCCTTCTTCTTTCCCACCTCTGGCATGGCTTCTTCCACCACTTCAAGTTCAAAATCATCGTCACTGATGTCTTCTTTATCATCTTCCTCATCAGAAATCTCTGCTACATCTGACAAAGGCTTCTTTGCAGCAGCCTTTCTTCTGCTTGGTTCTTTCTTCCTCGTGGGAACTTCAGTTTCCATGGCTGCACACCAGAGAAAACAAGGAGACGTGAATTAGACGTCTCTTTTTCATTTAAACAGAATTTCCCCAGTTCTTCAAATTTTCACTTCAAATTACATCGATCACCCTTCAAAGTGATTATTTATACTATACCTTCCAAAATGCATTAACATAGTTCTGACACTTGTAAGGGACATCTCTGCATTAAAATAAAAACGACCCTATAATGACAGGAAGATTTAATTTTTTACCTTCTGAGTGATCAGGAGAAGATTCGAGGTTGTAAGCAGCAAGTCTTTCTTTCAGATCAAGCAATTCATCATCGTCATCATCTTCATCTTTTAAAACCATCTTTTCCTGCAGAGAAGTAGAATAACAGTCGAAACAATTCACTTGCAACATAACAATTAATGGGAATTAAATACCAGGAAAACAAATATCAGACCTTTCTAGCTGGAGCTTTCTTTGGACCTGCTCTGCCTTTTGGTTTCACAACCTCGGGAACATTATCTGATTGAGAAGATACCACCCAGGTTAAGATACTTATGGTTTATCTGGAGGCGAAGAGAATCCACCAGAGAGAAAATATCTAAAAAGTGATTCCAAACTTGCCTGTTTCTATTGTTTCAGAAACAAATTCTGTGCTGGATGCCTTTTTGTTATTCTTCCGTGGGTTTTTTTGTGCTTGTCTGGATACCTTAAGACCGGCTTCTAACATTACCTTGCTTTTCATCTGCTTTCTAGCCTCTTCTGCCTGGGCATCACTTTTTTCTTGTTCCTGAGTCACGAATACATCATATCAGGCTAGGTGTCAAAAAGCCAAAACAAATCATTATGAAGAAAAAGGTCCTAATCTGTTGTTAATTCATACATCAAGTTCTTTCTCAAGAGCATCAAGATCCTTGATCCACAGAGACTTTGGTGTTGCCTTCCTTAAGTCAACAACTTCTCCGTTCAGTTTATCCCTATCTGCACATAGCTCCTGAACCTTCTCTAGTGTTAAGGTTCCAATGGCCATTGACAGTAGGTACTCATAATCGCTAGCCCGAACTCCTTTGGTACCAACAACCTCCGAGTTCTCATCATTCTCTTCCGCATCATCAGTTGCCCCAGCAACTGCCACATCAACAGTTTTCGTTTTCTTCGGGAAAGGAGTGAAACCTTTATCCCGCAGCTCAAGAAACAGGTCAGCTCTCTTCCTGTTGTTCACAATAATCTCTCCTTTCACAACCCCAAGTATGAACCTCACCTTGTTGTCTAGTTTCAACAACTCCATTTCAAGATTGTTCAGTAGAACTTCCTGTACAAGATAATTATTATATTATTAGTAAATTGTCATGTTTTGTTAAGATAATAAGAAATAAATCCAATTCATGTGCCCTTCAACTCTCTGTTGACCCACTTGCCTTTCTCTTCTCATACAACTTGAGCCTTACATGAAAGAATTCCTCAAGAACTGCAGAATAAAAGAATTAAATAGTAAATAACCAGAAAATAAGATGCATGATTAAGCTCTAATCAAACTCTGTTCAGGGTTATTGTACTCTAATCATACTCTGTTCAGGGTTATCGTATTTCTTAATCACGCCTTTTGAATCGAACAAGTGCATGTTGCTTGTGCTGATTGTTGTGGTGAGTTTAAATTTCTTTAGCAAACCCTCTTGCTTGGCCATGTTCAAGTTCTCTTCAGATAAAATAACTTCAAAGTGTACTGTTGTGTCATCATTGTGCTCTCTGTAATCCTGCAACCAATTAACCTCTGATGTGAGACCCCAAACACCTCATTTTCCACAATTTGATGATACTTAATCGAGATTCATAAATTAATTTACCTTGATTAATGGATCCTTAATCTTGTCATTTCCTGTCATAATTGATTCCAGAAATTCTTTGTAATCTTGAGTCCACCTTCGTATTGGCAGCTCAGTAATCCTGAGTGTAGTTTCATTAACTTCCTCTATAATTCCACTGACAGTGTAGCTAACCCCAGTTTCTTTGGTTGCTGTTCTCTCAATGGTTCCTCTGAACCCTTTGTACCATGGATCCATAGGCTCCATTGGCTCATCATTTAATAAACGCCTCACATTAGCAACAATATCCCTTGGATTATAATTTGGAATATAGGAGCTCCATCCTGTTCCAATTCCTTCACTTCCATTGACTAGAACAGTCGGTATGACAGGAATGTACCTGGATGAAAAACAAATTGAAATTTAAACATCTCCAAAACCATCTTAATATTTTTTGTTTGACACATACAAGAAAACTTACCAAACAGGTTCAATAGATTGTCCATCTTCATTCAGGTAGTCTAGGAGGATATCATCATCCTTTGGAAATAGGAACCGTGTTATAGGAGAGAGCCGGGTGTAAATGTACCTAGCACTCGCATGATCTTTGCCTCCCTGTTAATGAACAGCTGTAAATGTAAGCCTGGAAAATTGAAGTAAAATAAAACAACATACTAAGGTATGGTTGTCTCAACTTAAGTGAAATGTTCTGTTTTTCTCACCTGATGACGAGTACCGAATTGGCCATTTGGTTGAAGAAGGTTTATGTTGTTGCTGCCAACATAATCCTGGGCCATGCCAATAATAGTACTGGCCAGACTCTGCTCACCATGATGGTAAGCTGAATGCTCAGATACATAACCAGAGAACTGAGCAACTTTTGCTTCCTTAACAAAGTTGCGCTTGAAAGAACAGAAAAGGATCTTCCTTTGACCTGGTTTCAGGCCATCAACCATTGAAGGAATTGACCGCTGAAGATCTGCCATTGAGAATAATATAAGCTCCTTGTTGACAAAGTCGCTGTACTTAATGAGCTTCTCCTTCTGATCAAGGTAAGTGCCAGGCTGCAAAACCATAGATCAAATAACATGTTGGAAAAAGAAAATGTGTCAAAAAACTCCAAATTACGTGGAAGAACGACATCCATTAACTTCCAACCTCAAACTGTCGGAGCCAATTCTTCCTTGCTTCAATTTTCTTCTTACTGAAAGCAAGCTCAATTGCCTCCCCATCTTGCTCATCAATCCACATGAAATCTTTCTTGTGCTTTCCAAGATCTTTGAAGTATTCCTTCCCCTCCTTTGATGTGCTGGTTCCCAACCCCTGTCAGGACAGTCAATACAAAAAGCTCAACAAGTATCAAATCTGAGAATTCACACCAGTAAAGATTCCTTACTAAGAAAACTAAATATGGTAGTTGAGAAGTACTTGAACAGACAAATAGAGTAGTGTGATAGTACAGATGATAGAAATCAAAATATGTAGATACACAAAAATACCATGCACCCTTATTATACCCTCTTGTGAGCTTGAAAATACAAACCTTAGAAAAGCAAATCTGTCAGTACACACATGACATTAAGAACCCTTAATTACACCCTCCTGTGACCTTGAACATACAAACCTTATAGTACTTGATAGACCAACCACTAGCATTGCCTCCCAAGCTTTCCCTCCAAGATTCATATTCGGGCATGGAATAGAAGGAGATAACCTTCCCGTTTCTGTGAGTAGCCTGTAAAACAATAGATGCTAATGGCTATTAAAAACTCCCCTTTTCATTTCCACAAAGATATTAACAGAACTAAGACTGAGCTACTTCATCCTGCGATACAGACCTTCACAATAGGTGTAATGAACTCTACTAAGAAAGAAGGAATTTTTAGCAGCGATGGCCAGAAGGAATGAATAAAATTAATCAGCAGCCCTTTAATATGTGACCCATCATGGTCCTGCGTGAGGAAAAAAATGTAACTTTTTGGATTCTTTAGCAAACAAAATCCACAATCATTAGTCATTATAGTTAATAAATTGATGGGTGATGACAACAATGTAAAACAAAAAGAGAAGTCTAATGTGCCAAACCTGATCTGTCATTATCATCAAATGACCATATCTCAACGACCTGACACTGTCATACTCTTTTCCATGCTGAAGTCCAAGAATCTGCTTGATGTTCTGAATTTCTGCATTCTCCATGATTTGTTTATGGCTTGCTTCCCTCACATTGAGCAATTTACCTCTCAATGGGAACACACCATAATAATTTCGACCCACAACAGATATGCCAGCCATCTGTACATATAAATTCAATTCGGTTGAATACTCCAAAATAAAAACTAAACACAATTGATCTAAAACTATTTTTAATTAGCAGGAAAACCTACTGCAAGGGCCTTTGCTGAATCTCCTTCTGTCAAAATCAAGGTGCATTTATCAGAGTTCCTCCCTCCAGCATCATTGGCATCTTCTAGCTTAGTAATCCCAGTGAGCCTCTGTCGTTTTGTCCCATCAGTTTTCTTGAGATCCTTACTATGCTTAAAATCTGCCCATGACAAGAGACTTTCCACCACTCCAGACTTGGCCACTGCAGAATAATTGACCATGAGAAAAGGACGGCAAAAAAAAAAAAAAAAAAAGCTCATAAAAGGAGTAAACAGCTAATTTCCTGAAGAAACAGATAACGAAAACAACAAAAAAATAAAAAGGCAACAAAACCTTTCTTCAGGAACTCTTGTGAGAGTTCACACTTTGACCCAAAACTGCTTTGGCGGATGGTCAAAGTCTCTTTGGTTTGAGAATCAAAAGCAGGGTTGTCAATAAGGGCATTGACAAAAACCCATAGATGGTTTTTCACTGTGTGGGCTTTGAGATTAGCATTCTTGTTCTTCTTATTTACGATGCCCATTACATAGTTTGTAATTTGGTTGGTAACATAATCAACGTGAGTTCCACCCTTAATTGTCGCAATACTGTTCACAAAGCTGACCTGGCAATGTCACCAAACCGTCAAAACAAAATATGCAAGCTTCATCAATGGTCAGTACTCCACACTTTTAATTATTGAACTACAATCCAAATGAAACACCACCAGTACCTGCTGAAACTGCCCATCACTAAGACTCAGGCATATCTCCCACCTATCATTAACCTTTTCCGCAATCCTGTATATGTTGAATTTGATAAGTATTTTAATTAAGTCAAGAGAACCTAAATCTCCAATGAAAATTAAAATTCAAATGTAAACCTTGGAAGATCGGGCCTGGCTTTGGAGGCAGATTGAAGGTAGAGATTAACATAGTCAAGGAAAGACTTTACTGGAACACGTTGCCCATTTAGCTCAACCTTCACAGTCTTTCCAAGGCATCCAGCCAAGTCAATTGCCCGCTTTTTCATCAGTGCGACAACATCATCCTCAAGATGAGTCATGTTGAATTTTGCCAAGTCAGGCTTAAATGAAACTTTTGTCCAGTTCTCACCCTCCTTGCACTTTGTTATGATGGGCTCAGATTTCTTTCCCATATTGTTGGAGAAAACCTTTTTGCCAATGGAACATACGAAACCAGTTAGTATGCATATGATGTGACTTTGTAAAGAGAAACATACCAAGAGGTACACTCGAAAAAAATAATAATAACAACAAATGTCATCTCAGCACATGAATTTATATGTGTGCATACATGGCATAACCCAAATTTGGAAAAGCCCTAACCGACCTCTCTCCGATGCCCTTTTACAACCTTTTCAATAGTTGCAAATCAGAAAATAAGAGAAAATACAACATATTTGATGCATTTGCCATGCTTCCTTGGAGGACCAAACAAGCAATTGATGCATCCCTTGGAGGAACCCAATGGAAAAGGAACAGGGGGGGAAGGTTACATCATGACCATTAGCGGGCGTGATGTAAACAAAAGAACTTGGTTTCAGACCACTTAGAGAACAACATACCAACAGGAACCTAAAACATGATTTAAAATTAAAAAATAAAAATTGAATTGCTATAGTTTCATCATGGTGAATCAATCAGAAAATTGCACGCTGAAGTCCCAAAGGAGAAAACTCGAAACAAAATTCTATGTACTGATATAGAGTCAGATACCAAGAACCATAACATTTTAAACAACAGAACCAAAGACTACATTGACCCTAAACCAACAAATGCGTGCATTATGCAAATAAACATTCTAACATCAAAGAATCCCCAAGCATTCTCAGAGCATCAGGTAACCCTAGATTCGCAAATCGTATTTGATAACTAGCCAAAAATCTGAAGTAATCCTAATCAAAATGATAATTTAAAAATCAAATTTCCACTATAAAACCCTAAACCACAGTATACACAAATCATTGAAAACCCCTAATTTTTTATGTCCAATTGGTATATAACCTTCCTCAAATTCAACAAGCAAGAACAACATTCAAATATTTAACTACAAAAAAGAAAACTCAAGAACACCCTCTGAAATCAAGAATAATAACCAAGAATTGCTATGGAAATTACAAAACACTAAATCCGCATATACCTGCTTGTACTTCTTCTGACGCTTGCCGTCCGCAGTCTCAATCACAAATTCCGTCGAGAAGATGTTCGTAAGCTTTGCGCCGTAACCGTTCCTCCCACCAGTGGTCTTCTTCACGGTATCGTCATAGTTACTACTTGTCAGGAGGTGGCCGAAGATCATTTCTGGTACATAAACCCCCTCCTCCTGATGAATCTCCACCGGAACACCGTCGCCATTGTTGTACACACTAACACAGTTCTGTTCCACGTCAATCACCACCTTCAGGGAGTCCATGGTGGGGTCGCGCTGCTTGTTATCGGCCGCATTCACGAGGATTTCATCAAAGATCTTGTACAGGCCGGGGACATAGGAAACGGATCGGTAGACCATTTCGTTGTTCTCGTAGACCCAGAGGGTCTGGGTGTGCTTCTCGATGGAGCCGATGTAAGTGTCGGGCCGGAGCAGAATGTGCTCGAGCTGCGTCTTCTTCTGGTAGGTTTCTTCGATGGTTTTGCCCGGTGCCGCCCCGGCGGCTACGTTGGCATTGCTGCTGGTTTGTAAGGGGAGTTTCTTGTCCACGGCCATGGCGGTTCAAAGAAAAACTGAGACACAGAGATGGTGTCTTCGATTCTAGAGATAGACCGGGGATCAAATGAGGAGAAATACAGTGGAAATGGGGTTTATACAGGGTTAAAGTTAACGGTACACTGGGCCGTGATTTGAATTTGAATTTGAAATTTGAACTGAGCGCTCTTCTAAAATCAAGGGACAAGATGGAGTTTTGGGATCTCACGGTGGAGGTTCATTGTCAGGAATCAGAATAACATTTTATTATCATTTTTTTATCAAATTATTATTATAGATTTTTTTTCTTTAACTTTGGGTTTGTTTGGAGTAAGAAAAATTGAGATAAATTGTAGTTTGGAGAGAGTTCGTAATGTGTGCAGTGTGAGAAAAAGTTGATGTGATATAAAATTAACAAAAATTTATAGAGTTTTTTGAAGTTTTTCAGCAAACCAAACGGCCCCTTTTTTGTGTAACTAGCTTTTTTTTTATTTGGAAAAGGAAAAAAAATTAACTTTTCAATAACTAGTTTTTAATTTTTATTTTCATTTGACATTTTTACTCTTTATTATTTAAAAATTAAAATATAAAATGATAATTTTAATTATTTTTAAAAAAGTTAAAAATTTGAGTAGATCTCAAACAGAGCCTAACATAATTAGCATAAAAGTTATTAAAATAAAATTTGAATCTTTAATTAAACTTTCAAAGAAGTAAAAGTTGAGTTCAATTAATCGCAAAAATTTCTAATTATTAAAAGTTGAAAAAAAAATTACCACCAAACGGGCGTATATGTTTTCTCTTGAAAAAATGATAAATCATTTGGTATTTGTATTTTTTAGCAAATTACCATTTCAGCTTCTTTTCTTTGTATTGTTTGGTGCTATTTTTAAATATGTTATTTTTACTCATAAAAAAATGTTAAAACAAATTATTAAAAATAAAAAAATAAATCACAAACATGCAAAATGCATAAATTTATCTCAATGAAATTGTGAATAGATTTAGAAACTATAATTGTGGAGTATATATTATAGGGATCGTGAATTATAGGTAGTGTAAATGTATTTTTAAAATTATTAATAAGCAATTTATTACTTTTAATAGATTTTTTAATATTTTCATATTAACATGAAGTATAAAAAGTATAACACTCCGTTAGAATGAGATGAATTTGAAATGAAAGAAGAGAAAAAAAAAAAGTATCAAAGATCTTTATCATGAGAGTATTTAAATGGCAAAAAATTATAACAAAAATACGAAAAATTGGTGTAAAAAAAAAGTATCAAAGATCTTTATCATGGGAGTGTTTAAATGGCAAAAAGTTATAACAAAAATACAAAAAATTGGTGTAAAAGTGATACGTGACGAAATTTGATTAGAAAAATTGAAAGAAGTTGATAACTTTTTTGTAACTCTTTTGTAGAATTTGCTGTAACAAACAGCTTTATACATTTGCTAGTTTTAATAGTAGAGAAAATAAATGAAATGAAATGTCAAATAAAGAAAAAAAAAGTCTTAAAATCCCTCCATTTTTTTTTTTTTTTGTAGGTAAGTTTAATTTTATTACCAAAAAAATTGAATCTTATAATATGCTCAATACAATTCCCTGAAGGAAGAGCACTCCTGTAAGAGGAACAAAACAAAAGATACTCAATCTTATCCACTAATAGATTCCACTTACAACCCACGTGGATAGGCTAGTAAACATTTAGTCATACCTAAATCTATCAAAGGATCAAATAAAGACATTAAATGCACTATTTACTGGACTTAGAATTAACTCCCTTAAGAAAAGTAAGATTGGCTAGTATTGCCCTCTAATTGAGTTGAGCTTTTGAATTCTGTTTAGTAGTAATTTTGTAATTCAAACTTGAGAATTTGGAGTCACACATTCTTGTTGTTTTGGTAGAACTATTTGTCCTCCACCACCTGAGGTTATTGGCCTTAAAATCTCACATTCTTGCAGTCTTACAAGAGTCGTCCCATCTCCATCTTCTATCTACATTATAGGATTTTTATTTAGGAATTTCTTTTTTCTCACTAGAATACTTTTTATCTTGACACGATAATAAAACTTCAAATGTGTTTGAGGATTATCACACCCCAACTTTTAATGAAAGAAAAAAAAAAAAAACTAGAATATGAAAACCAATTTTACTATATAAGTTCCTTCCTATTATAATTGTTAAAAAAGTTTACTATGCATGTGCTATGCCTTATACTAATAGCTAGTCGTCGGTCTCGATCGGTTACTAACCACCTTTCAGTCACATTTCTTGCTATCAGATGGCTTTTCTGTAATAAAACCCATAAAACGGGATGAGTTACTAAGCCTAGTAGAGGAAATATTCAAATAATATCAATACTTATTGTTATGTAAAGCAGGTGTCAAGTGCACAATAAATTGTCATTGCTATATAAAACAGCAGTATAAATTGAATAGTTAAGCAAAGATATGCGCATGTAATGCTATCCCCTTCTTCCACCCTTATGACACCCTACTACCCTTATAACACCTTCACACATTTTTATATAGAATGCACATAACTATTATAGTATCAGTATTAACTCTCCTTCCATCCTTATCACCCCACACCACCTTTGTAACCCCGCGGGCTTAGCTTGACGGCGTAAGTTCTTAAACTATAACCCGCATGAATAACCACTAGTAAAATGTTTTTTTTTTTTGAAAAAGATAAGTAAATTTTATTTAGAGAATAATATATGTACAACCCCCCACAATACTACAATGCCAAAAACTTACATGCCAGCCTAACTAAGTGACTCAATAAAAGACATTAAAGCCTTGACATCAACCTCCCTACCTCAATTTGCCCAAGTAAAAAGATTATTAAAAAACATACTTTTAAACTTTACAGGTGAACTTCCCTTGTCTTCAAAAGTTCTTCTGTTACGTTCTTTTCAAACCGTCCATAGAAAACACAAAGGAACCAAGTTCCAGACTTCTTTTCTATGCTTCGCCATAGGCTGCCCCCACCACGCTAAAAGGAAGCTTCTTAGAACTTTAGTAGGACAAGTCTGAACCCCAAAGCATGCCAGAATAAAGCTCCAAATCTCCCTTGTCCAAGAGCAATGAATAAATAAATGGTCTATAGACTCCTCCCTACATAGGCATAAGACACAACGGTTCACCAAATAGTGGCCACGAATTTGTAAATTATCAATAGTGAGCACCTTCCCGTGAGCAGCACACCAAGCAAAGAAAGAGACTCTAGGAGTAGCCACAGTCTTCCAAATTTTGTTCCACGGAAACAGATCCAAATTATCCCCTTTCAGCTTACCATAAAAAGAAGAAACAGTATAAACTTCATTCCTTGTTTCTCTCCAAATCAGTCTGTCCTCAGTATTGGTCCAGCAAATTGAGTACAATAACTCCAACAGCTGGAGGTAGCTCACAAGCTCCCAATCATTCACATTTCGACGAAGCTCAATATGCCAAACACTGTTAAGCCCCACCATAGTATGATAATCTGAAACAAGAGCTTCATCATCAGCTGCAATTGCATAAATGTCAGGAAAAACCTCGGCAAGAACTCCAATTTCCATCCATCTATGCTTCCAGAATAGAATTCTATCACCTCGACCCGACTGCCAAGCAATACTTTGTTTGAATTGTGGCCAAATTTTCATAATCCCTTTCCAAAGACTAACACCGTATGACTTGAAACCTCTAGCAGTATACCATCCACCCCTCTCCTCTCCATACTTGGCAATTATGAATCGTTTCCACAAACTTGAATCCTCCACAGAAAATCTCCAAAGCCATTTGCTAAGCAAGGCCTGATTTTGCAATCTTAGTTCCTTAATACCCACACCTCCTGACTTCAAACAAGAACACACAGTCTTCCAAGCTACTAAATTGTATTTAAAAGTGTTTGGGTTCCTCCCCCATAAAAAATCCCTTTGAATCTTCTCCAACTCCTTCAAAACCGATTGAGGTGCAATAAAAAGGGATAGAAGATAAGAAGGCAAGCTAAATAGCACACTTTTAAAGAGAGTTACCTTAGCCCCTTTGGATAAGTATATCTGCTGCCAATTGGAAAGTCTTTTCCTACTTCTTTCAATAACCTTTTCTCAAACCTCTTTATTCTTAAAATTAGCTCCAAGAGGCATACCCAAGTAAGTGGAAGGAAGCGAACCAGTTCTGCAATCCAGAACAGCTGCCAGATTACCACAATTATCAACTCTGCCCACAGGAATTAGTTCCGTCTTATTTAAATTCACCTTTAGACCAGACACAGCCTCAAACCCTAACATCACACGCCTTAAGAAGCCAAGTTGCAACCTGTCAGTCCCACAAAAAATCAAAGTGTTATCGGCAAACAATAAGTGAGAAATACTTACTGAATTCTGCCGAGGATACCCCACAGTAATACCC
Source organism: Vitellaria paradoxa (assembly GCA_019916065.1). NCBI lineage: Eukaryota > Viridiplantae > Streptophyta > Magnoliopsida > Ericales > Sapotaceae > Vitellaria > Vitellaria paradoxa. The sequence continues at coordinate 62,916,830 of CM034234.1, read as the reverse complement.
TTCAACAGGCCAGCTAATTCCATTCTTCTAAACATCAAACTAAGAGCCTCCATCACAAGAATGAAGAGGAAGGGAGAAAGAGGATCTCCCTGTCATAGTCCTCTAGAGGATTGAAAAAAACCAGCTAGCGTTCCATTGATAAGGACTGAAAAACTAACCGTGGAAATGCACCATTCCATCCAGTTGCACCATCTTTCCCCAAAACCCATTTTTCGCATCCAATAAAGTAGGAAATTCCAATTCACATGATCATACGCCTTTTCAATATCCATCTTGCAGATTATACCAGACTCTTTGTTCCTTAGTGTAGAATCTATTGCCTCATTAGCTACAAGAACAGCATCAAGTATTTGCCTCCCACTCACAAAGGCATTTTGGCTTTCAGAAATTAACATATCCATAACCCTCTTTATTCTGTTAGCAAGAACCTTGGCCAACAGTTTATATATTGCCCCCACCAAACTAATAGGCCTAAAGTCTTTAATATTCACAGCTCCATTTATTTTAGGGATCAAAGCAATAAAAGTGCAGTTCAAAGATCTGACAAACCTGCTAGTATGGTGAAATTCAGCAAACAACTTCATTAGATCCACCTTAATGATGTCCCAGCAGTGTTGGAAAAAGGCCAATGTCCAGCCATCAGGTCCAGGTGCTTTGTCACCACTCAACTCATGCATAGCTTGGTAGACTTCTTGTTCTGTGAACTGCAATTCCAGTCTATCCGCCACCTCTGCATCCAGCCTTGAAGTCTCCAAGTAATCCAACTGAGGCCTCCAACTGCATTCTTCCGTAAACAACTGTTTATAGAAATCCACAATGTGATCCTTAATTCTGTCGGTGTCCTCAGTAATACTCCCCTCAATCAACAGCCGACTTATCCAATTATTCCTCCTATTTGCCGAAGCAATTTTGTGAAAGTATTTGGTGTTTCTATCTCCCTCCTTAAGCCATTGAACCCTCGATCTTTGCCTCCAACTTGTTTCTTCCATCTGAATAACATTATTCAAATCAGTCAACAGATCATATTTAACTCTCCTATCCTCCTCAGTCAGCTTCCCCTCGTCGTCCAGACTATCCATTCTAACAATCTCCTGTTCCAGCTTCTTCTTCCTCTGCTCAATCCTTCCAAAAATTTCAATGTTCCATTTCTTCAAGTCAGCCTTTAAACATTTCAACTTCTGCTCCATAACAAAGCTAGCAGTGCCATCAAACTGATAACTGGACCACCAATTTGCAATCAACTCCTTAAAGCCCTCAACCTTCAGCCACATGTTTTCGAAACGAAAAGGTTTGGGTCCTCCATTGATTAAGTCAGCATCCAACATAATTGGAAAATGATCCGAAGTTAATCTGGGCAAAGCCCTTTGATGGGCTTTGGAAAAAAGATCCTCCCAACTTGAGGAAATCAAGAACCTATCTATTCTTGATTTACAAAGCTTGTTATTCCATGTAAATCTCCTCTCTCCCAAAGGTAAATCAATACAACTTATGTCTTCCAAAAATTCAGAAAACTCCTTCATTTGCTTTGTCCTCTTCTTGCATCCCCATTTCTCCTCAATACAACTAACCATATTGAAATCACCTCCAATACACCAAGGAACAGACCAGCAAGGCATCGCAGCACCTAGCTCCTCAAGAAATTCTGCTTTCAACTGATTGTCAACAGGTCCATAGACACCAATGAAGGCCCATGTAACTTCATCCTCGGTGTGTTTGAGTAAGCAAGAAATAGAATAGATACCATGCTCACACTCCAGTAGATCCAATTTCCTACTATCCCATAAGATAATAATTCCACCCGAGGCTCCAACTGAGTCTAAAGATAACCACCTACACCAACTACCACCCCATAATGATTTCACAAAGCTGTCATTTGGCTGCCAAACCTTAGTTTCCTGCAAACATACCAAAGTGGGTTTCCATTTATTTAGACATGCCTTAATAACCACCCTTTTCCTTCTCCCCCTACAACCCCTGACATTCCAGCAAATAATTTTTGGCTTCATTCTAAAAACAAATTATTTAAATTATGCTCCCTAACTGCTGCCACATCCTCCCCCAAGCTGCCCTTGTCATAAGTAATTATGCAATGCAAATTCCTCAATTCCCTCACTTCTCTTCTAGCACTTCTACTTTGTTTCTTCCCCTCTTCACGTTTAGTAGATCCTCTCCTTGCTTCAATGGATTTGAGCAAATCCAAAAATTGATCCTTCAAAACCTTCGCATGAAATTCTCAAAATTTTTTTTAATGATTTCATCCTATTGATCACCCAAGTAGAGATCTTTTGTTGATCCTCTCCACAATTCTCCAACAGTAAAGACTCCACCTGCTCATTCCAGAAAACATCAGGCTCTGCCACAGCAAGTGGGGAACAATTCAACACATCTTCGCTATGTTCTTGTTGATTTAAATTTTCCACCCATAATGGCCTATACAGACATAAAGATAGCTGGTTTTCATCCAATACAGAAAAATTTTCTGACTCACTGCCTTGCCCAGAAAATAACTTGATTGTGGTATCTTCATCCTCCTGTAAATGAGGAGAGATACAAGTGGAATCCTGATTCCCCGCCAATAAAGGATCATGGGGGCTATCCAATGGAGGAATAAAGACTTTCTGACCTTCATAATGATCGTCCTTAATATCGTCAATGACTTCCTCATCTTCCTCCGTGTGGTAATTATTGCCATACTGCTCTGCTAAGCTAGGTTCAATGGATATAGCCTCCTTATTCACCTTGCTTCTGAGGGCATTAAATTTGTTTGCCCCTTGGAATTCCCCCGAAATAAATTTGTTCTTGTCATTTTTAATGATGGGAATCCACTTGGTTTTCCCCACAGACTTTGAGAGAGTTCCAGGTTTTGAGGCTGCAATTTTCATGACCTGTTTGTCTTTTCGGCTTTCCAAGGAAGTCATATTCGCTGCACCTTCTGCTGACCCATTAGCCTCCATCCTCCCTGCACCAGTTGGCCGGAAAATTCCAGTGAACGATGGAGATTCAGCCCATTCCACCCAAGGCTCTCTTTCCACCCATAATGGACAATCATACTTGAAATTTCCAACTACAATGTTGACAGAAGCAGGAATGGACCTGCCATCACCTTTTACCTTCAAACGAGCCCATCTAACATTTGTTGAGTTTCGAGTGTCTTCATCAACCTCTAACAATCCTCCACAGAACTCCCCTATACTACGGAAGACTTCTACACTCCAAAGGTAAACCGGCAGCCCCACCACTTTCACCCAGACCTCCTTCCTTTCATTTCCTCTTCTTGAACAACATCCCCAACTATGCCATTTATCAACAAGTAAAGTTCTTCCTTTGTAAACAATGTTCTCACTCACAAACTTTTCAGCCAGCTCCTTTGAAGGGAAGAAGAACAGAATTCTTTCCTCATCCAGAGATTTAATTTCAATACCACCTGGAATCTTTCACTTCCTATTCAGCCAATTGGAAAAGGAAACTAAATCTATCATCTCAGTATCAGAACCTTTAAACTTTCCAATAACACTACGACTCATATTGTGACTGCTACTAACTGCATCAGCATAATTAACTAAAATATTTTGGCCCAAAACTCTACTTCTGATTCTAGGAAAAGACTTCTCCGGCAAAGAAGCAACTTGAAGATATGACCTTTGACTGTTCCTCTTCTTATGATCAAAATTCATTGAACTGGGCATGACCCTACTAGGATTATAAACAGAGCCAGTAACAGACAAGCTACCAGGAATTTTAGTAATGAACTCATCTAGGAGATTAGCAAAGAAACTCCAGCCATGGCCAACATAAAGTTTAGGAATCCAAACCTGGAATCTGCTAAAAGGAACTAACAAACGGAACTCCAGCCATCTATCCTTTCCTTTCTTGACTCTGGTACAAACTAGAGTTCTTCGACCACCTCTTAGATGTCCCATCTGGCTTCCTACTGAAGTTTTGTATTCTTTAGAACACATCTTCTGAATCCATAGCAGCTCTTCCTCAAATAATACCAGAAAACGAGAATAGCCTCTTCCTCTCTTCACAATTCTAACCCCATCTCTCGTCTTGAAATCATGTTCAATATCAATGGAATAACCATTGACATGGAATGACTTCCTACCTCTCCCCACCCTCTGAGGAAGATTGCTCAGCCTAGGGAGGTGCATGATAGCAGAAGCTAACGTGCACCGAGAGCATCTATTCTTTTATTTTGCGCAAAACTTTTTTCTCCTAGTAAAATGTTAAAGTATCTAAAAACCATTCTCCAAAACCCGCATAGCCCAACTATCACATTTCACATTCTACTACCATGCCACAATAATTATGCAATGTAGTCATATATGTTTGTCAGGCCTTCATATAGAAAATACTGAATTTTAATTATAGGAATAAATCCCCAACCTGAAGGATCTAGTAACCTTTCCTATTGATTTTTCCTTTGCCTTGTGCCAAATTCTTAGTTGAAGTTTTTGATCGAAATCTTTTAAAGGTTCCCTTCCTCTGTACCTTTCCCCGGCTTTACTTTCTGACCTTTTTTTTTTCATTCTTTAGGTGCAGTATATATATGCACGCCTTGGCAAGTTCGCTGCCCCATCTTTCAATCTTTTCTTTTTTTTTTTTTCCTAGCTTGGCACGTTGCTCGGCTAACCCACAGCCTTATGACCCCCACGCCCCTACTCTTGGTAGATTCATATATAAGTGGGTTGAGTTGCTGCCACGTCATCCCTTCATCCCCTATTTTTTTACCACAGTTCACCTAAACTAGTAGATATACATATGTGTGTGTATATGTATATATATATATATAAATAGATTAATTAATACCTAACTAGATTGATATACTTATGTGTGTGTATATATGTATATAAATTAATTAATTAATCTATTAATCTAAAATAAGCTTAATTAAATTTACAATAATAGCAAGTTAACACTAAATGATACCAAATTAATACCATTAAAATTTCTAAGCATAAAGTAAAAATTTAATAATGCAATAAAAATTTAGGATGTTACAAGGATGATGGTACATTGATTTTCTTACCTTATTCTTCAATTGCGCATGAGAGTCTTGCCTTTTCCTTTTTTTTTTTTTCACTTATTGCAACTTATTTTCATCTTTATTTTCCTTTATCCTCCATTCTTGCTTAATATGCAAGTTTGTAATTGTTTTAGGCTTGTATGGGTAAGAAACTGTTGTGTGACCAAAAATTTTACAATCTTCACTTTTTTTTTTTTTAAGTTTCCATAGCGCCTTAACTTTGATTTCATAAGGGTTTCCATATTCCAAGTTGAATTTGAACGGTTTGGAAATATCCTTATTCACTTAGAACTCAATACATATTCTGGCAAAAGTAAGCTTACGTTTGACCTGAATATATTCATCAAGTTATAAAGGCGTACCAATTACAGTAACCACATAACTCAACCCATCCTCAAACCAAAGTTCCAACAGGATATTATAGTACTTAATCCAAATTGGTGTTGAAGAAAATTTCTTTAGTTAATTACATTGCTGGTGCCATCTTTTAATAAAAATTAATTGATTTTCACAATAGTAGAGGTCTCCATCTAAAATTTTTCTTAGTGTTTCTACACCTTTAATATTAAAAATATAAAAGCCATTATTGAGAGTGACCACATCGATAAGTTCATCAGTCTATATTTTTCTTGCGCATATCATAGCATAATGAAATGAAACTCTTTTGTCAGGAAAAATAGCCAATTAAAGCGTGCTCTCAATGGGTGTAACCTTTTGTTGAAATTTCAATGAAAACTCTAAGCTGATTAATTTTTTGAAATCCTTCCAATTTCATTGGTCCAAAATTGGAAAGGAAATGGTGAATTTTTTAGAATATTATACTTACCCCTTAAATAATGAACAACCAAAAAATTGCATTTATGTATTAAAGGATATGATAGTGAAATAATAATATAAATTTCGTTTTCTTTATATTTATTCTCAACTAATAAACAAAGGGAAAAATAAATGAAGATTTTTTATTTTCTAAACTCCCAAACATATGAGAACAAAACTATTATTATTTATCTTATTTCTTATTTTCACTTTATTTTTTTAATTTTTTTTCTCTTATAAACTCCCAAACAAAATGTAAACCTAATTTTTTTTTTAAGTTCAAGATATATTATTGATTTTTCCCATTTATCGCTATTTATAATCTAGTGATTGATAAGTTTAGATTATGATGGAATTTTCTTTTACAAAATATTTGTTTGTAACTCAACAAATTAGGGAGCGTTTGGAGTGACAAAAAATTAGATAAAGTGAGATAATTTTTGAGTTCATAATTCCTGTAGTGAAATAAAAAGTAAATAATTTTTAAAAATTTTTAAAATTTTTTAACAAATTTCATCGTACCAAACACCTTCTAAGTACATTCTGTAAACAAAAGTTATTCTTTTCACTGAAATATGGAAGAAAACTTGAAATTTAAATTTTTTTCCTTAGCAAAATGGTAGTCAAGCAGTAGAACTTCAAATGATATCTCGTAAAAAGCCTACACCGTAATAAATTAAAATTTAGTACATATTATAGAGGGGAAAGTGTGATTTGAGAATGTGTTGTGTTTGTGAGTTTAAGAGTACCCTTTCAAATGTCTGTGATAACTTAGAATTTTTTTCTCTTTAAATACTTTTATTTAATTCTACAATTATATTTATTATAATAATAATTTAAAAATTAATGATTTAAAAATTTTTGCAATGATGAAATTTATTAAAAACATTTTCGAACATAAATTCACTTCATGTAAGAGTTTAATGTAAATTTAAAAGCTAAAAATTGAAGGTTTTCTTTTTTTTGGGTGTCTTTTTTGAAAGATTTGATTTGACACAATTTTTATTAACTATTTTTAATTTTCTCTAATTAAATTTTATAATGCGTAACTTTTAGACAAATTCTTAATTTTTTTTAATTTTTTTCAAACCAAACACTACATAAAAAAAAAGCTGTATTCATCTTATCTTTAGGTTCTCAAGCAAAACAAAAAAAAAAAAAAAATCTTACTTTTCTCCTTTTTGTGAATTTAATTGATGGTAATTGGATTATTGATCTCAATAAGATTTGATTCATCGATATCTAGATCCATTTACACATTATTGAAACTTATGATATGTTTGGTTGAATGGAAAATAGGAGGAAAGGAAGAAAGAAATAGAATAATACCATATTTTCATTGTTTGGTTGAAGGAAAAGGTGAAGAGGAAGAAAAATGGAGTGGGAAAGTAAGTAAAAAAATAGGAGGGTGTCACCTATTTTTATCCTCCCAAATCTGGAGGAAAAAGAGGAGGGAGAAGAGGGAAGAAGGGAGAGAAAGAGAGAGAAAAGTGTGATAAAAATAAAAAAGTAGAACCTACATTTCATAAAATAATTTTTAATTTAAAAAATAAATTATAACATATATAAAAATATATATATATGTATATTCATTTTCTTTCCTCTCGTTTTTCTAGTGTTTGGTAGTAAAATTTTTAGTAAAAGACTACCAATTTTTAAATTTTTAGTGTCTGGTGAACCACAAAGTTTGGCCATTTTTCTGCTTTACTACAATAATTTTTCAACTTAGAAGTTATTAGAAATTAATAAAAATTATTAAAAATTATTAAAAGTTATAAAAAATTATTAAAAATGTTAAAAGTTACCAAAAATTTACAAAACACTAAAAATTATAAAAAATTACTAAAATTTACTACTTAATTTATCAAATACACCAAAAACTACATTTAACATCTTTCGACAAAAAATACTAAAAATTATGCCTCAAAGTATCCCACCAAACACATTTCCTTCCTTCTACTTTTCTTTTCCTCCTTTATTCCTTCCTCCCAAATTTCCTTTCTACCAAACGGAGCATTATAGTTGCCGCCGTAGTCTCGCACCTTCTGGTCCAGAGGTCCAAACTCCTTCCCAATTCCACCGCTGCGTCTATCGCGATTCCTTCGACCGCCCCTTGTAACGCCGGCCGCCGCCGCCTAATTCTGGCCGAGAGGTACTTAAGATTTTGTTTATTTCTATCTACACCGACACACACACTCACATATATACAAATATTTATATATAAATTTCTAGGGTTTCTGGTTTGGCTTCGTTACTCCTGCGGGAGTGTTTCGGCTAAGGGAAGGGAAGTGAAGAGAGAATGGAGGAAGATCAGGAGATGGAGAGGTTTGGGATGGAGAACGATTTCGAAGACGGTCAGTGGATTGGTGGCGAATTCTACTACCGTAAGCGCAAGGAGAAGCGCCATCAGACAAAAGACGACGTCCTCTATGGTGTCTTCGCCGACAGCGACTCCGATGACGACCGCTTCTCTTCCAGGAAGCGGAGCAAAGATCTCTCCAAGAAATATGACCCAACCAAGCCCGTCAATTTCGTCTCCACGGGCGCTGTCATGCCCAACCAAGAGATTGAACGCAATTCCAAAGAGGGTATGATTGAGGATTCTTCCCCAGACCACTCCTCTAAGTCTTTGGGATTAGGCTTCGGATCATCCTCCTACTCGGGTGCTTCTACTGGCCTAGGCTTTCATTCAAGCTCTTCTTCGATGAAAGAGAAGGACGATAACTCAGACTTACGTCATGAAGACGACGATGATGGCTTTCTTCCTACAGCTTTTGGCCGGAAAATCAAGGAAGGTGCGGAGCAGAGGCGCGAGAGGGAAAGAGAGAGAGCAAAATTAGTAAAGAGGGCTTCTCAAACTGGAAGGCGAGAACCAGAGTCTGGTGATGTAGGAGCGTTTGAGAAGCACACCAAAGGGATTGGGATGAAGTTGCTGGAGAAGATGGGTTACAAAGGAGGTGGGCTTGGGAAGAATGAGCAAGGAATTGTTGCTCCCATCGAGGCAAAGCTGCGGCCTAAAAATATGGGGATGGGTTTCAATGATTTTAAAGAGGTAAACTTGCCTGCATTGCAGGAATTGGAGGAGAAGAAATCTTTACCTGGGGTGTCTCAGCCTGTGAGCCGCCTCGAAAAGAAGCCCTGGTTGAAGCATGCTTTGTCTAAGAAGAAGAAAGATTATGTTACTGCTGAAGAGTTGTTGGCTAGAAAACAAGAGCAGGGCCTGGAAGTTGTGCAAAAAGTTTTCGATATGAGAGGGCCACAGGTTCGTGTCTTGACAAACTTGGAGAACTTGAATGCAGAGGAGAAAGCCAGGGAAAACGACATCCCTATGCCTGAGCTCCAGCATAATGTGAGATTGGTTCTGGACTTGGCCGAGTTGGACATACAGAAAATTGATCAGGATTTGAGGAATGAGAGGGAGACAGCACTCGCTTTGCAGAAGGAGAAGGAGAAGCTTCAGTCTGAGGCAGCTTCCCAGAAGAAACAGCTGGACTGTATGGAAGAAATAGTTAGCCTATTGGACAGAATCGGGAAGGAGAATTCGCTCGGGAAATTGACTCTGGACTCCCTTGCGAAGTTATTTGGGGACTTGCAGAGGCGGTATGCTGATGATTACAAGCTCTGTAACTTATCATGCATCGCATGCTCATTTGCTCTGCCACTGTTCATTAGAGTATTTCAGGGATGGGATCCTCTTCAAAATCCTTCGCATGGGGTGGATGTTGTTTCTTTGTGGAAGAATCTATTGCAAGGAGAGGATTGTTTTGATTTTGCTGATGCAGCATCACCTTATACTCAGCTGTTTATGGAAGTTGTCTTCCCGGCTGTGAGAATATCTGGAACCAACACTTGGCAGGCAAGGGACCCGGAACCGATGCTTCGATTTTTGGAGTCTTGGGAAAAGCTACTGCCTCCTTCAGCCCTTCAAACTATATTGGACAATGTTGTTATGCCTAAATTATCTGCTGCTGTGGACTCTTGGGACCCACGCCGGGAAACTATTCCAATCCATGCATGGGTGCATCCGTGGCTACCCTTATTGGGACAGAAGCTGGAGGCATTGTATCACACTATACGCAATAGATTAGAAGGTGTTCTTCATGCTTGGCATCCTAGTGATATGTCTGCGTACTATATATTGTCACCTTGGAAGACTGTGTTTGATCCAGCTAGTTGGGAACAGCTAATGGTCCGATTTATTCTTCCCAAGTTGTTGGCCGTCATGCATGAATTCCAAGTAAACCCGGCAAATCAGAAGCTAGATCAGTTCTACTGGATTAAGACTTGGGCTACTGCCATTCCTGTGCATCACATGGTCCCGTTAATGGATATATTTTTTGACAAGTGGCAACAGGTTTTGTATCATTGGTTGTGCTCAAGCCCGAACTTTGAAGAAGTGACCCGATGGTATTTGGGATGGAAGGAGGTGCTCCCACAAGAACTTCTGGCAAATGAACATGTTAGGTACCGGCTTAATTTGGGTCTTGACATGATGAACCAGGCTGTTGAAGGCATGGAGGTGGTCCAGCCTGGTTTGAGGGAGAACATTAGCTACCTTAGGGTGCTTGAGCAAAGGAAGTTTGAGGCTCAACAGAAAGCAGCAGCAGATGCTCGTGCTTCTGCAAGCTTTGGTAGTGCAACCCAGACGGAGGGTATGGGTGGTGGGCTTGAGATGAGCTTGAAAGAAGTTATTGAAGTGCATGCACAGCAGAATGGCTTGCTATTTAAGCCTAAACCTGGCAGAATGCATGATGGTCATCAGATATATGGTTTTGGTAGCATAAGCATAATCATTGACTCGGTAAATCAGAAGGTATTTGCTCAAACTGAAGATACATGGTCTTTGGTATCCCTTGAGCGACTGCTGGAGATGCAAAGTTCTGGTTTGAAGCGAAGGTGACTAAATCAGTTCAGTGTTTTCCCGGGATGAAAAGTAGCTGGGGACTAACTTTTTTTTGGGGGGGGGGTGGGGAGCGAGGGCGTGGAATACATACTTTATTAGACAAATATTTGTTTTCAATTGCATCTTTTTATTTTTTGTTTTTATTGTATCATTCAACATCTTTTAATGCAGAACTTAGTTGAAAAATTTTGAATTGTAAAGCTGTCCTCAGGTTTCTCATTGTTGAGGAGGAGTTGAACCTTCTTCCGTTAACGTTTCTATTCTGGAGTATTGATAACTTCCTTATCTTGTTCTTGTTGATTAGCAAAATAATTGAGAGCAGATAAACCTGGGGTATGATTCACTCCAAGGATTCCTGGATTTTTTTATATTCTAATTTTATGCTTTGCTTTGGTTGCTGGAGGTATTGAAATTAGTTTTTCTGATTGTATGGCATTCCTTTTTCTTGCTACAGTGGAACTAAGTTGAACACGTCATCTATCAAGTACGATAATTTTGCATTTGGAATTTTGGATGGTGGCCTTTGACTTGTTTGGGCTAAGGCTTTGTTGAGTTAAGTTGACTTTTGGATGGTGGTATTAATTTGTTGTATGTATGATAACATCATCTCCTCATTGTTCTTGGTGAAAACAATGTTCTTATTTCACATTTTTGTTTGCCTACACTGTAATTTTTTATTTCTGAAATGATCACTCTACCAGCACTGCTGGTAAGTTTACAGTCCTTGGCTTCATCCATTTTTCACTTCTTAATTTTTTTTTCTTTGCATTTTTTGGAACAATTTTGTGAGTTCATTTTTTCGTTTTTCTTTTAGGATTGTGGGGTATAGAGTAGGGGAGTGTTTAAGTTTTAGGGTAGTTAGGAGTTCCTTATAAAGAGATGGTAAGAAAGTGACTTGAAGCAGATACTGCAACTTCGGTTTGGTCTACCTTTTTATAATGTTGCTAAAAAGCGGCAAACTTCTGACTTCAAATTTGGAATCTGTTTTGACAAAAACAAGATCAGAAAGGGACTATAAACCTGTTGTCCATGAGTCTTAAGAGCAGAAATGAGTGGGATTAAACCTGTTATCTTGAAGAAAATTCGGGAGCCTTTGACTCATGACAAGCACCTGTGTGAAAACGGTTCCAAGGCCTTGCATAGAGATTTGGGAAATTTTACCCTCCGTGTGTGTGTATGTGTGGGGTAAGGTACGTTTGACTTGCCATAGCCAAAAGTTGTATCAAAACATGCCTTTGATGTAGCAGTTACTGAGTTTACTTACCTGATTCCACTCCGTAGTGGAAATAAGAATCTTGAATAAGTGACCGGCATGGGAAGTAGCCTTATCATTATGCAGTGAAAATGAGATGCGACATTTTTATTTCCCTTGATATTTGATGAATTTAGTTTTCTTTTTAATGTGACTTTATCAGAATTTTCAAGGCCTAGCTCCATAGCTGCAAGTGATGCAGGTGTGAGTTAGCTTTCGTAACTTGATTCCAAGCTCCCATTGAATTTTTGACATAGTTGCACCTAAATTTTTTTTCCTCTTTATTGTTTTAATACTTCCAATATCGCAGAAGTTTGATCTATTGGTAATTTGATGAGCAGTCCTTGGCTGCAAATGTTTACCAGATGATTTCCTGGCAAGAGGATACCTTACAGCGTGGAACGTGAGTAGAATGATTGAATCCATGAGCTCCAGAACCTCTCATCTGGTCATCTCCATTGAAGATTATTGTCATACATCCAAGGTGTATTGAACTCTTTTCTTTACTTTCCAGTTTTACATATAGAGAATTTGTCGAAGATTTGCTCTATTTCCTTTAGTTTAGTATAAAATTTTAGATTAGGCATACCTAGTGCAATTATTTCTCTCTTGCTGGATAGAAATTAGAATGAGAGGATCTTGAAATTTTATTTTAATTTTAGGAATTTGAAGTCGAGTTTGAACTCTTGAATTCATGTGGGATTTCGTCCAGTAGTCAAAATTAAAATATTTTCATCTATTAGATAAACTTTCATAAAAATCTAAAGATTAAAAATGCAAGTTGAACTTTTAAGGTTTTATTTCAATTTTAGGAGTCAATCCTAAAATTAATGCATCATTATTGTTGCCATCTGTTTATTGTCACATTCTAGGACCTTCACCTAGAGCTGTTGTTATTAAACTATAGAAGTAAGGGGGTGGGGGCCCTGGGGTGGTTGTTTGGAGTGACAAACAGTAAAATAAAATGAGACAGAGTAAGATAAGTTATAAGTTTGTAATTTGTATGGTAAAATAAAAAATGAATAACTTTTAAAATTTTTTAGTATTTTTCACCGTTTTTAGAATTTTTTGTCACCTCTAACGGGGCCTAATTGTGCCATTTTTTGATTATTTTATAATTTTTTTTCTCCTAATGTATTTGAGTACATAAGTTGATGCAATCTACTTTATTTTGTTCTAGAGTTTAGTGTCATTTCTACATTTAATTTTGCTGTAGTTTCAATTTGTACAAAAATAATTAGCAAAGTGCCCTTTTTTATTTTCACTTGATAGATGGTTTAATTGTTTTTGCATGGTTGCATTATCTGGTGATTGGATGTTCTTGAATATTTATACATGATTTGTTAATACTATGTTTGGTTTGCGAACAAGCGGAGATGGAAATGTAAAGAAAATTTGCAGAAAATAATAGAAGAAATTTATAACATTTTCTCTCAATTTTATTATTCTTTCTTTCCCTTTTCATTTTTTTGACCTTTTCATTTCTCTTATATATAAAAAAGTTATCCTACTTGGTTACTGAAGTAATATTAAGTAAATTTCTTGATAATTTTGAAGTCACAAATCTTTCTTGAAAAAATAAGATAAAATAAAATTTAAAGGAAGTTTAAAAAATAGTTAAATTATAACTCTGTTTTTTGTGCAAGTTATCATGAATCAGTATATCTTTCTTTTATTTGTAATTTGGGTTTTCTCATTAATTTCAAATTCAATTTGGTGAGTTTTGTTGGGATATTTTTTTAGATTCATGCTTATTTTTAAAAATTGCTGGGGCATGGGTATGAAACTAGTTATTTAACAAATAAAGTACAGATATATGCTTATTCTCTCTGTTTAGAAGTAAGCATTTTTTCTTTCATAATAAATCCTTATTTTTGGTTACTCCAACAATGGGGCCGTCTGCATGACCAAAAAAGGTCAAAAGCTGGAGAAATCGAGGAATGTCAGTTATTTTTTTTAGTATTTAAAAGATCAATAAAAAATAAATAAAGTAATCCGTTGGAACGGTATAAAACAAGTGTTTCAACAGTTTTAGTTAAAAAGTAGTGTGAAAAAGTTAACAAATGTTGAAAAAAATAAAAAAAGTGAGTAATTTTTAACAGTTTTTTTGTAACTTTTTGTAAAAATTTACAGAATTTAAATTTTAAAAATAAATACACAAAAAATAAAAATCACAAAAGTTGATAAAAATAAGTAAATATTTATAATTTTTTATAATTTTTGATAGCATCTAACAATGCCTTTACTCGTTTTTTTTGGGGAAACTAATGGGGCCAATGCTTCACTTTCAAGTTTCTCCTCCAAGAAGTCGTAATCCATTATTCACGTGGCAAGCATTCCGGGGTCACGTGACCCTCTTCTCTCCTTTCTTCCTTGACCATATAAATTGGATCAGATCAGACAGCGATTCGCTGGTTCGATCAGATCCACAAAGGTCTAAATATCAAACCCGCAAGGCCACACGCGTATGCGCACGGTGATACATATATATATGTGTGCGCCCGCTCGCAGAGAGAGAAACTTAAAGCACAACGATGACATCTCCGGCGTTCTTCTCTACCGCAGCCGCCACCTCGTCGGTCAACCACCACACATTTAATGTATCAACACCATCGGTAAATCCTTTCCCCTATCTGACGTCGTTTCCTCCGCGGCATCGCGTCGTTGGTGGCGGTGCTGGCCCTGCTGGGTATGGCAGCAGAGCGTTGACACCCTTGATAAGGGGGGCGTTCGCGGAGGATTCGTCGGTGGTGGCAGCGGCTGCGTCATCGTCGGGGACGGTGGCGGTGTTGTCTGAGGAGGAAGAGAAGGCAGCCGCGGCTGAGGCGAAGATCGGGGCGAGGGTTAGGGTTAAGGTGCCATTGAAGGTATACCACGTGCCGAGAGTGCCGGAGGTCGATTTGACTGGAAGGGAAGGGGTGTTGAAGATGTACGTTGCGGTTTGGAAGGGGAAGAGAATATCGGCGAATCTGCCGTTCAAAGTTGAGTTCGTTGTTGATGTGGAAGGACGAGGCCCGGTGAAGTTCTTCGCGCATCTCAAGGAAGATGAGTTCGAGTACCTTGACTGACTGACACAGTTGAGTGTTTTTTTTTTTTTTTTTCCACCTTAAATTCTGTTGCTATTATGACTGCCACTGGAATAGCAACTCTGTATAAGTTTTATTTTGATAATGAATGTAGATGATTCATTTAATCTGTTCGGCTAATGAGTTGTTATTTTGGGTTTAATAAGTTCAATTAATCAATGGTTTCTGAATAAATTTAAACTCATCGGATACTGAATTCCCCAAGGATTTTTCCTCCATTTAACGGACAGCTCCGGGTAAATTCAGTTAGTCATACTCATCCCTTAAATGCTATCTGCAAATTAATGAATTTTTAGCTTGCTTTTGTAAGTGGCTTAGTATTTTTAGTTTAAAAAGATCAATAATCAGTTGTTTCCAGGTAAAATCATTCAACTTATATAAATATCCAAAGATTTGTGCTATGCGAGTTGAATCAATATTCTTGATCATACTTGTTGGTAAACCCAATCTGCTTGATTATTGTATCCATATTATGTGTATTTGGGTGAGAATTGCTTGGTTGTTGCCATGTTGATACTGAGCTGTCCTTGGAAAGGATTGGTTGAAGCTGGTTCTCAATAGTATTTTAAGAATTGACCATGTCTCCTCGAGTATTGTTGATTAACCTTTCAAACATCTATTCTCAAATTTTGGTGAATTTCGATTTTTTTTTATTTTTACTTTTTTTTTTAATCCCATTTTTTGAGCTAAAACAGGGGTTACCCAATTTTTTTAATGGAACTCTTTTGACAAAATGATTTTGAAGATTTGCTTGTGAGGAAAGAAAGGGTGGGGGGTTAGGAGAAAAGCGATGGCTGCTAAATGTGAAAACTCTGGGGGTGGGTGGACTATGCTGGACATGGTTTGGGCTTATTGTACAAGCTGATGAAAACGTATTCAAAGGGTATAGCCTGAGTTCAATAGAGATTCATCACTGTTGAGGTAGGAAAGGATATCAGATTAAATTTTGGAGTACCCTGCTACCTTAGTTCGAGGATAGGAGCTTGTATGATGTATTTTCAGACATTTATTAGTTGGCAGTGGACAAGGAAGCTTTACTGGTTATCTTTCTTTGCATTGTGGGAAATGTCGATAAAATTTCACTTTCTATAGAAATCTTCAAGATTAGGAATTTGGCAGATCTTTGATCCTGTCTATGGTTTGTATTCAAGCAAGGTTGGAGATCGGGAGGGTTGTTTGAGGTGGGAAGCTTCTAATCATAGTACTCTGAGGTAAAGTCTTATTATAATGCCTTGGCTGGTAATAGTGAGTGCAACTTCCCTTCTAATAGCAATTGGAATTACCGAGTGCCTCAAAGGTAGATTGTGTTTTTTTTTTTTGGTTGTGGTTTTTGATACATAGCAAGATTCTCACTATTGTTAATTTGATTACAAGAGAATTAGGGGGAAATGATGTTGAAAAAAGAAAATGAAAAAAAGACAAAATGTGAATTGGGTTACAAGTCTAGCATTCTAATCTGTTCGTGGTTACAATTTTCTGGTGGTGAGTGAATGGTTAGCAATTCGCTTCAGTTAGCAGTGTTTCTATTCTTGGGAATTTAATAGTTGTGTATGATATGTTTTGGAACTGAACATATTTGTTGTGCACTTCTTTCATCAAATTTTGTTTCCTTCTTTTACTGCACTTTGGGGAGTTTAGTAACTTTGCCAGTTATGAATGGATTATGTTTTATTACTTGATATATATAAATAAATTAGGTTTGAAATCTGTCTGTGAGTTGAACAGATTGGTCAAGTTATTGTTAAGCTAATCAGAACCCTAATTTGGAGTCAGACGGGTTTTGGGGGAGCTTGAATAATCTGATCCCTTGGTTACAAATGAGCCGACTCAAAAATGGTTTTGTGAAAAAGCGAGACTATATCTGCATCCTGGACCAAAAGGGGAATTTGGTAATGTTATTTTACAGTTTGTTTTCAAATATTTAAGTGTGTGTTAGCATGCTTCTAATGGTATTATGGATTTGGCGAGGAATAAAAAATTGAAAGAGAGAGAGAGAGAGTATAGAATTTCAAAAATCTATATAAAGATAACTTGGGTGCCAGAATGGGTAGCTGATATTAATTGAACTTATAAATTCCTCCTGCTGAACGTACTTATAAATAGAAGTACAACAGCAAGGCTAAGAACCATAGATGCTATATGATATGGGCATGGATATGAATACAACGATTTAAAAAAAAAAAAGGATACGGATAAGCAAGGATAAGTTAAAAAAATTATATATTTTTATTTTCTGCACAGATGAATATAGTATGGACAACCAGATTATTCAATATATAATTTAATAAACAAAATATGAGATTGAAAATTTTAATGATTTCAGTTACTTAAATTTAGATTTGACTTAATTATATGTTTAAAGAAGAAGTGATAAAATAATTGGGCACGTCGTATTTCGGAGTGTCTGAATAGTGTATATGTACAATATGTGTTATGTACAGTTACGACATTCATTTTTAAGTATTCATGCTTCATAGGACCAAGGCAAGTAGGACGATGTTTGTGTTTCATTAGTACTTCAAAGAGTCTTGTATTTTTAATCACTTTTCACTGTTTTCCATAATGAAAATTTTTGTTTATCCTTGTATATGTAAAATCGGTTTTAAATCGAACCAAATAATCATTGTGTTATGTGACTTGCAATTTTCATTTCGTCAAGTTAGCACAAGAACTTGATTCTATTTGTGTAGGTTTTGATACGGAAACTGCAAAATAGGAAGTTACAGAAAGATGGATAGATTAGTTTTTGGTTTAACCACATTGTGTGTAACAACTTCCTTTATGCAGTAATAATGTTGAGATGACATGAGTTACTGGCTATTACCACAGTTTTTGCTTTTGATTTATCGTTCTGTTTTATCCAAACACCACTCTCATCACTACTGAGGTTGGGGCATTCCTTTTTGAGAATTGCCTTCCTCTGATGTGGAGTTTCTTTGGGCCCTTCAGACTGGCAGGCCAAACACTGATGAAGGTCCAGTTTCTCCAACTGGATAGTGGCGAACTCTTTCGCACTCGTGTAACTGTTCAATTCTCTCAGTATTGGCAATTTGGCCAAATCTCTAGGACTGCGCGACTTCTTGCCCTCGGAATGTCTAATAGTTAGGAGCAGAAACGAATCGAGTTATTCGAACTTGACCCGAAAAAAGTTGAGCTCGAGCTTGGTTCGTGACTAAGACGAGTTAACGAGCTCGAATTAAGTTTGATTTGTAACTCGTTTAGATTTGAGTTCGAGCTTGAGCTTAGAAGAGCTTGGTTTAAAAGGCTTGGTAAAATAATATCTATATTTAATAATATTTTAATAATTTTAATATATTTTATTACATTTTTAATAATATTTTATTTTTAATAATATTTTAGTTTAATCGAATTATTTGCAAGCCGAACTCGAGTCTAAATTTTTCTTTATCGCGCCAAGCTTGAATTTATATAAAAATTCGAATCGAACTTAAGTTCAGTATAAAAAACCAAATCAAATCGAGCTTGAACAAGTTAAATTTTGATTCGATTCGGTTTATTTCCACCCCTGCTAGTAAGTTATACTCACATTCTCTCGGTTTGCTTTGTGTGAAGTAAGGTTTATTGAAGGAAATTGCTTTTAGATCATAAAAATATACTTAAAAGGTAAAACCAAAGTAATGTAATGATGATAATAGTGTTTTTAATTAAAATATATTTTTTTATAGTTTTAGTTGTTTGATATGATAAAGCCCGAAGTTTTAATTTATAACAATTAAGAACATGAACTTTTAATTTGTTACAATCTCACCATTTAATTAGTTAAATGGTGAGGTGTCAATTATTTTAAAGATTCAAATGTTAATTTTTTTGATGAATTAATAAAATGTCACTTTATTGACGGATGTGTGATTGCATAATTGATTCCTGAGTAATTTTTAATTTGGAAATTAGTCTAGCCATAAACTTTATGCTTACTAATAAGATTATTTTGTTGGAAATTGAGGGCATCAATTTGAATATTAAAAGTAATATATTTGCTCGAAATTAAAAAGATTGTGTATATTTAACTCTCATCAAACTTGTATCGTAAAATATTGTTTAAAAAGTTGGCCCTGATTATTGCATGGTCGAATGTTCTACCTAATTATTGAAAATTTATAACACCTTAAAATAACTTGCCCTTGCGAAATTAGAGGCAAAAGTGCTTAGAATTTTAAATAGATGAATATGTAAAATTTGGAAAATTGAACACAAAATGCAATCAAATATTATAAATAAATCACTTGTTTAACCAACTTAGCATCAATATATTTTACTAAATTTACGTTTATTTTACTTTAAATTCAATCTAATTATGATACAGCTGTGCATAAAATAGAGAATAAGAAAAAGATAAGTCTATTTGCACTACACAAATAAATTCTTGCACTTCATCTTACATTTTCATTAAAATAAAATTACACAACTACTCTTATTCTTCAAATAAAATATTTTGTATAATTTTAATACCTTTAATACCCTTCTACAAAAGTTAATTCATATCAACTTTAAAAACTACTTTTGCTTTTGATACTTAATTCTCATTCAATTGAAAATTATATTTTGCTCACATTAATTTATTATTGACAAAATGTATTTATTTTAATTTTATCAGCTAATTAATTAAAAAGTAATTGATTAAATTGCTTGATATCTATATAGAATAATATATATAATGGGTGAGTATATGATTAAATTATCACATGACACAACTAACTTATCTCCTAGACTATTATAGTTAGAGTTATACATGATTATAAAATCATAGTTTTGTAGGGATTCATTTGATATTAGAATTTAACTAGTTTATCAAGCTCATTCATTTTGTGATATAAAAAAAATGATTGTTGTTATACCTTATAATAAAGACAGAATTTAGTAAAATAAAATTTTATTTTTACCATCTTATTTTGATATATATTTAATTCTATCATCTTCATTTTAAAGATAATTTAAAATTACCTTTTTATTTCATTTTTGTCACGTATTTATAAATTTATGAATGATACTCCAAATATATCATTTTTATTTCATTTTATGCATTTTAAAAACTCATTCTACTTTTATTCTATTTTTCCTTTACAAAAAAAGTTTAAACAATATAATTACTTACTTGGTGTACTCAAAAAATATTTACATAATTGTTTTAAGTATACATAATAAAATATAGTTTATTAAATATCTCTTACTTTTAATTTTATTTTAATTTTCATTTATATTCTCTATGATTATCCATTATAATTCTTTGCATAGTAATAATGCATTTTTTTATTTTTGTTTTGGAAAAAAATAAGAGTAATTCATGAAATTCAAAATAAATATAAATTCAATGTTCATTCAATTTTTTTTATAAATTTAAATTAAAAATAAAATTTAAAAGTAGTTTTTTGATAAATAATTCATTTTATTTTTAATAGTAATTTGATTTTAAACATTAATATCAGCATGTTATATTACATGTTAAATCATTATTATTTAAGGCCTTAGTTATTTAAGCACCATTGAAAAAATATTATTGTAATTTTATACTTCTATAACTAATAAAGAACACTTAAGTTTTATGATTTTTTTATTTATAATTAATAAATTATTGTAATAATAAAAAATTGTCTTCTCCAATTTAATTTTAAATTATTTAAATATTTATTTTAATTTTGTAACAAATAAATACAAAAATAAGAATTTTATTTATCCTTAATTTTTGACTTTTGACTTTTGACTTTTGACTTTACTTTATTTGTAATTCACAAATACATTATTGTATTACACTTTATTTTTTAAGTTGATATGAATTCGTTTTTTTTATAAGCGTATTTACGGTATTAAAATTATATAAAATATCCTGTTAGAATAATGAGGGTAATTGTGTAATTTTACTTAGTAAAAATTTTAAAGTTATCATATTTGGAACTGAATATATTCATAAATAAATTGATAACTCTTCAATTTGTCAAAGGATTTAATAGTAAAATAAGAATACATACTTTATTTTCCTCTTACATCTTCTCAACTCACAAGAAAAAAAAATTATTATCTTTTCTTCACTAAACTCTCAAATAAATAAAAAAAATTATATTCATTTCTCTTTTTCTTCTTTCTCTCCTAACTAATATTTCATATGCTTCTCTTATCTCCCCTGCAGTTTCAATTTTCAAATGATGTCAATAGATTTCTAAATTTTCTCAAATGGCTTTGTCTAAAGGAATATATACATACAACATCATGCATTTTGTCTTTAATGTTGTGTTTGTGTTTGTAAACTAGATCCTTCAATTTATTTGTACAAAAATCGGAGTCAAAATTCGAATGCGTGTGCAGAATTTAATAAATATTGGCTATTGATAATGCCAATAGCTAGAATGTGCTTTGTGATTATTGATCTAGCTAATCATCCCCCTTAATCGCAAAAGAAGAGTTTAATACATAGAAATATCTCTAGAGCCAAACGCTAGTCCATGTCACTTCCTTTATTAAATTCTTTAAAATAGAGTAAAAAGTTATTTGTTTATTTTACCTATTCTTTTTATCTAATAGTATTTCATATCATATTTTTAAATTGAGTCTATTTGTATTATATTAATTTTTTTTACACTCTATTTTATTTTTATTAACTAAGGATGTGTTCGGCATGAAACAAAATACAACAAATCTCTGAAAATTATTCACTTTTTTTCTTATTGCATGATTTACGAACCTATAACTTATCTTACTTTATCTCACTTTTTATCACTCTAACTTTTTATCACTCCAAACACATCTTAAAATTACATAATTATACATTTTCATTTTCATCATATGTATACATATCTATACAATACCATGCATTTTGCCTTTAACATTGTGTTTGTGTTTGTAAACTAGATCCTTCAATTTATTTATACAAAAACCGAGTCAAGCACGCTTACAGGATTTGGAAGTGCAGGCTGCGTATTAGTTTTAGTTTTTAAATCATTTTTTGTTTAAATTTTTGTAAAACTTTAACATTTCACACATTGCATGCGTTACGAGATTAACATGTGAACCAATTTGTACTAACTTTTGGCACTCTAAATGCACATATTATTTAATTGTTAATTTTTTTTAAATAATAAAAGTATTTGGGTTAACTTACGCGCACTTTAACTAATTTTCAAGACTCTGAAGTTAACAATTAATTAAGTGCTCCCGTGATCATGAGAAAAATCGAATTAGTGATCATTGGAAACAAATACAAAGTTTTAACGCTTCTATCATTTTTTGAAATTTTTTTTTGTCGCTCCAATCGGGTCGAAATAGGTAATTCATATTTGTTTATATATTACATTAAATAACGATAGGGAAAAAATTTTTCCTAAAACGGTCAACGTCTAGGGCCTTCTCCATCCCATTGCTGATCGGTACTAAAAACCTTCCTCTTCATTCAAGTACCTTACAATACTTGCCAAAAAAAAATAGCTTGATCCAGATCCCTTGGTTGTTCATTTGTGCACTCCCCATCCAGAAATGGCGGAGCAATTACTTTTCAGTATTGCCCAAAACGTCTTAGGAGATTTGGCTTCGCAGGCTTTCCAAGAATTCAAATTGCTGTGGGGATTCGGAGGCAACAATGAGGTTGACAAACTCAAGAACACCGTGTCGGCTATCCAGGCAGTGCTACTCGATGCAGAGAATCAGCAAGCAACAAACCATCAAGTCCGAGACTGGCTCAACAAGCTCGAAGATGTGCTTTATGATGCTGACGACTTGCTTGATGACATCTCCACTGAAGTTCTGAGACGGAAACTACTGGTGAGTCGGAATGAATGGGCAAAGAAGGTACGCGTTTTCTTTTCACCCAAAAACCAGATTGTTTTCCGTTTTAAGATGGGTCAACAAGTTAAGGCTATTAGAAAGAGGCTAGATGCTATTTCGGAAGACAAGGATAGATTCCACTTCGCACCACAAGGTCCACAACTGCCATTTGTGAATAGGAAGAGGGAGGAGAGTCACTCTATTGTTCGTGCGGAGGATGTTATTGGGAGAGACAAAGATAAAAATGCCATTATGGAACTCCTCTTCGACTCCGACGTTCTAGAGGATGTGCCAATCATCCCAATTGTTGGAATTGGAGGCCTTGGAAAGACTGCCCTTGCTCAACTGGTCTACAATGATGACAGGGTCAAAGAACGTTTTGAACTTAAGATGTGGGTTTGTGTTTCTGATGTGTTTGATGTCAAACTCATCGCACAGAGTATCATAAAATCTGCTACGGGCGAGGAATCCAAAAGAACTCAGATGGATGGAATCCAAGACGAACTTCGGAAAATAATTGATGGAAAGAAGTATTTTCTTGTTTTGGATGATGTGTGGAATGAAGATCGCGAGTTGTGGCTAGAATTGAGACAACTGTTGATGGGTGGTATGAGGGGTAGCAGGATTTTGTTGACTACCCGAATGGAGGTGGTTGCTAGAATTACGGGCACTACTTCACCATGTCTTTTACAAGGTTTGTCTGAGGAGGAGTCATGGTCTTTGTTTAAGCAAATGGCATTTCAACCTGGAGTAGAGCCCAACGAAACCATGGTTGCAATAGGGAAAGAGATTGTAAAGAAGTGTGTTGGAGTTCCTCTTGCCATAAGAACTGTTGGAAGCATGTTATACATTAAGAATACGGAAAAAGAATGGCATTCTTTCAAAAATAAAGAACTTTCAAAGATAACTCAAACCGAGAGTGGTATCATACCACTGTTGAAATTGAGTTATAACCACTTGCCACCATACTTGAAGAAGTGTTTTGTATATTGTTCAATTTTTCCTAAAGATCATCAGTTACGTAGGAAAACATTGATTCAATTATGGATTGCTCAAGGATTTATCCAGTTGACTGATGCAACACAACGACTAGAAGAGATTGGAGATGAATATTTTATGGAATTATTAAGATGGTCATTTTTTCAAGATGTTGAAAAGGATGCATTCGGCAATGTGAAAACTTGTAAAATGCATGATCTTATTCATGATCTAGGGCAATCAATAATTGGGAATGAAATCTGTGCTATTGGATCGGAAGCAAACAATGCTGTTGCAAGAACTCGGCATATATCCGTTTGCATTTCTGTTGATTTATCATGGGAACTTCCAACTCCCTTGCTTGAAACAAAAAAGTTGCGTACGATTCTTTTTCCAGTTCAAAAGATAGTTACAATTTGGGACCAATTTTCAGAGCAAACGAGTGAATCAGTAAGCAACAAAATAATTTCAAGTTTCAAACGACTGCGAGTTTTGGATTTGCATGCTTTAGGGATAAAGAGGATGCCAAATTTTATATGCAAGTCAAACCATCTAAGATACCTTGATCTTTCCGACAATCATTTGGAATTACTTCCAAAATATATTTGTAAGTTGCAAAATTTACAAACGCTGAAACTCAATAATTGTTCCAACCTTAGAGAATTGCCAGGAGAGACAAGCAATTTGGTATCCCTAAGGCATCTTGAAATTTATGGTTGTGGGGCCTTGCGTCATATGCCATGTGGACTTGGCCAATTAACTTCTATTGAGACATTAACAAATTTCAAAGTCTTTAGTGGAGATGGTCAAGATATGTCCCTGAATGATTTTGTTGCAGACATAAGCGAATTATCAAACCTAGTTAATATAAGGGATCATTTGGAAATTGAAGGGTTGAGGGGGTCAATAATTGCAAGGTCAAAAGAATGTCCAAATGACTCATACTACTACGTGAGTGGGATGGAATTCCTCGAGGAGTTGTATTTAACATGGGATTTTCAAGAAAGTGACAGGGCTAGACATGATGACGAATTATTGTTGCTTGAAAGGCTCCGTCCACACTCACATCTAAAGCAGTTAGTGATACGCAGATATGGAGGTGTGAGTTTTCCAAGTTGGATGATGGTGAACATGGGTTTGCTCCTCCCAAATCTTGTTGAGGTCACACTATTGGGATGTAATAGATGCCAACATCCTCCGCGGTTTGGGCTACTTCCTTCTCTACAAGCTCTCACCCTTTGGGGTATGGTTTGTTTGGAGTATGTATATGAGGAGGAGGAGGATTGTGAAAGTAGCGGTGTTTGTCACTCTACTTCTTCTCCTTCCAAAGCACCAATACTGTTCCCATCCCTAAAAAAACTCAGACTCTTTGATTTGAGACGATTGAAGGGAATAATTGGAAGCAAGAGGAGCCGAAGGGAAGTAATATTGAGAGAAACAACAACAGCATCCTCCTCGTCGGCAACAACAGAAGAATTATCATTAACTTCTTCATTTGGAGCAACCCGACATCTCACTGCCCTTGAGGAACTTTATATCGACAATTGCCCAGAGCTTGATTTGTCAGCCGATAGCGATGAGACTTTCAAGCAAATTCAAAGCCTTAGGAGACTCCAGATTATGGAGCAAGAGAGATTGGCATCTCTTCCTATGTGGCTTCGATATCTTACCAACTTGGAAAGATTAGAGGTTGGTTCGTGTTCAAAGTTGAAGGTTTTGCCGGAGTTCATAGGCAACCTGACATCACTTCGACATCTTCTTATTGATAACTGTAGATCATTGAAATCGCTGCCAGCGTGTTTGCGTTACCTCACAACATTGGAATGGTTGGAAATTAGAGAATGTCCCCAGTTAGCTGACATATGCGAGAAGGAAACAGGAGAGGATTGGCCTAAGATTGCTCACATTCCAAATATTATTGTGAGGTACATATTACTTGGGTTGCTTGCTCTTCCTTTTTGAACTTCCCTTTTAATCTTAATCATTTCTTTACCAAATCTATTTCTTGCTGCCTCTTTCTTATTTACCACTCCTCTTGTAATTAATTTTTATTATTTTAATCTTGCATATATGCAGGTAATAAAAGTGGAAGCAGAGCACAGAATTTCCTAGAGCAATATTTGTTACTGGTTTATAATTCAAACCTTGCAAGCACTAAATCATCGTTGAGCAATATCTACAATCAAGCTACCGGTGAGTTTCCTTTTTCTTTCATGTTTCATTTTCCAATGCATGATAAGGTAATAAGGTAAGAATTCAGTTAGAAGGACAAAATGATTACTTTTGGTTTTCTTTTTTCTTTATAATTATGTATAAACTTTTGTTTCTTATATACACTAGTGAGAGGGGCGTGCCATGTTTTTTTGAGAAAAATGAAAATTTATAAAAAGTGTATTTGAAGTAATAATTTGATGAGAAATAAGAATGAAGATAAAATAAAAGGAAAAAGATAAGAAAAATAAGAGAAACATGACGTCTTAAATATATATTCTTATTTAAATATATTAAAAATATAATAAAATAAAAAGTATTTATCAATGTATTGATTTTTAATGTAATTAATTTAATTTTTTTAAATTTTATGCATTTTTCTTTACATTTTTATCACAACCCAAAAGTTTTGAGTACCCTATCCCTTTCTATTTTCCTTTCCATAAAAAGATAAAAAAAAAAGTATTTCTTATCGATCTTCCTCTGAATTATCAACTGAAATTTAGTTGATTAAGAAAAATTGAGAGGGTAAAGATTGTGTAGCCTACTGATGCTGTTTAACCATATTTTTGATTATGGAGAATTCTCAAGATTTCCATACTCATTTTTAGTTTTTACTGGTTGTTTCAGGAAAGAAATTTTCACGCTTATGTATTTCTTCTTGGCTCGAAAGCTTCATTTCGATTGTCACGATCTAATTAACAAGCTGTTGTATTTAGTCTCTCAATCAAAGGATTTTGTTTGGAAGAAATTTAAGTCACCATTGGTGAAGGTGGGTACCTAGATTTGGATTACCAGTTAATTTTATATTCACGTTTACATTTACGTTTCTAAGTTGCTTCTTACATTTCTTGTGGGATTTTTGTCAAAATTCATAAATTATGTGACGTATTGATATTTTCCCACCATTACCTGGGATTTTTTTTTAAGTTTATTTATTTGTTTTTTTTTCCAAAGTAAAAAAAGAACATCGAATATAACTTTATTCATAAAACAGGTTTTGTTCATCGGTTTGTTTGTTCTCATTCTCAGGGTTTTATATTTCTTTGAATTTGTTATTTTATATGACAGAAATCATATTTTGTATTTGTAGCAATCACAAAATATACAAGTCTTCCTATTTCTTTGCATTTATCAATCACAAGTACAGCATAATTGATTGAAAGAGCAGAATTTAAAAAAGTCTTAGGATCACTTTGTGACTAACTAGAAGTGGATATAAACGCTTTAAGGTCACGTTTAATTAGGGGAATTGCATGATGGGTAATATATAATACCATAAGATAAATAATAACATTTTATGAGATTGGATGTAACATAATATTAATTTTTTACGTAAAATTACTTTTTGATATTTAGTTTATGAGATATAATGAAATAGGATAAGAAATGTGATTTAACAGGAAATATTATAAGAAATAATTTTGGTCTTTTGAATTTTGGTAGGAAACATATCTTAACCGCCGTCACACTTGAATGGTATGCAACATTTGCATTTTTTAGGGATTAGCGATCTCTCTCTTTCTCTCTTCTCTTTCTTTTATTTTCTTTTCTTTCTTTATATATATATATATATATGAAACAAAAGATTTGTAGGATCTATGAATGATAAATGTAATACAATGTCTATGTGGGGTTCCATGGGTTGCAGTGGGTTGTGAATGGTTAGGATTTGATTGTATTTTAATGTGATTTGTCTTTTTTTGTTTTTCATTAATCGTATTCCAATCAAATTTTGTTTAACTTTTCTTCGTATTTTGAAATTAATTTTATCACATTAAATTAAGACCATTAGATTAAATGCAATCAAATCCTAACTGTTCATTATAGTGGATTTTTCTGTCATGCCCCTAACTTAATTGTCCGGATGGACAGTATAACAATGTGAAAATCAAAACAAATAATAAATAAAATCCAATCCAAATTGGATTCACATTGAATTAAAGTTATCAAAATACTCAAAATCATTTTTCATTCCCATATAAAATAATATTTGAATACGTTACCATCTATTTGTCAATAACATAATTCAACTCTCAATTAAGAAAACTAAACACAAATATTGTCATCCATAACTAAGACCGGACTCAAGCCACTTTAACCTAAGCTGCCTATGTATCCTACCTCAGGAATCAGGTCACCGTAGTTCCTATTTCATTATATAATGTTCACAACCCAACTCATTATCAATAAATCAAGCATTTAATATCATTATAATTAACAATCTCAGTATGTCAACACATAACAATAATCCATGCAATCTCATACAATGGGTAATGATAGAATGCAATGTCAATGCATATTCTCTAATCTCCATCAACTCCCAACTTTATCCTGGGATGGATGACGCTTAGCAAAACACACGGAGTCACCAACCGCATCGTTTATGCTTACGGTGAATATATATCTCAATATATATCACAAGTGAGGAACCGTGTTCAAAGCACGTAGAGTTATCAACCGCACCATTTACGTTTCGGCGAACATATATCTCAATATAATCACAATTGAGGAACTGTGTTACACCACCACTGGTGTAAGACTCAGGGGAACCGTGTTACATCCTTGACCTTTCTGTTAGGGAATCGTGTTGCACCTCTAGTCAAGTATCTACTTACCTCAAGTATGGTAATCAATATAAATAGCGGTTGGGGAACCGTGTTACACCCTCAATTGGCTAAGACTCAAGGGAATTGTGTTACACCCCCTGACCCTTTCTGCTAGGGAACCGTGTTACACCCCAAGTTAGGGATTTGCTTAGCTCAAGTAGGGTCCCGCTTCAGTTCGGAGAAAATCTCATAATATCTCATCTCAATATTAACGTCTCAACTTTAAATGATTAAACTCTAGTCATATATATCGAGTAGGGATTATCCAGTATTTTGAAAGTCTCATTTTATTATTTTTCTTAAAATCAAGGATCCCGTCCAGATACATAACCTGTACCTCAGCACATCAATAATACCAATATGGCACTCTCGGCCAATCAATATTCTCAACATAAACCAAGTGATGCCACCCTAGCCCCAGGCACATGATATGCTCAATTATATAAATAATTCTCTTTAATAATTAACAACATTAACAAAGCATGCTATATTCAATCAACAATTATATCTCATATAACTTAATCATGCATAGTAATTCTTTTCTACAATTATTAATATAAAACAAAGTATGCTTTAAAATCTCAAAATTTACAATTTTTGTAACATCAACTATAATTTCCCATAACTCTAGGGGCAACATTATTATTTTCCACAATTCTTTAGGGTGAAATAGTAATTTTTAAAACTTTGGGGGCCATTTTGTAATTATTTAAAATATTTGGGTCACTTTATAATTATCGAAAACTTTTAGGGCTGAATTGTAATGTCCCAAAATATCTTCCTTATTTATTTCCGACTGATTTCGTGCTGTCAGTCTAGATTTAATCACTTTTATAATATCCTAAAATTTCAACATATCATTTTTGTAATTATCATAGTTCAAAAGTATACAAGAACTCAACACATATATGCATATATATACACAATTGTATATATATGTATAGATCTCATAATATTTCATCAAATCAAGCATATAAGTATACCAAAATGATTCTTACAACGTCTAGAATGCAAATATAGGTCCCACGTATCTCAGATCTGAAGAGAAAAAAAGAAATAAGGAGATTTTAGTTTTGCCATCCAAATTTTCGGCGTCCATTTCTCCCACCTCGAGTGAAATCACGTGAAACGGACACCATCATGACATTCACGGTGTCAAGAACTACCCGGGTTTGCCTACCTTCCTTCTCGGATCACACTTTTCTCTTTACTTTCTCTCTCCTCTCTCTCTTTCTCTCTCTCTCCCCTTGTTCTCTGGAAGACATCGGGACCAAAAGAGAAGAAAGAAAAAAAAAAGAAGGAAAAAAAAAAAAGAAAGAAAAGAAAAGAAAGGGTAGGCTCGGTCCAGTAGTCCAGCCAAATATTGATTTGAGCCACACCTGACTCAGGGGAAAATAAAATAAATTATCCAATCTCATTTTAAATATTTTATTGACCCAATATAATACATAAATGATCAAAATTAAATACCAGGTACTACATTTTCAATGCAGTCTCCTGGAACTTGCCTAGTTGTGTGAAAAATGCTCACAGTAATTGTGAGTAGTTATTAGTGGTTAAAGAGTATTAATGGAAAACTAAGAAGTTTTTTTTTTTTTTTTTGGTTTTAGCTAGAAAAAACTAAAAAGTTTTACCAAATAGCTAATTTCATCAATTTTTAACTAATATTTTTAATATTTATTATATAGTAGTATGGATATTTGATTCATTTGAGACATCAACTTTGTATATATGGTACCGTTTTGTAGCAACAATTTCTTATAACCCGCCAAGTGAAATGATTCTTCCCATGTTTCCGACCTCATGGAAAATATTGAAAGAACGTGAGACTCATAAAAATATTTGGCTTTACTTGGAACTCTAAATTTTATTAAAAAAATATAAAAAGTTTCTAAATAACTTTAATTATTTATTTCATTACATGAATTATGAGACTGCATTTTTTATCAAAATTTATTAATTTTTTGTCATTCTAAACACACAAAGTTATCAAATTTGGTTGTTGGAGAACTCCAAATTCTTACCACCTTTTTAATAAAAAATAAAATATAAATAAAAAGCTAATTTTCAACTAGTTTGATGTAGGGCCGCCCGTGGTGTCATCTTCAGGGAGAAGATTTTATTGCTTTGAGTCTATTTATGTTTATACTTAAATATTTAAAATTTAATAGATATTTTAATTATTAATTTATTTTAAAATTAAATTAAATTGTGTTAATATTGAGTTAACACATTCATATTGCGTTGGATTCATAATTTTTCGATAATTTTGAATTTATTTTTACAGTATTTGTGCTGTGTTTGATATTTTCACAATTTCAAGATCCTCATTGTGCAAAACTTTAAGAGGATAAAAATATTAGATGAACCCTACCAAGAAAAAAAAAAGTAAAAATAAAAAATTATGTAACCAAATCGATTTATAGAAAATTTATTAATTTATGGATTAATTAAATTCTTTTACATATGAAAGTTTGAAATTTGGTCAAGGGGTCTGAGTTGAAGCTATGACATAAATTCCAAGTGAGGGAACCCTACAAATGAGTTATATCCTCTTTGCTTATGGATGAACTAATCTTGGTTCCGGTAACAAACTAACACTTAAATCTCACAAGCCTGAAAATTTGAAAAAAAAATTATTTGAACGCTTGTGCTCCTCAATTTTTAGACAAATCCATTTCTATCCCTTCATCCAAAAAACTCCAGAGCTTCCTAAGCAACTGTATTGACTCACTCCTGACTCCCTCAGACTCTCATTTTCGTCACATACGCCACGAGCTTCATAGCTTTGGGTGAGAAACCCATTTGCTTGCTTTGGTTCTTGTATATCTCTTCATCGTTCTTCGGAATCACTGTGAGTCTTTGTCCCATTCTGGGTTTCTTTGATGCTTTTACTTTGGGCTAGGCTTTCATTCTTCTTGCTCGTTTCGGTCTCAAATTTTCCGGTAGAACTTGTACGTGTATGCAAAGATACAGACGGGGTTGGGTTTCCTTGAGTATTGAGCTCTCAATGATTGGCCAATCCTGAGGTAAACTTTGTGAAAAATTTCTGATAGATGGATTCTTTATTTTTCATGGACCCCTCGTATTTGCATTTCTTTCCACGATCATCTGCTTACATGAAGGCGGTGATGTATTTAATTTTCTCAATGTCTGTTAACTATTTGATAAAATGAGTCAATTAGGTAATCTCTGTTCGGTGATGGTTTTATCATCTCCCAAAGAATTTACTATTTCAAAAAGCTCTTTTATTATTTGCTCGTCAAAGTCCTTAACAAAACCCTGAATTGCCTTACATTATGAATTAGTTTTATTAAATGGGTCAATGCCAAATGGTTTTATGGATGATATTCTTAAACGGTGTTTGATGAAATGGTTGAATGAGATTTGTGTATGAAGTTAAAATTTTGGTCTTTGTTTCTGTCAATCAAACACTTAGAGCAGTTGAGTCGACTGGAGCTCAGGATCATCATCAGCAGTAGAATTTGGATTTAAAATCAGACTGATTTTGACCATACTTAAGAATTACTTGGCCATTGTATTGTAAAGCAATGGTCATTTGATTCATTTGCTATGAGATGTAGAGGAAACATTTAACAATACCCTAATCATTCTCTTCCATTTCTGTGAAAATTATGGAGGATAAGAAGAGAAGGGAAGACTTTCTTGAATTTTTGGGTTTTTTATTTTTCATTGTCTTGATTTGTTTTAAAAAAAAAAATGAAAATGAAAAATTTACCTATGCTATGCTAAGCTAAACATTTGTATTTGAGGTGAACTTAGAGTTTTTTCTTTTCAAGCATGGGTTTTGGAAGATGAAGTGATGTGGGGGACACATAGTTTTGTTTAGTAGTATATATGATTGAATAAAGTTGTCATTTGAAACGCAGCTATGCTGAAACATTTGATGGTTGAGAAAATTTATATGTCCTCGGATTGTGTATTACCTGGTGCTTTGTGTCTGGACATCAGGGATCCATGTGGACTCTTATTGACAAAAATAGTGATGGTCATATTTCCACAGTTCAACCTGTGAATTGCATGATTATAGATTCAGAGTCTTTTGTCTTATGTGGAATATTTATTTCAAGATTTGTTTTTTCTCTCTGTGAAATTCTTTTGGTACCATTGCTTCTCTTATAAAGGTAGCCCTCATAAATTCTGTCCCTTTTTATTTTTATTTTATTTTATTTTTATTTTTCAGAAGAGAGAATTATTTCAAGATGTGGCTTCATTACTGTGGAACTCTTCTGGGATGATTGCTACACTACTACAGGTATGATCCACGCTGTTTATAACAATTTCCAAATCAGTATTTCTCCCTTTGGTTAGTACTTGCTGCAGAGTTCTTCCTTATTCACTCGCTATTGTGGCTGTGTTTGTTGAAGAACATACTTTGATTTCTTTTTATTTACAATTTATATATAATTGGGGAAATACTAAACTTATTTAGCTTTTTTATCTCTATCACATATTGATATGTTCCTTAACGCAGCATGTGCAAAAAAAGGATATATGTTCCTGCTGAGCCCAGCACAGTGCACAAAGTCATCTTACAAAATCTTGTTCAGACTGATTTCTTAAACAACCCATTTATCCCAAACATTTGTTATATTGAAAGCCATGGAATATATTTTCCAAGGGAAAAAAAAAAAAAGTTATGGTGTCTCTATGGAATGATCTTTGCAATGAATGTAGGACAAGAACTGCTGGATATTTCTGACAAGTCTCCTGTAGTTGCAATTAAATCCCTGAAAGTTGAGGACTTCCAAGGTATATTCTTTATTGTATTCAACATCTAGCTTCATCTACAGGTACCAATTTGAATGTAAATGACAAGTTGAACAATACTTGATTGCCTTTTTTTTTTCCCCCTTCAGGTGTATCTTTGTTAACCTTGACCAAGAGCATTGTTGTGGTAAATCCTAGTACACCTGAATCAAAAAAGTTGAGATCATGGTAAGTCATTGTTCCCTTGGTAGGCTCTTCTTCTTCTTTTTCTTTTTTTTTTTTTTCTTCTTCTTCAAATTCTTTTAAAAAACAAGCATTGAGTTTTAGTGTTATTTTTGTAAACAGGTGTGATTCTGAAGGTAAAGATTCTTCAATGAACTCTGTTGGCTTAGGAATGAGCATCATAACTAACAGTGGATTGAGATTCATGCATTCTGACCGTGTCCCCCCTTTCTCATATAACCCATAACTCATCTTTGGGTGAGGAGAAGGTATCATATTTTCAGCTGTCCATGTTTTCTTCCAACTAATCCCCCCCCCCCCCGGCGCGCGCGGGCGCGCACGTGCGCGCGCCAGGGGGGGGGAATTTGTTAACATGTAAGCTTGTGCAACAAATTTGAAGAATTGGCAAAGAAGTTTTTTTTTTTTGAATAAAGGAAAACGAGAATGTTGTACTATAAGTTCTAAGTGGAATAATGCCTAGAAACTAACTATAATATCTGTTTCAGTTTACTTTTCTGTTTGTTTCATTATAAATTATTTTGAGAAAAACACATTTATTCATGTTTCAGAAAAATATTTTTAAAAAACATAAGTAAACACTGAACTTCATTTATGTTGGGCAGATTGTATTTTTCAGCATAAGAGCATACATTAGGCTGATCAAGCCAAACTATGTAGTATCATGCTTACAAGACTTGCAACAAGAAAGTTACTGAAGCTGTTGGATCAGGGTATTGGTGTGAAGGATGCCAGAAGAATGATGAACAGTGCAGTTTAAGGTTTTTGAATATTGGCAAACCGAATTTTCAAAATAGCATCAAGTATTGGCAGCTGTTCCACAGAAGCTTTAATCCATTCTTGTTTCTTTGGTCTTAATTTACAGATTTATAATGGTTGCTAAATTCTCTGATGCAAGTGGTGAGGCTTGGTTCTTTGTGTTCATTGATCAAGCAGAGAAAATTATTGGTTGCTTTGCTGATGAGCTTGATAAACTGAAATCCCAGGTAAACTATTTATACAAAATGTGAATTAATTCCAAATAAGGGTGGAATTGACTCGAGTTCAGCTTTGGCTTACTTGATTGCGAGATCAAACTAGTAGGACTGGGCTTGAGGTAGGTGCAAACTTGGGCTTTTG
Source organism: Vitellaria paradoxa (assembly GCA_019916065.1). NCBI lineage: Eukaryota > Viridiplantae > Streptophyta > Magnoliopsida > Ericales > Sapotaceae > Vitellaria > Vitellaria paradoxa. The sequence goes on along the minus strand of CM034234.1, from coordinate 62,882,089 downwards.
CATGGAAGCCTGAGTTGAGTCAAGCTTTGGCTTACTCAATGTCAGCTCAAACTGTCAGTACTAGGCTTGAGGTCGGCTCAAACTTGAACCTTTGCATGGGGGCTGAGTTGCTTTTGAGCAGCGCATTTCTAGGATCGAGTTCAATTTTAAATGAGCTACAAATTGAGTTTGAATATAGCTCAATTTGTGGCTACCCCTAATTCCAAACACTTTATAGACAATTTTCTTGTTTGTCTTTAAGGAAAATATAGAAGTTATGAATTGATACTTGCCTGAAGAAAGGAGTCCCAATATAATTTACTTCTTTTCCAATCCAGGAGAAAGGAAATCATTTCCAGCTGAAACTGAAAACAGCTAAATGGATTCCTCAACCTTTTCGAGTTAGTGTTACACAACAAGAGTGCACATGAATGAGAAAAGGCTCAGAATAACAGTCAGAGCAGTTGCCCCAGTTGATTTTGCAGCTGAATCCAGGTTCTTGCTGGAGGAGATGGCAAAGATGAAAGTGTCTTAATAATGTCTTTTAGTCCTCCAAAGTTTACCTGTAAGATCAAGATGGAAGAAATGTGTGCCTTTCCAAATTCAAAGGAAGGCCTGTGGTTGTCTATTTCTACCCTGCTGATGAGACCCCTGGTTGCATTGAGCAGGCTTTCTTTTTTTCCCCCGCATTTTCTTCTTATTTCCTTCAATGTTACTGTTGTTATAATTCAGTATTGTAGATTTCAAGTTCTTGATCTTACTAAAGATTTATTATTCTATCACTACATTTTTCTGCCTTTATTGTCATCAGTTATATGAATACTCAATTTGTCTAATCTATCCACAAAGTAAGGAATTTTCCATTATTAGTACACAAGTCATATCGTTATATACGTTAGTGATTTTCTATTGCTCACTTAGTTTTGCTGGTAAATAGTTCTGAAATCACTCGGAATTTCAAAAATGTTTCCAAACTATGGAATGTCAGCTTGGCTCTCTGTTTGACCAACTTGTATTAATCTCTACTCACAAAGTCATTTGCGGATTTTGCTTTATTCATGCCAAAAAATATTTTCTTAGTACATTCCCTGCAAACGTTTCTTTCACCAGATTGGCTTTATTCAAAACTAGTCCATGTGATTTTTTCCCTTCAGTTACACATTTCAAGTCAATGACTTAGTTTGATTGTTGGCTGCTTTTCTCTGACTAGAATATTGAATTTCCATAAGCACAGGGGATGTAGCTAAAACAAAGATGCTGACGTATTTCAATACAATGTGCAGGCGTGTTCCTTCAGGGACTCTTGTGAAAGTTCAAGAAAGCAAGGGCAGAGGTTGTTGGAATCAGTGGTGATGACTCATCACCAAACAAGGTAATAAATCAAAAAACATTTCAATAACCTACAAGACTATTCCTCAATGCCGCAGCCCAAAAAAAAAAAAAAAAAAATTCTCTGCGTCACCTCAAGTTTTTCTCAACCATGTAACTGTGTGGAAACAATTTTGGTATTTCTTATTGTTTGACCTCAGTTCAGAGCAAATATTTCGATTTTTCTCATAGCCGTTTGGTCATAACCAGTTCATTTTTTTTTCTTTCTAAATTCAACTTCATAGAATGGTGTGATGTACATAAGCTACCATTAGTTGTCAGCATTTGCTTAATTTTTGGAATTAATAATTTGACAAAATGTCAATGATGTGGCTTGGGCAGTTGTTGGCCATCAACGTATGTACCTTTTTTTTTTGGTCCCAAACATTCTTTGAATTCGACTGTAAGTTTTCCATAGACTAAAGCGGTGATTTATATATATTTCTACATTTTATGCCAATGGGAAGTTATGAGCTTTGTCATTTTCACTACTCGATGAAAGTTCTTTTATTTGACTCTGGTTTTTAAGTTCCTTTTTTGTTGGCTGATAAACATTCACCCCTTTCTCTTTTCTTTTATTTATTTATTTTTGGCAAGACAGCCTATATCCAATATATGGAACTAAAATTTTACTCGATACTCTTCTCTGCTGCATTATCCTTTCACATATACCTGACAATTTTCCTTTTTCTTTTTTGATTTCACTTATAAGAATATAATCTCGAGAAAATACAAACGATTTGGACATGTTTTTGTTGATCTTCCTTTGAGTTAGCTTGTGATAATTTTGCAATATGCATTTAATGGTTGACCAAATTGTTGTTGGGTGGAGTGGATATAGGCATTTGCAAAGAAATACAACTTCCATTCGCATTGCTGAGCGAGGAGTGTAACAAGATCAAAAAAGAGTAGGAAGTCCCCGCGGATCTGTTTGGGACGTTGCCCAGAAGACAGGCCTATGTTCTTGAAAATTACAAAAAAAAAAAAAAAAAAAAAAATGGAGTGGTCCAACTTGTCTACAACAACCAGGTTCAACCCGAAAAGCACATCGATTAGACCTCAAAGCTTCTCCAAAGTCTTTTAAAACTTTTCTCTTCGTCTAAACTCTCAATTCCATCTGTTCTTTTACTTCGATTGCCTCCTCCTTTTCTTTCAGATGCCTATGACTAATACTGTCTCTCTTGATCATTTAAGGTGATTGATTTTCTTGTCAGTACAGCTCATGTTATTCTTGTTTTGTCTTTGTAACCATTACGATAATCACAATGTGAAGTCCAAGACAGCGGTTGTGGCAATTAATTTATGTGAGTGGTTTTCGTATGGTGCTGTTTTGGGGTTTAATTGCTTGTACGCATAATATGCAGAGTTGGGCGGGAACCTAATTTTAGATTAAGCTGTATTAGGTTATGTTTGGATTTATAAATTTGAAATGAAAAGATTTTGATGCTATTTACTTGAACGCACATATCACATGTTTTAATATCAAGACCATGTGTCAAGGCTTTTTTTTTTGATGGCGTCAAATTTTATTAAAAGGCATCGAGTAGATGCAAGGGCGACCCAAAAGCAGATCAAAACTGCTGCCAAGATTATAAATCATCTTGGCGTTTGCATATGCTGATAACATCGTATCACTGTGTTATTGAAGCAAATAAGAGAGCAATTTATTTATTTATTTATTTTTTTTTTCAAAATTCCTTATCATTTTTGTACTCTTTACATAATTGATGTCCGTATCTTAAGATAACAATCCTCGCTTCTTCGCTTGGTCTGTTGTCATATATTGGTAAGCGTTATTTTTATCTGCTCTATCATATGCATGCATTTGCACAAAATTTACTAGTGCTTGTAACTTTGGGTGTTTTAAGTAGTAAATTGAAATCAGGTCAATGCAAGCAAATTCAATTTAGGGGATACATTACATTTTATATTTGTTATATCTCCATCTTTTGCACATATTGGGGTAAGCATGGCTAATTTACTGCTTCAAATAATTATCTGTCATTGGTGAGGTGTTCAATCATGGGTTAGAACAGTCTCACTAAAGTTTTGCTTTTCGGACATTGCTTATTTTAATGGGGGAATCAAAAACAGTCCAACTAGAAAATTGAGGCGTCGGAGCATCTGTTATGACATGTTTAAGGCGGGGGCAAGTGACTCCTCAATTTTTAATACAAAATTATTAAAATATCTTTCTTACCATTTTAGTTTTATTTAAATTTAAATTAATTAAAAATTAAAATATTTTGGCTTTATTAAAAATTTAAAGTTAATTCAAAAATTTTTAACATAAAAAAAGTTTATAAGAATTAAACTTAGACATGTTTTGTAAAATAAAGTGTATCTTTTCAATACATTATTGCATATTTTGTTCATACTATCAGTAAATTTAGCATAACATAATAAATTCTATAGACAATAAAAGTTAATAATAATTATATATATATATATATATATATATTTTGTAATGAGAGATATCTCTAAAAAGTTTTAGGTGCTTGAACCATTAACCACCGTGATAAGTATATTCATTGATTAATATTCAAAAATAATTTATTCTTTCTCTAAAAATAATATCATTTTTTTCCGATTCTTAATCCAAAAGGAACTCGAATATTATTAATTTTTTAGGTGCTCGGTACCCTCCTCAATAAAAATTCTGACTCCGCCCTGTTTCGTAATTTTCAATTGCTAGCTTTACTTAATGTGCATATAATAGGAAAAAATTGGAAATAATTTTCAACTGCTAGCTTTACGTAATTTTACCATCTCTATAATAGGAAAGAATTGTAGACCAAGAAAGTTTGGAATCGATGGAAAGGATAAAAGGTGGTGTGGTCTTTTGCGTTGCTGCTTGATTAATCCTCCAAAGGTTTATTACCAAACGAGCATGGATTACTAATTGACCACAATGTTATGAAACGAGTTAATGATTTCATTAATATTGCAATCATTCAAGTAAAGTCTTATTTTCTTAGCTTAATTTATTTTTCACACAAGTGAAGATTCTAATGTAGACTTTTTTTTTTAAATAATTTTTATTTTTTATTTTTGAGTGGATCTATTTGTACTCTACAAATGACTTTTTACATTCCATTTTACTTTTTTCATTAAGTAAAATTACAAAACTATTTTTTGACTAATTATTAATTCTTATATTTAATTTGGAGTGGCATAATTGCCTGCCATTCATAAATTAAGAAAATAGTTATAAATTTGATCAAATACCCCTACGCGTACGAAGAAAACAGAAAAAATATTTTAAAGACTAAAATATTTATATTTATATATTTAACAATCATGTAAAAATAAAGTGTATTTTATTTCATAATTTAATCAAATAAATAATTGTATTTCTTTTATTTCTTTTGCTTACAAAGTTTTATTACTTTTAACTGTTGTCATCATGTTCAAATCATTTAATAAGGTTTTATACGATTCTTTCAATTCTCATAATTTATTTATATATTTTAAAAATAATGTAATAAAATAAAATATAAATGTGATAAATTTTAAATTAAAGAATTTATGAAAGATATGTAAAAATTAATAAATAAATATCAAAATGATAAAGAAGATGACAAAAGTTTATAAATGAATCGAAATAAAATAAGTTATTTTTTTATCCGATTAAGTTATAAAAAAATTAAAATTTATTTTTATATAATTACTAAAAATATAAATATAAATGAAAATAAAATTTATTTTAATCATTCAAAATATTTTTTTGTTTTATAAACCTGCAATCATGAAAATAAGACCACTTATAAATTTAAATTTCTAATTGTCCTATAACCCTACTATTTTTTCCTCATCAATCCTAAATTTAAAATAGAATCTCTGATTTTTTTTTCTTACCATTCATGTATAGAAAAAATATCAAAAAATATTTAACCATGGAAATTATTAAACTAAAAAAAAAAAAATTAACTTTTAAGTATACGCATAGATTTATCTAATAAATCATTAATATTTTTTTTTCTGAAAACTTAATTTGAAGTTTTATAGTAACAAATAATTTTTAAAAAAACTAGAATTAAAATTTTTTTTATCATAATATGGTAATTCTTATGCATAAATGATTTTTTTCCCCAAAAAATTTACATGATGCTATAAGATAACATAAAAGGTCCGTTTGGCGTGGTGAAAAATAGCAAAAATGTAGTTTGAGAAACTTTTTGACGTTTAGTACGCAGCTACCAAACTATGTTTTTCAGATATGGATACTGAAACTTTTTAACTATTGTATTAGCTTTTTGGAGAGAAAACATTCAAATTCTTTTTTTTTTTTTTATTCTGTTGGAACGATTTTATGTCATAATTATATTGAAAGTAAGTAAAATGTTTTTGAGATTTATAAAAAAAGTTATTAGGGTTTGTGAAATATTATTAGAGTTGTAAAAAATTTATTAGGGTTTGTAAAAATTTGTTGGGAAGTGTAGATATATAAAAATTTATAAAAATTTTACGAAGTATGAGAAGTGTAAAATATGTTAGAGAATTTTACAAATTTTCAGAGATTTTTAGTATTTTTCAAAGTTTTTAGTTGTGTCAAATGAACCAAAAATTAATTTTTTATGTGAAATTATTTTTTAGGTGTTTAGTTAATGAGATATTAAGTAAGGATAAGAAATATGATTTGATATAAAATATTACAGAAAATAATTTTGAACTTTAGAATTTATAGATAAGTAGATCCGTACCACCATTCCGAATAGTATGCACATCACCATTTTGAGGTATTAGCTTCCCCATGTTCTGAGCAAACGTATGCAATCTGAAATGTTGCATCTTCTAAACAAACAGGGCCTATATGCGAGAGAAATGCTCACACTAATTGTGGGTCGTTCGTGTTAAAGAGTATTAATGGAAAAACTATAGTTTTTTTTTTTTCCTCGGTAGGAGAAACTAATTTTTGAGTTCGTTTGGTTTGAAAAAAAATAACAAAAAATTCTATAAATCTCTGTTAACTTTATATCACATTAACTTTTTTCTTTCACTGTACGCATTACGAACTCTCAATTTATCTCAAATTTTTTCACTTTTTCTTACTCCTAACACACCATTTTTCACCAAATAATTAACTTTCATTAATTTTTAAATAATATCTTTAATATTCATCATGTGATATTATATATATTTGATTCATTTGAGACATCAACTTTGCATGTACAGGGTACTAGGGTGGCAAAATTGACCCAAACCTATCAACTCACCCAGTTAAACTCATAATAAATGGGTTTGAGTCCTATTATTTTACTAATTGGGTTGTAATTGGGTAACTTATAAAATACTCATTTATAAATGGGTGTAAATGGGTTGTGAAACGGGACCCGTTAAAACACCCATTTAAGTTAAAAAAATTAGTTTAACCCCCTCTCTCTTTACACTGTTCTCTCTCTCTAGCAATATCTACAATAAATATATAATATATACATTATATATATATGGTACGTGTATATATATATTCAGCGTATACAATAAATGTATAATATATACATTATATATAAGTTATTTCTTCTTCCATTCTCTGTTCCTATTCTCTTCCATATTCAATACAAATAATACATGCGCGTACACACATGCGCCCACACACACATATACTTCTACACACACATGCGCGCACACACACGCGCACACACACGTCTACATAGGCGCACGCGCGTGCGCACGCATACACACGCGTGTGCACACATACATGCACATACACACATACACGCCTACACACGCGCGTGCGCACGCACATACACAAGCATACATGCCTACACACATGCGCGTGCACACATACACGCACGCGCGCGCTTGCACACACGCATACACACCTACACACATGCGTGCGCGTGCACACACGTACGCGCGCGCGTGCACACACGTACGCGCGCGCAAATACATGCATACACACATACACACGCGCGCGCGCGGGCACACATGCACACACGCGTGTGGGCGCATACACGCACACACACACAAGCTCGTGCGCGCACACGTACACACACGAACACCTGCACACACACGCACACATGCACACACACATGCACAAGCGCACGCGCACGTGCACGCGCACGCACACACACGCACAGACACGCACACACACCCCCCACACACATACGTGCGTGCGTGCGTGCGCGCAGAGAGAGAGAGTTGTTAATTTAAAATTGAATAAAAAATAAATCGGTTCGTACAAATTCGAAATTAATTGAAAAATGTAAATATAATATATAATATTATATAATATGTATAATATTATAGTAATTAAAATAAATATTGATGTATTTATATATATATATATACACATTAATTGAAATAAATTTTTATTTTTTTTAAAAAGTAAGTTGGGTCAGAAGTAAATGGGTTGGATATGGGTTCATGGGTTTGATATAACCCATATTTAACCCGCCCATATCTAACCCGCTTTTTAAATGGGTGAGTTTGGGTTGCACCCATTTAATCTCCAACCCGTTTAAACCCATCACTAACCCACCCAACCCGCCTATTTTACCACCCCTACAGGGTACCATTTTGTAGCAACAATTTCTTATAACCCGCCAAGGGAAATTATTCTTCCGTTGTTTCCGAACTCCCAGAAAATATTGAAAGATTGGGACACTCGTAAAAATACAACGACGAATAAAGAAAGTTACCCGATTCGATTGTTGGTAGACTTCAAATTCTTACAACTTCCCCCTCCCCCCCCCCCCCCCCCCCCCCAAAATAATAATAAATGAATAAACTAATTTTCAGCTAGTTTCAAGTAAGGATGGTAATAATGTCCTGTTTAGGAAGAAGATTTGTGCCGCTTCGAGTTTCTTTGTGTTTATAATTATTTGTGTTTAAAATTTAATAGACATTTTAATTCATTACAAAATTAAATTAAATCATATCAATTTTAATTTATTTATGTTGTGTTTTTCTTAATAATTTTGTGCTCGTTTTTACGATATTCGTACTGTGTTTGATATTTCTGTAGTTTCAAGGTTTTCATTGTGTAGAATTTTTAGAAGATAAAATTATCATGTGCCCCAACCCAAAATAATAATAATAATAATTAGGTAACCAAATTGATTTATAAAAAAATTAATTTCTGGACTGATTAAATTTGTGCACCAAATCAAAGTTTGAAATTTGTTGAGGGGGTCCGAGTTGAAGCTATGACCTAAATTCCTACTTCTAAGCGGGGGAGCCCTACAAATGGGTAATCCTCCTTGCTCTAATTTTTATGAAATTGCTACTATTATATTAATTATAATTATACTTACATATAAGTATTTAAATTATGATTTTAGTTTACACACGTTTATTATTAAATTAATTATAGATAACTATTTTATTTTTTAATTTTATTTTTTTACAAGTTTATTACTATAAAATTTAAAAGTCATGGTGCGTTTTCTTCACATTTCTACATTTTCAAACGTGGACAATTAAACAATTCCGACGTTCACATTATGGGGCCCTTATTGAGATTCACCCGTATTGATGATCAATTTTTCAATCAAAATTTAAGTTCTTAGTAAAAGAAATTTGGATATTTTTGTGAAATTTTTAGTAACTATTAACCAAAAAAAAAATATTAGAAGTTAATAAAAAATTATTAAAAATTAATAAAAGTTGACAAAAATTTTTAAAAATTACTAAAAATTCCTTACCAACCAACCAACCAAATCGAATTTTTTTCCACTAGGTGGGGTCGACTATATGGATTTGTCGACGCCAATTAAATTTGTTTAGGACCATATCCTCCGATAGATCTAAGTAGGTCATGTCATGTTTAATAGTTTCTTTCTAATTTCTCTTGGGTCTTCCTTTACCTTTCTTATTCCTGGCAATCTCCATACTTTCACATCTTCTAACATGTGCCTCCGCTGGACGCCTTCTAACATGGACAAACCATTTTAATCGGTTTTCTCTCATTTTATTTTTAATCGGTGCAATTCCTATTAAAAATTCCTTATGACTAAACAGGCACAATACACCAAAAACTATGCAAATGTAACAACATAGCTTCCGTTTGATAAAATTTTTTGCTTTCAGTTTTTATTTTCATTTCTTTGAAAATTAAATATAAAACTCATTTGACAAATTTATTTTCAATTTTTTATTTTCAAAAAAACTGTTTTAAAAATTTTAATTATTTATTATTAATTATATTATCCATTAAAATAAATAATTTTAATAATTGAGTACCGTTAGAGTCTATATAATTATATTCAAAGCATGTATTTACAATATTTTAATTACATTTAGCTTTAATTATTTTCTATTTATTATTAATTCAATAGGATTATTAGATTATTTTGAATACAAATAAATCAAATTTTCTTATATGAAAGACTTATAAGATAAATAGAATTCTTTGGTTAATTATAATGGTAGAATACATCATGTAATAAATAAATTTTTTTAAGATAAATATAATTATATGTGATAAATATAATTATATGTTACCTGTCATAACCATGAGGTGTCATGCGGCGCAATTTTATTTTCAAGACTCTACTTTATATGTATTTAATATAATAATATGAAATCAAAAACTTATAAAATAAATAAAATTCTTTGATTAGTTAGAATGGTATAATTATATAATAAATAAAATTATTTATGATAACTATAATAAAAGTTTGAACTCGATTCTATAACTCATTGTTGTTGGTGCTCATATATATAAACCTATGTTCCATCATCCTTGAACTTTATTAATTAAGGCTTCGTTTGCGATGACAAAAAACTCTAAAAATAATAAAAAATACTAAAAAACTCTAAAAGTTATTCACTTTTTATCTCATTACACGAATCTATAAATTATCTCATTTTCTTTCACTTTTTGTTACTCCAAACGTACCCTAAGATTTAATAAACTTAGTGAGGTTCAACTCTAGCTTGGCTTTCCTTATCCATCCTTTTGAGTGTTTTCTTAGGGCTCCAAAAATTTCCAAAGAGGATATTTGGATCTTTTATGAGCACGAGTGTCAATAATGAGAGAAATTAGATTTTATTCACTTATAATTAAAATGGGACCTAAAATTGAATTGGAAGCACTATCTTGCTACGTGTTTAACATGTGTGTGCATGTGTGATGGTCTATGAGTGGACTGACTAAAGACTTAGCGGGGACTATTACCTCAACTTATTTGAAAAACTATATTAAGATTTTATTAATTTTACTTTAATTTTTTTATAAATTATATTTTTACACCATTGTTATTAAATTTTTACCCTCATTGTATATTTACTTTGCCCTTTATTTTATATTAAAATTGAATTTGAAGCATTATGTTACTGCCTGTTAAATTAACAGTGTGTGCGCGTGTGTACGTGAGTAAGAGAGAGAGAGAGAGAGAGAGAGAGAGAGAGAGAGAGAGAGAGAGAGAGATATAGATAGATAGAGATGGAATAAACGACGTTTTAAGTGTTAACGAAGAAATGCATAATACTCAAACAAAGGAAACTACGAAATGGGGCATAGAACAAAAGATAAAATTATTTGTTATTGAAGATACAGTATGTAGATACCTTATTGCATTTTCAACGCATGTTTGAGAAACTAAAGTAACAGAAGATGCTTGCTTTACTTGTTAACCAAGAGATGCACAATAATCCTATACGAAAGAAGGCTATGTACACTTTGTCTTTCATAAAGAAAGGTATGTATGCTTCCCAAATAATGTTGTTAAGAATCTTTGAACTTTTTCTAAAGATCAAAATATTGTGCAAGTAAAGTGCATGTGCTTGCTAATCTTAGATTTTAAAGATCAAAATACTATGTAAGTAAAGTACATGTGCTTATTAGATATCAGTGCCGGTCTCGACAATTCGGTTGTCTAAGCCCGATTTGAAAATTTTGCCCTTTAATACTAGTACACAAGTCAAGACAAAAAATAGAATTGGGTTGGACAGTTGCCCAATTAAGCCAAATTATTTTTTTTCTCGGTCTAAAAATTTTTTTTTAGGTTGCCCTTACCTCAGGGTGTTGCCCAAATTCAGGGGTTTGTTGAGCTCACCCCTGAGCCGACCCTGCCAGATATAAAGCATAAAGAATCTAATAAATCATTCCAAAATTGTATCATCAAGAAATTTTTTTGCTTTCATGTAAAGGTGAACTTAAAATTGTATTGAAGTCACTACCTTTCTTGCAATTCAATATTTGTATTGGAGAGGAAAGTTAGAAATGAAGAAACGCATATCTAAAAGAGAAATATATCTCTAGATGAAAAATAAGCGTGAGGTAGGGAATCAAGGAAAGAACAGAATTGTGGATTTGAGTCACTTTTCTTTGCTTCAACTTCAAAAAGTGGAGGCAAGATTATCAACCGAATGTCTTTCAAGTGCTTGGGATCGTGTATATTATCCTAGTTGCAAGTAATGCATGCAATATTCCCTTGCGTAAATTATATCTGGTGAATAATTTTAATAAATTTTTTTGTTTTGTTTTTTTTATTTATTTTAGAGAAAACAAAAATATTAAATACAATCTTGTTTTGTTCTATTTTTTTAGTGCCCAAAGAAGGATAAAAAATGTATATAATTCATTGTATTGGCGCGTACATATACAATCACTTTTGATTACTACATAAGACAATTCTTTATTATTGTCCTTCATACTTAATTTATTGGCATAATTAGTACTCTTAACTATTGAAGTATTTAATTTGATTTATTCAAAGACCAACTAATACGTGGTTATTTAATTTGAATTGGGTAATTAATTTATTGGTTCTCAATACTCCTTAATTTTAAAATTATTTTATTTAATTATTGCCCAAAAAAAAAAAATTAAGACATGTGCAGGACCAAAATATAACAGTTAACGAATAAAACAAAACAAACAAAAAATAAAAATAACCCAAACAAAATCTCTGCATGTTGGCGATTGTTTGACTAGAATGCGCTTTGTGATTATCGACCTAGCTAATCATTTCCTTAATCGTAAAAGGAGAGTTTAATATAGAAACATTTCTAGAGAGTCAAATATATAAAATTATGGATACTATTTTCTAGATGTGTTTAGTGTTTTTTTTTTATATTTTATTTTTTATATTTTTTTTAAATCGGACTATTTAAATGTAATGGCAAATCGTAAAAACATAAATAGCATTTTTTATTAGTACTTTGTTAAATAAGTATTCCATATTTGTCTATATATTACATTAAATAATATTTGAATTCCTAAACAAGTCAAAGTCTTTAGCCTTCTCTCCATCCCATCGCTGATCAGCAATAAAAACCTTCCTCTTCATTCAAGTACCTTACAAAACTTCCAAAAACTTGATCCAATTAAAACCACTTCATTCGTCATTTGCGCACTCTCCAACCAGAAATGGCTGAGCAATTACTTTTCAGTATTGCCCAAAAGGTCTTGGAAGATTTGGGTTCGCAGGCTCTCCAAGAAGTCAAATTGCTGTGGAGATTCGGAGGCAACAGTGAGGTTGACAAACTCAAGATCACCGTGTCGGCTATCCAGGCAGTGCTACTCGATGCAGAGAATCAGCGAGCAATAAACCATCAAGTCCGAGACTGGCTCAACAAGCTCGAAGATGTGCTTTATGATGCAGACGACTTGCTTGATGACATCTCCACTGAAGCCCTGAGAAGGAAACTGGTGACTCGGAATGAATGGGCAAAGAAGGTACGCATTTTCTTTTCACCCAAAAACCAGATTGTTTTCCGTTCTAAGATGGGCCAACAAGTTAAGGCTATTAGAAAGAGCCTAGATGCTGTTTCAGAAGATAAGAATAGATTCCACTTCGCACCACAAGTTCCACAACTGCCATTTGTGAATAGGAAGAGGGAGGAGACTCACTCTTTTGTTCGTACTGAGGATGTCATTGGGAGAGAGAAAGATAAAAATGCCATTATGGAACTCCTCTTCAACTCCGACGTTCAAGAGGATGTGTCAATCATCCCAATTGTTGGAATTGGAGGGCTTGGAAAGACTGCACTTGCTCAACTGGTTTACAATGATGACAGGGTCAGAGATCGTTTTGAGCTTAAGATGTGGGTCTGTGTTTCTGATGTGTTTGATGTCAAACTCATCGCGCAGAGTATCATAGAATCTGCTACGGGTAAGAAATCCCAAAGAACTCAGATGGATGGAATTCAAGGTGAACTCCAGAAAATAATTGGTGGGAAGAAGTATTTTCTTGTTTTGGATGATGTGTGGAATGATGATCCCAACTCATGGCTACAATTGAGACAACTGTTGATGGGTGGTGTTGGGCATAATAATACTAAAGCTGTACTCTTGCCGAACAGGTTTAGTCCGGTGCCACGTGGCGTGGTGCCGAGCAAATTCACATAAGCCACTTAGCCACTTGCCGAACACGTTCCGTTTGGACACGTGGCATCCCGCCGAACAACCGATTATTGGCACGAGGGTTCCACGTGAGTGGTATACGTGAGTACACGATTTAGAGTTAGTGCTCCAAAGAGTACCCTCAGTCTCGACATCAATAAACGATGTATAACCACGTGGCTATAGCCGAGGAATCTAGTTTGCTCGGCCTATATGTCGATGGCCAGTAAATATCAAACCTGGGGCCCACAGCCTTTAAAGAAGGCTCATGACCATAAATGCACCTTAGTTAGGATTGAACTAGGTACTTGTCTCTGGAGATGTAACTAAATCGGTCTATCTCGTTACGATTCGGTGGCTGATGCGACAAGAAGACAGTATGACCCTGAAATTCAGGATGTAATGCCGTGTTAAACCACCAGAAGCATTAAATGAAAGGCACGGTGTATTTATGAGGGGTCTGAGACATTAAATGAAGGGGAAGGGCATTTAAAGCAAGAGTGTAAAAGAGGAACACGGCAGTGTGCGTAGTGTCGAGTCATAGGTATGCTGTAATCATTACTCAGACCACTATATATGGATATACAACTGAATCACGGAGGTAGGCTGACTATTGCCAACTTAAACTTTGACTCCTTTATTTCCAGAAAACTTCTTTTGAGCGACTTGCTGACTTAATCATCGGAGGGTTTTCCGGCCTGAGACCTCCTCTCCGGCCGTCACCTTTCTTTCTGTCTTTGTTCGGCAGGTCAGCGATTGCATTTCCGGTTGGCGTGGTCAGCGGTTCCGGCGGTAATTTCTGCTGCCGAACATTTGGCGCCCACCGTGGGGCTCGTTGTCTAGCCCATCATCGTGTTCACTAGCTTTTTTCTTGTTTCTTTGATAAGTCTCCAGTATTTGTCCACATAATGACCTCAGGAGGAAACACTACCCCACCACCATCTCCACGGGCAGGAGACACTTCCACTCCTGCCAAAACTAAAGGGAGTGCGTTGGTTATCCGGACTCCAGGTCTGGAGTCCGCCCGGAAAAGAAAAACGGAGGATCCTCAGGTATTGAAACGGAGAGAAGAGCTGATGGCTAAGGCCAGTGAAAAGCAGGCAGAACTGGAGGAGATTCTGCTGGAATTGAGTAAGGAAAAGGGAAAACCCCCTGCTAGCCATATTGCTGATTCTGGTCAATCCGACTCGGAATCTGATGAAGGTTACGATGCTCTTTACGAGGACCCCACTGATGAGGATGACGGGGACACCCATGAACAGAAGGAGGTGCGCTCTCGCTCGCGACGTGATGTCTCTCCTTCTAGGAAGGACTCGCGCCGTGCTAAACCGGTCGCAAAACGTGACGTGAGATCCGATGTTGACGCGCCCATCAAAGCGCATCACCAAAGGAATTCCTCAAAAAAGATGCTGGAGGCGTATTCAGAGGAGGCGGATAGCTCGGACCAAGAAGAGCTAACCTTAAAGCGTAAGAAAGCGGGAAAGGCAAGGATGGAAGACTGGGGGCAAGCAGAGGAATGGAGTGCTCAGGGCCAAAGCACACGAATGATGGCAAGGAAAGCCTTGGGGCGAATCTCTGCCTCCCCATTCGTCGATGAAATAATTGATGCGGAGCCTCCGGAGAAATTCCAAACTCCGAGGCTTAATCTCTACGATGGGAGAACTGACCCCCTGGCCCACTACCGTCATTACATGCAGGCCATGACGTTATGGAACAGTAATGACCACCTCATGTGCAAAGTATTCCCTTCTAGTTTGGGGGATACAGCGCTTCAGTGGTTCCATAAACTGCCCCCTGGCAGTATTCAGTGTTGGCAGCAACTGGCGGAGGAGTTCGTTACCCGGTTTCTGGCTAACACAAAACAGCCTAAAACCGCTGACGCTCTCCTCACAATGAAAAGAAAGTCCGGGGAATCATTGAGAGATTATTCCCGCCGTTACCTGGAGCTCTACAATGAGGTGGGAGAATGCTCGGAGCAATTGGCGGTTACCTCGTTCAAATTGGGGTTGCGGAAGGAGGATAGGCTGTGGCTCTCCTTGACCAAAAAGCCAGCAGCCAACATGTCTGATCTTATGTGCCGAATCGAGAAATACGCCAAGGTGGAGGACGAGACACAGCCGGCCGAGCAGAAGGAAAGGAGATCTCAGGGCCAGACAAGAGAGAAAAGACGGGGAGACGGCCGCCGATTCATTGACGAGGGGAAGTCAGTCTTCGAAGCGGTTAATACGGTGTTCAAAGAGCCAATCTTCAAGATCCTTCCCCAAATAAAAAATAGGCCATATTTCAGATGGCCCGGAAAGCTGCCGGATTTCCCTGGAAAGGAGAATTCCAAAAACTACTGCGCGTATCATCAAGACAAGGGACATCGCACCGGAGCCTGCCGATCGCTACGACATCATCTGGAGGAATTGGTGCGCAGAGGCCACCTTAAAGAGTTCGTCGATGAGGGCAGAACCAGAGAAGCAGCCCCACAGGATAGAGAGCCAAGGAGGCAACGAGAAGAGACTGCCGAGGAGGGGGCAGCCGAAGAGGCACAACACCCACCAAGGGCCAGGGCGCGCAGAGATGTCCCGAGACCTGCAATCATCCACGTGATTCATATGGAACGACGACCCCAGAGTGTCATCAATCATGCCCCTAATCCACCAAGCAAAGAAATTTTGGGCGTCGCGGGTCAGCCGAGCAAGCGCCCAAGGACAGCCGCAATGGAGGAAATCACTTTTCATGAAGACGAGCATCCTGGTGTTCAGCTGCCGCACAATGATGCCCTAGTGGTTACTCTGGGCATGTTTAATTCAGAAGTAAGGAGAATCCTGGTAGATGCAGGAAGCTCAACAGAAGTTATGTTCCTGAGCTTATTTAAGAAGCTCGGACTAACTGAAGAAGATCTGGAACCGGCAGAATGCCCACTAATAGGATTCAATTCTGCTCCAGTATGGCCTCTGGGCAGAGTCGTCATTCCTGTCCGCGTGGGTCCGGTGGAGCAAGAGGTTGAGTTCACCGTTGTGGATTCCCCCTCTTCCTACAATGCTATAGTAGGGAGATCGTGGATTCACGCTCTGAAGGCGATCCCCTCAACCTACCACCAAGTGCTGAAGTTCCCCTACTACGGGGAAGTGATTTCTATTTTGGGGGATCAGAATACCTCCCAAAAGTGTTTCTCTGCAGCCTTAAAGTCCAAAATGATCCCCGAACAAGTCCAGCTGGCGGAACTACCTGAGGACACACCAAAGATCGATGATGTCGGTGGTGATCCGCAGATGAAAGCAACAGAGGGTTTGGAGAAATATCAAATTGGCCCGGTTGAGGATGATAAATTCTTCCTGATCGGCGCCAACCTGTGCGCCGAGGAAAAACTAGAGCTAACGGAGATGCTTTTGAAGAATATCGAAACGTTCGCCTGGACTCCACACGAAATGCCAGGCATTTCCCCCGAAGTCATGACTCATAAGTTGAATGTGAATCCGGAGGTAAAGCCTGTGGTACAAAAAGTAAGGCGATCAGCTTTGCAACACGCAGAAGCTGTCATTGAGGAGGTCGGCCGACTGTTAGAGGCGGAGGCCATTCGGGAGGTCTCATACCCGGAGTGGTTAGCTAACACGGTCGTGGTCAAGAAGAAGAATGGGAAGTGGAGAGTTTGCGTAGACTACACAGACCTGAACAAGGCCTGCCCTAAGGATCCATTCCCTCTGCCAAAGATTGACCAACTCGTTGATTCTACTGCTGGATGTTCCAGGATGTCGTTCCTGGACGCCTATAGGGGATATCACCAAATCCCTATGTTCGGCCCTGATGAGGAAAAAACTTCTTTCATAACCCCGCGAGGCATATACTGTTATAGAGTTATGCCATTCGGGCTGAAGAACGCTGGAGCCACCTATCAACGGCTGGTTACAAAGATATTCAAAAAAGATCTCGGGCAGACGATGGAGGTCTACATTGATGATATGGTGGTAAAAAGCAAGGAGCCGAACACACACCTCCAACATCTCCAACATGTTTTCTCTACCCTTGATCGGTATGGGTTAAAATTAAATGCTGCCAAGTGTGCCTTCGGAGTTGGCTCGGGTAAATTTTTGGGCCACTTGGTGAGCAGAAGGGGAATTGAGGCTGATCCCGAGCAAATACGTGCCATCCAATCTGTTTCGCCCCCGCGCACAAAAAAGGAGGTACAGAAGCTCACAGGGATGGTGGTGGCACTCAACCGGTTTATTAGCAGATCATCCGACAAGTGCCGGCCATTCTTTAGGCTGCTCAAAGGGGCCAATAAGATGCAATGGGATGCTGAGGCGGATGCGGCACTGGAAAAACTTAAAGAATACCTAACAACTGTCCCAATATTGTCAACACCGCAGCCGGGGGATATTTTGCAGCTATATCTGGCAGTCTCAGAGCATGCAGTCAGTGCCGTCTTGCTGAGAGAGCAACAAGGGAAGCAGCATCCTATTTACTATGTGAGCAAAACAATGCAAGGAGCAGAGACCAGATATCTGCCCCTAGAGAAGTTGACCCTGGCACTAATAATGGCATCCAGGAAGCTAGCCCATTATTTCCATGCACACACCATTCAAGTTGTCACCGATCAGCCAATTGGCCATGTTTTAAAGAGGGCTGATGTATCGGGCCGACTAGCAAAGTGGGCAGTTTCCCTTGGCGCATTCGACATAAAGTTCATCCCAAGAACCGCGATAAAGGCTCAAGTCCTGGCCGATTTTGTAGCGGAATTTTCCACACCAGCCTGTGGTCAGACAAAAGAAGTGTGGCATGTTGAAATAAAGTCTGCCCCGGCCGAACATAATGAGGCCGAACAAACTTGGCAAATCGAGGTTGATGGGTCTTCGACTAGAAAAGGAGGCGGCGTAGGTATAGTTCTGACTACACCAGAAGGGGTCTCAATAGAATATGCAATAAAACTCGAGTTCGAAGTCACTAATAATGAGGCGGAGTATGAAGCTCTCCTGGCTGGACTCGACATTGCTGGGCGGCTGATGGCAGATGATATCGTAGTAAGGACTGACTCTCAGTTGGTTGCTAACCAGCTAAAGGGTGAATATGTGGCTAGAAGCGAAAAGATGGCAGAGTATCTAGAAGCAGCAAAGAAGAGAATCGAAGGCTTCAATAAAGCTAGCGTGGAGCTCATTGGCAGGGATCATAACGCTCATGCTGATGCACTTGCAACGCTAGCTGCCTCTTCTCGAATAAGGCTAACTGACCAAGTCTTTATGGAAGTCATAAAAAGGCCGAGCATAACGAAAGACGTAGAGGTAATGTGTGCTGACCGAGCCCCATATTGGATGGATCCAATCATCGCTTACTTGAAGGACGGAACACTTCCCGAAAACAAAACAGAAGCAAAGAAGCTAAGAATAAAAGCCACTAGGTTTTGGCTCTCTCCCGATCTGAAGTTATACAAAAAGTCATTCACAGGTCCCTATCTCCTTTGTGTTCATCCCGATAAAGTGCAAGACTTTCTTTACGAGCTTCATGAAGGTGTCTGTGGAGCACATACTGGGGGCAGATCACTGGCGCACCGAGCAATTACTCAAGGGTATTGGTGGCCGAAGATGGGATATGACGCTCAGGCCTATGTTCGGAAATGCAAGAAATGTCAGAAGTTCGCTCCCATTCCTCATCAGCCGGCCCAGGAACTCAGCCCGCTTACCAGCCCTTGGCCGTTCGCTCAATGGGGACTTGATATTGTGGGGCCTCTGCCTTCCGCTTCGGGAAATAGAAAGTTCTTAGTGGTCGGCACCGACTACTTTACTAAGTGGGTGGAAGCAGAACCCCTAGCTCACATCAAAGATGCTGATACCATCCGATTTATTTGGAAGAACATCATTACCAGGTATGGCATCCCTAGGACACTTATTTCCGACAATGGGACGCAATTTGACAGTGCCCAGTTTAGGGAATATTGTTCTAGGTATGGAATCAAGAATGTTTACTCTACACCTGCTTACCCCCAAAGCAATGGTCAAGCTGAAGCTACAAACAAAGTCATTCTCAATGGGATTAAGAAAAGACTGGAAGCGGCAAAAGGAAGATGGGTGGATGAATTGCCATCAGTACTGTGGACCTACCGAACAACCCCTAGAAGATCAACCGGAGAATCTCCCTTCTCTCTGGCTTACGGTGTCGAAGCCGTCATACCCTTAGAAGTTGGCCTCCCGAGCATCAGAACTCTATCATTTGACAGAGGGGAGAATGATCAAGCTATAGGAATAAGCCTGGATCTAATTGATGAAAGAAGGGAACTGGCAACACTAAGATTAGCCAACTACCAGCAAGAGACAAGGAAGAAATTCAATAAAGGGGTCAGACGAAGAGAATTCCGTACTGGCGATTGGGTGCTGAGAAAATTGATGGGAAGCAGGAAAGATCAAACTGAAGGAAAGCTAGGAGCTAATTGGGAAGGACCATTCATCGTCTCTGAGGTGCTCGGCAATGGCGCCTACAAGTTAATTGACATGGAGGGAAAGCCAATCAAAAGACCGTGGAATATAGCCCATCTAAAGTTGTACTATCATTAATTTTTTCTTCACATTTGTTGACTAAAAACTTTGTATGTATATTGAAAAGCAATCCTTTTTACAAAGCAAAAGCAAACTCAAAAGCTTGAAGATCACTTTCTGCTCAACAAAAAGACGCCACATCACTTTGGATGGTAGCATGGAAAAAGCCAGGCTCGGTTTCCCGGGCATTGATACGGAAAGAATGCCCCATCTCCATCGATGTTGACACATTCCTGGTTTGTTTATTGACCAGGAAATGCTCTTTAGACTGAGATTCAATTCCTCGGTCTTCTGAAAAGAATTATCAAAAGAAACCACGCTCGGCTTGCCCAGCGTTGGTACATTCCTGGTTTGTTTATTGACCAGGAAATGCTCTTTAGACTGAGATTCAATTCCTCGGTCTTCTGAAAAGAATTATCAAAAGAAACCACGCTCGGCTTGCCCAGCGTTGGTACAATCTTGGTTTGTTTATTGACCAGGAAATGCTCTTTAGACTGAGATTCAATTCCTCGGTCTTCTGAAAAGAATTATCAAAAGAAACCACGCTCGGCTTGCCCAGCGTTGGTACATTCCTGGTTTGTTTATTGACCAGGAAATGCTCTTTAGACTGAGATTCAATTCCTCGGTCTTCTGAAAAGAATTATCAAAAGAAACCACGCTCGGCTTGCCCAGCGTTGGTACAATCTTGGTTTGTTTATTGACCAGGAAATGCTCTTTAGACTGAGATTCAATTCCTCGGTCTTCTGAAAAGAATTATCAAAAGAAACCACGCTCGGCTTGCCCAGCGTTGGTACAATCTTGGTTTATTTACTGACCAGGAAATGCTCTCTAGACTGAGATTCAATTCCTCGGTCTTCTGAAAAGAATTATCAAAAGAAACCACGCTCGGCTTGCCCAGCGTTGGTACAATCTTGGTTTATTTACTGACCAGGAAATGCTCTCTAGACTGAGATTCAATTCCTCGGTCTCCTGAAAAGAATTATCAAAAGAAATCCATGCTCGGTTTGCCGACCATTGGTGCAGAGAGAACCCACATCATTTCTGATGGTGGCCCAATCTTGATTCATTCATCTACTAGAAACGATTTTTTCTAAAAAATCAAGATTCGATTCCTTGGTTTGTTAATTGGAAGCAAAAGAAGCATGTTCTAAAGAGCACAACGCCAGTATCAACATAATGGTACACATTTCGCGATGCTCGGCATGAGACTAAAAAGCGAAGATTTGTCAGAAGATAGTTACCCCCGTTATTATGAGAAAGAGGACAGCCGAACTTATCGAGGTATGTGAGATTTATTAAAGTTATGCCTCTTTAACAAGAACTTGAAGTTATTTTACGACAAGCAAATTACTACATGAGCTTGTTACCTCTGAAGGGTTTACTATTTAAAGTATTTTTGCTAGAAGTTGTGGTTGCTCGGCAAAGTGGTACAAATGCAGACACCATACATACTTCAATATAAAGCATAAAATATACAAATGGAAAGACAGATTGTTAAAAGGAAACAATTCAAAAGCTTTCATTACATGCCTTAGAGTACGATTACAAATACATTTTACATAACTGTTAATCAAAGAAGATATCCTAAATCTAAGATGAGACATTAACATTTGTTGTAAGGGTTTGTAGCTATTTTGTGGGAGAAAACGTCTAGGTACTCCTGGGCTGCGCTCCTTATAATTCTGTCAGCAAACCAGTTAAGGCATTCTTCAATCAATTCATCGGCAGTTCTAAAGAAACAAAGACAGAGAAAAATAAAACCAAATTAGACAGAAGTCAAACTGCTTTCATTCACTTGAAGTTAAAAGTCTTATATTACATCCAAAAAAAAAAAAAATAATAATAATAATAAAAATTTATACAGGAAGGCTCACTTCTCTCCTCCCTTAGTGGGATCTCTCTCCACTACTAGATCAATCTGTCCAGGCGCCTGCGAGATGTCCTTCTGGGCACTGTCCACCTCAACCTCTCCCTCCTCAATTGTTTCTTCGGCAGTATGAATTGAGGGAGTTTGAGGTGGACGCTCAAAGCTGAACTGGGGAATTGGGCGTTCGGGATCAGGATAAGGGACCTCCTTGTATATGGGGTTGGTGGGATCAACGTTGTTCTTCTTCATTGCGGCCTCCCAACCCTCAAGAAAGAAGTCGTTGTGAGCATCCCTCATCTGATCCACGCAATCGTTAATCTGGGCTTCCACCTCAGCTTTGGCTTTATCCTCGGCTTCTTGGAGAGCAGCTTCCTTCTCTGCCAGGGCTCGAGTCTTCAGTGCAAGCTCTGCCCGAAGTTTGACAAGCTCCTGCTTTGATCTCTCTTGCTCGGCCCTGGAAGCCTCCAACTCCTTGATGAGTAGCTCCTGCCCCGTCTTCATGGAGGACAACTCAATCTCGGCCGTGGAAAGTTTGCCCTTGACCACTAAAAGCTCCTCGTCTTTATGATTTAAGATCTTATCCATTGACTGCACACGAGCTATGCTTCCAGCAACTTGGCCAAGGGCAGTGTTGAGTTGATGCTCAATCTCTTTATTTTCGTCCTGAAGCTGACTCCTCTCTTTTGCCAGAGCGTCATTGCTGGATTGGAGATTCTTATTCTCCTTCTCCAAGGACCTCACGCTTGATTTCAACTCCCTTATTTCTGTTTTATCCAGCTCGGCTCTGGTTTCGAATGTTCGGCTCCTGGCAATCAACTCCATTGTGTGGAGAGAAGTCTGCAGAAAGAACAGAAAGTTAGGAAAAACTATAATAAGGAAAGGATTCACATAAAGGAATATTATAGTACTTACAGAGATGATGTTCTTCATCAGAGTTTTGTGGATCTCCTCCGTCCTATTCTTCCTCGTATTAAGAACGTCCCGAGGAGGGAGGATACCCTTGAGATACTCCTCGGCGTGGTTGAAGGCAGTGTCTTGGATAGTGAAGGGACGGCCTTGAGGATGTTCGAGACTGGGAATGAGGATTTCTGGAATGAACGGAGGGGAGTCTCGAACCGGATTGGCCGGATATTCGATGGCTAGAGGCACGGGCCCAACTGGTTGAGCAGGTAACGGCTCGGAGGTTCTCGGTGGTGCGTCTTTGGTGGGTGGCACGACCTTGGAAGGTGCTGGCCCCCTCGCGGCGTCCTCCTTCGATAGCTTCGCCTGCTCGGCCGTTGGAGCCGCGTCCGCAGATTGTGTCCTGGCCCTCTTCTGCTCAGGAGGGCCAGATGGCCTCTTTTGAGCTGCCTCCTGCTCCTTCCCCTTTTCCATTTTTACCTTCATTATTTGCTCGGCAGTAGAAGGAGCAGGGGCACTCCCCTCACCAGTCTTCCTCTTCCCAGTGGCCTTTTGCTCGTCCGCCTTCTTCTTCTGGGCCTCTCCGGCCCTTTGCCCTTTTGCCTTAGCCATGGCGAGCTTCTTGTAATCGATCTTTGGGGCCATCACTTCTTCTTCTTCCCCTTCTGAATCTGAAAAGTAGTCGAAGGCAGGGGGTATCTCAACTTCTTCTTCTTCCTCTTCCTCTTCCTCCTCGTCCAAAAGAACAAAATGTCGCTTCCTCGGCTGTTCGGAAGGCTCAGGAACTGCAGCTCGAGGGGTTTGAACTTGCTCGGCAACAAGTGGGATGGCGAATGGAAGGGGGCGAGTCCACCCTGGATGCCTTAAGGCGTAATAGTTCTCTTTCTCTTCAGTAGAAGCTCGAAACCACCACTGAAGACGCCTAATAGCCTCCGAAGTTGCGAAACCTTGAGGAGGGGCAATGAATGTCTGATGAGAAGGGGTGAAGTTGAACAAAATTGGAACTACCCTGGCAAAGGGATAGAGATCTGGACCCCCGAGGAATTTGAACACCTCCTTCAAGTGGTCCTTGTCAGCACGAATGCCAGTAGCCCAGAACTTCTTTAGCTGAACACCTGCACAGATATTAAATCAAACAGTTAGTATGCTTAGAAATGAGGGTAAAGAAGAATAAGAACTGGTAGGATTTGAAATCAACCAACCTGGGCCCAAAGAAACCCGAGGGACGATTGGAAAACGATCTTCGTCTGGATCGTGTGTCCAGTGACCTGTGACGACGCACAGGTCACTTTCTGACTTAATCGTATCAGGCAGCATGTGGACCAAGGCTTTTTCTGGTCGGGATTTCAGGTACCACCTGTTCTCATCCTTCCTCACCTTCTGGATTGAGTAACAGTAAAGAAGATCGTACTCGGATATGTGGAATCCGTATCGCCTGTTTATTTCTATCACCCCATTAACGATTCTATAAAAGTTATGGGTGAGGTTCCTAGGGCCAAGGTCCAGAATGCTAATCATAGAGCGAAGAAAGGGGTGCAGGGGGAACCTAAGACCACCTTCGGTGATTGCCACTATAGGGAATTCCCCTGTTTCACGCTCGCCTTGTTCGGCGAGCCTGATACCTACGTTCTGAGGAATCTGGTATTTCTCCTTGAAAATCCTAACCTTTTCCTCAGAACTTAGCTCGTTCGCGAGTCTACCCATAACGGAAAATTTGAAGAAAAAAAGAGGATTAACTCACCGGAAATGAAGGACGACGGGAAGGGTGAAAGCTTGCGAAGACGAAAGCTCAAAGAAAAAGAAGCAAGGGAAATCTGTAGACTCAAATCGCAGAAAAGAGGTAAGAGAAGATTAATCAGGTATATATGTATATGTGTATGTATCTCTGAGGGAAACCGAAGCGTTTCCAACGAAAAGGCAATGGGCGGTAAAAGTGGCATTTATTACCGCCCCGATTTTTAAATTTCTGGCCATTCACGTTTTAACACCTCATATCTGGGAAACCGCGTAAGCGGCGCAGCAGATGAAAAGCTGAAAGGGCACTGCGCGTGTCGTCACGAGGAGAGAGAAAAGTCCAATCAGATTTGATACGCGTCAGGGACATACTAAACGACAAACTGCGTAGGAGGGTTGAAGGATCAGGGAGGTAAGGTTATTCTGCTCTGCTACTCTGCTCGGAAAATATCTTTTCTCGACCAGAGTGGGGGCAAAATGTTGGGCATAATAATACTAAAGCTGTACTCTTGCCGAACAGGTTTAGTCCGGTGCCACGTGGCGTGGTGCCGAGCAAATTCACATAAGCCACTTAGCCACTTGCCGAACACGTTCCGTTTGGACACGTGGCATCCCGCCGAACAACCGATTATTGGCACGAGGGTTCCACGTGAGTGGTATACGTGAGTACACGATTTAGAGTTAGTGCTCCAAAGAGTACCCTCAGTCTCGACATCAATAAACGATGTATAACCACGTGGCTATAGCCGAGGAATCTAGTTTGCTCGGCCTATATGTCGATGGCCAGTAAATATCAAACCTGGGGCCCACAGCCTTTAAAGAAGGCTCATGACCATAAATGCACCTTAGTTAGGATTGAACTAGGTACTTGTCTCTGGAGATGTAACTAAATCGGTCTATCTCGTTACGATTCGGTGGCTGATGCGACAAGAAGACAGTATGACCCTGAAATTCAGGATGTAATGCCGTGTTAAACCACCAGAAGCATTAAATGAAAGGCACGGTGTATTTATGAGGGGTCTGAGACATTAAATGAAGGGGAAGGGCATTTAAAGCAAGAGTGTAAAAGAGGAACACGGCAGTGTGCGTAGTGTCGAGTCATAGGTATGCTGTAATCATTACTCAGACCACTATATATGGATATACAACTGAATCACGGAGGTAGGCTGACTAATGCCAACTTAAACTTTGACTCCTTTATTTCCAGAAAACTTCTTTTGAGCGACTTGCTGACTTAATCATCGGAGGGTTTTCCGGCCTGAGACCTCCTCTCCGGCCTTCACCTTTCTTTCTGTCTTTGTTCGGCAGGTCGGCGATTGCATTTCCGGTTGGCGTGATCAGCGGTTCCGGCGGTAATTTCTGCTGCCGAACAGGTGGTATGGGGGGCAGTAGGATTTTGTTAACTACCCGAATGGAGGTGGTTGCTACAATTACGGGCACTGCTTCACCATATCATTTACAAGGTTTGTCTGAGGATGAGTCATGGTATTTATTTAAGCAAATGGCATTTCCACATGGAGTAGAGCCCGAAAACAATACCATGGTTGCAGATGGGAAAGAAACTGTACAAAAGTGTGTAGGCATTCCTCTTGCCATAAGAACCGTTGGAAGCCTATTATACATCAAGAATACAGAAAATGAATGGCATTCTTTCAAAAATAAAGAACTTTCAAAGATAACTCAAACTGACAGTGGAATTATTCCAGTGCTGAAATTGAGTTATAACCACATGCCACCATACTTGAAGAAGTGTTTTGTATACTGTTCCATATTTCCTAAAGATCATGAGCTTCATAAGAAAACATTGATTCAATTGTGGATTGCTCAAGGATTTATCCAGTTGTCTGATGAAACGCAACGATTAGAAGAGATTGGGGATGAATATTTTATGGAATTAATAAGGAGGTCATTTTTCCAAGAAGTTCAAGTGGACAAGTGGGGAAATGTTGAGAGTTGTAAAATGCATGATCTTATTCATGATCTAGTACAATCAATAGCTGGGAATGACTGTGCCACTGGATTGGATGCAAATGATGTTGTTGCGAGAACTCATCATGCATTCGTTTGCATTCTTGTTGATTCATCATGGGAAATTCCAACTCGATTGCTTGAGACAAAAAAGTTACGTACACTTCTTTTTTCAATTCAACCTAGATTTATATCTGGGAGACAAGATTCGAAGCAAATGATTGAATCAATCAGCAACAAAATAATTTCAAGTTTTAAACGGCTACGAGCTTTGGATTTGCATGATTTGGGGATAAAGAAGGTGCCAAATTTCATATGCAAGTCAAACTATCTAAGATAATCTCTCTGGCAATGATTTGGAATTACTTCCAAGATATATTTGTAAGTTGCAAAATTTACAAACGTTGAAACTCAATTATTGTAAGAGCCTTAATGAATTACCACGAGAGACAAATAACTTAGTGTCCTTAAGGCATCTTGAAATTAATACTTGTTTGTTGTTGAGTTATATGCCATATAGACTTGGACAATTAACTTCTATTGAGACACTGATAAATTTTAAAGTCTTCAATAGAGACAATCAAGGTATATCCCCAAATGATTTCGTTGCAGATATAAGTGAATTAACAACCTAGTTAATTTAAGTGGTCATTTGACAATTGAAGGATTGAGGGGGTCAGTGTTTGAAAGGTCAAAATAATGTCCAAATGACTCCTGCTACTATGTGAGTGGAATGGAGTTCCTCGAGAAGTTGGATTTAATATGGGATTTTTCAGAAACTAGAGATGATAACGAAATACTATTGCTTGAAAGGCTCCGTCCACACTCGCATCTAAAGCAGTTAGGGATACATGGGTACGGAGGTGTGAGTTTTCCAAGTTGGATGATGGTGAACATGGGTTTGCTCCTCCCAAATCTTGTTGAGATCACACTATCCGGATGTCATAGATGCCAACATCTTCCACGGTTTGGGCAACTTCCTTCTCTGCAAGCTCTCTGGCTCAAAGGTATGGGTTGTTTGGAGTAAGTAGAGGAGGAGGAGGAGGATTGCGAAAGTAGCGGTGTGTGTCACTCTAATTCTCCTCCTTCCAAAGCACCAGTACTGTTCCCATCCCTAAAAACACTCCTCCTCAGTAATTCGAGACAATTGAAGGGAAAGCAAGAGGTGCCGAAGAGAAGTAATATTGAGAGAAACAGCATCCTCCTCGTCGTCAACAGCAGAGGAATTATCGTTAACTTCTTCAATTGGAGCAATACGACATCTCCCTGTCCTTGAGAATCATAGAATCTGGGGGTGCCCAAATCTTGATTTGTTAGCCGATGGCGACGAGACTTTCAAGCAAATTCAAAGCCTTAAGAGACTCGAGATTATGGACCAAGAGAAATTAGTGTCTCTTCCTATGGGGCTTCGATATCTTACCAATTTGGAAAGTTTAAAGGTATGGTGGTGTCCAAATTTGGTGGTTTTGCCAGAGTTCATAGGCGACTTCAGATCACTTCAACATCTTGTTATTTATTACTGTTACACATTGACATCGCTGCCGGACTGTTTGCGTTACGTCACAACATTGAAACGGTTGGATATTAAGGGATGTTCCCTGTTAGTCGATCGATGCGAGAAGGAAACAGGGGAGGATTGGCCTAAGATTGCTCACATTCCAAATATTATTATTGAGAGGTACGGATTACTTGAGTTGCTAATGCTCTTGCTTTTTGAACTTTCCTTTTAATCTCAATCATTTCTTAACCAAAAAACCAATTCTATTTCTTGCTGCTTCTTATTCATAGTTCCTCACGTCATTAATTTTTGTTTATGTTTTGCATATATATATATATATATATACGCACACACACTAGCAGCAGGTGCAATGCGCCTGAAATATTAATGTTTTATAAAAATTTAATTTTTAAATTCATATAAAAATAAAAATACGAAAACATACAAAATAGAATGAAAATAAAGCCTTAAAAATCCTTTACTTGAAAGAACCAAAAAAAAAACTAAAAAGAAAAATATTGACCACATAAATTTTAAAGTAATTTTTTTTTTATCTTTTTCAAAATATGTTGATATAAACTTTTAAAAAATTATAATACTCTTGCCTTAAAAAAAATTGAGTAATTTTATTTCTTTTTTTTCTATATTAATATATCTCTTCAAAATCTATATATCTTACTAATTTTATCTTTATTAAGAATACAAAAATAAAAATAACTAAAAATAAAACAAAAATAAAAATAGAAGTGAGAGAGTGTGTACTTACAAGTGACAATAGTAAGTATCATCATCTTTAGAGAGTTTGTCAAAAGTAAGATGTTTATCATAATTATAGAAAGTAATAAATTTATTAGAATTATAGTAAAAAATTATGGAAAGAAGAGTTTATCAGAATTATAGGAGTATTGTGTTATATTTATAATACTTATGGGTAAGACCTTTGCTATCAAAATTTTAATACATATCTATTTACAAATTATTTTTTCTCTTTAAAAATATGTTGATGAAAACTTTTAAAAAATTATAATACTCTTACCTATTTTTTGAGTATTTCTATTTCTTTTTTTATCTCAAAATCTATCTTACTAAGTTTATCTTTTTTACCTTCCAAAAAAAAAAAAGTTTATCTTTATTAAGAATGCTAAAATAAAAATAACAAAAAAGAATACAAAAATAAAATGAAAGTAAGAAAGTGTATACTTACCAGTATCGTCATTTTAAGAAATTTATTAGAATCAACTATGTTTATCTTTATTAAGATTACTAAAATAAAAATAAGAAAAAAGAGTAAAAAAATAAAATAAAAGTGAAAGAGTGTGTGTACTTATCGATATCATCATCTCAAGAAGTTTATATATTATAATCAAGATATTTATTAGTATTACAGAAAGTAATGAGTTTATAATAAAACAATTAGAATTATAGTAAAAAAAAATTATTGGAGTGAGAAGCGTAAAACAATCATTTGAGAGAGTTTTGAAAATGTTAAGATAAGAATGAGCAAAAATGATTTAGTTATTTGTTTGATGCTAATTGTTTTTTTAGAATTGAATTTATGTTTGTTTACGTATTTATTTTCGTTAAATAAGTTTCACCAAAATAGAAGTTTCGTTAAAAAAAAAAAAAATCACCAAAGTTGAGTGATTGCTTTGTAATAATATGTGTGTATATATATCCCTCGCCTATTTGCTATTTTAATCTTGCATATATGTTGTTAATAAAAGTGGAAGCAGAGTACAAAATCTCCTTGAATAAAATTTGTCACTAGTTTATACTTCAAACCTTGCAAGCACTGAATCATCATTGAGCAATAACAGTAATCATCAAGCTGCTAGTAAGTTTCCTTTCTTTTCATGTTTCCTTTTCCTTATGCATAATAAGATAGGAATCTAGTTAGGAGAACAAAATGATTACTTTTGATTGAAAATTAGGGAATGTCCCCGGTTAGCCGATAGATGCCAGAAGAAAATAGGAGAGGATTGGTCTAAGAAGACTAAGATTGCTCACATTCCAAATATTATTGTGAGGTCCGTATTACTTGAGTTGTTTATACTCTTACTGTTTGAATTTTCTTTTAATCTCAATCATTTTTTTACCAAATTTATTTTTTACTGTCTCTTTTTTTATTTACCATTCCTCTCGTAAATATTTTTTATTATTTTAATCTTGTATATATACAGGTAATAAGAGTGAAAGTAGAGCATATAATTTCCTAGAAACAGCATTTGTTAATAGATTGTAGTTCAAACCTTGCAAGCAAAAACAATCAAGTTGCTGGTACGTTTCCTTTTCTTTCATGTTTGCTTTTCCTATGCACAGTAACTTAATAAGACAAGAGTTTACTTGGAAGAACAGAATGATTACTTTTGGTTTCCTTTTTTTTTAAGAATTATGTATAAACTTTTGCTTCTTATAGTTTTATTGCTATTTATTATTATTATTATTATTATTATTATGTTTGTGTGTATGGACCGGAGAAATGTCTTGTGGCAGGTTCGCTTGTTCTTTGGTATTTGCCTGTGGATAAAAATAATTTCTCACTAAATAGCTTTCATCTAGCAGCTATGGGGCGTTTTTGTTATCAAAAATATGCTATGAGCAGTACACATGTTGTGACCAATTTATTTATTTATTTTTTGGTAATATTTTTTAAAATTTTTTATTTAAATTTTTCTTTTTTTAAAGGAGTGTTTTTTAAACTCACAATAAACTATGATATTTTGAAAAGTGCCCTTTCTAAGCTTGCTTAAACATTCGTGTCATTATTTTTTATTACTATTATTATTAGTTTTCATTTTTTTTTTTGGTGATTCAAGTATTTCAGAGTTGCATACAAAAAGGATAAAAATAAATATTTCTGATCTTCCTCTTAATTGTCATTTGAAACTTGGTTGCCTCTTCTTATTATCTAACCATGTTTGTTAACTTTGAAGAATTCTCTAGATTTTGGAACTCATGTTTTAGGCTTGGTTTGGGAAGGAAAATACGTGATTTTTTTTTTTTTTAGGTAGCTATATTTTTTTTGTTTGGAAAAGAAAAAAAAAAGTGACTTTTTTTTAGATGACTTTTTAATTTGATTAATTTGATATTTTTGTTCTTGAAAATTTAAAATAAGATTAAAATGTAAAAGGATAAATTTGACCATTTTACAAATAAGCAAAAAGTCAATTAATCCATATGCGAATTGACCGGAACTTCCCAAACGATGCCTTAGTTTTGATAGATTGTTTCAGGAAGAAATCTTCGCACACAACGTTTTTCTTGTTGACTCGAAAGCCTTATTTAAATTGCCATGATCAGTAATGTCAAGTACAGATCTGTGTGCTTATGCCTTTTCATTTTTAGCCTCTCAGATTGTTTGAAAGCATAATTTTTAATAATTTTTTATATTTTTCTGTGAAAAGTAGTTAATTATAATTTTTGGTATAATTGGTAAAGTAAATTATAAATTTTAGCAATTTTTAATAATTTTTTTTGTAATTTTTGAGTATTTAGTAAAATTTTTGACAGTTTTTGATATTTTTTAGTAACTTTAAGTAATTTTTAGTAATTTTTGATAATTTTTCAAGTTGAGAAATTATTGTAATAAAGTAGAAAAGTGGCAAATTTTGGTGTTTTGCCAATCAATCAATGAAAAAAATTTAATACTTTTTTGTTAAATTTTTTGTTGCCAAATGTAACTTTAAAAGTTACCAAAAGTTACTAAAAATTATCAAACGTTACTAAAAGTTATTAAAAATTGTTAAAAGTCACTGAAAATTTTACCAAACACTCAAAAATTATAAAAAATTATTAAAAATTACTAAAAATTATTATTTATTTTACCAAACATACTAAAAATTATAACTAATAACTTTTTGAGAAAAAAAAACTAAAAATTACTAAAAAATAGTTGATTTAAACGCCCCCTCAATCAAGGGATAAATTACCAAAAATAGTGATGGTCATATTTCAACAGTTCAACTTTTGAATGGCATGATTATAAATTCAGTCTTTTGTCTTGTGTTTAAGATTTTTTTTTCTCTCTCTGTGTAAAATTCTTTTGGTACTATTGCTTCTCTCATATAGGTAGCCTCATAAATTTGGTGGCTTTTTTTTTTTTTTTTTTTCAGAAGAAAAAATCATTTCAAGATTTGGCTCCATTACCATGGAACTCTTTTGGGACCATCCCTGCACTATTACAGGTATGCTCCATGCTATTTATAACAATTTTTGAATTAGTATTTCTCACTTTTGGCTGGTATTTGCTGTGGAGTTCTTCGTCATTCACTGGCTATTGTGGCTGTGTTTGGCGAAGAACTTACTTTGATTTCTTTTTATTTACAATTTATATATAATTGAGGAAATAATAAACTCATTCAGCAGTTTTTGTCCTACGTTCATTGCAAGATCATTTCATTCCAACGTAGCATGGGAAAAAATTGGATATATGTTCCTGCTGAGGTCAGCAGAGTGCACATGGCCATCTTACATATCTTGTTCAGACTGATTGATTAACCAACCTATATATCCCAAACATCTATTTTATTGAAAGCCTTGGAATATAATTTTCTAAGGGAAAAACAGTTGTGGTGTTTCTATGAAATGATCTTGCAATGAACGTAGGACAAGAACTGCAGGATATTTCTGACAATTTTCCCGTACTTGCAATTCAATCCCTGAAAGTTGGGGACTTCTAAGGTATGTTATTTATTTTATTCAACATCTAGATTTATCTAGCAGGTACAAATTTAAAAGTAAATGACAAGTTGAACAATACTTGATTGCCTCCCCCCTGCGGGTGTATCACTGTCAACTTTGACCAAGAGCATTGTTGTGATAAATCCTAATGAACCTGAATCAAAAAAGTTGAGATCCTGATAAGTCATTGTTCCCTTTGTAGGCTTTCTGTTTTTATTTATTTATTTATTTATTATTTTTTTTTTTTGGGTAAACAGGAATGATTCTGAAGGAAAATAGGAACTCTGTTGGCTCAGGAATGAGCCCCACAACTATCAGTGAATTGAGATCCATGTATTCTGACCGTCTCCCCCTTTCTCACATAACCCACAACTCATCATTGGGTGAGGAGCAGGTATCATATCTACAGCTGTTGATTTTTTCTTCCAACTAATGTTTTTCCCCAGTTTGTTAACATGTAAGTGCGTGCAAGAAATTTGAAGAATTAGCAAAGTTTGAATTTTTTTTTTTTTTGAAAAAAAGGAAAACGAAAATGTTATACCATAAGTTCTATGTGGAATGATGCCTAGAAATCAACTATAATATCTGTTTTAGTTTATTTTTCTGTTTGTTTCAACATAAAATATTTTTGAAAGAACACATTTATTCATGTTTCAGGAAAAGATTTTTAAAAAAAATAAGTAAAAACATTTTACTAGGAACAATTTACAGCAAACAGAAACGTATTGTCAAATCAGGAGCAAGTCTGTTATTTTATTATTATTATTATTATTTTTTAATGATGATTTGAAGCTGAATTTGGTGGGTTCTCTCACTGAGCTTCATTTATTATTATTATTATTATTTTTCAGCATAAGAGCATACATTAGGCTGATCAAACTATGTGGTACTGTGCTTGCAGGACTTGCAACAAGAAAGTCGTTGAAGTTATTGGATCTGAGTATTAGTGTGAAGGATGCCAGAAGAATGATGAATAGTGGAGTTTAAGGTTTTTGAATATTAGTGAACAAAATTTTCAAAATAGCATCAAGTATTGCAGCTGTTCCACAGAATCTTTAATCCATTCTTCTTTCTTTGGTCTTAATTTTCAGATATATAATGGTTGCTGAAGTCTCTGATGCAAGTGGTGAGGCTTGGTTCTCTGTGTTCAATGATAAAGCAAAGAAAATTAGTGGTTGCTCTGCTGATGAGCTTGATAAACCGAAATCCCACGTAAACTATTTATAAAAAATTTGAATTAATTCAAAATAAGGGTGGAATCTAGTCGAGCTGAGCTTTGGCTTACTTGATCTTGGCTTGAACTATTAGGACTAGGCTTGAGGTTGGCACAAACTTGGGCTTTTGCATGGAAGCCTGAGTTGGGTTGAGCTTTGGCTTACTCAGTCTCGGCTCAAACTGTTAGTATTAGGCTTGAGGTCAGCGCAAACTTGAACCTTTGCATGGGGGCTTGAGTTGCTTTTGAGCAGATCATTTCTAGGATCGAGTTCGATTTTAGACAAGCTACAAATTGAGTTTGAACATAGCTCAATTTGTGGCTACCCCTAATTTGAAACACTTTATAGACAATTTTCTTGTTCGTCTTCAAGGAAAATATAGAAGTTATGAATTGATACTTGCCTGAAGAAAGGGGTCCCAATATAAATTTACATCTTTTCCATTCCAGGAGAGAGGAAATCATTTCTAACTGAAACTGAAAACAACTACAAGGATTCCTCAACCTTTTCGAGTTAGTGTTACACAACAAGAGTACATGAATGAGAAAAGGTAGAGAATAACAGTCAGAGCAGTTGCCCCAGTTGATTCTGCAGCTGAATCCAGGTTCTTGCTGGAGGAGATAGCAAATATGAAAGAATCTTAATAATGTCTTTTGGTCCTCCAAACTTTACCCGAAGGATCAAGATGGAAGAAATGTGAGCCTTTCCAAAGTCAAGGGAATGCCTGTGGTTGCTTCTCTCATACAGGTAGCCCTCATAAAGTTTGCCCCCTTTTTTTTTTCAGAAGAGTGAATTATTTCAAGATTTGGCTCCATTACTGTGGAACTTTTTTGGGACCATCACTGCACTATTGCAGGTATGCTCCACGCTGTTTATAATTTCTTCCCTTTGGTTGGTATTTGCTGCTGCTCACTGGCTATTGTGGCTGTGTTTGTCAAAGAACTTATTTTGATTTTTTTATTTACAATTTATATATAACTGGGGAAATACTAAACTTATTTAGCTTTTTTTATGTCTGCCACATATTGATATGTTCCTTAACCTAGCATGTGAAAAAAGGATATATGTTTCTGCTGAGGCCAGCACAGTGCACAAAGCCATCTTACCAATCTTGTTCAAATTGATATCTTAACCAACTCATTTATCCCAAACATTTGTTATATTGAAAGCCATGGAATATAATTTTCTAGGGGGAAAAAACAGTTGTGAGTTCTCTATGGAATGATCTTGCAGTGAATGTAGGACAAGAACTGCTGGATATTTTTGACAAGTTTCCTGTGGTTGCAATTAAATCCCTGAAAGTTGGGGACTTCTGAGGTATATTATTTATTGTATTCAACATTTAGATTTATCTAGCAGGTAACAATTTGAAAGTAAATGACAAGTAGAACAATACTTAATTGCCTTTTTTTTTTTTTTAAATCTTCAGGTGTGTGTTTGTCAAACTTGACCAAGAGCATTGCTGTGGTAAATCCTAGTACACCTGAATCAAAAAAGTTGAGATCCTGGTAAGTCATTGTTCCCTCAGTAGGCTCTTCCCCCCCCTCCCCTCAAATTCTTTTAAAAAACTAGTGCTTAGTTTTAGTGTTATTTTTGTAAATAGGTGTGATACTAAAGGTAAAGAGTTGCAATGAACTCTGTTGGTTTAGGAATGAACCCCACAACTAACAGTGGATCGAGATCCATGTATGCTGACCATGTCCCCCTTTCTCACATAACCCATAACTCATCCTTGGGTGAGGAGAAGGCATCATATCTTCAGTTTCCATGTTTTGTTCCAACTAACTTTTTTCCCCAGTTTGTTGACATGTAAGTATGTGCAAGAAATTTGAAGAATTGGCAAAGTTTGAAGTTTTTTTGTTTTTTTTTTTTTTTGGGGAAAAAAATGGAAAACGAAAGTGTTATACCATTAGTTCTATGTGGAATGATGCCTGGAAGTTAACTATGTTTAGTTTATTTTTCTGTTTGTTTCAATATAAAATGTTTTTGAGAAACATTTTACAACAAACAGAAGCTTAGCATCAAATCAGGACAAGGTCTGTTAATTTATTTATTTACTTTTTTTAGATGATGATTTGAAGCTGAATTTGGTGAGTTCTCATTGAACTTCATAAGCCTGATCAAACTATATGGTACCATTCTTGCAAGACTCGCAACAAGAAAATCACTGAAGCTATTGGATCTGGGTATTGGGGTGAAGGATGCCAGAAGAATGATGAACAGTGCAGCTTAAGGTTTTTGAAGATTACGGAACAAAAATTTTCAAATAGCATCAGACATTGCCAGCTGTTCCACAGAAGCTTTAATCCATTCTTCTTTCTTTGGTCTTAATTTTCAGATATATAATGGTTGCTAAAGTCTCTAATGCAAGCAGTGAAGCTTGGTTCTCTGTATTCAATGATCAAGCAGAGAAAATTATTGGTTGCTTTGCTGACGAGCTTGATAAACTGAAATCCCAGGTAAACTATTTATACCAAATGTGAATTAATTCCAAATAAGGGTCAATCGATTCGATCTGTGCTTTGGCTGCTTCCTTGATCTCGGCTCTATCTATTTGGACTAGGCTTGAGGTTGGTGCAAACTTGGGCTTTTGCATGGGAGCCTGAGTTGAGTCGAGCTTTGGCTTACTCAATCTCGGCCCAAACTGTCAGTACTAGGCTGGATGTCAGCGCAAACTTGAACCTTTGCATGGGGGCTTGAGTTGCTTTGAGCAGAGCATTTCTTTTGAGCAGAGATTTTCTAGGATTGAGTTCATTTTTAAACGAGACACAAATTGGGTTCGGACATAGCTCAATTTGTGGCCATCCCTAATTCGAAACACTTCATAGATAATTTTCTTGTTCATCTTTAATGAAAGTATAGAAGTTATGAATTGATACTTGCCTGAAGAAAGGAGTCCCAGGATAAGTTTACAAAGGAAATCATTTCCATTCCAGGAGAAAGGAAATCATTTCCGGCTGAAACTGAAAACAGCTACATGGATTCCTCAACCTTTCCGAGTTAGTGTTAGACAAGAGTACATGAATGAGAAAAGGCAGATAATAATGGTCAAAGCAGTTGCCTCAGTTGATTTTGCAGCTGAATCCAGGTTCTTGCTGGAGGAGATAGCAAAGATGTAAGTCTCTTAATAATGTCTTTTGGTCCTCCAGACTTTACCTGAAAGATCAATATGGGAGAAATGTGAGCCTTCCCAAATTCAAAGGAAAGCCTGTTGTTGTCTATTTCTACCCTGCTTATCGCACCGAACAGGCTTTCTTTTTTCCCCCCTCATTTTATTCCTCTTTCCTTCAATGTTACTGTAGTTATAATTCAGTATTGTCGATTTCAAGTTCTTGTTCTTGCTAGATATTTATTCTATCACTACATTTTTATGCCTTTATTGTCATCAATTATATGAACACTCAATTTGTCTAACCTATCCATGAAGTAAGGAATTTTCCATTGTTGGTACACAGGTCATATGGTTATTTTATGTTGGTGATATTTTATCGCTCATTTAGTTTTGCTGATAAATGGTTCTGAAATTGCTTGGAATTTTCCAAAATGTTTCCAAACTATGGAATGTGAGCTTGGCTCTCTATCTGACCAACTAGTATTGATCTCTACTCACAAAGTCATTTGTGCATTTTGCTTTATTCATGTCAAAAAAATATTTTCTTAGTACACTCCCTGCAAATGTATCTTCCACCAGATTGGCTTTATTCAAAATTTGTCCACACGATTTTTCCCTTCAATTACACAATTTCAAGTCAATATCTTAGTTTGATTGTTGGCTGCTCGTCTGACTAGAATTTTGAATTTCCATAAGCACGGGGATATAGCTAAAATGAAGATGCTGACGTATTTAAATGCAACGTGCAGGCATGGGCCTTCAAGGACTTTTATGAAAGTTCAAGAAAGCAGGACCCGAGGTTGTTGGGATCAGTGGTGATGACTCATCATCACGCAAGGTAATGTCAGAAAACATTTCAATAACCCAAAAGACTATTCCCCAACGCCATAGCCCCCCCCGGGGGGTGGGAATTCTGTGTCACCTCAAGTTTTCTCAACCATGTAACTGTGTGGAAATAATTTTCGTATTTTTCTCATACTTGTTTGGTCATAACCAGTTTCATTTTTTTTTCTTTTTTCTAAATTAAACTTCTTAGAATGGTGTGATGTACATAAGCTGCCATTAGTTGTCAGTATTTGCTTAATTTTTGGAATTAATAATTCAACAAAATGTCAAAGATGTGGATTGGGCAGTTGTCGGCCATCAACGTATGTACCTTTTTTTTTTTTTTTCAACATTCTCTAAATTTGACTGTGAGTTTCCAGAGACTAAAGCGGGGATTTATATGTATTTCTGCGTTTTATGCCAATGGGGAGTTATGAGCTTTGTCATTTTCACTACTCGATGAAGGTTCTTTTATTTGACTCTGGTTTTTAAGTTCTTTTGTGTTGGCTGATAAACACTCACCCCTTTCTCTTTTCTTTCATTTATTTATTTTTGGCAAGACAGCCTATATCCAATATATGGAACTAAAATTTTAATTTCACATATACCTAACAATTTTCTATTTTTTTTTTTTTGGCCTTTTTAAATTTCACTTATAAAAATAGAGCTTGGAGAAACTACAAACGATTCTGACGTGTTTTTATTGATTTTTCCTTTGTGTTAGCTTGTGATAGTTATGCAATGTACGAATGGTTGACCAAATTGTTGTTGGATGGAATGGATGTAGGCAATTGCAAACAAATAGAGACTCTCATTCACATTGCCGAGTGATGAGGGTAACAAAATAAGAAAAGAGTGGGGAGTCCCCGCGGATCCATTTGGGACATTGTTCGGAAGACAGACCTATGTTCTTGAAAAGAAAAGGGTGGTCCAACTTGTCTACAACAACTAGTTTCAACCCGAAAAGCACATCAATTGGACCTTGAAGCTCCTTCAAGTCTTTAAAAAACTTTTTTCTTCGTCTAAATTCTCAATTCCATCTGTTTTTTTTTTTCACTTCAATTGCTCCTCTTGTCTTTCAAATGCGTATGAATAATAACTTTTGTCTCTCTCGATCATTTAGATGGTTGATTTTCTTGTGAGTACGGGCCATGTGATTTTTGTTCGTCTTTGTAACCATAACAATAATTACAATGTGAAGACCAAGATAGTTTTGTGACAATTAATTTATTTAAGTATGGTTTCCGTATGGTGTAGTTTTGGGATTGAATTTCTTCTGCGCATAATATGCAGAGTTGAGTTTGTATTTATGAATTTGAAATGAACGGATTTGATGCTATTTACTTGAACAAAATTGCTTGAATGTAATTTTTATTTGTTTAAATATGTATTTTATAAGTTGTTTAATCTGATATATTGTGATGAATTTGAAACCGTTATAAAAAGAAGAAAAAAAAAAAAGAAAGAAAATTAGTTATTTGATGTTCTTCATAATATTTGGCTCTAATATAGTGGTAGGAATTATTATAAATAAAAATACCACTATATCACAAGAAATTATTAGAATAATGTGATATTGATATTTTTTTAAATAAAATTATTTTTAAATAATATTTTGTTTGGGTTACGTTAAATTACGGTATAGTATGATGTGAAGTAAGTAGTATTGTAATATAATATATTGTAGTCAATGTAACATAGGATTAATATATTATAGTTAATATATAACATAGGATTAATTAAAAAAATTATATTGGAGTTAAGTATAGCCAATTTACGGCTTCAAATAGTTGTTTATAATTGTGGAAGCATCCAATCATGGGTTAGAACAGTCTCACTGTCAAGGAGACTTCTCCCCTTTTACTTAATGTATTTAACAGGCTTGCTCAGATTGCCAACCCTTCACTGGAAGTAGTAGACTTGATCAACCAAATCTCCGCAATTATTCTAGTCATCTATATATGTATGCACTTACCTGCAAAGCTGTATATGTTGCTTTTTCCATTAATGTTTCTGTTTTTGGTTGGATGGGACATTGCTTATTTTAAGGAAGAATCAAATGAAGTCCAACTACAAAATTGAGGCGTCCGAGCCTCTGTTATGAACAAAATAGTGCACGTTTAAATATATCGCGGAACAGGATTATTACCTGCCAAGTGTGTTTCGTAATTTTCGAGTGCTGACATTACTTAATTTGTGCATTTTATTATCAGTCTTAACGTCTTTACAAAATAAAAGGATTGTAAATCAAGAAAGTTTGGAATTGATGGAAAAGATTAAAGGGGGCGTGGTCTTTTGCGTTGATGCCTGGTTAATCCTCTCAAGGTTTATTACCAAACAAGCATGGATTACTAATTAGCCACAATGTTATAAAACGGGTTAATGATTTCATTAATGCTGCAATCATTTAAGTAAACTCTTATTTTTAATTTATTTTTCACTCAAGTGAAGATTCTAATGTACATTTTTTAAAGGCAATATTTTTATTTTTTGTAATTAACTTATTTTCTAAATTTACATATATAAAAAAAATAAACATAGACGTGTATTGCACATACATTCATCTAATTATCTAAAATAATTAGATCAACATAAGTTAACTCATGCATAATAAACTTGGTATAAGTTAATCGTTATATTATTTGTTATTTCTTAAAAGATCATTGTTATAAAATTTGGTCTTTCAAAGATTGCAAGGCATAAGGTCAAGTTGTTGGTCGAGGTACTTATCAAAAAATTTAAAAAAAATAAAAATATATACAGAGAGAGATATCTCAATCACCACTTAATTTTGCTGGGTGTTGAAATTATTTTGATAAAATGAATCGAATTATCTCAATAACAGAAAGTAAATCAAATTAAATTAGTTCAATTTTAGTTTTGATTTCAATTAGGTATGAAATAAGCAAAATAATATTTATATATAATTTATTATTTAATTTTTTATGAAATTATTGCTATTATATTAATTATAATGATAATGTTATATATATAAATATGAATATCTAAATTATAATTTTAGTTTATCACAATTTTGAAGCATTTTTCAGTATTTACTAATCTTTTAAAAAAAATATATAAGAGAAAATATTGACTGGTAGAGAATCCTGATCATGACTGAAAATTTTCAGGATTCATCATACTGCATTTAGATATTTGTTCAATTGTTCACCCATTTGATGAGACTAACTAAGGATTGTTCCTCGGTCTTATTTGCGTCTTAATATTAACTCTACTTTCTTAATTTAGAACCCGGAAGCAGGTCTGCAGGTGGATGATTATGAAACCATGTAAATGGCATGTTCAATTGATATTAGTGGTCATGTCAGAGTATTTTACTTGTTGGACAATGCTATACAACCATTTTTGTAAAAGAAACAATTGAGTATATATAAATAATTTAATTTTCCTTTGCTTTTTTTTTTCTTCCACAAGTGATGTTCCAAACACAACCTCAACAACTCTTCTTGTGAAACTTCCTATTCAATTTCATTTGGGGGTGGTTATGACTTGTGAGTTTTTTTTTAATAAATTTGGTTTTGATATCAACTTGTTTCAACAATTTATTGCAGTTAATGTGGCAAAGAATGGTGATTTCGTGGGGGTCCTCATCCGCAAAGAAATATTGACAAAATATCAAACTATGCATTATACTATTTCTCCTGATCTTTAATGATACACGCGCGCGCATATATAGTACAATGAGCTTTTAGGGGAGGAGAGTGGGGTGTTCCTCCTTTCTCCCAAGTCCTATATGGATCATTGAATGCCTAAAAGCTATAAAGATTCAATGCACTTCATGAATGTCTCCTTTTGATGTGTGGCACACAGTTGTACTTGTGGTAAGGAAAGGGATTACCATTGATTAAGGGGGCATTTAAATTAGTAAAAAGTGAGATAAAATAGGATAATTTGAGATAATTTAGATATTTGTAATTCGTGCAGTAAGATAAAAAGTATCACTTTTAAAAATTTTCAGAGATTTTTAAAATTTTTTAATGTTTTACATTATCAAATGGACCCTAAATAATCATATTTAAAATCAAGTGATCCTAGAGCCATAAATTAGTTTGGGGATAAACTTTGTAGTATGTATCTATTAGTACGGCTGTTTTATTATAACTTGGGGTAATAAGTTTAGGTGTTATTTGGTTTATTTTTCTATTTTCTGTTTTTTATTTTTGTTTTCTATTTTGAGTTCATTTTTTATTTTGTACTTTTGAAAATAAGGAAAATAGTTCAAAACTTATTTAGTTACTTGTATTTTTAAAATTTGTTTTCGAAAATAGAAAATAAGTTTACACTTAAAGTGAAAAATGACAAAAAATCGTTTTGAGAGTTTTTAATAAAAAATAAAAAAAATCTCAAAATAAAGAAAATAGAGTATTTTCTGGTTACTCGTTTTGAAATTTTAACATATAAAACAAAAACAGAAAACATAAATTAGAAAAATAAATTAAATGCGATCTTAAATATTAAAAGGAACATATTTGCTCGAAATTGGAAAAGCGGGGTATATTTGACTTTTATTAAACATGTATTGTAAAAACATTGTCCAATGCGTTGTCTTTTTTATTGCACAGTGGTATGTTTTGCCTGAAAATTTACAACACCTCAAAATAACTTGCTTTTATGAAATTAGAGACAGAAATGCTTATAATTATAAATAGTGTAGGTGTCATTTAATTTATTTTTTTATTTTTTATTTTCTGTTTTAAACTCATTTTCTATTTTACAGTTTTAAAAATAAGAAAAATAGCTCAAACGTATTTAGTCATTGTGTATTCAAAATTTATTTTAGAAAATAGAAAATAAATTCACATAATATGAAAAATGACAAAAATTTATTTTGGACATTTTTAATTCAAAATAAAAAAAATCTCAAAATAAGGAAAAGAAAATTTTCTATTTCATTATTTGAAAATTTTTAAAACATAAAACACAAAAAAATAATAATAATAATAAAATAAAAAAGAGAAAATAAAAAAACAAACCAAGTGTTACCTTAATATATACAGTTTA
The DNA here is from genome assembly GCA_019916065.1 of Vitellaria paradoxa. NCBI lineage: Eukaryota > Viridiplantae > Streptophyta > Magnoliopsida > Ericales > Sapotaceae > Vitellaria > Vitellaria paradoxa. The sequence continues at coordinate 62,839,118 of CM034234.1, read as the reverse complement.
GAAAATTGAAAGGAAAATGTAATAAAAAATTGTATATGAATTAGTTGTTAATCACCTCTCATCAGCATATTTCACTAAATTTAGGTTTATTTGACTTTAAATTCAATCTAATTATGCATTACCAAACATTGTAACTCACGTTGAAAAAAACTCTTAATTTTTATCATGTGTAAGGTACTCAAACTACTATTTTCTTGACTATTTCTAATTATTTATTTATAATTATTCATTTTTTAACAAAGAGGAAAATATGAACGTTTTGAGAAGTGTTTATTCATTTTATGTTATCTTGATTCACCAAATAAAAATAGAGATTTTAATTCACTCTTAACTTCGTTAGGAATGTCAAAAAGAGAGGGTATGAGATGGAATTTATTTTCCATCTCCGTTCCTTTCCTTTGTTGACATCTTTTATATATACCAGTCATGAGGACTGTTTGTGCAAGGCACGGCCTGATTTTTAGAGAAAAAAATATAAATTTACTAAAAATGTGTTTGAAGAAAGAATTTTTTGGGAAAAGAAAATAACAATTAAGAGACAAAATAGAAGAAAAAAAATCCAAATACACGCCCAACAGATTTAGAAATATAATAAACTAAAAGATATTTATTGATATGTTAATTTTCTAAATTCATTTAATTTTAAATTTTTTAAAATTATATATTTTTCCCTGCATTTCTATCGCAACTTAAACCCAAAAAAAAAAAAAAATTTAAATCCATATTCATTTGAAAAAAAATTATAATGTGATATTTTAAAATTTTATCATTTTAAAAATAAAAATAAATATTTTATTACATAAATACGGTCATTACATTATTCTAACAACACTTTTGCCGACAAATATTGTAACAGGGAGCATTTTCCAACCGAAAGATAGAAACTCCGTTGACGGCCACTTGAGATCCGATCCGAGCTATGCATCAACGGAGGATTCATCAAAGCGGAGTCCAGACCCGCGAAACTTCTCTTCGGTGATCCGATCAAGACGCTCCGCCATCTCTCGGGTCAAGTGATTGGCCCAATCACCAACCCGACCCTTCCTGTAGAAGTCACTGTTTTTAACAAAAAGGCCACTTAGGTAAGTGGCAGACTGCCCAGGGGTCTTATTCACCTCCAAGCTGCTCAAATTCTCAAAGCTGCAAAGCTTAATAATTCCTTCAACCACCCCGCGTCTCTCCTCCTCGGCCGAGAAAGGGCGCCCAATGAACTCACCCAGCTTCTTAACACCAACCGACGGCTCTCTCTTCAAATCCTCATACTTCAAAAACAACACCTTGTTTGGCGATTCTTGACTCGCCTTCCAATACCCCAGCACGTGATCCCAATAAGGACCGTAGTCCAAAACCCCCTCGCAGAACAACTCAAACGCTTCCTCCAACGAAAGCGGTGCTAGTTCTTTGGGCCTAAGTTTATTGAGGAAGAAAAAGGCAGAAACAAACACGTCCTTAGGGTTCCGGGAAATGTAAACAATTTTCTGGGTAGTGCCAATTCCCTTGATGGACTCTGGTAAGCAGGAGAATGCGATGTGGCCAGAGAAAAGCCGCGGCGAAGGAAGAGTTTCGAGGTTGGAAGTGAGGAGGTGTCTGTGAATATAAGCATCTATCAGTGGGACCAGATCGCGAGGGGCGTTGTGGAGAAGTGGGTGGTTATTATTGAAGGAGGTGAAGTCGTCGCCGTCGTGAATCGACGGTCGGTTCACGACCGAGAAGGTGAGGGCTAGGAGCCATTGTGTGCCGGACTTTGGATGGGTCGCGACGAAGATGTCGGAGGGGCGAGGGTTGAAGTGGTTTTGCATCAACAAGAGGCCTTGAAGGGGGAACATGTCGGAAAACCAAAAGCCTTGGTAGCAGTACATATTTCCACCCACCCAGCTTTCTCTTTTTGGAAGGGTTTCTACCAATTCTCTGTACTTTTTGATGGTCTGCCGGTATTCCTCTGGGTAATCTTCGTCGTGAGTTCCGGCACTGAAAGGAGCAGCAGCGGCGATAGCCATAGTGATAAGGTTGATTAGATAAGGGGTGATCGAGTGGTGGTGTCGAGAGTTTGGTTGATTTTGTGTGCGTTACAGTTGTTTATAATGAACTGCTTTCGCACTCCGTCCACCACCACTGCTTTTCAGTTTTCACTGGTGGATCCATTGTCTCATTATAATTTTGTTAATTTATTTCCATTATCTACTCGTAATTGCCATTTCTTTTGTTAAGTATGGCGCACATGTACAATGTTAATTCACAATAAAAATTACAAATTTTGTTAAAATAATTTTAATTTTTTTAATTATTTTGTAAATTTTATTATATAAATATAACTATTTTTAATAATCTTATTATAAAAATATTCTTACTTTTCATTGAGACAATATGTAACTTATGCTTCTAATAATTAAAAATTGTCAAATTTGCAAGTAGCGTTTGAAATATTAAAAAAGTTTAAAAAAATTTTAAAAATTAATGTAAAAGTGATATGTATCAAAATTTAATTATTAAAAATTTAACGTTTTTAACTTTTTTTAAATTTAAAAAAAAATTAAATTCCAAACAAAAATAAATTTCAAATATGACATGACTATTCATAATCGCTTATATAATAAGAATTTTTTTTTTCAAGAATGATATAAAATATGTTTATGTGTATATATACACACACCTAACGGTCTATCGTTTTAAAATAGAAGGTTGGTTGAGTAGCACTTTTTCTTACTAAAATTATTAATAAAATGGCGTGGAAAGAGGCATACCACTTAACACATACTGTGAACATTTTTTTTTTCTCCTTTATTATTACAAGTCATTACATTAGTTTTGTTATATTTTTTGCTACTTTATTTTTCAATTTTTTCTTATGTAGTTAGTATAATTTAAAGATAAACATGTATCTATCAAAAAAACAAAAACCTTAAAACTAAAACTTTATTACAGAGTGCATGTTGTTGTTATTGTCATAAAGTCATTATGACAGGTACAATACTAAAAATATATTGTGAAAATAAGTTAATTTCATCATAAAATTTTATATATTTGGCGTCACGTTTATTCATCGCTAAAAAAGATAAATAAAGTTAATAGTTAATCTTCGACTCATGTGTAAACCAATTATAATGCTGACTTGTTTATGATATATATGTTATATATCGAGAGTATACCTTCTAAATTTTGTAAACATTTATCCCATTAATCCAAATATTTTTTTACTTGCCCTCCCCAAAAAAAGAAAAAAATTGAATCATTTGATAAATATGTTTGAAAGTAAAATAAATTTTGACTCAATTATTAAAAAAGTCAGGCTGTTCGTGAGCACATCTTGAAAAACTTGACATAGGGCATTTGGAAGACATAGTTTTTCAAAATTTGTAAAACTTTTTTTTTAATATTTACTTATTTTTAGCAATTTCTCCTAAAAAATATAACACATCATACGAAAACTGTTCGAATAGGTTCTATCAAAAAACGATTTAATACAGCATATGAAAATTATTTAAATATATTATTTAATCACGTTGAAATAAATTTTACTAAAAAATATTCGACATAATATACGTAAACAATTCAAATAAATCATTTAATCGCATTCAAACCAATTGTATCAAAAATTTAAATTTATTATTTAAACGTTAAGAAGCGACCAAGACATTACATCTTTTTTAATTTTCTTTGACTTTTTCCCTTCCAAGCGACTCTAAAGTCCAATAATTTTATGATGCTACCACTCTCAATGGTCAACAATTGGCCAACAAAATAGTTTTAAGCAATTTGCATTCCCAATAATTAGTACGCATTTTTTTTTATAGAAAGTTCCCGCTGTCAAGACTTGACTGATTGCTACTTTTAACAATGAATAATCAGTAAAATAAATTTTTAAGCAATTAGCAAGTACTTTTTAATAACAAGTTCAAGTGACAAGATTCAATTTTGTGTCCGAGTGTAGCTGAATTGGTAAGTAAATATATTTTTTACATTATTAACGAGATTTCGAATCCGGTAATTAATTGGTGCACATTGAGGGACTGATCGTGCATCTTCAATTTACCTATCAATCGACTAAACCGGCGGGTTCTAGGTCTCAAAAGAGAGAGAGAATGAGTGAGAGTGAGAGACTCAATTATTGTAAACAAGGCATTGGGCTGAGGGGTGAGATATTTACTGCGTCCAACTCATAAACCCACTGTCAACGGTCAATAACAAGTGAATTAAGAGATGTTTAATTGAGAAAATTTTGGTCAAAATATAAAAATTTGATGCAAAAAGTGAAATGTGGTAAAATTTAATTAAAAAAAATATAAAAAGTATTAAAAATTAATAACTTTGGATTGATTTTAACATGCTAAACAAACAGTTTTAAGCAATTAATTTGAGCAATTTGATATACATAATAATAATGAACAACTAATTTAAATGCACTTGATCCACGCTCCACAACCCAACAATGGGTGGCATGGCAGCAAGGTTCCAAGAGGTTGTAAAAAAATTTATTGTAGGGATTATAGTAAGGATTGAGGGGCCTAAAGTTACTTTTAAACTTTAAGGACTTAAAGTTAAATCTTATCCGCTTAATTACTATGAGTTTGATCTGACCCTTCAATTTCAAAATTCATTTTTCACCTTTAAAGTGGAGGATAAAACAGTCAATTGAAAAAAATTAAATAATGAATTAAATGGAAGAAAAAGAGAAAATTTTAAATGATGAAAGAGAAAAGAAAAAAAAAGAAAAACTAAACATAAATAAAGATAATAATTAAATATAAATAAAGATATAATAAATTTTTAATTATTTTATTTTTAAAAAATAATTAAATTTATATTAAAGATAAATAAAAATATAGTAATTTTTTAATTATTTTATTTTTAAAGGTATATTGAAATTTATGTATATTAATTTAAAATTTTAATTATTTATTTATCTTTAGCTATTATCCTTATTTAGTTGTTCAGTTGTAAATCTTAGTCTGACAAAAAAGTTATTATATCTCCATTTATCTTTAATATAAATTAACATATTTTTAAAAAGTAAAAATAATTAAAATTTATTATTTTTATTTATTTTTAGTTGTTATCTTTATTTATCTTTAGTTGTTATATCCTTATTTATTTTGAATTTGTAACAGTAAAAATTTGATAGGAAAAAACAAATAAAGATAACAATAAAAGATAAATAAAAATAATAAATTTTAATTATTTTTAATTTTTAAAAATATGTAAATTTATATTAAAGATAAATAAAAATATAATAAAATTTTTGTTAAACTAAAATTTACAACTGAATTATGTCATTATTTACTTTCAATTTGTACTAGTAAGAATATGGCAAATAAAGACAAATGAAGATAACAATAAAAATAAATAAATAAAATAAATTTTAATTATTTTTACTTTTTAAAAATATGTTAATTTATATTAAAGATAAATAGAGATATAATAAATTTTTTATCAGACTAAGATTTACAACTAAATAACTAAATAAAGATAACAACTAAAGATAAATAAATAATTAAAATTTTAAATTAATATACATATATTTCAACATACCTTTAAAAATAAAATAATTAAAAAATTACTATATTTTTATTTATCTTTAATATAAATTTAATTATTTTTAAAAAATAAAAATAATTAAAATTTTACCATATCTTTATTTATATTTAATTATTATCTTTATTTATGTTTAGTTTTTCTTTTTTTTTTCTCTTTCATCATTTAAAATTTTCTCTTTCTTCTATTCAATTTATTATTTAATATTTTCTTAATTGACTGTTTTACCCCACTTTAAAAGTGAAAAATAAAATTTGAAATTAAATGATCAGATCAAACTCATATTAATTGAGCGGCTGAGATTTAACTTTAAGTTCCTAAAGTTTAAAAGCAACTTCAGACCCCCTCAATCCGTTTGTGAGTCTACGTAATAGAAGGAAAGAAAAGAAAACATTAGGTAGGAGGGAAAAGAAAAAATTATGATATTTTTTATTTATTTGTAAGTTTTAAAAAAAAAGAAATAATAATTTTTTTTTATGAGTTGAGAAGAGATGGAAAGAAAAAAAAGTAAAGGTTTTTTCATTGTTAAATCCTTTCAAAAATTAGAGTATAATTAATTTATTTAATTTTATAGTAGAAGTAAGGGAGTGTTTGGAGTGATAAGAAAAAGAGATAAAGTGTGATAATTTGTGAGTTCATAATTCGTACAATAAGATAAAAAATAAATAATTTTAAAAAATTTCCAATATTTTTCAGATAGCTTAAATCATGTACAAGTGAAAATTTGCGCGTTATCCAACTTATTGCTGATCAGTAATAAAATAACCTTCCTCTTATTCAAGTACCTTAGACACAACTTGCAAAAACTCGCCACTGAGCCTTCTCCATCCCATTGCTGATCAGTTCGTCATTTGTGCACTTGCCCTCTAGAAATGGCTGACATGTGTTGTTGGTTAATAAAAACACGAGATAGGCTGGAGGATTGAGACTATAAGCAGGGCAAAGGCCTCAAAATCAAAATGAAAGGCATTTTTTAGCCATCTTTCACTTATCCAAGGAATCCCTGAGATCAGCAGCAAAAAAACAGAAGAGGAATTGGATGCCCCAGGGCAGCAGCCCCCGGATAAGCCTTAAAAAAAAAAACACGCACACACACACAACGGACTGGACCGGACACAAACAAAACGGAAAATTGTATCCAAGTCATACTTGGTAATCTTTTAAAATTATTAGTCACACTCAAAAAAAAGTATTGCTTTTAAGTCACATTAATGTGAAAAGTTTTGTATTTAAGTTATACTTTTGAGTGGGTCCCACGAGTTTGTTTTAAATATAATTTATAATATGACTCAAATGCCCTTTTTCTATAATTAACTGAGATGAAGTTGCCGAAAATTATGGAACCGAGAATCACGTTTTCCGTTTTTGTTTCATTCCTTATAAATCGCGTGAAGATATAGTGAGATAAAAATCTGTTAAAAGATTATATACGAAGGAAAACACACGGATTATGCGAGTTTGTACTGTGAGATTAACGTCGGTCGAATGAATATATACGGATCTGGATAACGTATTTAAACATGACTGCGGTACTGTTTTTTTTAGGATGCATAATCGTTCAAAAACAGTACTGCATGACTCTATCATGCAAACATCACATGTAAATACAAAAATAGTTCACATATCAAACGAATGACCGACAGTACCGCATGTGTGACAGTATCACATGTCTGCGGTACTGCTTTTTTTAGGATGCATACTCGTTCAAAAACAGTACTGCATGACCCTATCATGCAAACATCACATGTAAACACAAAAATAGTTCACATATCAAACGAATGACCGACAGTACCGCATGTGTAACAGTACCATATGTCTGCGGTACTTTTTTTTTTAGGATGCATGCTCGTTCAAAAATAGTACCGCATGACTCTATCATGCAAACATCACATATAAACATAAAAATAGTTCACATATCAAACGAATGACCAATAGTACCGCATGTGTGACAGTACCACATGTCTGCGGTACTGTTTTTTTTAGGATGCATGCTCGTTCAAAAACAGTACCGCATGACTATATCATGCAAACATCACATGTAAACACAAAAATAGTTCATATATCAAACGAATGACCGACAGTACCGCATGTGTGACAGTACCACATGTCTGCGGTACTTTTTTTTTAGGATGCATAATCGTTCAAAAACAGTACTGCATGACTCTATCATGCAAATATCACATGTAAACACAAAAATAGTTCACATATCAAACGAATGACCGACAGTACCGCATGTGTGATAGTACCACATGTCTGCAGTACTGCTTTTTTTAGGATGCATGCTCGTTCAAAAATAGTACCGCATGACCCTATCATGCAAACATCATATGTAAACAGAAAAATAGTTCACATATCAAACGAATGACCGACAGTACTGCATGTGTGACAGTACCATATGTCTGCGGTACTTTTTTTTTTTAGGATGCATGCTCGTTCAAAAACAGTACCGCATGACTCTATCATGCAAACATCACATGTAAACACAAAAATTGTTCACATATCAAACGAATGACCGACAGTACCGCATATGCGACAGTACCACATGTCTGCGGTAATGTTTTTTTTAGGATGCATGCTCGTTCAAAAATAGTACCGCATGACTCTATCATGCAAACATCACATGTAAATACAAAAATAGTTCACATATCAAACGAATGACCGACAGTACCGCATGTGTAACAGTACCACATGTCCGCGGTACTTTTTTTTTAGGATGCATGCTCGTTCAAAAACAGTACCGCATGACCCTATCATGCAAACATCACATGTAAATACAAAAATAGTTCACATATCAAACGAATGACCGACAGTACCGCATGTGTGACAGTACCACATGTCTGCGGTACTATTTTTTTTAGGATGCATGCTTGTTCAAAAACAGTACCGCATGACCCTATCATGCAAACATCACATGTAAACACAAAAATAGTTCACATATCAAACGAATGACCGACAGTACTGCATGTGTGACAATACCACATGTCAGCGGTACTGTTTTTTTAGGATGCATGCTCGTTCAAAAACAGTACCGCATGACTATATCATGCAAACATCACATGTAAACACAAAAATAGTTCACATATCAAACGAATGACCGACAGTACCGCATATGTGACAGTACCACATGTCTGCGGTACTGTTTTTTTTAGTATGCATGCTTGTTCAAAAATAGTACCGCATGACCCTATCATGCAAACATCACATGTAAACACAAAAATAGTTCACATATCAAACGAATGACCGACAGTACCGCATCTGTGACAGTACCACATGTCTGCGGTACTGTTTTTTTTAGGATGCATGCTCGTTCAAAAACAGTACCGCATGACTCTATCATGCAAACATCACATGTAAACACAAAAATTGTTCACATATCAAACGAATGACCAATAGTACCGCATGTGTGACAGTACCACATGTCTGCGGTACTGTTTTTTTTAGGATGCATGCTCGTTCAAAAACAGTACCGCATGACTATATCATGCAAACATCACATGTAAACACAAAAATAGTTCACATATCAAACGAATAACCGACAGTACCGCATGTGTGACAGTACCACGTGTCTGCGGTACTGTTTTTTTTAGGATGCATAATCGTTCAAAAACAGTACTGCATGACTCTATCATGCAAACATCACATGTAAACACAAAAATAGTTCACATATCAAACGAATGACCGACAGTGCCGCATGTGTGACAGTACCACATGTCTGTAGTACTGTTTTTTTAGGATGCATGCTCGTTTAAAAACAGTACCGCATGACCCTATCATGCAAACATCACATGTAAACACAAAAATAGTTCACATATCAAACGAATGACCGACAGTACCGCATGTGTGACAGTACCATATGTCTGCGGTACTTTTTTTTTTAGGATGCATGCTCGTTCAAACACAGTGCCGCATGACTCTATCATGCAAACATCACATGTAAACAAAAAAATTGTTCACATATCAAACGAATGACCGACAGTACCGCATATGCGACAGTACCACATGTTTGCGGTACTGTTTTTTTTAGGATGCATGCTCGTTCAAAAATAGTACCGCATGACTCTATCATGCAAACATCACATGTAAATACAAAAATAGTTCACATATCAAACGAATGACCGACAGTACCGCATGTGTGACAGTACCACATGTCTGCGGTACTGTTTTTTTTAGGATGCATGCTCGTTCAAAAACAGTACTGCATGACCCTATCATGCAAACATCACATGTAAACACAAAAATAGTTCACATATCAAACGAATGACCGACAGTATCGCATGTGTGACAGTACCACATGTCTGCGGTACTAGTTTTTTTAGGATGCATGCTCGTTTAAAAACAGTACCGCATGACTCTATCATGCAAACATCACATGTAAATACAAAAATAGTTCACATATCAAACGAATGACCGACAGTACCGCATGTGTGACAGTACCACATGTCTGCGGTACTATTTTTTTTAGGATGCATGCTCGTTCAAAAACAGTACCGCATGTCTCTATCATGCAAACATCACATATAAACACAAAAATAATTCACATATCAAACGAATGACCGACAGTACCGCATATGTGACAGTACCACATGTCTGCGGTACTGTTTTTTTTAGGATGCTTGCTCGTTCAAAAACAGTACTGCATGACTCTATCATGCAAACATCACATGTAAACACAAAAATAGTTCACATATCAAACGAATGACCGACAGTACCGCATGTCTGCGGTCCTTTTTTTTTAGGATGCATGCTCGTTCAAAAACAGTACCACATGACTCTATCATGCAAACATCACATGTAAACACAAAAATAGTTCACATATCAAACGAATGACTGACAGTACCGCTTGTGTGATAGTACCACATGTCTGCGGTACTGTTTTTTTTAGGATGCATGCTCGTTCAAAAACCGTACCGCATGACTATATCATGTAAACATCACATGTAAACACAAAAATAGTTCACATATCAAACGAATGACCGACAGTATCACATGTGTGACAGTACCACATGTCTGCGGTACTATTTTTTTTAGGATGCATGCTCGTTCAAAAACATTACCGCATGACCCTATCATGCAAATATCACATGTAAACACAAAAATAGTTCACATATCAAACGAATGACCGACAGTACCGCATGTGTGACAGTACCACATGTCTGCGGTACTATTTTTTTAGGGTGCATGCTCGTTCAAAAACAGTACCGCATGACTATATCATGCAAACATCACATGTAAACACAAAAATAGTTCACATATCAAACGAATGACCGACAGTACCGCATATGTGACAGTACCACATGTCTGCGGTACTGTTTTTTTAGGATGAATGCTAATTCAAAAACAGTACCGCATGGCTCTATCATGCAAACATCACATGTAAACACAAAAATAGTTCATATGTCAAACGAATGACCAACAGTACCGCATGTGTGACAGTACCACATGTTTGCGGTACTATTTTTTTTAGGATGCATGCTCGTTCAAAAACAGTACCGCATGACCCTATCATGCAAACATCACATGTAAAGACAAAAATAGTTCACATTTCAAACGAATGACCGACAGTACCGCATGTGTGACAGTACCACATGTCTACGGTACCTTTTTTTTTTTAGGATGCATGCTTGTTCAAAAACAGTACCGCATGACTCTATCATGCAAACATCACATGTAAATACAAAAATAGTTCACATATCAAACGAATGACCGATAGTACCGCATGTGTGACAGTACCACATGTCTGCGGTACTATTTTTTTTAGGATGCATGCTCGTTCAAAAACAGTACCGCATGACTCTATCATGCAAACATCACATGTAAACACAAAAATAGTTCACATATCAAACGAATAACTGACAGTACCACATGTGTGACAGTACCACATGTCTGCGGTACTATTTTTTTTAGGATGCATGCTCGTTCAAAAACAGTACCGCATGACTCTATCATGCGAACATCACATGTAAACACAAAAATAGTTCAGATATCAAACGAATGACCGACAGTACCGCATGTGTGACAGTACCACATGTCTGCGGTACTGTTTTTTTTAGGATGCATGCTCGTTCAAAAACAGCACCGCATGACTCTATCATGCAAAGAATTGTGCTGTTTTAATGAGGTACTGTTTTATTATGCGGTACTGTTTTATTATGCGGTACTGTTTATTATGCGGTACTGTTTTATTATGCGGTACTGTTTTTTATGCGGTACTGTTTTGTTATGTGGTACTGTTTTTTATGCGGTACTGTTTTTATGCGATAATGTTTTATTATGTGGTACTGTTTTTTATGCGGTATTGTTTTATTATGTGGTACTGTTTTCCTAAATAGTTTTGATTTTGTTTCCAAAAATCAATTTTGTTTGTTTTGTAAAGAAAATGGAAAGTCGCGGAATTAGGTTTTTCTCAAACAGTTTTGATTTTGTTTCCAAAAATTAGTTTTACTTGCTTTATAAAGAAGATGAAAAGTCACGGAAGTTATGAGTAAAGTGTGCATTATTTTCGGATAAAACTGGCAGTTTTGAAATGTAGTGAAAAACGCGTGATGTCTTTTTTTGTCTTTTTGTTGCAAGTGTGGCTTATTTACAAGTAAGTTTTTTGGGTATGAATTAAATCATTATAAGTACATAAACAGTGACCGGCTTCCAAAAACTCCCAAACAAAAGAAAGAAGAAAAGGGCCAAGATCCTATGTTGGTTTTCGCCGATATTACTAGTTCAGTTTTGCAGGAAAGCTCTTGGGGGATTCGGGTTCGCTGGCTTTCCAAGAAGTCAAATCGCCGGGGGGAACCATAAGCTTGACAAACTCAAGGACACCGTCTCCATTATCCAGGCAGTGCTACTCAATGCAGAGAGAATCAGCAAGCAACAAGCCATCAAGTCCGAGACTGGCTCAACAAGCTCGAAGTTGTTCTTTATGACGCAGACGACTTGCCTGATGACTTCTTCACTGAAGTTTTGAGAAGGAAACTCATGGTAACTCGGAATAAATGGGCAAAGAAGGTACGCATTTTCTTTTCACCCAAAAACCAGATTGTTTTCTGCTTTAGTTAAGATGTGTCAACAAGTTAAGGAGATTAGAGAGAGGCTAGATGCTATTTCAAAAGATAAGGATAGATTCCACTTCACACCACAACTTGCAGAGGTGTCATCTGTGAAAAGGAAGCCGAGGGAGGAGACTCACTCTTATGTTAGGATGTTATCGGGAGAGAGAGATAAAAATGCCATTATGAAACTCCTCTCCAACTCCGACGCTTAAGAGCATGTGTCAATCATCCCTGTTAGAAATATTCTAATGTATATATGATTCTCTAGTATTTAGTTACCTTAAGTCATAAAAGATTTATATTTAAAAAATTCACAGAATTATAATTCTATTAAGATTATTAAATTTCGTATTCACCCTATAAATATAAAGTTTCGTTATACAATATTAATCATCAATATTAATACATAATCTTTTTCTTCTTCTTTTATTCTAACAATCCCAATCGTTGGAATTGGAGGGCTTGGAAAGACTGCACCTGCCCAATTGGTGTACAACGATAACAGGGTGAAAGATTGTTTTGAACTTAAGATGTGGGTTTGTGTTTCCGATGTGTTTGATGTCCCAATCATCGCATAGAGTATCATAAAATCTGCTACTCCAAAAGAACTCGGATGGATGGAATTCAAGGCGAACTTAAGAAAATAATTGATAGGAAGAAGTATTTTCTTGTTTTGGATGACGTGTGGAATGATATCCCAATTTGTGGCTAGAATTGAGACAACTGTTGATGGGTGGTAGGAGGGGCTGTAGGATTTTGGTGACTACCCGAATGGAGGTGGTTGCTAGGATTATGGGCACTTTTCCGCCATATCTTTTACCTGAGGAGGAGTCGTGGTCTTTATTGAGGCAAATGGCATTTCAACGTGGAGTAGAGCCTGAAAACAAAACCGTAGTAGGAACAGAAATTGTAAAAAAAAAAAAAAAGGGTGCGTAGGAGTTCCCTTTGCCATAAGAACGGTTGGAAGTCTATTATACATTAAGAATACAGAAAAAGAATGGCATTCTTTTAAAAATAAAAAACTTTCAAAGATATCACAAATTGGGAGGGGTATTTTTTACTGTTGAAACTGAGTTACAATTACTTGCCACCATACTTGAAAAAGTGTTTTGTATATTAATTGTTCGATAATTCTTAAAGATCATTGGCTTCATAAAAAAATATTGATTCAATTGTGGATTGTTTAACGGTTTATTCAATCATCAGTTGATACGCAAAGACTAGAAGACATTGGCGGTGAATATTTTATGGAGTATGTACGTGAGCTTAAATGTGAGGGTTACGTGACAATACCTTGAAGTAAACTTTGATGAAAGCAGATTTTAATGTGAGTGGCAAATTATTAGTGTACTGAATTTGTGTTAAACAAACCAGAGAAAATGACAAGAACACAAACATTTGTTGCTGTAGTTTAATTTCATATTTATTATTAGCATTGTGTTTTTGTATTAAGGTTGTATGAGTAGGAGAAGATTTTGCAGCAAAATTCGCTTGTCTCCTGGTTTTTGCCTCTAGATAAAAATAACTTCATTGGGGATTTTGTTACCAGAAATATGGTATGTGTAGTACACATGCTCCGACCAATTTATTTATTTATTTTTTTCGTATTTATTGTGGTATTATTTTTTAAATCTTTTATTTATATATTTTTAATTTTATTATTATTTTTTTGGAGGGAGGGGTGTTTTTTACACTCACATTAAAATCGTGATATTTTGGAAATTATCCTTCCTATTGTCATTACATGTTGGTTTTAAGCTTACTTAAACATTCTTTTCATTATTAATTATTGTTATTAATTATTTTTCATGATCCAAGTATTTCGGAGTTGCATATAAAAAGATTTAAAAATATATATATATTTCTGATCTTCCTTTCAATTATCATCTGAAATTCGATTGCCTCCTCATTTTGTTTAGTCGTGTTTTTGATTTATGATTTAATTTTTACTAGTTGTTCCAAGAAAGAAACCTTCACGCATGTATACTTCTTCTTGGCTTGGAAGCGTCATTTAGATTGTCATGATCGGCAATGCTCAAGTACAAATCAAGTCCCATGGGGTTCTGTTCGGAAAAAATTTAAGTCAACTTCTCAGGGGAATTTGTTTGAAAGAAATTTAAGTCAAATTTACGTGTAACGTGGGCAGTGGCGGAGCCACATGTTGTCTAGTATAAGCGAAGGCCTACGCAGAAATTTTTTTTTAACTTATTTGATATAAAAAAATTATAAATATTTATAAAAAAAATTTGGATACATTTGGAGACACATCTTTTAGTAACTTTTGGTATTTTTTTACCAAAAAATTTTTAGCATTTTTTTTACAATTTTTGAGTGTTTGGTAAAATTTTTGACAACTTTTAGTAATTTTAGTAACTTTTGGCAACTTTTAGTAATTTTTGGTAATTTTTAGCAACTTTTGTGTGTTTGGTAAAAATTTTAGTAACTTTTGAATAGAGTAAATTATTGTAACAGAGTTAAAAATTGGCAATATATTTGATATCAATGTATATTATTTTATATTTTATCGTATTTTATGTATTTATTTAAAATTTAAAATTTTACACGTGATTTAGTTTACACTAACTCAAATTTCTGCGTATGCCATTGAATGTGGGTGCCTAGATTTGGATTGCCAGTTGTATTCATATTTAACTAGATCTCCGTTTGTAAGTTGCTTCTCGTATTTGTTGTGCGATTTCTATCAAAATTCATAATATATGTAACGTACTGAAATTTTCCCCACCATTAGCTGGGATTGTGCGTGTGCTGATCAGTTTATTTATTTGCTTTTCTTATTTATTTTTTTTCCAAATAAAAAAAAGTAACATCAAATATAACTTTATTCCAGAAATAGGTTTGGTACGTCGGTTTGTTTGTTCTCATATCCTCAGGGTCTTATATTTCTTTGAATTTGCTTTTTTATTTGACAAAAATCATAATTTAGAAGTATATTTAGGGATTATTTTCTGACGGCGACTAGTTTTACACCATTGTATGATATTGAATACTAATGTATGATATTGAATATAATATGAGAATAATTTTTTGTGTAGAATTATTTTTTTGATATTTAGTTAATAAAATATAAAGTGAGATAGCGTATGTAATTTGATAAAAGATATTATAAAAAATAGTTTTAAACTTTTAAATTTGACGAGAAGTAAATCCGTGGAGTATGCCACTTCCGTATGGACAAGGCTATGATGGGGGCCTAGGAGACCATAGGTCCTCGAGTTTCAGAAAATGCTATTTGTACATTTCAATTTTTGATTAAAAAATTTTATGCTATATTCGGTCCTCTTTAAAGTTTTTAAAAAATGATTAGTCTTGGTCAGAAAAACACCATTATCAGTACATATAAATTTTGGGTTAAAAAATTTAGGTTATGGATTAATTTCTTTAAAATTTTAATTTTTTTTAAATGTTTTATATAATTCAAACTTTAAAAACCCAACAGATTGTACCATGTATACATATATATTAATTTATTTTTATTTATTAAATATACTTTGTAATATTAGTTATAATTTTTTTTAGACTTAAATTCAAACCGGAAAAAAATTTCTCTTTCTCTCTCTTTATCCCCCACCAAATATCCCAGTTTCGTCCCATTTTGGAGATTAACTTTTTTTTTTTTATTTTGGTTGGTAGGAGAAATTAAAAAGTTTCACTAAATAATTGACATCATCGATTTTTTAACCATTATTTTAATATTTATAGTATAATAGTACAGATATTTGATTCATTCGAGACACCAACTTTTTATACACATGATATCGTTTTGTAGCAACAATTTCTTATAACTTGCCAGGGGAAATGGTTCTTCCAATGTTTCCGAACTCTTGGAAAATATTGGAAGAATGGGACACACACTCGTAAAATATAGCAACGAGTAAAGAAAGTAGCCAGATTTGGTTATTGGTTATTAGAACACTCCAAATCTTTATAGTTTGTTTAATACACAATTTAATATACAGTTTTAATATACAAAATTTTTTCAGTTTCCTTTTATTTCTTTTTATTTTCTTAACATGGTATCAGAGCCTATGGTTTTTGATCCTGGGTAGACTAGGTATCCAACAACCACATCTTTGGCCGCCAGTGTTGCCCTTCCTGGCGTCGCCGCTGCCTCCGCTGCTCCTCAACCCAATTTCATATCATTTTTTGTTTATTCTTATATCTAGTTTTTTTTTTTTGAATTTTTAAATTTCAAGTTTCTCTTTTGGAGATACTTCTTGGTACATCAGCTTTTCTATTGAAGACCCCAATCACACGTTTAGAGACATGGACATGCTATCTTGTGCTTTTGGCTTTGCATATCTTGGCCATTCAACACGTTTCCCCCTGATCTACATTTTTGTGACCTCGAGGCTTGTTAGTAGATTTTGCCTTGTAATCTACATTTTTTTGACCTCGAGGCACGTTAGTAGATTTGGGTTCGTGATCTACGTTTTTTGTGTCCTCGAGGCTCATTAGTAGATTTGGATCTACGTTTTTTTTATGATCTCGAGACGCGTTAGTAGATTTGGACTCGTGATCTTATGGCATCTCGTCAAATCTATGTTCATGATCTCTCAAGGCGTATAATCTCTCAAAGTTACAACCTCCGTGCACCTTCAACCTTTCAACGCGCCTCTCCGCGCCTCCTTCAACACGCCTCCGTGCGCCTTCAACCTTTCAACGGGCCTCCCCGCACCTCCTTCAACGCACTTTCGTGCGCCTTCGACCTTTTAACGCGCCTCTTCGCGCCTCATTCAATGTGCCTCTTTCAGTGCGCTTTTCTGCGCCTCCTTCAACGCGCTTTTCTGCGCCTCATTCAACGCGCTTTTTTTCGCGCCTCCTTCAACGCGCTTTTCTGCGCTGCCTTCAACGCGCTTTTCTACGCCACCTTCAACGCGCTTTTTTGTGCCTCATTCAACGCGCTTTTTCGCGCCTCCTTCAACGCGCTTCAATGCGCCTTTAACCTTTCGACGCGTTTTTCTGTACCTCCATCAACGCGTTTTTCATATGAACTCCGTTGCTCAGATTGCTGATTTATTTTTCAAACCTCTCCCTCCTGGACGATTTCATGAATTAGTTTCCAAACTCAAGTTGGTCTCTCCTATACCTCATTGAGTTTGCCGGGGAGTGTTAGATTATTTCTAGAATATTTCTATATATATATATCCTATTATAATTAGGATTACTATCTCATTCCTTATTTTGTATATCCTATTATAATTAGGATTACTATCTCCTATTAGGATTAGGATAATCCTATCTCCTATTAGGATTAGGATTATTATCCTCTTATATAAGGGACCTTGTAACCTTGTATTCTAATACACACATCAATACAATTCTTTTCTTTCCAATATTTTATTTCTTTTTTTATTTCAACAAAAATAAATAAATAAATAACTAATATTCAGTCAAGGGTAGAGTTGAGAATCTTTTTTCGACTTTGATTATAGGCTTAGAATTAAACTGGATTATAGTTGAATATTAAATTAGACTAAAAAAATTTTTTATCATAGACTCTGGGCTAATTGTTAAACTGAGATATTACTTAATATTAAAATGAACTATAGATAAGTAAGTTATGATATTATATACCATATATAAGTATTAAAAAAACTTTTGAGCAAAAATTATACTCGAGTTATAACTCACCCTAGGCTATGCACGCCTCCGCCAACGTTTTCACCGCTAGTTTCAAGTAGGGCGGCAATAGTGCCAAGTTCAGGTAGAGAATTTGCGTTGCTTTGAGTTCATTTGTATTTATATTTAAATATTTAATAGATACTTTAAATTATTAATTAATTTCAAAATTAAATTAAATCGTATCAATTTTAAGTTCACATATTCATTTTTAGCTAGATTCATAACTTTTTCAATAACTTTATGTTCATTTTTACAGTATTCGTAATGTGTTTGATATTTTCATAGCATCAAGATTTTCATTGTGCAAAGCTTTGAAAGGTTAAAAATATTAGGTGACCTCTACTAAAACAAAAATAAGAAATAAAAAAAAAATTGGGTAACCAAATTGATTTATAGAAAATTTGTTAATTTATGGATTAATTAAATCCTTTTACCATATGAACATTTGAAGTTTGGTAAGCGCGGGGTCTAAATTAAACTATGACCTAAATTTTAAGTGAGGGAACCCTAAAAAATGAGTTATCCTCTTTGCAAGAGCAGTCCCAAGTAGGAGGGGTCAGAGCCATGACCCCCCTAAATTCTAAAAATTCTTTAGTACTTTTATAAATTTTAAGATTTTTTTCATATAATATAGTATTTGACTTCTAAGTTTTAAAAATCTTTTAATACTCTCATAAATTTTAAATTTTTTTTTATATAATATGATATTTGACTCTCTAGAATTTATAAAATTTTATTTTACTCATCACTCAATACAAAATTTTTTACATTAATCCTCCTTATCCAAAATTTTAGATCCATCACTGCTCCTTTGCTAATGGATGAACTAATTTTGGTTTTGGTAACAAACTAGCAAGTCTACTTTATTCTTTGAAATTATTAGATCAACATAAATTAGGTCATGCATAACAAGCTTAGTACAAG
This sequence comes from Vitellaria paradoxa, assembly GCA_019916065.1. Taxonomy (NCBI): domain Eukaryota; kingdom Viridiplantae; phylum Streptophyta; class Magnoliopsida; order Ericales; family Sapotaceae; genus Vitellaria; species Vitellaria paradoxa. Next base: position 62,819,979 of record CM034234.1, on the reverse strand, counting down.
TTAATTGTCATAGTATTCAGTTACTTCTTAATAGATTAATTGCGGGTATAAAGTCAATTTGTCGGTTAAGGTACTTATCGAAAAATTTAAAAAGATATATATATATATCAATCATTCCTTTATACTGCATCCAAGGGGCCTTAAAATTATTAGTTATTTGGAACAATGAATCGAATTATCTGAATAAAAGATAGTAAATTAGATTAAATTAATTCAATTTCAATTTTAATTTTAGTTAGGAACGAAATAACCAAAATAATATTTATATATATCTAATTTATTATTTAATTTTTATGAAATTGTTACTATTATATTAATTATAATTATAATTGTATATATAAATATCTAAATTATAGTTTTAGTTTATACAAATTATTATTAAATTAATTAATATCATATATATATATATATATAATATTTAAGTTTATGTTTTACCAGTTTATCATTATGAAATTTGAAAGTCCAAGGCCATTGGTAACAACGCGCTTTCTTCACATTTCTACATTTTCAAACGTGGACAATTTGTACAATTCCAACGTCCACATATAAATGGAGCTCGCATTGAGTCTCACGCGTATTGATGATCAACTTTTATTAGACATTTTGGACGTGTTTGGGTAATAAAAAATTGAGATGAATTGAAATAAAATGAGATAAATTAGGAAGAGTAATTTGTACAGTTAGATAAAAAATAAATAATTTTTAAAAACTTTTAGATATTTTTTGATATTTATGACAAATCAAACGGCCTTTAAGGTTTTAGTAAAAGAAATTTGAATATTTTATTTATCTTTAAAAATAAAAAAAATCGTACGTAGAAGTAAATGATCCATTTGGTTGTGAATTTTTTCAGTAATTATTGATAAAAAATTGTTAAAAGTTGATAAAAAAATTATTAAAAACTACTAAAAATGGTAAATACTTTTATAAAAATTATTAAAAATTTTTAAAAAATTCTAAAAATTTCTTGTAGCCAAACTGACATAGTATACCAAAAAATATGCAAATGTAACAGAGTAACTATTTGGTGGTTTTATTTTTATTTTGAAGTATTTTATTAAGATTGCTGAAAACTCTCAAATCTCAAAATAAAATAAAATAAAATTTAGCTAAAAATGAAAAGTACTAACAGAGAAGCGATCTATGAGATTCTTACTAATAACTGTGGCCTAAGTGAGCTGGTGCGGTTTATTAAAATTTTCTCAATCCACATTATTAATTTAGGAAAAATATAAAAAATTGAATTTTTGACTCAAAAATTCATTTAATAAAGTGAAAATTTAAAATTCTGATATAAATGAATTTTTAGTTCATACCAATTACATTTGAAGTAAAAATTTGCGCATTTGAAATTTTCAGTTCGTTAAAATGAAAATTTATATCAATTTTTTTTTTGATAAGTAAAAATAAAATAAAAATAAATTTTCATTTGATAAGGGTTAAAAAATAATTAGTTATAAAAAAAAAAAAGAAAAACAATTTATGAAACATGCACCTACAAAACATAGCCCAAATATAGGCCATCGTGAAATTGTGTGAGACTCAATTCTCTAGGGTAGCTCAACTGATCTTAGGGTTTACTCTTCAGTAATTAGTAGTTTGACTCTTTTCATGATTATTAGAGACTTATCCGGTCATTAACTTCAACTTAAGATTCCCATGAATGTCAAATCTCAAGAATTACATAAATTTATCTAGACATTTAAGTTAAAATAATAATAATAATAATAATAATAATGACAACAAATTGTGAGGCTCACCGAGCTATCTATCCACACTTTTAATCCAATCCAATAAAATAAATGTTTTTTAAAATCCTATTAATGGAGAAGAGGGGTAATCCAGCGATCGAACCCAGAAGATGAAGATGAATGTGGCTGCCAAGCCATAGAAACACTTTGTCCAAGCTAATATATTATATATATTTATTGACGCATACAACTCTGTTATTGGAAGAAAAGTTATCTAAGTTAATCCAGTAATGATACCTTTGTAATTAAAATGTATTTTTATACTCACTATATATTAATTTAAATTTTCAATTACCAAAAAAAAAATTTAAATTTTCCTCTTATTACACAAATTACGAAAAAAAATTTATTCATTGTACGAAATTATTTCTTTTACAAATTTAAATAAATTTAAAAAACTCCAAATACCTTCAATGCCCATATGTTTTTGTGAATATTATTTTTAACATTTTTTTTTGATAATATAGAACTATTTTACGAGTAATGCAATAACCCGAAAAAGGCTTCTAAAGGATGTGATCAAGTCTATGTGAGGCGCAATAATTTCATAACAAATAGTCGATAAAAATTTAATTTATTCACACACTGTCATTGTCGCATGAATTTGATAGGGTAGATTAAAAAACATCTCTTAAACTTTAATCAAATATAAGTAGACTCCCACCCTTTGAATATTGTAGAAACATCAATTATTTTACAAATATTAATAATATTAAAATACATTTGCTAGTAATGAAAACGAGACGAGTTTGGCAATTTGAATGAGATGAGTCTAGGGGTAAAAATAATCATATTTAGTATAAATGAAAAAATGAACCTAGGGTGAAAGAAATATTTATTTAATAGAATAAAATAAAGAGTAGAATAAAATAACAATATAAGTAAACACTGATATAAATTTTATATAAAATTAATTATTCTATCAAGTAATTAAAAAAGGGTAATTTTGTAAATGTTTTATCAATGACATTCCGATGGCCTTTAGGATTATTTTTATTATTTTTTAACCATGAAAAGAATAAATGATAGAATGAGCATAGCGTTATACCCTTTAAAGTTGCAATTTAAAAAAAAAAAAAAAAAGTAGAATACTCATACTTAGTTCATTTTATTCTACCCAACTAAATGTAACATAAATTTTGGGCATTAGTATGTCGTTAACATAATCAAAATATTTACACAATATAACTTATTCACCCATTTTTTTAAGCATGCAAAATGCACAAAACGGATTTAGTGACTAATTTTTAATAACGGCCCATTTGAACAAATTAAATATCTTTAACTTTTTCTAATTTTTTTCACCAAAAATTACCAAAACCGTCAACTTTCTCTAACTTATTTTGACAATTTAAAAAAAAATATTTGTTTGACTTTCGATATGTAGATATCTTGATAAGATATTAAATATATTTGCATAACTACATATTACATTGATGAAAATTAAACATTAAATAAACATATTATTTCATTTAAATTAGTTGAACAACCCTACATTGGATCGAGTGTTGGAAAATTTATTTTTAATGAACTTGCATTATGGAGATTATGTACAAAAACATTTTCTATTACTTTAGATAATATTTCATATGATGACGTTTGTTTTAATTATTTACTTCACACTTTGCTTACGAATGATCCATTATTTCATTAGCATTATTGTGCCCATATACTTAATTTAATTGTAAAAGATCGATTAAATATTTATGAATTCTCTATTGTTAAAATAAAACGAGCCGTAGTTTGTACTATAAGTTTTCAAAAAAGAATCAATTTATTTGTCAACATATGTACTCAAATTGGTTTAAAACCTAGAAATTACTTATAGAAATTAAAATAAGATGGAATTTAACTTATGTTATGTTAAAAATTGCTATTAAATATCAAAAAGTAATTAATTTATTTATTTTAAATAATCAAGCTATTAGTTTAGATATTATTGAGCCCATTGATTGGGCAAATGTAATTTTTTTTAAAAAAAAATTTACATGTTTTTTATATTACTACTAAAGTATTTTGTGGATTTTATTATTTTACCTCTTTTACTGTTACTTATCAATTCAGGGTTATTGATGAAATTTTTAAAAAATATGTTGTCCAAGAATATTATGCTACTACGTTCTTACAATGAAGCGAAAATTTAATAAATATTTTAATCCACTCCTCATAAATTTTGGTATTATCACTATTTTAGATCATAGATATAAAGAAGATCTTTTTTTTTTCAATTATTAAAGATGATATATAGCCCTGAAAGTACCCAGGAACAATTAAATAATATTAAAGAGCAAATGCAATTTGTAACAAGTCAGTATGATACTAATCATACAGCTTCCCAAACAACCACCGCTACAACGACATTCTCTCACCGTGACTTTGGCAGCAATACCTCACTTTAGAGAGGAATAAAATCTCGATGAGCATATTCATCAACAAGTGACAATTCAAATTCATCCGACTTCCAACGTTATCTAGGTACACCTCTGATAGAACATGAAGATGACTTTAATTTTTTAGACTGGTAGAAGAAACAACAATTTAAGTTTCTAATTCTTTCAGCTTTAACTCATGATACCCTTACATTTTCAACTTCTACCGTAGCATCCGAGCAAGTATTTAGTACAAATAGGCACATTATTAATCAATTCAAGAGTCAACTGGCCTCTTCGACGGTGGAGCTCTTAATGTGTTTACAACATTGGTATCTCACCAAAAACAGATAATAAAAAGACACCAAAAAGAACAACTTACCCTTAATTTTGATGCAATGCATTTAAGTAAAAGAGAAGAATGCACTAGTGAATCTAGTGATGAATGACAATGATGTATAGATAAAGTAATTTTTACAAATGATAGTCACTCTTATAGATGCTAACCTAATTAAGATGTATAAGATGTGAAGTGATACACCTATTTATTACTCTATCAATTTTTTTTTTTTTATAATTCTAGATTTGTAAATTATAATTTTGAGTTTAATATTAATTATGTAATTGCTTGTTGTTTAATAAAATTTAATTTTTGTCAATAATTATTTTAATGTGGTTGTTTGAATTTTATTTTGTATTTTATTTACTTTAAAAAATTAAAAATATATATATTAAAAAATAGGTTGAATCAGTTAGGACAGATCAGAGATAGGGATTAGTGACCCTGGCTCGACCCGGCCCGAAAAAGAGGAAGGGCGGCTAGGGCGAGTCACCCCTAGGTCAAGGGGTAGGTTAGGCCCAACTCGACCCATTTCCACCCATATGTCCAATTGATGTTAGTGGCCCTGTTAGAGTATTTTGCTTGTTAGACAATGCTATACAACCATATTTATGAAAGAAACAATTGAGTATATATAAATAATTTAATTTTCCTTTGCTTGTCTTTTTCTCCCACAAATTGATGTTCCAAACACAACCTTAAGAACTCTTTTTGTGAAACTTCCTATGCAATTTTCATTTGGGGGTGGTTATGACTTCTGAGTTTTTTTTTTTTTTTAATTTGGTTTTGATATCAGCTTATTTCAACAATTTTTTGCAATTAATGTGGCAAAGGGGGTCCTCATCTACAAAGAAATATTTACAAAACATCAACTATACGCATTATACCATTTATCCTAATCTTTACTGTTATATATACATATATATATATATATATATATATATATATATATATAGTACAATGAGCTTCCAGGGGAACGGAATGGGGTGTTCATCCCTCCCTCCCTCCTAATCCCAAATGGATCATTGAATGCCTGAAAGTTATAAAGATTCAATGCAATTCATGAATATGTCTCCTTTAGATGTACAGCATGCAGTTGAACTTGTTGCAAGGAAAGGGATTGCCATTAACTAAATAATCAAAGTTGAAATATGAGTGATTCGAGAGCCATAAATTAGTTCAGGGATAAATTTTGTACCTATTAGTATGATTATTTTATTGCAACTTGGGGTAATAAGTTTAAATATTAAAAGGAAAATACTTCCTCGAAATTGGAAAGATGGCATATATTTGACTTTTATCAAAAATGTATTGCGAAAACATTGTCCAATGAGTTGCCTTTTTATTGCCTTTTTTATTGCTTGGTGGTATGTTTTGCCTGAAAATTTACAACACCTCAGAATTACTTGTCTTTGTGAAATTAGAGGCAGAACTGCTTATGATTTTAAATAGCTTAATTAATACATGGAATTTGAAAAATTGAATGCAAAATGTAACCAAAGATTATAAATGAATTAGTTGTTAAATCACTTCTCATCAGTATATTTCATTAAATTTAAGTTCATTTGACTTTAAATTTAATCTAATTGTGCATTACCAAGATCGTAACTCACGTTAAAAAAAACTTTCAATTTTTATCACGTACAAGGTACTCAAATTACAAATTTCTTAACTATTTTTGACTATTTATTTATAATTATTCATTTTTTAATAAAGCAGAAAACATAAACATTTTGAGAAATGTTTATTCATTTTATATTATCTTGATTGACCAAATAAAAATGGAGATTTTAATTTACTCTTAACTTCGTTAGGGATGTCAAAAGGAGAGGGTACGAGAGAGAAATATTTTTTCCATCTCTGTTTCTATCCTCAATCCATTGGGAAATTAAATCTTTTCTTTATTCACATCTTTTATAGATACTAGTCACGAGGACTGTTTGTGCAAGGCACGACCTGATTTTTAGAGAAAAAAAAATACAAGCAAATTTACTAAAAATGTGTTTGAAGAAAGAATTTTTTTGGAAATAAAATGAAAAGAAAATAACAATTAAGAGAGAAAATAGATGAAAACAAAAATCTAAATATACGCCTAACAGATTTAGAAATATAATAAAATAAAAGATATCTATTGACATATAATTTTTTAAATTCAATGAATTTTAATTGTTTTTAAATTTTATATTTTTCCTTGCATTTCTATCACAACTCAAAACAAAAAAAGAAAAAAAAAAGAATTTTAAATCCATATTCATTTGAAAAAAAAGTATAATGTGATATTTTAAAATTTTATCATTTTAAAAATAAAAATAATTATTTTATTACATAAACACGATTATTACATTATTCTAACAACACTTTTGCCGACGAATATTGAAACACGGAGCATTTTCCAACCGAAAGATAGAAACTCCGTTGACGGCCACTTGAGATCCGATCCGAGCTATGCATCAACGGAGGATTCATCAAAGCGGAGTCCAGACCCGCGAAACTTCTCTTCGGTGATCCCATCAAGACGCTCCGCCATCTCTCGGGTCAAGTGATTGGCCCAATCACCAACCCGACCCTTCCTGTAGAAGTCATTGTTTTTAACAAAAGGGTAAGTGGCAGACTGCACAGGGGCCTTATTCACCTCCAAGCTGCTCAAATTCTCAAAGCTGCAAAGCTTAATAATTCCTTCAACCACCCCTTGTCTCTCCTCCTCGGCCGAGAAAGGGCGCCCAACGAACTCACCCAGCCTCTTAACACCAACCGAGGGCTCTCTCTTCAAATCCTCATACTTCAAAAACAACACCTTGTTTGGCGATTCTTGACTCGCCTTCCAATACCCCAGCACGTGATCCCAGTTAAGGACCGTAGGCCGAAACCCCCTCGCAGAACAACTCAAACGCTTCCTCCAACTGAAAGCGGTGCTATTTCTTTGGGCCTAAGTTTACTGAGGAAAAAAAAGGTAGAAACAAACACGTCCTTAGGGTTCCGGGAAATGTAAACAACTTTCTGGGTAGTGCCAACTCCCTTGATGGACTCGGGTAAGCACGAGAATGGGATGTGGGCAGAGAAAAGCCTCGGCGAAGGAAGAGTTTCGAGGTTGGAAGTGAGGAGGTGTCTGTGAATATAAGCATCTATCAGTGGGACCAGATCGCGAGGGGCGTTGTGGAGAAGTGGGTGGTTATTACTGAAGGAAGTGAAGTCGTCGCCGTCGTGAACCAACGGTCGGTTCACCACTGAGAAGGTGAGGGCTCGGAGCCATTGTGTGCCGGACTTTGGATTGGTTGCGACGAAGACGTCGGAGGGGCGAGGGTTGAAGTGGTTTTGCATCAACAAGAGGCCTTGAAGGGGGAACTTGTCGGAAAACCAAAAGCCTTGGTAGCAGTACATATTTGCACCCAACCAGCTTTCTCTTTTTGGAAGGGTTTCTACCAATTCTCTGTACTTTTTGATGGTCTGCTGGTATTCCTCTGGGAAATCTTCGTCGTGAGTTCCGGCACTGAAAGGAGCAGCAGCAGCCATAGCCAAAGTGATAAGCTTGATTAGATAAGGGGTGATCGAGCGGTGATGTCGAGAGCTTGGTTGATTTTGTGCGCGTTACAGGTTGTTTATAATGAATTGCTTTGGTGCTCCGTCCACCACCACCGCTTTTCACTGGCGGACCTATTGTTTATGCTACGAGGGTAGGGGTGGCCGTTCTCATTATAAATTTATAATTTTGTTAATTTACTTCCATTATCTACTCGTAATTGCCATTTCTTTTTTTTAAGTATGGCGCACATGTACAACGTTAATTCATAATAAAAATTACAAATTTTGTTAAAATAATTTTAATCTTGTTAATTATTTTATAAATTTTATTATATAAATATAATTATTTTTAATAATTTTATTATAAAATATTACTACTTTTCATTGAGACCATGGCTGCGTTTGGCGCACCAAAAAATGAGAAAAAATGTAGTTTGGAGAATTTTTTGTATTTGATGCACACTGCTCAAACTGTGTTTTTTTTTAGATAAATATAAAAATTTCGTTCTGACGAATTAGATTTTCGTTTAAACGGATTCAAAATTTTAGGTAGTCATGATTACTTAACACTACAATCCGTCCAAACAAATTGTAGAAACCGTTTAAACGAAAGTTGGCCGCACGATTCCTTTGGAACGGTTTCTACAATCCGTTGGAACGATTTTAAAAACGCTACAAAAATAGTCAAATGGAATGTCATTTGGTAACTTGGAAATTCATGGTGAAAATGACGAAAAAATTCTTGTTTTTTGATTAACCGAATTGTAGTTATCGATTTTTTTTTAGAAAGATATTGAACGTTTTTTGAATTTTAAGAATGCGAGAATGTATAAAATTTTATAGAGAATTTTAAAAATTTTTATCAAACTTTAGTGCACCAAACGCACCCATTAACTCGTGCTTCTAATAATTAAAAATGTCAAATCTGCAAGCGGCGTTTGGAATTTAAAAAAAAATCTAAAAAAATATTTCAAAAATTAATATGAAATTTAATTATTAAAAATTTAAGGTCTTTAAAAGTATTTTTTATTTTATTTTTTTAAATTAAAGTTCCAAACAAAAATAGTTTTCCAACTGTGAGTTTAGTATTCACAATCACTTATACAATAAGATATGTTTTTTTTCAAGAATGATATAAAATATGTTTATATGTATATACGCACGCATAACAGTCTATCATTTTAAAATAGAAGGTTGGTTGAGTAGAACTTTTTCTTACTAAAATTATTAATAAAATGGCGTGGAAAGAGGCATACTACCTAACACATTAAACTGTGATCATAGTTTTTTTTTTTTTTCTCCTTTATAATTACAAGTCATTACATTAGTTTTGTTATATTTTTTTGCTACACTATTTTTCAATTTTTTTTCTTTTGTAGTTAGCCTAATTTAAAGATAAACGTGTATCTATCAAAAAAAGAAAAAAAAAAAAACCTTAAAACTAAAACTTTATTGCAGAGTGCATGTTATTATTATTGTCATAAAGTCATTATGGCAGGTACAATACTAAAAATATATCGTGAAAAAAAGTTAATTTTATTGTAAATTCTTATGTATTTGGTGTCACGTTAATTGACCACTAAAAAAATAAATAAATAAAACTAATGTTTAATCTTTGATTCGTGTAAATCAATGATAGTGCTGACTTGTATATGATGTATATGTTACACATCAAAAACATACCCTCTAAATTTTGCAAATATTTATCTCATTAATCCAAATATTCCCTTCCTTACCCCCCAAAATTTAAATCATTTAATAAACATGTTTAAAAGTAAAATAAACTTCCACTCAATTATTAAAAAGGTCAAATTGTTCGTGAGTAAATCGTGAAAAACCCGATACATGGGGTATTTGGAAGACATAGCTTTTCAAAATTTACAAATTTATTTTTTTCAAAATTTTACCAAATTTTAACAATTTCTCCTCAAAATTATAACACATTACACGAAAACTATTCAAACAGGTTTTATCAAAAGAACAATTTGATACAGTGTATTAAAATTATTTAAATGTGTTATTTAATCACGTTCGAACGAATTATGCTAGAAAATATTTGATACAGTATATGAAAATAATTCGAATAGATCATTTAATTATATTCAGATCAATCATATCAAAAATTTTAAATTTAATTTTTAAACATTAAAAAGTGATCAAGATATTACATCTTTTTTAACTTTGTTTGACTTTTTCTCTACCAAACGACTCTAAGGTAAAATAATTTTAAGATGCAACCACTCTCAACTTTCAATAATTAGCCAACAAAATAGTTTTAAGCAATTTGCATTAGCAATAATTGATTCACATTTTTTCATAGAAAGTTCCAGCCGTCAAGATTGATTACTACTTTTAACAACGATTAAGCAATTTGATTGTATTTTATAATAGCAAGTTCTAAGTGGCAAGACTTAATTATTGTGTCCACTCTAAATGAACTGGCAAGTGGCTATATTTTTTATATTATTAACGAGATTTTGAGTCCTACAATTAATTGATAAATAATTGAGGGGACAAAACGTACATTTTGATTTATTTGTTAACTAAATCGGTGGAATTCCGAATAAAAAAAAGACCCAATTATTGTAAACAAGGCCTTGGATTGAGGGGTGAGATCTTGTCCCAAGATCTTTACTGTGTCCAACTCATAAACCCACTCTCAACTGTCAACAAATGTAAATTAGGAGATGTTTGTTTAAAAAAAGTTTACTAAAAAAAATAATAAAAGTATAAAAATTTGATAAAAAAGTAAAATGTAATAAAATGTGATTGAAAAAAGTATAAAAATAATAAAAATTAATAAATTTTAATTAATTTTGGCACGCCAAACAGGTAGCGTTAAGCAATTAATTTGAGCAATTTGGTAATAATATCGATTTGAGCAATTTGATAAATATAATAATAATAATAATAATAATAATAATAATGAACAACTAATTTATCCATGCTCCACAACCCGCCAACGGGTGGCATGGCAGAACATGCCCGCCTGGCTGCTCTAATTAATATTCTAGCATCCCGAGAAAAAGGGGGACTAGAGTTGCATTTTGCACTTTTTACGTGCTCCGTTTGTCAGTCGAAGTAATAGAAGGAAAGAAAAGAAAGTATTAAGTCGAAGGAAGAAGAAAAATAATTAATATTTTTTTATTTATTTGTAACTTTAAGAAAGGAAAAAATAATAACCTCACGTTTTTTTTTTATGAGTTTGAAAAGAAAAGGAAAAAAGTAAATACGCTAGAAGTAAATGAGTATTTAGAGTGAAAAAATAAAATAAAATATGATAATTTGTGAGTTTTTAATTTATATGACAAGATAAAAATAAATAATTTTAAAAAATTTAAAATTTTTTAATGTTATTCAGCGCATTAAACGCATCCTAAGCCGTATGCGAGTGAAAATTTGGAAAAATTTACATCAATATAATTAAAAAATTAACATTGTACAAAAATTGATCGCGGTAGAATTATATACAAAAATTGACTCGGTGTTGGTAGTGACACTGATGACACAGTGTAAGTGTCGACAGTAGCGTCGACGACACCATTTATCGACATTACACCTCATCAATTACGCTGACGAATGCCGAACACAGCGCACGGATGCAATTCTTCTCTGCACATTCAGCTTCAATCAATAGAGATTTATTGAATATAAACTAATTTATATTATTGAATTAGAATTAAATAAAATATAAATTTTATTTTATTAATATATTTTTAAAAAATAATACAATTAGTTTAATTAATTAATTTAAATTAATAGAAATAATTAATTCATATAATTTAATCTAATAATTAATTTAATTAGCATTGAATTAAATTTATTTATTTATTTTTAATAAAAACATAATTAATTTATATAAAATATATTTTGTTTAATCATTTTTAATAATTACAAAATATATTTTATTTAATCATTTATAGGAGGATTTCGGGTTACGAAAAAATTATATTTTATTTAATTATCTTTAATAAATAATATAATAAAATTATATTTTATCATATTTTATATTTTCATTTGATGGTATCGTTTTGCAGCAACAATTTCTTATAACCCGCCAAGGGAAATGATTCTCCCCATGCTTCCGAACTCTTGGAAAATATTGGAAGAATGGGACGCGCACTCCTAAAAATATAGCAACGAATAAAGAAAGTAACCAGATTTGGTTATTGAAAGACTCGAGATCTTTATAATTTGTAGTTGGCAAAATATATTCAAATTTAATCATTATTTTGAGAAAATTAAATATCATAAAATTGAACTTATAATTTTGCGCAGAAAATTAAATTCACTGATTAAGTCTAGTGTTAGACACTATATCTTTAAGACTGAATTTATTTCCCACGAGACTTCTGGTTTTAACGGACGTCAGTCTTTCAGGATAGAATGATCACAGGTACACACAAAAGAAAGCGACAATTTGTGTGTTCTTGCAAACCAAACTTTGCTTGTATTCTTTGTATGCAAAAATGAATTTTCTTATGCAAAAGAATTTTATATGCAATATTTTTAATGCAAAATATCCAACCCGTTTTTATGCAAGGATGAATGTTTAAGGGTTCGTTTGGTTTGAAAAAAAATAACAAAAAACTCTATAAATCTCTGTCAATTTTATATTACATCAACTTTTTTCTTTCACTGCACGCATTCTCAATTTATCTCAATTTATCTCACTTTTTCTTACTCCAAACACACCCTAAATAATTAGCCATTAGTCATGTCAATTAGAAGAATAGACACAACTATTCATGAAGAGATGCGTCTATTAACAAAACAGTTATGTCTGTTAAAGAAGGGACACTCCAAAACGACGTTATTTTGGAGATAATAATTAGACCGGGCTAATAATTAGATTGGGTTAATGGATCAAAGAATTATTTAAGCCCAAAATCCAAAATAAGATTAATTGAGCCCAAAATTTATTCAGACTCACTTTGGTCTTCACTTTGAAGTCAATTTTCATTCACATAATTCATGGTTTTGAACATGCGAATACATGGAATTAATATTCTTACATAATTATATTAATTCCACATTTGATCTATAATTAATAATATATGAACTCCACATAAATATTGGCTTAAAGTCAATAAAAATTCATAGTTAAAACCATGAATTCCAACATTTGTTAAAAAAAATAAATAAATAACTAATTTTCAGCCAAGAGTAGAGTTGAGATTTTTTTTTTCGTCTTGAGCTATGACCTTAGAATTAAACTAGACTATGGTTGGGTACTAAATTAGGCTAAAAATTTTTTTCATCATGAACCATAGATTGGTTACTGAATCGAGTTATGACTTAGTATTAAACTATGCTATAAATAATTAATTTACGATATTATATACTATTAATATCAAAAAACTTTTAGACCAAAATTTTATCTGGATTACAGCCTATCCTATTGTATACACACCTCCACCGATGTTTTTAGTGCTAGTTTCAAGTAGGAGCGACAATAATGTCAAACTCAGGGAGAGGATTTGTGTCGCTCCGAGTCCATATATGTTTATATTTAAATATTTAAAATTTAGTAGATATTTTAAATTGTTAATTTATTTCAAAATTAAATTAAATTATATCAGATTAATTTTGAATTCACGTATTTATGTTGAACTAGATTGGTAATTCTTTTCAATAATTTTGTGTTATTTTTACAATATTGATGATGGGTTTGATATTTTCATAGTTTCAAGATTTTCGTTGTGCAAAGCTTTGAAAGGGTAAAAATAGTAGGCAACGCCCTGCTAAAAAAAAAAAAAAAATTAGGTAACCAAATTGATCTATAGAAAATTTGTTAATTTATGGGTTAATTAAATTCTTTTATCATATGAATGGGTTTGATATTTTCATAGTTTCAAAATTTTAGTTGTGCAAAGCTTTGAAAGGGTAAAAATATTAGGCAACGCCTTACTAAAACAAAAATTAAAAAAAAAATTAGGTAACCAAACTGATTTATAAAAAAAATTGTTAATTTATGGATTAATTAAATTCTTTTGTCATATGAACTTTGAAATTTGGTAAGGGTCGGGTTTAAGTTATGAACTAAATTGTAAGTGAGGGAATTTTAAAAAATGAGTTATCCTCTTTGCAGAGACAGTCCCAAGGACGATGGGTCGGAGCCATGACCCCTCCTAAGTTTTAAAAATTTTTTAATATTTTCATAAATTTTAAAATTTTTTTCATATAATATAATGTTTGGTCCTTAAGTTTTGAAAATTTTTTATTTTAAAATTTTATTTTACTCTTTACTCAGTACAAAATTTTTTTACATTGACTCTTTTTATCTAAAATTCTGGATCCACCACTGCTTATTTGCTCATAGATGAACTAATTTTAATTTTAGTAACAAACTAAGATGTCTATTTTATTCTTTGAAATTATCAGATCAACATAAATTAGGCCATGCATAATAAGCTTAGCACAAGTTGATTATAGGTATAAAGTCAATCCGTCAGCTTAAGGTACTTACAAAAAATTTAAAAAAATAAAAATAAAAATATATATCAATCATTCCTTTATAATGCACCAAGGGGCCTTGAAATTATTAATTTTTTGGTACAATGAATCGAATTAATTGAATAAAAGATAGTAAATTAGATTAAATTAATTCAATTTCAATTTTAGTTAGGAACGAAATAACCAAAATAATATTTATATAAATCTAATTTATTACTTAATTTTTATGAAATTATCACTACTATATTAATTATAATTATAATTGTATATATAAATATCTAAATTATAGTTTTAGTTTGTACACATTTATTATTAAATTAATTAAAATCATATCTATATAAAAATATTTAAGTTTATGTTTTACAAGTTTTTCATTAATTATGAAATTTGAAAGTCAAGGCCATTAATAACAGCGCATTTTCTTCACATTTGTCCATTTTCAAACGTGGACAATTGTACAATTCCAACGTTCGCATAGAAATGGAGCTCGTATCGAGTTTCACGCGTATTGATGACCAACTTTTCATGGACATTTTAAGGTCTTAGTAAAAGAAATTTGGAAATTTTATTGACCTTTTAAAAAAAAAATCAAACGTAGAAGTTAATGATCCATTTGGTTGTGAATTTTTCAGTAATTATTGATAAAAAATTGTTAAAAGTTGATTAAAAAAATTATTGAAAGTTTTTTTTTTTTTTTTAAATATGCAAATGCAATAGAGTAATCGGTTGGTGGTTTTATTTTTATTTTGAAGATTGTTTATTTATTTTGTTAAGATTGCCGGAAACTCTCAAATCTCAAAATAAAATAAAATAAAATTTAACTAAAAATAAAAATACTAATATAGAAACGATTTACGAGATTCTTACTAATAAATATGGCCTAATTGATTAAAATTCTCCCAATCCACATTATTAATTTAGGAAAAAATAAAAAAAAATTGAATTTTTTACTTAAGAATTCATTTAATAAAGTGAAAATTTAAAATTCTTAAATAAACAAAAGTTTTAGTTCATCCAGTTACATTTGAAGTAAAAATTTGAGCATTTGAAATTTTTAGTTCATTAAAATGAAAAATTTATATCAATTTTTTTAGAAGCAAAAAAAATAATAAAAATAAATATTCATTTGAAAAGGGTTAAAAAAATTAATTATAAAAAAAAAAACAATTTATAAAACTTACACCTACAAAATATAACCCAAATATAGGTCATCTAGAAATTGTGAGACTCAATCTTCTAGAATAGCTCAACTGACCTTGAGTTTATTTTTTAATAAATTTTAATTCAAATTTCTTTAAACTTATTGAAGAATTACCCGATTATTAATTTCAACTTCAAAGTACTCAGTAAACGATAAATCCTAAGGACTACGCAAATTGACTGGAAACTTAAGTTATTCAAAATAATAATAATAAATTATGAGGTTCACCGGGCTATCTACTCACTCTTTTAATCCAATCTAATAAAATAAATGTTTTTTAAAATCCAATTAATGGAGGAGAGGTGAATTCCAGCGATCGAACCCCGAAGATGAAGATGACTGCCAATTGTAGGAGCACTTTGTCCAAGTTATTATGTTATATATATTTATTGAAGCATACAAATCTGTTAGAAGAAGAAAAGTTATCCAAGTTACTAAATTAATCTGGCAATAATACCTTTATAATTAAAATGTATTTTTAAAGTCATCATATCTTGATTTAAATTTTTTATTTATGGTACAAATTATGAAAAAAAATTTATTTCCTATACGAGACTGTAACTTTTACAATATTAAATAAACTTAAATAACTCCAAATACCTTCAATGTCTATATGTTTATGCTAATATTTATTTTAAATAATTTTTTTTTGATAATATAGAATTATTTTACGAGTAATACAATAACCTGAAAAAGGCTTCTAGAGGATTTGATTAAGTCTATGTGTGGAGCTATAATTTCAGAACAAATAGTTGATAAAAATTTAATTTGTTCACACACTGCTATTATCGCATGAATTTGATAGGGTAGATTAAAAAAAAATCTCTTTAAACTTTTAATAAAATATAAATAGACTCCCACCATTTGAATATTGCAGAAACATCAATTATTTTGTAAATATTAATAATATTAGAATACACTTGGCTAGAAATAAAAACAAGACGAGTTTAATGGTCTAAATGGGGTGAGTGTGAGGGTAAAAATAATCATATTTAATAGAAATGGAAAAATGAATTTGGGTTTGAGAGAAATATTTATTTAGTAGGGTAAAATAAAGAAGAGAATAAAATAAGAATATAAGTAAACACTCATATAATCTTTATATATAAAATTAATTATTCTATCAAGCAATAAAAATGAAGGTAATTTTGTAAATGTTTCATCAATGCTATTTCTATGATTTTTAGGATTATTTTTATTTTTTTATTTTTACTATGAAAAGAATAAATGATAAAATGAGTCTAGCATTATACCCTTTAAAGTTGCAATTTAAAAAAAAAAAAAAAAAAAAAAAAAGGTGGAGTACTCATAGTTCCTTTTTATCCTACCCGACCAAATGTAACATAAACTTTGGTCACTACTATGTATATTTGTACAGTATAACTTATTTACCCATTTTTTTAAGCAGGCAAAACGCACAAAACGGATTTAATAACTTATTTATAATAAACGGCCCATTTGAACAAGTTAAAAATCTTTAATTTTTTAAATTTTTTTCACCAAAAATTACCAAACACATAAAAAAGTTATCATATAGAAAACATCAACTTTTTCTAAATTTTCCAATTTTTATTTAATTTTTACAAAATTTTTCAAAAATATAAAAGAAACTAGTGTCAACTAGCTAAAATTTGTACATCAAGCGGATTTCATGTATTCAAACTAAAAAACTATTTTTTAATATCTTTTTACGCACATGCATTAAAAAATTGGATATTATATAAACATGGGTCTGTTTGGTTTGGTGTCCACCAAAAAAATTTTAATTTTTTCCTACTTCAAACCTTTTTCAACTCTCCAACTTTCACCAAATGTATTGAAAAAAAAAATTATCACACGCACGAAAATATTATTTTTTTTCTAATTTTTAATATTTTACTAAAAATAAAAAAAAATCTTCAATTCGCCAAAAGTTTCACTTTCTTGGACCTGTAAACATGCCCTCTATGGATATTTAGAGTTAAAACAAAATAATACAAAATTCTATAAATTTCTACAAACACAAATTACGAGACAGTAAAATTTAAATTCTCTACTTACTGCACAAAATACGAGATATTAACTTTTATAATTTTATACAATTCCAAACACACTATATATCTTATTGATTGCTAAAGTTTATTGTTAATAATATTTGTAAAATAAATATGTATTTTGGGAAGAGACAACTCTAATGTACTATTGTTAGTATTATTTTTTGTCATGTTGGGTAGACTAATATTTTCTTTTCCCTTATATCAATCAAGCCACAAATTAAAATAAAAGACAAGATGAAAATAAAAGAAAAATATCTTGTATTTTACAATAAAAATAAAATAAAAAATATTTCCAACTTTCAATGGTCCGAAATATTTCCAACTTTCAAAGCTATAGAGATGGGGAATTGGGAGTGTGTGGTACGGGATTTTATTTATTTATTTATCTATTTATTTTTAAGTTGGTCAAAACGAAAATCAAAATTCTATTTCAATTTGAAACCCAGAATTCTCATTTATTGAATAGAACACAACACAACAGGACAGACCATACATCTGAATGCGAAGATGTGAGAGAGAATATATATACTGATGTTAGCTCTTCTATGTGATATAATTTTCTAGTTTCATTTCAAATTCATCATCACAATCATCAGACAACAGAATAAAAGACGAGATCAGTGGTGTCAACACCTCCAAACGCCTTGGAGCGGCATTGACCCAGCAGGGTTGCTACGTCGCCGGTGTTGTTGCCGCCCGACGCGCCGCCGTGTGGGTTGCCATCTTGCTGGTGGTCGTCAGTGGAGTTCGCCGGAGGGTGGTAGTACATCCGGGCCGTCTGGGGGCAGTGGGAATGGAATCTTGCAACAATCCTCACCCCTGCATCCAACAACTCCGCATACTTTCCCATCTCCAAGACTTCCCCCCTCTCTCTCTCTCTCTCTCTCTCTCTCTATATATATATATATGTAGAGAGATGGAAGAGGAAAGGGAAAAGGAGCCAGGTCCGAAAGGGAGAGACAGAGACAGAATCTCGGAGAGCACTCCGAGAAGATAATGAAAATTAGAAAATGCTAGAAGACTTCCCAAATGTTAGAGCCCATGAAATGGGAGAGGAGGGAGCTTGGTTGAGAAACAAGGGAAGCCAATGTACGCAATTTATGGCTGTGCGCGCTCTCTCCCCCCCTCTCTCTCTCTCTCTCTCTCTCTCATTTATTTCAGAACTAGAGTACTTTTCACATTTTTTTTTTGTTTGTTATAATGCTCCTAAGCAGTTATTTGCAGCTGTGCCCTTAATCTTACCATATTTTTAATTTCTTTTCCAATTCCCCCCCTGACTTTTAGGGTGTGTTTAAAGCACCAAATTTAGCCAAAAAATTTAAACTTTCTTAAATATTTTCTAACTTTTTTCATATAAAAAATATCCAACTTTCATTGACTTTTTCACACATTTTCAAGAATATATCAAATACTAATAATCTAAAAATTATTTATTTTTTATTTTTACCAAAAGTTGGCACTCCAAACAATATCTTAAGGTGGTGTCTAAATGATTAATTTTTATAGAAAAATTTTAATAAAAGCGATATATTGCAAAATTTAATTAAAAAGTTAATAAAAATTAAAGTTTATTTGTATTTTTAGGTTAGTAAGACACTCTTTTTAACTTTTACTTGTCAAGTTTTTATTCAAGAAGATTATTCGATTTTTGGTTTCATTACTCTGTCTTATCTTACAATTGTTTTTCAATTATTTTGATTCCTTGACAGATAAAAATCGAATTATTATAAAATAAAAAACCAAATCAAATTACTTGAAACAATTCTATTTGGTTCCATGAATTTTTACCAACTTTACTCACTAAAATTTTTAGTTTTTATAATTTTTTATAATTTTGTCTAATTTTATCTAATTTTTAAATTTTTTTACTAAACAAATAACTTTTTTCTAAACGTAACACATGAGACTATTAGGACAAAAGTTATAAAAAATTTTATTTTTTGTACACCAAACACACTCTATATATATACATGTATGTAGATATTAAGTTTTATTTTTATAATTTATTATTGTATTAACGAAAATTATATTTATATACATCTAATATCTAATTTTCTATACAAATTTATCATGATATACATTTGATTTGGTTATCCAATCTTTTAACTCTGTAAGGGCAAATGCACCAATAAATATCTAAATTATCTAGTAAATAGTATACATTTTAAATTTAGCTAATAATTTTTTCTTTTCAAACCACATCAATGCTAGGTATTTTACCAATTATCTATTACAAAATTAATTTTCTAAAACTGGAGCCCACATCCATGTCAACAAAAGAAGAACACATCCATGACAACAAAGCAATATCTACCAAAAACTCGTGAACAATACCTCGGCAGACTTGGAGAGCTACTGTAGCAAGAGAAAAAATAGCTATGGGTTTAAAGAGTCTGGTGCAGAGAGTTTTCTTCATATTTGTTAGGCAAAATACTTAAAATAATACTTTTACCTCTTCTGCTGCACATGCTCTAATAAGAACTAAAATCAAACCAAAAATAATTAAGTCTCAAACATAACTAAACTAAAAATAAATAAATAAAAGATTTCTAAAATCAAAAGATCTACTTCTAAATAATGTCAATGTTTCACTCTTTTTTTCTTTTAACTAGAATCGGTCTTTTTTTAATATGGAGAGATCTAAGAATTCTCATTCTTTAATGGATTTTAAGTAGTTAAGGGTTCATTTGGTTTATTTTTCTACTTTTTATTTTTTATTTTTATTTTTTATTTTGAACTCATTTTTTATTTTATGCTTTTGAAAACAAAGAAAAAGTTCAAAACGAATTTGGTCATTACGTTTTTAAAATTTGGTTTAAAAAATAAAAAATGAGTTTACACATAAAATAAAAAATGACAAAAAATCGTTTTAAGTATTTTTGATCCAAAATAAGAAAAATTTCAAAATTATAAAAATAGAGCATTTTTTGTTTCTTTATTTTGAGATTTTTAAAATAGAAAATAAAAATAGAAAATAGAAAAGTAAACCAAATGCCACCTAATTTTTTTTTTTTAAACTTTCCCCTATTGTCATTCATTTAGGGTTGTTTAAAAATATTTTATATAATTCACAAGGGTATAGAATGTCTAAAATAATGTCATTAATGTGGTTATTCTCCTCTAAGTCAACTCCTCTGATACAAGAGTAAGTAATATTAAAAATATTAGACGAAAAAGAAATATTTTTATTTTTTTAACCTTCAACCCTTCAATAAACATTTTATTTTATAATTTTCCACCAACCAACCATAGAGGCATCATGAAAACATTTTCCCAACAAACAACAGTGAAATACTCTTTTTATATGTTATAAGTTGGGTGACGCGGAAAACAATAAAAACATAGTAAAATAAAATACAAGGAAGTAGCTTCAACACTTTGGGGGCAAGACGAAAATAAGGATAATTTTGAGAGAGATTCATAAATACACCATAATGTAAGGGCGTCTTTGGAAGAAAACGCGTCTAGTACTTTGGACTGATAATATTCGCCGCCTGTTCGGTGACTGGTTGCCTTGGTCTTGTAAGATTCATTCACACCGTCTACTTTCTACAAACTGTGGCCCCAAGTTCATCTTAACATTAATTACCAAAAAAAAAAAAAATTTCGTCTTAACATTACATTAGTACGCCCATTTTTTCTATTCATTCTTCTAGAATTTCGTTATGGGATGATTTGGTACATAAAAAAGTCAAAATTTTTTACTTTTTTTTTTCTAACTTCTATTATTTTTCTTTAATTTCTTCTAATTTTACCTAAAACTTTAACTTAACTCTTTAAAGAATACACAAAAAGTCAATAATACAAAATTTAACACTCTAAACTCAATTCCTCAAAATTTTTTCTTCCTTCCAAAATTTACTTTACTTGCCCAAAAAAGAGCAGGATTTGGGACATCGGAAAAATAATGAAAAACAATGAATAGTGTAATTTGAATAATTTTTTTTAATATTTAGCGCAATTACCAAACCATATTTTCACATATGACTAATGTTGTTTTTCTACTTTTGCGTTAGTTTTTTGAAAAGAGAATTCATAATAATGGTTTTTTTAGTCTAAATAATTTTATGTCAGAATTTTTTTGAAAGTTATTTAAAAGTTTTTAAAATTTGTAAAAAAATTATTAAGATTTGTGAAAATATTATAAGAGTTTATAAAAAATTTATTAAGGTGTGTATAAATTTGTTCGAATATATAAATATATATAAATTTATAAAAATTTTATAAAGTACGAAAAAAAAAACGCGTTAGAGAATTTGAAAAATTTACAAAAATTTTGAAAAATTTTAAGTGATTTTTTTTCTGACTTTCACTTCGCGAGACAGACATTGGTTGACGGAACTTGGAACCGATTCTTTTGTTTTTTTTTTTCTTTTTTCTTTTGAAGGCTCGTAAACTCGAGAAAAGTCAAAGACACATTAATATTAGGGGTCGATCCTTTTGATTTCTTTTTTTTTTTTTTTTTAAAGGCTCATTAACTCAATAAAATTCAAAAACTCATTACTGAGGGTGTTTGATACACCAAATCAAACAAAAGTTATTAAAAATTAATAAAAAATATTATTTTTTTAACTTTTTTCAATTAAATTTTATTACGTGTTACTTTAACACCAAATTTTTATATTTTTATTTTACTTTTTTACCGTGCAAACATTCTCATTACTAGGGCCGTTTTAGGGGTATAAAAATTAACATAAAATGTGATATAAGTTACTTTTTTATATTTTGAGTGCAATTAACCAACCAAAAAATAAAAATTAACAGCAAAAATCCATTTGAACGAATTTTGTTAGGGAAATTTGTTCGAATGGTGATACGTTTTCTGTAAAATTTTTTGGAGACTTGGATAGATTTTATTGAGATTTGTAGAGATTTATGTAGTTTGATATGGAAAAAATTTGTAGTAAGATATGCAAAAAGATTTGTAGAGATTTTTAGCATTTTTTAGTAGTCCAAACATGTCCTTAGTATGACTTTTTTTTTTTTTTTTTTGGGTAGAAAAGTCAAAAACTCATAAAAAATGCAATTAGATGACAATTTTTGTCCATAAAAATTGAAGTTAAAGATCTAAAAACACATATGTTATTTAAAACAAACAGAATGAAGAAGGTTTATTATTATTATATGTTATTTTCGTATGTTGTTTTGATCATACTTAAAAAACTAAAATGTATTATACAAAAATTAGTTTCTGTTCAAAAAATCATTACCATTCGATTTGAGATTTTAGCTCGTCAGAATATAAAAAAAATAAATAAAAGTAAAAAATGTTATTGCAGTAACAAAAAAAAAATTATTAGAAAAAGATATTAGAATGGTGTAGCAAATAAATATTTTCGATTTTGAGGTAATAAACATAGTATTATTATTCATAAAATTACTAACATATAACCTTCTTATTCTTGTCAGTCAAATTTTTGAAAACGTGTTTCTTCATTTTCTTCTTAATTGTTTTTTTAATTCAACTCTAAAATATTTATTTTTTTTTACTTTGATTTTTATATTATCCATTCTTTTCGTTTCCGTAGGTCACAAATTTGAAATCCAAACAAATTGAAACAGGGCAGGCCAGCGGTGGAGGCCACGTCAGTCCTAATTGTAGATATTGAGGTTTTTGGAATAGCGAAAACATTTAAAAAAAAAGGAACAAAAAAATATTAATTTTTTGTGTTTTATATATTTGATAAAATATTAAAAATGGTTAATTTTATTAAATTGATAAATTATCAAAATATCAATTTTTATAAAGTTGGTACGTTGTCAAAATATCAATTTTTGTAGAGTTAGTGAGAAATATAATGGTCATTTCATTTTAACTCTACTCAAAAGTTACCAAAACTTTTATAAAAAATTTTTTGGTAAATTTTAGTGAAGAAAGATAAAAAAAAAAGTTAAAAAAGTAAAATTTTGTGAAAAATTAGAAAAAGTTAAGTCTCCACACCAACCCTAAGTTTGGGAAAAATAAGATGTGCCAAATTTGACCTAAAAAGCCGACAAGCTTATATCTAATCCTGGCCATCCATGTAAATTCATTTATTTTTTTAAATTTTAGATGGAGCCAGTGTGAACAGTTCATACATAGCTTAAAAGACGAGGGTGTTTGGAAGTTAAAAGTTTTGGTTTTTTTGGTTGTTTTTTTTTTTTTTTTTTACACTTTTTTGTGTGTTTGGTTGAACCAAGTGGAATTTTTAGTATTTTTTTAGTAACTTTTGGGTGTTTGGTAAATTTTTTACTGTAACAAAGTAAAAAAATTATAACTTTTGGGTGTTTGGTATATTTTTTACTGTAGCAAATCAAAAAAATTGTAATTATGGAGTGGTACTTTTTACTGTAGCAAATCAAAAAAGTGACAAATTTTATGATTTTACCAAACACACAAAAATCAACTTTTAGTATCTTTTTACTATTTTTTGAGTTACCAAACACCCTCTAAAGTGTGCTTGAAAATTTTTCTAAACCCAAAAAATAGTGCAAACTTAGCTACTCGGCCCTTAAATGTTTACTCTTGTATGAAATTGCTGTTTTTGCACCCATTAATAATTGAAATTCCGCTACCATGACAATTGTGGATGTGCTTCATATTCCTTAATTTAATATATACATATATATATATACACATACACAAAATAATTAACAAAGGGCTCGTTTGTAGTAAAAAAAATCTTTAAAAAATTCTATAAATCTCTAACAACTCCTCTACCTCTAATTTTCCCGCCATCACTAATTTCAAAAAATTTCAATATTTCACAAAAAAAAAAACAAAAAATCTAAAAATAAGTTAACCGAATGTGTAAATTTTTTATACAATCACATTATTCGTGTCGAAAGTTTTCAAATGAGTATCATTGTTACTATTTTTTAAAAAAATTTTTGAATCCGTGGGAACGGATTTCGCAAACTGTTCCCACAATTTGAGATTTTTCAGAAAAAAACGTTGCCAAAATTAACCCCAAATCACATTTTATCTCAATTTATCTTATTTTTTCTTACTCTAAACGAGCCAAAAATCTGGTGATATCTGTTTGCCAATCTAATCCCAACAAATTGATACGGGTTCAATAGGGATGGAAACGAGGCAGATTGGAGGTGGATATGACATTATTCAAATCCAAACTCCAAATCCTCCGCTTACCTCCAAATTTGCCCTGAACTCCAAATAGATATTTTTCCATCCCTGCTCCAAACAGAGAACGGATATATTCACGGATATCCAAAACTCCAAACCATTTGTTCACCTCTAAATCTGCCCTTAAGTTAACCCTAATAGAGATTAAACACTTATTAGAGATCGTAAGAGGGAGAAAGACAGAGAAAGAATAAGGGATAGGGAGAAGAGAAACTAGAGATAGAGATTACGTACCGATCGACAGTTGGCTAGTCATCGGCGGTGGCTGGCCGTGAGAACTGAGAAATATGATTTTTTTCAAACCCTAACCACTCATATGTGGGAAACATAGTATTTTATCCTCACTATATATATTAATTTATAGTAAGGTTAATTACATTTTATTCTTTTAATCTGGGCCAATTACATTCCTCTATTTAATTTAAAAATTAATACATTTATTAATTTGAATTAAAGTATAAAATTATCAAAAAATATATTAATATAATTAAATTGGTGTCATACTTGATAACATATTTTATAAATAATGTAATACATTTTAATAATCTAGTAATATATTTTAAAAATACTGTAATGATTAAAACATAAGAAAAAATATGAGTTGTAAATTTTAAAATAAATAAATTTTAAAAGAATTGTAAAAAATAAATAAATATCAAAATGTTAAAGAACATGACAAAAGTTTGTAGATAAATTTTAATTTATTTTATATCTTAATCAAATAAATTTAAATTTATTTTTTTATGATTGCTAAAAATATAAATAAAAATGAAATTTATTTTAGTTTTTTAAATTTTTTTCTTCTATAAGACCTGCAAACATAGAAATAAAAGTTGTAAATTTAAATTTCTAATTACTTTTTGTCCCTATTAACTTTTTACATCAATCTAATTTCAACATAGAATAATTAATTTTTTCCTTATCATTCACATATAGAAAAAAATAAAATTACCAAAAATTTTTAAAATTTTGTATAATAACAAATAATTTTTTAGAATAACATAGAACTATAAATTTTTATTATAATAAGATAACTCATCTGCATAAGTAAATTTTTTCAAAAAATTTAAAATGTAATTATTTGCACTTATCAAACTATTTACGAAAAAATTAATAAGTTGTCTTCTCTATATATTTTTAAAAAAATAATTTCTATTATAAAAAAATATTAAATGTTTCATGAAACATTTTAGTTAAGCTGCTCGAAAAATTTATTTCTAGCGAACTTTTTTGAATATCAATATTGAAAAGTTTAAAAATATATTTTAGCTGAAAATGTTGAAAATTCAAGAGAAATAATAAACTATTCAAAGTTCAAGAAAGTAGTTACTTAGTGAAACGGTAATGTTTTGTACTAAAAAAAGAAAACAATAAAATAAAATCGTAAATAAAATATTTTAATTATTTTCTAAAATTTGTATCTAGATATTTTTTGAAGTTGTATAAATTAATATAAATTTGTAAAAATTACAGTTTCATAATTCTTGCAGTGAGTAAAAAATTTAAATTTTATAGAAATTTATATAATTTTATAGAGTCCTAAATGTTATACCTTATAAAATTTTAAATTTACCTCTTTAAACATTCTTAATTTTTGCATATAAAAGAAATAGATTGAACTTTTAAACTTTAATTTGCACAAAAATAAAAAAAAAAATTAATTTATAATTTATTTCCTAAACACACCCTAATTATTACAAAACAATGATAATTTTTGTTTTAAATTTATTTATTAATATTCATTTTAATTATAATAATATTGAAGATCAATAAGTTTGGAATATTATGAATGTGAATATTATTTGTCATGGTATAATGACGATATTGTCATCATGGTTCCAAATGATTCGGGGCTATTCGGATATTTTTTGATACAGATCAGGATAGATCGGGGCAGATTAGAGCAGATTCGGATTAGATATCAGATTCGGGGCAGAGGCAATCTCATCTCTAAATTGGATCTAACATCCAATTTTTTTTTTAAAAATCAAATCCAAATCCGATCCAATCTCTAAAAAAAATTCAAATTTCACATCTATTCGGATCGGATAACAGATCGGATTCGGATGGATCGGCCGAGATACCCATCCCTAGGGTTCAACCTTTTAGTAGGGATGTCAAATATACCCATACCCGTGAGGCACCCGCATCACCCGCCCCGTTCGGGAAAGGTATGGAGATGTTACTAACGGGGACGGGTACGAGTATTTGAGATGGTACCCGAATGGGTACGGGAACGGAAATGAGTATGATAGTCCCTACCCCGTACTCGTACCCGCTTAAATATGTATTTATTATTTATATATTTTTTAAATTTTATTTAATATATACATAATATATATTTTTATTTAATATATACATAATTTATATTTTTATTTAATATATTATAATATTTATAATAAATTTTAATATTTATTTTATATATATAATATATAATTTGTAATAGTTAGTATACTTGGTGGGTAATTGAGGACAGGGGCAAGAAATTCATGACCTAGCGGGGATGGATATGGAAAAAATTTTCTTCTCCGAAATGGGGGCAGGGACGAGGACAGGAAAAGTCACACCCGCCCTATACTTGCCCCGTTGATATACTTGCTTTTAGATGCAATAAAAAATTGCTAGATTGGTTAGCCTATAGAACTATCGTACGTTAGTTTATTTTTCCATAATGTTTTCTTACTACTACATAATTTTTTGAATCGTTTCTAAACATAGAGAAATAATATTTTTTCACATATATAAATATATCTAGATAATATATGTATTCTATTTTCTAAATTAATATAAATAAAAGATAAATATATTTTTTTAATACATGCAATGAATTTTAATTTATCCAACCATTTTTTCTCTTCAAATTTTCTAAATTATTACGATACCGTAATAATTCATTCAATTGACAATACATTACTGGAAGGTTCATAGTATCCATTTGCTTTTATAAATGTAAAACGTTAATAGTTTCAGTTATTTCCATCTATATATTTAAATAGCTTAATAATTAAAGAATTTAAGGGTAATACCGCATTAATTGAGAATTTAATTATATTGTGACTCATGTATTTTTGTATTTATTAATTAAAAATTGTGAACAAAATTAAATTAAGATTTTAAAATTAAAAAAATACATGGTGTTTGGATGGCCAAAAAAATAAAAAAAAATTAGTGTAAAAGTACATTTTAGAAAAAGTTAGTAAAAATTAAAATTTTTTTAATATCTTTTAGTAAATCAAATACATTAATTAATAATCAATTGTTATAAGATTTATATACATATACATGCATATAATTAACTTATTGCAACTGCAACGAATGTGCGGTATTTCTCTAGAGTGAAAGTTATTATTATTAACAACAAATTGTACGGAAGATTACCAAATGAATTATAATTTGATCACATACATTTATTTATTTATTTAGAAGGATGAAATATTCAAACTCAACAACTAGTTAACGCGGAATCTTGGCATGGATGGTTGCCGAAAAACCATCTAAACAGTGGTCGCATCAAACTATTTAAAGGACTAAGGCGAAAACTTAAAAAAAAAAAAAAAAAAAAAAATGGGCCTAAGAATTTTTCATACATGTAATTTTTTAAGTTACAAAATTACAAATCAAAATTTTATTTAAAACATATAATACGTCAAATATGAAAAATACAAAACTTTCTTCAAGTTGTTTATATTTTATGTGGTTTATGCAGTTTAATATTAAAATAAATATTTTTTAAAAAATTTTGACATAATAATTTAAGATTTTAAAATAAATTATAAATAAAATAATATATAAAATATAATGAAATATTATTACTTTTCTATTACTTTTCTTTAATTTCTCCTAATTTTACCCAAAAAAGTTTTAACTTTTCTCTTTAAAGAATATACAAAACGCCAATAGTACAAAATTTAACACTCTAAACTAAATTTCTCAAAATTTTTTCTTCCTTCCAGAATTTACCTGACTTGCCCAAAAAAGAACGGGATTTGGGATATCGAAAAATAATGAAAAACAACAAAAAGTTTAATTTGAGTAATTTTTTTGTTTAGCACGCAATCATCAAATTATTTTTTTTTATATATGACTAGTGTTGTTTTTGACTTTCGCGTCAATTTTTCTAAGAGAGAATCCGTACTAATGGTTTTTTTAATTCAAATGATTTTATGTCAAAATTTTTTTAAAATTATTAAAAAATTTTTAAAATTTTTAAAAAAATTACTAAGATTTGTGAAACTGTTATTAAAGTTTATAAAAAATTTATTAGGATGTGTAAAATTTTATTACAAAATATAGATATATATAAATTTATAAAAATTTTATAAAGTAAGAAGGGTGTAAAGATTTGTTGGAATATATAAATATATATAAATTTATAAAAATTTTAAGAAATATCAAAAAGATAAAATGCGCGAGAAAATTTTTAAATTTTACAAAAATTTTTAAAAATTTTTAGATACGTTTCCCGACTGACACCACGCGAAACAGACGTTGGTTGATGGAACTTGGAACCGATTCTTTTGACTTTTCTTTTTTTTTTTATTTTTTTCTTTTGAAGGCTCGTAAACTTAGGAAAAGTCAAAGACTCATTAATATTCGGAACCGATTCTTTTGATTTCTTTTTTTTTTTTTTTAAGGCTCATTAACTCCATAGAAGTCAAAAACTCATTATTCAGGGTTTTGATACCCCAAGTAAGCAAAGTTATTAAAAATTATAAAAAATTATTAATTTTTTTTATTTTTAAAATTAAATTTTATCGTATGTTACTTTTATATTAATTTTTTATACTTTTTTACTATTCAAATATTTTCATTATTAGGGGCATTTTAGAAGTATAAAAATTAAGATAAAATGTGATATAAGTTACTTTTTAATATTTTGAGGGCAGCCAACCAACCAAAAAATAGAAATTAATAGTTTGAATGAATTTTGTTAGGGAAATTTGTTCCAACAGTGATATGTTTTCTGTAAAATTTTGAGCAGGGAAATCCGTTCCAACAGTGATATGTTTTTGTAAAATTTTTTGGGGACTTGGATAGGTTTTATTAAGATTTACAGAGATTTATATAGTTTAAGATGAAAAAAAATTTGGGGTGAGAGATGCAAAAAGATTTGTAGAGATTTTTAGTATTTTTTTTAGTAGTCCAAACATGCTCTTACTAGGATTTTTTTTTTTTTTTTTTTTTTTTTGTAGAAAAGTCAAAAACTCATAAAAAATACAATTAGATGACAATTTTTGTCCATAAAAATTGAAGCTAAAGATCTAAAGGTGTATATGTTATTTAAAACAAACAAAATGATGAAGTGTTTTTTATTATTTTTAATGAAGGCGGCTTCGTATGTTGTTTTGATAATACTTGAAAAACTAAAATGTATTATATAATAATTAATTTCTATTCAAAAATTCATTGTTATTCGATTTGAGATTTTCGCACGTCATAATATAAAGAAAATAAAATTAAAAAAAGTTATTGCAGTAAAAAAGAAAAAAATTATTAGTAAGAGATATTAGAATGGTGTAGTAAATAAATTTTTTCGATTTATGAAGTAATAGACGTACATAGTATTATTCATAAAACTATTAATATATATCCTTTTTATTCTTGTCTGTCAAATTTAAAAAATAAATTCTTTAAAACACGTCTCTTCATTTTCTTCTTAACTGTTTTTAATTCAACTATAAAATATTTAACTTTTTTTTTTTTTTACCTTAACTTTGATTTTTATATATTATTCATTCTTTTCGTTTCCGTACGTCACAGATTTGAAATCCAAACAAATTGAGAGAGGGCAGGCCAGCGGTGGAGGCCACATCAGTACTAATTGTAGATATTGAGGTTCCTTTTGGGGTAGCGAAAAAATTTAAAAAAAAAAAAACAAAAAAATTAATTTTTTGTGTTTTAGATATTTGGTAAAAAATTAAAAATTATTAATTTTATTAAGTTGACAAATTATCAAAATATCAATTTTTATAGAGTTGATATGTTGTCAAATCACTAACTTTTGTAGAGTTAGTAAGGGGTATAATGGTTATTTTATTTTAAATTAGCTCAAAAATTATTAAAATTTTTATCAAAAATTTTTGATAAATTTTAGTAAAGAAAGTTAAAAAAACTAAAATTTGGTGAAAAATTAGAAAAAGTTAAGCCTTCACAACAATCCTAAGTTTGGGGAAAATAAAATATACCAAATTTGACCCAATAAGCCAGCAAACTTATGTCGAATCCTAATCATTCATGTAAATTCATTTATTTATTTTTTTAATTTTAAATAGAGCCAGTGTGATCAATTCTAACCTAACTTGAATGATTAAAATGTGCTTAATAAAATTTTCTAAACCCAAAAAATAGTGCGAACTTAGCTACTCGGCCCTTAAATGTTTATTCTTGGGATGAATTTGCTATTTTCACACCCATTAATAATTGAAATTCCATTACAATGACAATTGTGACTCTGCTTAGTATTCTTATAATTAACAAAATCAGGCAGTGTCGGTTTACCCACCTAATCCCAACAAACTGATACGGGTCCAAACTTTTTAGATCTAATAAAAAATTGCTAAATTGGTTAGCCTATAAAACTATTATACATTAGTTTACTTTTCCATCTAATTTTCTTATTACTACATAATTTTTTGAACCGTTTCTAAACATATATAAATATTATTTTTTCACATATATAAATATATCTAGATACTTCTCGTTCAATTCTTATTTTATTAGATCCCACTATTATTTATGTCACAAAATAATTTTGACATTTTAAATTTCATCATATTTCAAAGATGGAGATTATATGCAAATCAAAACTACTAATTTAAATTCCGCCCAATTATAATTTCTTGGAAGTTGAACATTCTAGGTTAGAGCACCATAATTTATATTTTCTTTTAAGGTATTTATCAACAATTAATTTAAAAGAGAGACATCAAAACACGTGTAATAGCTGATAGAACTTAAAATTTTAGAAAAAAAAAATTAGAACTCACAAATTATCATAATTTTTTCAGTTTTAACTTTTAATTTAAAATTTTAACTATAAGAAATTTAATATTATTTTTATTCTCATAAGTATGAATTATTTTTAATTTTTATATAATTCACAAAAGTGTAAAATATCTATGAGGATGTCATTAATGTGGTCATTCTGCTCGAAGCCAGCAGCTCTTCTAATACAAGAGTCAATGATATTAAAAATATTAGACGAAAAAAGAATATTTTTATTACATTTTTTAGCCACCTCCTCTTTTAAGAGACATTGTTTATGTAATAATTTCCCAGCAAACAACCATATAGGCGTTCTTTTCCCAACAAACAACTGCGAAATACTCTTTTTATCTTATAAGGTCTTGTTTGGAGTAAGAAAAATAAAATAAATTGAGATAAAATATTCTTTCTAATTTTGGCGTCGTTTTTTTTTTGAAAAGTCACAAATCGTGATAACAATTTTTCAAATCCGCTCCCACGGATTCAAAAAAATTCACAAAAAAAAGCGACAATAGTACTTGTTTGAAAGTTTTCAACACGAACAATATGATTGTATAAAAAATTTATACATTCGGTTAACCTATTTTCAATTTTTTTTTTTTAGCGAAATATTAAAATTTTTTGAAATTAATCATGACGGAAAAATTAGAAGTAGAGGAGTTATTAGAAATTTATAGAAATTTTTAAAGTTTTATCTTATGCCAAATGGAGCCTAAGTTGCATGACGCCGAAAACAATAAAAACATAATAAAATAAAACACAAGGAAGCAGCTTCAAAACTTTGGGGAAAGACGACAAATAAGGATAATTTTAAGAGAGATTCATAAATACACCATAATGTAAGGGCGTCTTTGGAAGAAAACGCTTCTAGTACTTTGAATCGGTAATATTCGCCGCCTGTTCGGTGACTGCTTAGCTCGGTAAAATATAAGATTCGTTCACTTTCTACTTTCTACCAACTGTGCCCCTAAGTTCATCAAATAAAATTTCATATTTACCCCCCCCCCTTCTATACAATTTTCTAGAATTTCATTAACGGGTGGCCTGGCTCCGTTTGGTGATTTAAAATTTTTTAAAAAAGTATTGAAAATATTTAAAATTTATTTATTTTTTATTTATGGTACGAATTACGTATTCATAATTTTTATAAAATTACATAATTATCCCCCTTTTTTATACAATTTTCCAGAATTTCATCAACTGGTGGTTTGGACTCCTTTTGAAGTTTTGAAATTTAAAAAAAAATATTAAAAATATTTAAAAGTCATTTTTTTTATTTTATTATACGAATTACAGATTTATAATTTTTATCAAATATTATAATTTTTTGTCACTCTAAATACTCTATTGGTGTGTCAAAAAAATCAAAATTTTTTTATTTTTTATTTTTTCTCTAACTTTTCCAAAAAAATTTTAACTTTTAAAAAAATATACAAAGCACCAACAATGTAAAATTAAACACTCTAAATGACCCATAAATTTCTCAAAAATTTGCCCCTTCAAAATTTAGATGGCTTGCCCACAAAAGAACTAGGTGAGAGCGAACACAACAGCACACGTTGGTTGTTGGAACTTGGAGCCGATTCTTTTGAATTTTTTTTTTTTAATATTTAAGGCTCATAAACTCAAGAAAAGTCAAAAACTTATTAATATTAGGAACCGAATCTTTTGGTTTTTTTTTTCTCTTAAGGCTCATTAAGCCAAAAAAAGTCAAAAAGTATTATTACGGGTGGTTTGGAGGTAAAATAATTGAGATACAGTCTGGCTTGAATTAATTTTTAATATTTGGAGTATAAATAACCAAAAATAAAATAAAAATTAATAGTAAAAATCTGTTCGAATGAATTTTGTAAGGAAAATGTGTTCGAACATTGACAATTTAAATAGTGATGAAAAAGATTTGTAGTGAGAGATGAAAAAGAATTTGTAGAGATTTTTGGTATTTTTTTAGTACTCCAAACATGCTCTTAGTACGAATTTTTGATAGAAAAGTCAAAAACTCAAAAAAAAAAAAAAAAATCAATTAGATGAAAATTTTACCCATAAAAATTGAAGTTAAGGATCTAAAAGAATGGCTCCGTTTGGAGTTAAACAAAATAAAATAAAATCCTATAAATTTTTACAAACACAAATTACGAGATAGTAAAATTTAAATTCTTCACTCATTACATGAATTACGAGATATTTACTTTTACCATTTTATTTTATTTTATATACTTTTATACAACTTCAAACACACCTTATATCTGTTATTTAAAACAAACAAAATGATGAAGTGTTTTTTATTATTATTTTTAATGAACACGGCTTCGTACATTGTTTTGATCATACTTATAAAAAAAAACTAAAATGTATTACATAATAACTAGATTTCTGATTCTTAACTTTTATGGTTGGATGGAATGAAATCATAGAAGTGATATTAGGCCATTTTTCTTAACATTTGAGCTTGGAATGCCTTTCTTTGATAAACATGACCATTGTAGCCAAGTTTGAGCCTTATTAGAGCATTCATACTTCTTCATTTTTTTCCACATAATTCCTTTAACCAAAATGAATGCTCTCTACCATTCCCTATGTATTTTGGAATGCATTGAAAATAGAAATGAAGGTTAGTGGGCTGAATTGTGGGATTTACCATTCGATTTGAGATTTTCGCACGTTAGAATATAAAGAAAAATAAAATTAAAAAATGTTATTGTAGTAAAAAAAAAAAATTTATTAGAAAGAGCTTTAAGAATGGTGTAGTAAATAAATTTGTTCGATTTACGTAGTATTATTCATAAAATTATTAACAAATATTCTTTTTATTCTTCTTAGTCAAATTTAAAAAAATAAAGTATTTAAAACACGTCTCTTCATTTTCTTCTTAATTGTCTTTAATTCAACTATAAAATATTTAACTTTCTTTTACTTAACTTTGATTTTTATATTTTTCATTCTCGTCTTTTCCGTAGGTCACAAATTTGAAATCCAAACAAACTGAAACAGGGCAGGTCAGCGGTGGAGGCCACATCTGTCCTAATCGTAGATATTGAGGCCCCCTTTTGGAGTAGCTAAAAAATTAAAAAAAAATCAATTTTTTTGTTTTAGATATTTAGTAAAATATTAAAAATTATTAATTTTATTGAGTTGACAAATTATTAAAATATTAATTTTTGTAAAGATAGTAGGTTATCAAAATATCAACTTTTGCAGAGTTGGTAAAGGGTATAATAATCATTTTATTTTAACTCTGCTCAAAATTTATTAAAATTTTTACCAAAAACTTTTAATAAATTTTAGTAAAGAAAGTTAACGAAAGTTAAAAAAAAAAAAGAAACATAAAATTTGATGAAAAATTAGAAAAGATTAATTCTCCGTGCCAACCCCGAGTTTGGGAAAAGTAAGACATGCCAACTTTGACCTAATAAGCCGACAAGTTTATTGGGCCGTTTGGAGTTAAAATAAAATATTACAAAACTCTACAAATATCTATAAACATAAATTACGAGATAATAAATTTAAATTCTTTATTCATTGTACAAAATATGAGATATTAATTTTTATAATTTTATACAATTTTATACAACTCAAAACACATATGTTTAATCTTATTCATCCATGTAAACCCTTTTATTTTTTTGAATTTTAGATAAAGCCATTGTGAACAATTCGTGCCTAACTTGAATGATTAAAATGTGCTTTGAAAAATTTTCTAAACCCAAAAAATAGTGCGAACTTAGCTTAGTCGGCCCTCAAATGTTTATGCTTTGAGATGAATTTGCTGTTTTCACGCCCATTAATAATTAAAATTCCATTACGATGACAATTGTGACTGTGCTTAGAATTCCTATAATAAACAAAATCAAGCAGTGTATGGTTTGCCCACCTAATCCCAACAAAACTGATACGAGTCCAAACTTATAGACCTAATAAAAAATTGCTACATTGATCAGCCTATGAACTGTTATACATTAGTTTATTTTTCCATAGTATTTTGTTATTGCTGCATAATTTTTTGAACCGCAGGTGAACAAAAGATTCTTAATTGTTTTTAATTCAACTATAAAATATCTTATTTAGTTTTTTTAACTTAACTTTAGTTTTTATATTATTCATTCTTTTCTTGTCCGCACGACACAAATTTAAAATCCAAAGCCACTAGACTAATTAAAGCAGAGTAGGCCAGTGGTGGAAGCCACATCAATCCTAAATGAATATATTGAGGCCCCTTTGGGAGAAAAAATAAAAAAAAAAATTAACTTTTTTTTAATAGTTTAAATATTTGATAAAACAATAAAAATTGTCAATTTTACTGAATTGATATATTGATAAAATATCAATTTTTGTCAAGTTGACAGGGTTGCAAACACGAGCGGAGTCACGTTGGGGCAAGGGGGACAAGTGACCCCCTCAATTTTTTAGATAAAATTACTAAAATGCATTCCTTATTATTTTAATTTTATTTAAAAATTAAATTAATTAAAAATTAAGATATTTTGATTTTATTAAAAATTTAAAGTTAACTCAAATTTTTTAACATATAAGAAGTTTAAAAGAATCAAACTTGATATTTTTTATGAAATAAAGTGTATCTTTTAATACATTATTGTATATTTTTGTTTATACTATCAGTAAATTTAGCATATAACATAATAAATTCTATAGATAATAAAATTTAATAATAATTATATTTTTTGTAGTAAGGGATATCTCTAATAAATTTCAGGTGCTTGAACCATTAACTGTGAGAAATATATTCACTAGTTAATACTCAAGAATAATTTATTTTCTCTCTAAAAATAACATCATTTTTCTCCTACTCTTAATTGAAAAATAAGTCGATTGTTATTTTTTTGGGTGTTCGGTGCCCCCTAGCGCCCGGTGTCCCCCTGGGCAAAAATTCTGGCTCCGCCCCTGATTGCAAAATACAATTTTTGTTGAGTTAGCAAAAGATATAATCGTCATTTCAATTTAACTTGACTCAATAATTATCAGAATATTTTTAACAAACATCTAAAATTGCCAAAAGTTATTAAAAGTTTTTATTTGTTTTATAAGTTGTTAAAAATTTGTATTTGTTTTATCAAAAATACAAAAAATTTTACATACTATTTTCTGTCAAAAAATTATAAAATAATTATTTTTTTTGGAACAATAAAATAATTATTAAAAATTTGATTCCCAAACCAGCGTAATTTGTACATAATTAAAAGCCCTATCTCTGGGAGGTTACAATTAATGCAAAGAATAATCAATAATCAAAATTCTTTTCTATTATGCCCACTAATTAAAGAACTAATTAAGAAATATTAAAAAAAATAGTTATAGTATTGCCTCCATTAATTGGATGATTTATTAATAAACAAAGTAAACCATTGACATGTGTGCATATATGTATATATGAGTGAAATTGGGATTTAATAATATGCATGCCAGCTGCTGCTGACGCATATTTAAAATAATTTTATAAAATATTAAAAAAATATATCATTTCAATTATTTCGAGTTGAGTACAACCAATTTCTACAATCCAATTTCATTGTGTTTAAATAATCAGGCAAAAAAAAAAAAATTAAGGTGGGGCTTGGTAAACCAAAAAAGAATAAAATTTTTTATAATTTTTGTCCTAATGGTAGTATACGTCACTTTTAATAAAAGTCATATATTTGGTAAAATTTTGTAAAATGTAAAAAAAAAAATTAGAAAAAGTCAGAAAAAATTAATAAAAACTGAAAAAAGTTGGCAAAAATTTTTGATAAATTTTAGTAGAGAAAGTTGAAATAAATTGAAGAAAGTTAAAAAAAAAAGTTAAAATTTGGTGAAAAGTTAGGAAAAGTTTGAGTTCTCCACACTAACCCTAAGTTTGGAGAAAATAGGAAATGTCAAATTTGACCTAGTAAGCAGTCTAGCTCACGTCTTGTTTTATTCATCCATATAAATCTATTTATTTTTTAGAATTTTAGATAGAGCTTGTGTGAACAATTCATATTTAGTTTAAATGACTAAAATGTGCTTGAAAAATTTTTTAAACCAAAAAAATAGTGTGAACTTAGCTAGTCAGCCCTTAAATGTTTATCTTTGGAAGGAATTTGCTGTTTTCAGACCTATCAAATTGAGATTGCACAAGGTAACAATTATGACTGTGCTTAACATTTCTCAATTTTGATATATATATATATATATATATATAAAAGATACGATTTGAAATGACAAAAAAGTGAGATAAAATAACATAAAGTGAGATAAGTTGTGAGTTTATAATTCGTGTAATAAAAAAAATTTTTAAAATTTTTAAATATTTTTCACTGTTTTTTAAAATTTTTTATCACTCCAAACAAAACTATATATATATACACATACACAAAATAATTAACAAAATCAGGCTGTATCTGTTTACCCACGTAATCCCACCAAAAATTCAAACACGCGTATAGAATTTGCCAATAAAATATTGGCCATTGATCATGCCAATAACTAGAATGTGCTTTGTGATTATCGATCCACCCAATCATCTCCTTAATCAAAAAGGAGGGTTTAATATATATAGAAGTATCTCTGGACCCAATGGCTTATACATGTGCTTCTGCTTTTTATTACAAATTGCACTTTTTTGGAGGCCGTTTTCTTGTTTTCTCACTAATCGCGTATTTCTTTATTCCTTGCACCACTTGGGCTTAAAACCTTACGTAACTTTTATTATTATTATTATTATTATTATTATTATTATTATTATTATCATCGCTATTTCTATATTGTTACCTATGTTATGTCGACTTGAGCATGAGTATCGGCTACAATAGTCTAGTTATTATGTCGAGATGCTAATTATTTTTTAGTTTTAAATTTAGAATATTAGAATGTGTATTTAAAAGTTGAATGAGAGATTTGAATACTTAGAAATTAAATTGTCTATTTTAATCAAATGAGGACCATTACTTCTTTATTGTATGCCATAATGATAATAGTATAATCATAACGTCATAAATGTCACTTTTTTTTTTTTAATTAGGGGACGGTTGCCATCATAATTTTTTAGAAAATCTACCATGAGTAACTTTATCATAACAAAAATTTTTAATTTTAAGTTTTTTTTTACTATTATAAAAAAGTTATATTAAAATTTTAGAATTACTTATGATTTCTTTAATAAATACATACATATATATATATATATATATATTTGTTTAAAAGTTAATTTATTAAAAAAAATAAATGAAAAAAATTATTTTTTATTTGATTAGATTTGAAAATAAAATATAATAAAAATTATTTTTATATGCTTGTTAAAATTATAAATATAAATAAATTTTATTTTAATTTTTTAAATATTTTTTTTCATTTTCCTGTACCAAATTAAACGAAAGAGTATGTATTTAAACGGCAACAACATAAAAATTGGGGACACTTTTATCTAATATGTTTAGTGTTTTTTATTTTTAATTTTTTTTAAATCAGACTCTTTACACGTGATGAAAAATGGGAAAAACATAAATATTATTTTTTATTAGCATTTTGTTAACTAAGTAATCAATAGAAAAACATAAATATTATTTTTTATTAGCATTTTGTTAACTAAGTAATCAATATGTATCTATATATTAAAGAGGCGTTTGGAGGTTCAAAAAACTTCAAAAGTTGCCATGTTCTCAAACTTTAAAAAATTTTAAAATTTGTTAGAACGGATTAAAATGGTACGTTCTAACGGATTTAAATGGTACGTTCTAACGGATTTTGTCAGTTTTTTAAAAAAATTGATCTAATATTTGTACAAAAAGTTACATAAAATTTAAAAAATTTTCAAAATATTCCACTAAAATTTTGTTACGTGTCACTTTATATAATTTTTAATAATTTTATATCAAATCAAAGATAAATATTCAATAATCATTTCATAATAATTTTTTACACTCTAAACTCCAACAAAATTATACTTTTGAAAACTTCTGTTTTTTTTTTTTTCGTGCTCTAAACTTTTCATAAATAACATTTGGACCAAAAAAAAAAAAAAAAAACCCTAAAAAGTCAACGTCCAGAGCCTTCTTCACCCCATTCCTGGTTCAGTAATAAAAAAATCCTTTTATTCAACTACCTTATAGCACAACTTGCAAAAACTTGATCCAAATCCCTTGGTTGGACATTTGTGCACTAGATCCCCCTCAAGAAATGGCTGAGACACTACTTTACAGTATTGCTGGGAAGATCCTGGGGGAATTGGGTTCACAGGCTTTCCGAGAAGTCAAGTCGCTATGGGGATTCGGAGCCAAAGATGAGCTTGACAAACTCCAGGACACGGTCTCCACCATTCAAGCGGT
The DNA here is from genome assembly GCA_019916065.1 of Vitellaria paradoxa. Classification (NCBI taxonomy): domain Eukaryota; kingdom Viridiplantae; phylum Streptophyta; class Magnoliopsida; order Ericales; family Sapotaceae; genus Vitellaria; species Vitellaria paradoxa. Next base: position 62,779,900 of record CM034234.1, on the reverse strand, counting down.
GCCTCTTGACGCAGAGAACAAGCAATCAACAAACCATGAGGTCAGAGATTGGCTCAGAAAGCTCGAAGCTGCACTTTATGACGCAGACGACTTGCTTGATGACTTCTCCACTGAAGTTTTGAGACGGAAAGTGATGACTCGGAATAGGTTGGCGCCAAAGCAGGTACGAATTTTCTTTTCGCCCAAAAACCAGATTGTTTTCGGTTTTAAGATGGGTCTACAAGTTAAGGCGATTAGAAAGAGGCTCAATGCTATTTCAGATGATAAGAATAGATTCCACTTCACACCACAACTTGCAGAGGTGCCATGTTTGAGTAGGAAGAGGGAGGAGAGTCACTCTTTTGTTCGTGCGGAGGATGTTATTGGGAGAGACAAAGATAAAAATGCCATTCTGGAACTCCTCTTCAACTCCGACGTTCTAGAGGATGTTTCAATCATCCCAATCGTTGGAATTGGAGGTCTTGGAAAGACTACACTTGCCCAACTGGTATTCAATGATGACAGGGTCAAAGATCATCATTTTGAACTTAAGATGTGGGTCTGTGTTTCTGATGCATTTGATGTCAAACTCATCGCACAGAGCATCATAGAATCCGCTACGGGTAAGAAATCCGAAAGAACTCGGATGGATGGAATTCAAGGTGAACTTAAGAAAATAATTGATGGGAAGAAGTATTTTCTTGTTTTGGATGATGTGTGGAATGAAGATCCCAACTTGTGGCTAGAGTTGAGACCTCTGTTGATGGGTGGTATGAGGGGCAGTAGGATTTTGTTAACTACCCGAATGGAGGTTGTTGCTACAATTATGGGCACTGCTTCACCATATCTTTTACAAGGTTTGTCTGAGGAGGAGTCATGGTCTTTATTTAAGCAAATGACATTTCAACCTGGAGTAGAGCCCAACGAAACCATGGTTGCAATAGGGAAAGAGATTGTAAAGAAGTGTGTTGGAGTTCCTCTTGCCATAAGAACTGTTGGAAGCATGTTATACATTAAGAATACGGAAAAAGAATGGCATTCTTTCAAAAATAAAGAACTTTCAAAGATAACTCAAACCGAGAGTGGTATCATACCACTGTTGAAATTGAGTTATAACCACATGCCACCATACTTGAAGAAGTGTTTTGTATATTGTTCAATTTTTCCTAAAGATCATCGGTTAAATAGGAAAACCTTGATTCAATTGTGGATTGCTCAGGGATTTATCGAGTTGTTTGATGAAAGGCAACGACTAGAAGAGATTGGAGATGAATATTTTATGGAATTATTGAGGAGGTCCTTTTTGCAAGATGTTGGAAAGGATATATTGGGAAATGTTGAGATTTGCAAAATGCATGATCTTATTCATGATCTAGCACAATCAATAGTTGGGAATGAAATTTGTGTCATTGGATTAGATGCAAACGATGCTATTACAAGAACTCGGCATGCATCTGCTTCCATTTCTGTGGATTCATCATGGGAAATTCCAAGTCCCCTGCTTGAAGCAAAAAAGTTGCGTACGCTTCTTTTTCCAATTCAAGGAGTTGTTGCTTTTTGGCAAGATAATTCAAAACAAATGAGTGAATCAACGAGTAAGAAAATAATTTCAAGTTTTAAACGGCTGCGAGTTTTGGATTTGCATGGTTTGGGGATAAAGAGGGTGCCAAATTTCATATGCAAGTCAAACCATCTAAGATACCTTGATCTCTCCAACAATCATTTGGAATTACTTCCAAAACATATTTGTAAGTTGCCAAATTTACAGACACTGAAACTTAATTGGTGTATGAGCCTCAAAGAATTGCCAAGAGAGACAAGTGTCCCTAAGGCATCTTGAAATTAATAATTGTTCGTCATTGAGTTATATGCCATGTGGACTTGGGCAATTAACTTCCATTGAGACATTAACAGATTTCAAAGTCTTCAATAAAGACGATCAAGGTATATCCCTAAATGATTTGGTTGCAGATATAAGTGAATTAACAACCCTAGTTAATTTAAGGGATTGTTTGAGAATTGAAGGATTGAGGGGGTCAATGATTGAAAGGTCAAAAGAATGTCTAAATGACTCCTACTATTACGTGAGTGGGATGGAGTTCCTCGAGGAGTTGGTTTTAACATGGGATTTTCAAGAAACAGACAGGATTGGAGATGATGAAGAATTACTATTGCTTGAAAGGTTTCATCCGCACTCACATCTAAAGCGGTTAAGGATACGTAGGTATGGAGGTGTGAGTTTTCCAAGTTGGATGATGGTGAATATGGGTTTACTTCTCCCAAATCTTGTTGAGATCACACTATCAGGATGTAATAGATGCCAACATCCTCCGCGGTTTGGGGTACTTCCTTCTCTGCAAGCTCTTTACCTTAGTGATATGGATTGTTTGGAGTATGTACATGAGGAGGAGGAGGAGGATGATTTTGAAAGTAGCGGTGTTTGTCACTCTACTTCTTCTACTTCAAAAGCACCAGTACTGTTCCCATCCCTAAAAACACTCAAACTCAATCGTTTGAGACAGTTGAAGGGAATAATTGGAAGCAAGAGGAGCCGAAGAGAAGTAATATTGAGAGAAACAACATCCTTCTCGTCGGCAACAGAGGAATTATCTTTAACTTCTTCTTTTGGAGCAACGCGACATCTCCCTGCCCTTGAGTGTCTTCAAATCCATATGTGCCCAAAGCTTGATTTGTTAGTCGATGGCGATGACACTTTCAAGCAAATTCAAAGCCTTAAGGTGGCATATGGTTAGTTTTTCTATTTTTGTTTTTTATTTTCTGTTTTGACGTTATTTGTTTTTTTGTACTTTTGAAAATAAGGAAACAATTCAAAATACATTTAGTCACTAGTGTTTTTAAAATTTATTTTAAAAAATAAAAAATGGATTTACATATAAAATAAAATATGAAAAAAAAATCATTTTGAATGTTTTCAAAATAAGGAAATAAAACATTTTCTGTTTCCTTATTTTAGAATTTTAAACATAGAACACAAAATAAAAAATAAAAAAGCAAGCCAAATGACACCTAAGAGACTCGAGATTGCCAACCATGAGAATTTGGTATCTTTTCCCATGGGACTTCGATATCTTACCAATTTGGAAAGTTTAGATGTATGGTGGTGTTCAAATTTGGTGCTTTTGCCAGATTGTTTGCGTTACCTCACAACATTGAAATGGTTGGTTATTAGGGATTGTCCCCTGTTAGCCGATCGATGCAAGGAAACGGGGGAGGATTGGCCTAAGGTTGCTCGTATTCCAAATATTACTATTAAGAGGTACGGATTACTTGAGTTGCTAATGCTTTGCTTTTGGAACTACCCTTTTAATCTCAATCATTTCTTAATGAAAAAGCCAATTCTATTTCTTGCTGCTTCTTATTCCCAGTTCCTTACGTCATTAATTTTTGTTTATGTTTTGCATATACACACACACACACACTAGTAGCAGGTGCAATGTGTGTAAAAAATAATATTTTATAAAAATTTAATTTTTAAATTCATATAAAAATAAAAATTTGAAAACTTCCAAAATAGAATGAAAAATAAAGCCTTAAAAACCATTTACTTGAAAGAACCAAAAAAACTAAAAAGAAAAATATTAACCACATAAATTTTAAAGTAATTTTTTTTTTATCTTTTTAAAAATATGTTGATATAAACTTTCAAAAAAACTATAATACTCTTGCCTAAAAAAAAAATTGAATATTTTTATTTCTTTTTTTCTATGTTACTATATATCTCTTCAAAATCTATATATCTTACTAATTTTACCTTTATTCAGAATATAAAAATAAAAATAACAAAAAAAAATAATACAAAAATAAAAATAGAATTGAGGGATGACAATAGTAAGGATCATCATCTTTGAAGAGTTGATCAGAAGTAAGATGTTTATCAGAATTATAGAAAGTAATGAGTTTATTAGAATCATGGTAAAAAATTTTGGAAAGAGGAGTTTATCAAAATTATAGGAGCATTCTATTATATTTATAATACTTATAGGTAAGAGTTTTGCTATCAAAATTTTAATACATATCTACTTACGAGGTATTTTTTTATCTCTTTAAAAATATGTTAATGAAAACTTTTAAAAAATTATAATACTCTTACCTTAAAAAAATTGAGTATTTCTATTTCTTTTTTTTTCTATTTCTAATGTCAGGGTTCCAAGACAATTGTTTAAAGCTAGCTATGAAGAAAGTAAGTTTTCAGGTGAGTGGCAGATTACTGTGTAGTCAATTTATCTTAAACAAACTAGAGAAAATGACAAGGACAAAGACTTTTATTACAATTGTTTAATAATGTTATTGTTGTTGTTGTTGTTGTTGTGTTTGTTTATTAAGGTTGTATGGACCAGAGAAAGATATTGCGACAAATTCATTTGTTTCTTAGTATTTGCCTCTAGATAAAAATAACTTCTTGCTGAGTGGCTTCCGTTTCATTGGACGTTTTGTTACCAAAAATATTAATATGGTATGAGCAGTACATATGATGTAACCGATTCATTTATTTATTTATTTTCTTTCCTTATTTATTGTGGTGTTGTTTTTAAATCTTTTATTTGTATACTTTTATTTTTTATTAGGATTTTTTTTATACTCATAATAAAATCATGACATTTTGAAACATGCTGCCATTACATGTTTACTCTAAACTTGCACAAACAATTTTATTATTATTATTATTATTATTATTATTATTATTATTATTATTATTATTATTATTATTTTCTTGTGATTCAAATATTTTAGAGTTGCATATAAGAAGTTTAAAAAAAGATATTTCTAATCTTTATCTGAATTATCATTTGAAATTTGGTTGCCTCCGCATGCTACTTAACCTTGTTTTTGATTCTGGAGAATTCTCCAAATTTCTAGACTTATGTTTTAATTTTTATCTATGTATTTCTTCCTAGCTTGGAAGTCTCATTTAGATTGTCATGACGCCCAAGTATATATGTAATTAACTAGCTACTTTATTTAGTCTTTCAATTAAGGGATTCTAAATATATTTCATTTTTCAATTGAGTTAAAAAATGAGAAGATAAAAAAAAAAAAAAATTACTTAGTTAAACACAATAGAACAATACAAACTAATAATTTAGATAAGATAATTAAATTACAGTTAAGTTTAGATGGATAAAAATTATTAACTGCTAGATTTAAAATTATTGTAAATGATTTTTAACAGCCTTCATAATTTTAGTATTGGGATAACTCCTAAAATTTATACTAGCTAAAAGTGAGAATCGAAAGGCAAAGAAGTTGCTGAGATCTTATCGTACCATCACGACGACTATATCTCTTTTTTTTTTTTGTTGTTCTTTTAATGAAAATTAACTTATCCATGTTTACTTTCGTATCACATCGCTACCTGCATCCATCCTTCTTAGCAATGAGCATCACTACAAAGACAGCTTTGAAGAAACTAACGAAACACAAATCCTTCATACCTGATGCCTATCATTTGTCCTAGTTAATTGGTGCTAATGCTTATTCAGCTCTCATCCTCCATGATCTATTGCTGGCTATACAGTAGCTTTTCATTTTCTCCAAGGACCTTAGGAGCTCAAATTTATATTATTACGAACACTCGGAACAACTCATCATGTCTTTGGTGATATTTCTCATATGGTGCTTTTGAAATAGCAAGTGCATCTCCACGGGCCTTCACACGGTAAAGTTCAGTACCTGCTTGCCATTTGTTCGAAAAAGATATCCATTCTCTTCTCCACTCCTCCAACTTGAAGCTCTCATTCTTTTCCAAACTTCTCAACAAATGACTGAAATACATCGAGGCTTGCGGTAGATAGTAGTCTTCCAATAGTCCACTCCAGAACTTGTTTGCTGATCATAGGCGAAAATTTTAATATCGCAAAAAAAAAAAAAAAAAAAAAAAAATCATGAAAATTGTTAAGAAAATAAAAAGAAATAAAAGGAAACTGGGAAAATTATATATATTAAATTGTGTTTTAAATTGTGTCTTTAATACAATAGAATAGCAACCTTATTTATAGAGGTGCCAAAGTAGAATTAGAATAAAAATATGAAACTAAATGAGAATAGAAATAGGAAATAATAAGAAAATCTATTTCCTAGGATTTCTTAATTATAATTTCTAAATTTCTATATTTTATATATGTTAACACCCTCCCTTAAACTCAAGATGGGAAATTAGAGATCAACTTGAGTTTGGAAACTAAGAACTGGAAAGCAGTCACGAGTACGCCGTAATTTTGAGAGATTACCTGTCTTGAGAGATTACGAACGTAACTTTAATTAGATGCCGTAAGCTCACAAGTCCAAATCTACTAACGCGCCTTGAAATTACAAAAACGTAGATCCAAATCTATTAACGCGCCTCGAGGACACAAAAATACGTAAATCCAAATCTACTAATGTGCTTTGAGGTCATAAACGTAGATCATCACGAACCGAGTTTACACGGAGAAAGGCATTGAATGATCAAAATATGCAAAGCTAAAAGTGCAAGATAAAAAAAAAAATCATGAAAATCACAAAAAAAAAATAATTCTAAATTTTTGAGAAGGTTAATTTACCGTAATCATGAAGTTTGCTCTGATTAAATTTTGTATTATCGAACCACAATGTCACTTGTGTCCTCGCGTTCCATTCGTACTGAAGCGAATGGGGACTGAAATTGATAAATATAAATAAATAAATAAAAGCTGTATCTGCTAATTTTCACCTCCAAAATTCGGTATATAACTGGGCAAAATTCTATGTAAATACGACAAGTAATTTCAGTGGAACTACTAGTAACTTGGAAGTTGCAAGAACCCAGCACTCCTCCACTTTCAACTAAGCTGAATTATTTATTCATTTCTTTTCCATCCATTCAACAAATACAAAGTACCAGAGTTGTATATATCCGTCTTCATTAAACATAATTATGAAGCCAAATGGGTTAATTTAGAATCCGCTACCATTAGATATTAGAGGGGAAATCATTTCATCCTCGCCTGTGTCACCTCACAAGGAGAAAATTGTCGCCGGCAGCAGGAAGTTCATCAATGTCCCTAATAAGTTGAAGGAACTTTTGGCTCTGGGAACTCAAAAGTTGTTACGTCCTTATTACGGAAAGCTGTCATTGCATCCAAATATATCTGGTTTGCTAGCTTTGAAAACACTTGTCTAGTCAAGTCAACCAAGTCATACGTGTCAAAAAAATATGCATATTATTAGCAATGTCTGAAATTTATTTGTGGCAACATCAGCATTACACATTTCGTGTTCTTGCTTTCCGTGCTCATGTTACTTAAGACTTCAGTTAAAGGTTTGCAAACTATTGGCTCAAAATAATCTCTCAGTCAACTCATGATTTAGTCAGCAAACAAAACATCCGTGAGGCAGTTGGCATTTTGGCCAAAACTGTCTTTTTTTTTTTTTTTTTTAAGTAATCAATTTTATTAAACATCAAGAGGATGCAAAAAGGGCCTAAGGTGCATTACAAGTGAAGTTATCTACAAGGCCTCGCTTGGATGCGGAAAAAGTCAACGTTAAAGTTTTTGTCGGTGGGTCTCACCTTATGTAATGATTTGGCAATCACTTCCCCTCTTCTCGGGTGTTGGCTTTTTTTCACGGGCGGTCTCTCTCTTATAAGTTTTGGGTGGTTTCGACCCCAGTTAAAAATTTATCCGAAAAAAATGTTATTATTTTGGTATTTTTAGTCCTCATTAATTTAATCAAAATAAATATAATACTAGTAAAAAAATAATAGATAGGCCAACAAGTCAAAATAAATATAATTAAAAATAAAATTAAATAATAACCAACCATTCAAAAGTACATATTTAAAAAAATTTTTGTTTAAATAAATTTATAAAAAATTAAATTTTTAATGAAATAAATAATATAACTTCAAATTGTCCAAAAATAATTAAAAGGAGTGGATTTTGTAATTTAATATTTAATTTAATGAGTAATCAAGTTTGAAACATCATAAAGTCAAAAAAGTCATTTGACTATTTTTTTCATCATTCACCCCCTCTTATTTATAAAACATCCAAATCAAATCAAAAGTTATTCTCTCCATAACATCATATCAACATGGGTCAATCATCTAAAACTAATACCTCTCTTATCTTATACTCTTTTAAAACTTATCCCTTTAAATTTTATCATTACGAGCCCCAAAAGACAAAAAAAGAGACTAGCTCGGGTTCTTTACCCACTGCAAGCCAGCTGTATAAACAAGACAAAAAGTAGCTCGGGTTCTTTACCCACTGCAAGCCAGCTGTATAAACAAGACAAAAAGTAACTCTTGATCCTATACAAATTTGGGCATGTTTGGTTTATAAAAATTTGTTAAAAATTTTTAAAATTTTTATAAATCTCTGTTAACTTTATATCTCATCAATTTTTTTCTTTCACTACAAGTATTACGAACTCCTTCTAAACCACAATTTATCTCAATTTATCTCATTTTTTTTTACTCCAAACAAACCCAAATGATATTTTCTATCTCTAAAGCACCTCCTATTTCTTTCCCCCTAAATAATCCAAAAAATACAAAAAAAAAAAAAAAAAAAAATCATGTCCCAAACTCATCAACCAGCTATGAACATCCTCAGATAAAAAGGAAATGAATCCAAGAGTTCCAAACCCTCTAGTAAATCACAAAGCAAAATAAGATAACAACATTATTGGTGCCTAACCAAGTCCACTCAACGTTAATGAACCATCAACGGTCAATAACAAGTAAAATAGTTTTATGCAATTATAATTTGCAGTATTTTTAATAGCAAGTTTCAATTTCATTGATAACAGGTAAAATTGCAGTATTTTTTTTGTTACCAAAAAAAAAATCACTTTCTCCTCAAACAACTCTGTATAATTAATGTCGATCGGAATAATTTGGTATATAGGTATCGGTTCAAAATTTAAATTTTAATAATTTTTAATATTTTTTTTATCAAAAGTTACTAGTTGTAATTTTTGATACGTTTGATGGTAGTTATTTTTAGTAATTTTGGTATTTGATAAAATTTTTGATAAATTTTGATAATTTTTAACAATTTTTAAAACTTTTGATAATTTTTAGTAAACTGAAAAAAAAATATAAATTGATGATTTGTCAAATATTTAAAAAATAAAAATTAATAATATTTTTTTTATCAAAAATCACGCCTTTAAACTGTGCCACTATTTTAAAAAGCAACAGGTACCAAATAATTTTACGTGTAATTGACTGTCGATAGTGGGTTCATGAGTTGGATACAAAGATCCAGAGACAAGATCTCACCACTAAATCCAAGGCCTTGTTTACTGTAATTGAAGAGTCTGCACAGTCCGAACTTCAAATCGATTCAAATATATTTTGCTGATTATTCACGGTAAAAAGTAGCCCGTCTAGTCTTGACATGAGTGGGCGTGCATCACATGTACGACCCCGACAAAAAAAAATTAATTATATGCATGTGATACATGTACGACCCCGACAACAGCCATGTGCTATCAATATTTTACGGATCGGCGGAGGTCCGGTTCAGAGACGGTTGGATCAAACAGTAATATCTTAATTTAATGGTCTGTAAGTGTATCAGACCGTCCGGTATACCGGATTTATCCTCAACCCACATTTTACACCCCACCAACAGTCATGGCAGCACATGCCTCGGCTGTTTCGTTGAAAAAAAAGTTAGGTTAAAAAATAAAAAGTAGAAAAATTTGATATAAAAGTAATATGTGATAAAATTTAATTAAAAAAAATATAAAAAATTAGTAAAAATTGATAAATTTTAATTAATTTTGACCAATTAAATACCTAATATGATTAATATTCCATTACCCCAGATGCTGTGAGATTTCACTCCGTTTGATAAGATTTTTGTTTTTTCTTTTATGTCTTTAAAATTTTGTAAACTACAAAAAAATATATTTGTTAAATTTGTCCATATTTTGTATCTCAAAAAAATAAAAATTTAAACAAAAAAACGTAAAAAAAAAAAAGAAAAACATATTCACACTTTTTTTATTACAATTTTGTTAATTTTGACACTTTATCTATTTTGTTACATTGTATTAAAATAAATTATTTTATTTAAATATCTTATTAAACTAAATAATTTTTAGTAATTAATATATTTAAATTATTATCTAAATTAATATTTAATATATTTTATTAATTTATTTTAATAAATAATTAAATTAAATTTATACAAAATATAAATTATTTTAAATAAATAAAAATAATTTAATTTAACTAAATTAAGTAATTTAATTAATATGAGATATATCCTATTAAATTTTTTTAAATCAATAATAAAATTAAATTAACTAATATCATTTAATAATTAATTTAATTTAAATTATTTTTCTAATATGAAATATATTTTATTAAATTATTTTTAATAAATAATGAAAATAAATTATAATTAATATATTTTATATTTACTGAATTAAATGATATAATAATTATATTTTATTCAATTGTTTTTAATAATTAATATATTCGAACTAAAATTTAATATATTTTGTATTTATTGAATTAAATTATTTTTAATAAATAATTTAATTGATTGATTTAATTTAATTAATCTAATTAATTATATTATATTATATGAAAGATATTTTATTCAATTCAATTAATTTTTTAAAAACTAATAAAAAATCAATATTTTATGAAAATAAACATTTAATAATTATAAAAAAAATTACATTTCTAAACGTAATTTTAATTCTTATTTTATAAAAAAATGAAAACAAAAAACAAAAAATAGAAAATATATTTAAATTATTATGAAATATATTTTATTCATTGTTTTAATAAATAATATAATTAAAGTATAATTAATATATTTTATATTTAATAAATTAAATGGTATAATAATTATATTTTATTCAATTTTTTAAATAAATAATATAATTAAATTATAGCTTAATATATTTATATTTATTTAATTAAATGAGTTTTATTAAATAATTAAATTAATATAAATACATTTTATCAAATTTAATTATTTTTTAAAAATAATATTGAATATTTTATTAAAGTAAAAAAATTAATAATTGTAAATAAATTTGTATTTCCAATAAAATTTCAATCTTTCATTTTAGAAAAAAAAAGATAACAAAAAATAAAAAAACAAAAAAGAAAAAAGAAAAAATGATAATCTTGTCAAACAAGCTATTAGTAGTTAAGTTGTATTCATATTCCCAAGGTTTGCTTTGTGTGATGTAATGACTCAAATTTTCATTTAATTTAGTTATATTATATATATTTATTTATTCAGTGAATTTATTTCATTATTTAAATTTAATAATTTATAATTTTGATATTTAAGGTAAAGACCCGAAATTTTTGGTTTTATTTTATTTTATTTTATTTTATAATATTTTAAATTCTGATATTCTTGGACCCCATTTATATTTTATGTATTTGTGTTAATTTTTTTTTTTTATGTTATGTGTATGTAATTATATTAATAACTCTCATTAGGAATGTGAGGTTTAGAGTTGGCAGGTTGTGGGAGTTATAGGGAAATTAAGGAGGGTTTTATGAGTGCATTTGAATAAGAGAGATGAGGACTCTAGGGTTGTTAAAGAACCTTCACCATCTATGGTTTTCTACTAACAAAATTCTGTATTTTTTTTTTTTATTTTGGCCTTTCAAATTTAAGAGAGAGGGAGAGAGAAAGATCATGTTATCGGTTGTACGTTGGTAAAGATCGTAGAAAGATTTTCGGAAAAACGCATAATTACCGTTTCAAAGACGATTATCGGATCGTGTTTAAGGCCAACTTAAGTTGGTGTTGATTATTTTATACACCGATCGTCTACGTGTGTAGTGAGGTAGGTGGGATTGTGTTTATTTGATATAATTTTTCTTATCATGTCATATATATATATATATGTGGGTGTGCAAGATATGAAAAACTTGATCTATGAATTGATTCTTAATTATGTGAAATTCTGGAACTTTCACACTGAAATTGGTACACTATTTTTCCACAAAAATCGTACTTAGAGATCGATTTAATTCACGAAAATTTTATATGTTAAATTTGACATGTATATGAGTTTCTTGTAAAAATTTCATAATTTTTAAAATTTAAATGAATTTATTAAAAATAGTCAAACTTGACTGATTGGTTGAGATTTCTGTACCTGGATCAGCACACTGTTTTTATATGAAATTCATACCTAGAGGTCGAATTAATTTTTGATATGTTTATATATGGGAGTACATATCCAAAATAGTATCCAGTAAAGATTTCATATTTTTTTGAGTTAAAATGAATTTTACAAAAATCGTGAAATTTGACTTTTTGTTTTAAATTGATGTGTTGATAGGAGTTTGATTTTTGGTATAAAAATGATACCTAGAGATTAAATTAATTTCTAAAAATTTTATATATGAAACTAGACATGTTAGAGATTCTACAATAAATATTTTATAAATTTTTGAGTAATATTTTATTTTATAAAAATATTGAAACCTGGCTGTTTGGTTTACGTTGCTGTACTGACGACAGTCAGATATTTGGTATAAAAAGTATAGATAAAAGCTGCTATAATTTTTAAAATTTTTATATGTTAAGCTAGATATATGAATGAGCTTTCTGTAAAAATTTCAAAATTTTTGGATTTAAAATGTATTTTATAAAAATCGTGAAAGTGAGCTATTCTGTATGGTTCTAACAGAAATACCCATTTAGTATTTTTAAATCTATATTATATGGTTTTATGAATAAGTTTTAAATCTTGTTTTTATGAAACTGGACTTAATTATAAGTATTTTAGGCTTTTGAATTAGTGTAAAATATTTCATTTTCTATTTTTTATGAATTATCAAACTTTATATCTTGAATCCTTCATTGTCATGACATGCTTGATATAAAATTTTATTTCCAAACTAGCTGCATATATATATTCCTGAATATGGTTGCATGATATTTATTTGATAAATCTTGTATGAGAATATTTTTATGAAAGGGCAACATGAAACTTAGGCCCGAAACACATTCACACTTCATAAAACTTATAAAGTAAAGGGAAGAACACAGAAAAATCTAATTAGGAAGAACTTTTGTGTATGTTGTGCTATTAATAAAATGAATTACTTGAGATTTGATTTTTGGGTTATTGGGGTCATTAAGGGTACTAGAAAGAATGGGTTCTAGAGCTCAAAAGTTGAAAGCCCCAAAACCTGTGCAGGGTGGTTAGCATAACCAGTAGGCTAGAAACCTACGAAATGTATATACGACTTATTATAGCGTATATTTAGTACCAGGACTAGGGGACCGGTTTGCCTACTAAGGCAAATTAGTATATTTGGGACTGCGGGACCAAATGTACCCCATGATTGAGGTTTGGGGATGTGATGAGTACATTTGAGACTGCGGGACCAATTGTACCCCATGACTGAGATCTGGGGATGTGATGAGTACATCTAGAACTGCGGGACTAGTTGTACCCCATGGCTTAGGCCTGGGGATTTATTTTGGGTTTAGTTCTGAGGCGACAGACTAAACTTGTAGAGTACCTGACCCATAGTATGATATTGATGTGTGGTGATGTGAATGAAGTGATATGATTTATTTTTAGTATGAGACTGCGGGATCATGTCTAAGTAACTTTATAATTTGAATGTTATGACTGAATATGAATATTTTAAAAATTATAAGATTTTAAATTTTATCTTATTAATTAATGTTAATAATTTTGCATGGTTAAGAAATTATATGTTATAAACACTTTCTGAGCACACGTGAAATTTAGTACTCACCACCTACTACAGTTGGTAATGTAGGGGTTGATGCTTGTGATGGACCAGTGGGTTAGCTAGCTGTCTTGGGTTGTTATAGCTGGAAGATTTGTTTTATTTTGCGTTCCAACGTTTAAATTTTAATGTAATGGAGTTTTGATTTGGGCCCATATTTGTGGGATGGTTTTGTAGCCCATTCTTAGGACATTTTAAAGGTATTTTGGATATTCAAGAGATTGAATAATATTTACTTTAATTAGCTTCTGCTATGATATGGTACATTTTTCATGGTTTGATATTTATTTTTGAGTTTTGTTCCCACATCCCCGGTTGTCGATTTCGGGGCGTGACATTTAATTTTAAGTTGTATTTAAAAATATTAATTTTGGGTTATATTTAAAAAGATTTTAAATTTTTGAAAAAAAAGTGTAATTTTTCTAAACTTATGTAGAGTAGAAAAGTAATTTTAATTGGTTAGGATTAAAATTTTACTACTATAAATAAATATATTACTGTATTTATTTTATAAATAAAACCCTAAAGAGGAACGAAAAACAGTGACTACATTCTCATAACAGTGTGGCGTTCTTCCTAGGCTGCTATTTCTTCCACTGGTGAGTTACGTTTGCTGAGTGTTACCAAATCAAAGGTAAGGGGACGAAACTTCTATTTATTTGTGTATGTATATATAAAATATATATATATATATATATATATGAAAATTATTTGTTTGTCTTTTGGATGACCTCGTTCAGCGTGAAGTAAAGACAAAGTTGGAATGTTAAAACATGCTTAGCAGGAGGTTTTGATGTTTTATATACATATATATATATATATATATATATTATAGGAATGGTATAGGAATGGTGGCCGATTGATAGCAGATTGGTCACATGGGTGATCAATTGATTAATGGACATCCCTGGTAATGATTGCCTATATATATGTATATATAAAATGATCCTTTAAGTGAACAATTGGCACGTTTAGGCTCCAATAGGTAATGTTGAACTTGCGAGAACTTTTGTTGAATCAAATCAAAAGCACTATTTTGTCTTTTATGTATTTTGTCTTTATATGCAATTACATCCTAATTCTTTTAATTTGATAGTAACTTTATTTTTACATGCAATTAATCTCATCAACATGACACTTATGTGTTTGTGTGCATTGTTGGGCGTTGACACTTCCGTTTTAACCATATATTAGTTTGTTTAAATTTTATGTTCTGTATTAGCTTATTGAATATTACTTTTCATTAAATACCGAAAATGTGACATTGTCTGTTAGGTAAGATATAGGTTAGTGTTATTTGATGTGTTGATGAATTGAGGAGTAATAATGTGTAAAACTTAAATTAAGAAGAATTTATTTAATGTGGCTATAAAATAAAATTTAATAATATATTTTATTTAGATTGAGGGATATTGAAAATATCAGGTATACGTACCCAAGGATTGAGAGTCTCGAAACCCGCGCGAGATTAGTTATCGATTCCAGTAGGCTAGTAACCAACGAACAAGCAGATGCCTAAGGGTGGTATATTATATTCCTAAGGCTTCGGCCTAGGAAGCAGACACCGAAGGATGGTGTATATTGGTTGGGTCCTGTTTCTATGGGACAACCAAGCAGACATCAATGAATGATGTATATTGGTTGGGTCTTGTTTCTACGAGACAACCAAGCAGCAATACCTTGAAATTAAATTATTTTTTTTTTGTGTTATATGGTGCTAAAACACGATTAATAGTAACGAAAAGAGATAAATAAATAAATTTAGGTTCTTGTTTAAAATTGCTACTCGTGCATAATTGTTTCACTTAGTAGCATGCTAGGGCATATTGCATTTATATTATTACTAGGGTTCCGAGCACACGTGGTATTAGGACCCATCCCCTTACAGCTTATGATGCAAGTAATGAATTTGAGTCACGCGCAGGACCTACTCACCATGGAAATTAGGAATTTATTTATTTATTTTTTTAATTAATTACATTAGAATTTTTTTAGTGAATTGTAATAAGCCTCTGTTTGTAAGGTTATTATTAATTATTTTATCTAGCTTTGGAAGAATATTTGGGCTTAGTTTTTGGAACTTATTGCCTGGTTGACTTTGAGTAAGGCATTTATTTAAATTTAAAGTTTATTTTTATTTTTATATTCATTACTCCATAGTGTGTATTTATGGCTCTGATGTGGGACTGAAAATGTTATTAAATGTTGTTATTACGCGTTTGTTTGTTCACATACTCAGGTTGTGAAACCCGAGGCGTGACAACTTGGTATCAGAGCCTAGGTTCACACCTCGGGTTTAGAATACCTAAGGATAGTAGGCCTTTTATTTTTGTAGGTGCTATGTATTTACATGATAGTTTATTTAATTGTGATATGTGAATTGATATTTTATTGGATTTAGATTGTTAGGAAGGTGTTAACCTTAGTATATTTTTGTAGTTTTTAGAGAATGCCGTCACGTGTAGCTCTAGGTGCTAGAGGTAGAGGGCATGGCCATGGCCGTTGTCGTGGTAAGGGACAAGGTCGAGGGATTCAAGTTGGGCGGGGCCATGTGAAGTAAGGCTTAATAGAGGAAATTTGATTTTGGACAGTAAAAGGTTAGAACGGAATAATGTAACGTTGATAATAGTATTAGTCAGCCTATTTGCATTTTACAAATAGATTTTTATATTTTAATTTTTTTATTAATTAAAATTATACAATTGCCCATTTATCTTTTCTATATGTTTTACATACTTATAATGTCATAAAAATTTTTATACAAAAACTCAATCCAATACACAGTTATAATGTTATAAAAACATTTATTTTGTAGTAAAACTTATTATTTTTTTAAATATATATGAAATGTAACTTACAAATTTTTTTAGATATTTTTAATATGTGGATTGACAATTACAATATAATTTTTTTGAAAAAATTTACTTATGCATATGAATTAACTAATTGGGGATGTTTGAAACCCTAAAAAACTTCAAAAGTTGTCACGTTCTCAAACTTCTCACGAGAATCTGTTTGAAAGAAATTTAAGTACAAATTTACGTGTAACGTGGGTGCCTAGATTTGGATTGCCAGTTGTTTTCATCTTTAACTAGATCTCCATTTGTAAGTTGCTTCTCATATTTGTTGTGGGATTTCTATCAAATTTTAAGTGAGGGAATCTTAAAAAATGAGTTATCCTCTTTGCAAGAATGGTCCTAAGTGGGAGTGGTCGAAGCCACGATCCCCTCTAAATTCTAAAAATTCTTTAATACTTTTATAAATTTTAAATTTTTTTTTTCATATAATATAGTATTTAGCTCTTAAGTTTTGAAAATATTTTAATACTCTCATAAATTTTAAGATTTTTTTATATAATATGATATTTGGCTCCCCTAAAATTTATAAAATTATATTTTACTCTCTTCGCTCAATGTAAAATTTTTTACATTGACCCTCCTTACCCAAAATTTTGAGTCCACCGTTACTCTTTTGCTCATGGATGAACTAATTTTGATTTTGATAACAGACTAACAAGTCTACTTTATTCTTTGAAATTACCAAATCAACATAAATTAGGTCATGCATATTAAGCTTAGTACAATTTAATTGTCATAATATTCGTTACTTCTTAATAGATTAATTGCAGGTATAAAGTCAATTTGTTGGCTAAGGTACTTATCAAAAAATTTAAAAAAATATACATATATATATCAATCATTCCTTTACACTGCACCAAGGGGCTTGAAATTATTAGTTATTTGGAACAATGAATAGAATGATTTGAATAAAAGATAGTAAATTAGATTAAATTAATTGAATTTCAATTTTAATTTTAGTTAGGAACGAAATAATCAAAATAATATCTATATATATCTAATTTATTATTTAATTTTTATGAAATTATTACTATTATATTAAATATGATTATAATTGTATATATAAATATCTAAATTATAGTTTTAGTTTATACAAATTTATTATTAAATTAATTAAAATCATATCTATATATAAATATTTAAGTTTATCTTTTACCAGTTTATCATTATGAAATTTGAAAGTCAAGGCCATTAGTAACAACGCGTTTTCTTCGCATTTCTACATTTTCAAACGTGGACAATTGTACAATTCCAACGTTCCCATAGAAATGGAGCTCGCGTTGAGTTTCACGCGTATTGATGATCAACTTTTATTGGACAATTTGGATGTGTTTGGGTAATAAAAAATTGAGATGAAGTGAAATAAAATGAAATAAATTGGGAAGAGTAATTCGTACAGTGAGATAAAAAAAATAATTTTAAAAAATTTTAAATATTTTTAAATATTTTTAGATATTTATGACAAATCAAACGGATTTAAAAGGTCTTAGTGAAAGAAATTTAAATATTTTATTTATCTTTAAAAATAAAAAAAAAATCAAACGTAGAAGTAAATGATCCATTTGGTTGTGAATTTTTTCAGTAATTATTGATAAAAAATTGTTAAATGTTGATAAAAAAAAATTATTGAAAGCTACTAAAAATGGTAAATATTTTTTGAAAATTATTAAAAATTATCAAAAATTATTAAAAATTTCTTGCAGCCAAACTGACATAGTATACCCAAAAAATATGCAAATGTAACAGAGTAACTGTCTGGTGGTTTTATTTTTATTTTGAAGATTGTGTATTTATTTTGCTAAGACTGCTGAAAACTCTCAAACCTCAAAATAAAATAAAATAAAATTTAGCTAAAAATGAAAAATACTAACAGAGAAACGATTTATGAAATTCTTACTAATAACTATGGCCTAAGTGAGCTGGTGCGGTTGATTAAAATTCTCTCAATCCACATTATTAATTTAAGAAAAATATAAAAAATTGAATTTTTGACTTAAAAAAATTCATTTAACAAAGTGAAAATTTAAAACTCTGATATAAATGAATTTTTAGTTCATACCAATTACATTTGAAGCAAAAATTTGCGCATTTGAAATTTTCAATTTGTTAAAATGAAAAATTTATATCAATTTTTTTGATAAGCAAAATAATAATAATAATAATAATAATAATAATAAATTTTAATTTGATTAGGGTTAAAAAAATTAGTTATAAAAAAAAAGAAAAACAATTTAGGAAACATGCACCTACAAAACATAGCCCAAATATAAGCCATCGTGAAATTGTGTGTGACTCAATCTTCTAGAGTAGCTCAACTGATTTTACGTTTACTCTTTAGTGATTAGTAGTTTGACTCTTTTTAAGATTACTGAAAACTTATCCGATCGTTAACTTCAACTTCAGGATCCTATTGAATTTCAAGAATTACACAAATTTACCTAGATATCTAATTCATAATAATAATAACAACAACAAAAAAAAAAAATTGTGAGGCTCACAGGGCTATCTACCCACACTTTTAATCCAATCCAATAAAATAAATGTTTTTCAAAATCCAATGAATGGAGGAGAGGGGTATTCCAGCGATCGAACCCAGAAGATGAAGATTATTGTGGCTGCCAGCTATAGAAACACTTCGTCTAAGCTAATATGTTATATATATTTATTGAAGCATACAACTGTGTTAGAAGAAGAAAAGTTATCTAAGTTAATCCAATACCTTTGTAATTAAAATGTATTTTTAAAGTCACCATACTTTAGTTTAAATTTTTTACTCATTACACAAATTACGAAAAAAATTTATCCATAATACGAAATTGTAACTTTTATAAATTTAAACAAATTTAAAAAACTCCAAATACCTTCAATGCCCATATGTTTTTACGAATATAATTTTTAACAATTTTTTTTTTTGGATAATATAGAACTATTTTATGAGTAATACAATGACCCGAAAAAGGCTTCTAAAGGATGTGATCAAGTCTATGTGAGGAGCTGTAATTTCAGAACAAATAGTTGATAAAAATTTAATTTATTCACACACTGCCATTATCGCATGAATTTGATAGGGTAGATTAAAAAACATCTCTTAAACCTTTAATAAAATATAAGTAGACTCCCACCCTTTGAATATTGTAAAAACATCAATTATTTTACAAATATTAATAATATTAAAATACATTTGCTAGTAATGAAAACGAGACGAGTTTGGCAATCTGAATGAGGTAAGTTTAGGGGTAAAAATAATCATATTTAGTATAAATGAAAAAATGAACCTGAGGGTGAAAGAAATATTTATTTAGTAGAATAAAATAAAGAGTAGGATAAAACAAAGAGTAGAATAAAATAACAATATAAGTAAATACTGATATAAACTTTATATAAAATTAATTATTCTATCAAGTAATTAAAAAGGGTAATTTTGTAAATGTTTCATTAATGACATTCCGATGGCCTTTAGGATTATTATTATTTTTTAACTATGAAAAGAATAAATGATAGAATGAGTATAGCGTTTTACCCTTTAAAGTTGCAATTTAAAAAAAAAAAAAAAAGTAGAATACTCATACTTAGTTCATTTTTATTCTACCCAACTAAATATAACATAAAATTTGGGCATTAGTTTGTCGTTAACATAATCAAAATATTTACACAATATAACTTATTCACCCATTTTTTTTAAGCATGCAAAATGCACAAAACGGATTTAGTGACTAATTTTTAATAACGGCCCATTTGAACAAATTAAATATCTTTAACTTTTTCTAATTTTTTTCAACAAAAATTACCAAAACCGTCAACTTTCTCTAACTTATTTTGACAATTTAAAAAAAAATATTTATTTGACTTTCGATATGTAGATATCTTGATAAGATATTAAATATATTTGCATAACTACATATTACATTGATGAAAATTAAACATTAAATAAACACATTATTTCATTTAAATTAGTTGAACAATCCTACACTGGATCGAGTGTTGGAAAATTTATTTTTAATGAACTTGCAATATGGAGATTATGTACAAAAATATTTTCTATTACTTTAGATAATATTTCATATAATGACATTTGTTTTAATTATTTACTTCACACTTTGTTTACAAATGGTCCATTATTTCATTAGCATTATTGTGGCTATATATTTAATTTAATTGTAAAAGATCGATTAGATATTTATGAATCTTCTATTGTTAAAATAAAACGAGTCAGTGTTTGTACTATGAGTTTTCCGAAAAGAATCAATTTATTTGCCAACATATGTACTCAAATTGGTTTAAAACCTATAAATTACCTATAGAAATTAATATAAGATGAAATTTAACTTATGTTATGTTAAAAGTTGCTATTAAATATCAAAAAATAATTAATTTATTTATTTTAAATAATCAAGCTATCATTTTAGATATTATTGAGCCCAAGCAATTTTTTTAAAAAAATTTTTACATGTTTTTTATATTACTACTAAAGTATTTTGTAAAATTTATTATCTTACCTCTTTTACTGTTACTTATCAATTCAGGGTTATCGATGAATTTTTTAAAAAATATATTGTCCAAGAATATTATGCTGCTACGTTTTTACAATGAAGCGAAAATTTAATAAATATTTTAATCCACTCCTCCTAGATTTTGGTATTATCACTATTTTAGATCATAGATATAAAATAGATCTTTTTTTTTCAATTATTAGAGATGATATATGACACTGAAAGTGCTCAGAAACAATTAAATAATATTAAAGAGCAAATGCAATTTGTAATGAGTCAATATGATACTAATCATACAGCTTCCCAAATAACCACCACTACAACGACATCCTCTCACTGTGACTTTGGCGGCAATACCTCACTTTGGAGTGGAATAAAATCTCGATGAGCATATTCATCAACAAGTGACAGTTCAAATTCATTCGACTTACAACGTTATCTAGGTACACCTCCGATAGAACGTAAAGATGACTTTAAATTTTCAGACTGGTGGAAGAGACAATAATTTAAGTTTCTAATTCTTTCAACTTTAACTTATGATACCCTTGCACTTTCAACTTATACCGTAGCATCCGAGCAAGTATTTAGCACAAATAGACGCGTTATTAATCAATTCAAGAGTCAACTAGCCTCTCAAACGGTGGAGCCCTTAATGTGTTTATAAGATTGGTACCTCACCAAAAACAGATAATAAAAAGACACCAAAAAGAGCAACTTACCCTTAATTTTGATGCAATGTATTTACGTAAAAGAGAAGAATGCACTAGTAAATCTAGTGATGAATGATAATGATGTATAAATAGGGTAATTTTTGCAAATAATAGTCACTCTTATAGATGCTAACCTAATTAAGATGTATAAGATGTGAAGTGATACAACTATTTATTACTCTATCATTTGTTTTTATTTTTTTTTTATAATTCTACATTTGTAAATTATAATTTTGAATTTAATATTAATTATGTAATTGCTTGTTGTTTAATAAATTTTAATTTTTGTCAATAATTATTTTAATATGTTTGTTTGAATTTTATTTACTTTAAAAAATTAAAAAAATATATTAAAAAATAGGCGAGTTAGTTAGGACAGGTAAGAGATAGGAATTAGTGACCCTAGCCTGACCTAGCCCGAAAAAGAGGAGGGGCGGCTAAGGCGAGTCACCCCTAGGTCAAGGGGTAGGTTAGGCCCGACTCGATCCATTTCCACCCATATGTCCAATTGACGTTAGTGGCTATATTAGAGTATTTTGCTTGTTAGACAATGCTATACAACCATATTTATAAAAGAAACAATTGAGTACATATAAATAATTTAATTTTCCTTTGCTTGTTTTTTTCTTCCACAAATTGATGTTCCAAACACAACCTTAAGAACTCTTTTTGTGAAACTTCCTATGCAATTTTCATTTGGGGGTGGTTATGACTTCTGAGTTTTTCTTTTTTCTTTTTAATTTGGTTTTGATATCAGCTTATTTCAACAATTTGTTGCAATTAATGTGGCAAATGGGGTCCTCATCTGCAAAGAAATATTTACAAAACATCCAACTATACGCATTATACCATTTCTCCTAATCTTTACTATTATATATATATATATAGTACAATGAGCTTCCAGGGGAACGGAATGGGGTGTTCATCCCTCCCTCCCTCCTAATCCCAAATGGATCATTGAATGCCTGAAAGCTATAAAGATTCAATGCAATTCATGAATATGTCTCCTTTAGATGTACAGCATGTAGTTGAACTTGTTGCAAGGAAAGGGATTGCCATTGACTAAATAATCAAAGTTGAAATATGAGTGATCCGAGAGCCATAAATTAGTTCAGGGATAAATTTTGTACCTATTAGTATGATTGTTTTATTACAACTTGGGGTAATAAGTTTAAATATTAAAAGGAAAATACTTCCTCCAAATTGGAAAGATGGCATATATTTGACTTTTATCAAAAATGTATTCCAAAAACATTGTCCAATGAGTTGCCTTTTTTATTGCTTGGTGGTATGTTTTGCCTGAAAATTTACAACACCTCAGAATTACTTGCCTTTGTGAAATTAGAGGCAGAACTACTTATGATTTTAAATAGCTTAATTAATACATAGAATTTGAAAAATTGAATGCAAAATGTAACCAAAGATTATAAATGAATTAGTTGTTAAATCACTTCTCATCAGTATATTTTATTAAATTTAAGTTTATTTGACTTTAAATTTAATCTAATTGTGCATTACCAAAACCGTAACTTACGTTAAAAGAGACTTTTAATTTTTATCACGTACAAGGTACTCAAATTACAATTTTTTTAACTATTTTTGATTATTTATTTATAATTATTCATTTTTTAACAAAGCAGAAAACATGAACATTTTGAGAAATGTTTATTCATTTTATATTATCTTGATTGACCAAATAAAAATAGAGATTTTAATTTACTCTTAACTTCGTTAGGGATGTCAAAAGGAGAGGGTACGAGAGGGAATTTTTTTCCATCTCTGTTCCTATCCTCTATCCATTGGGAAATTAAATCTTTTCTTTATTCACATCTTTTATAGATACTAGTCATGAGGACTGTTTGTGCAAGGCACGGCCTGATTTTTAGAGAAAA
The DNA here is from genome assembly GCA_019916065.1 of Vitellaria paradoxa. NCBI lineage: Eukaryota > Viridiplantae > Streptophyta > Magnoliopsida > Ericales > Sapotaceae > Vitellaria > Vitellaria paradoxa. The sequence goes on along the minus strand of CM034234.1, from coordinate 62,756,227 downwards.
AAAAAATACAAGAAAATTTATTAAAAATGTGTTTGAAGAAAGAATTTTTTTAGGAATAAAATGAAAAGAAAATAACAATTAAGAGAGAAAATAGATGAAAACAAAAATCTAAATATACGCCTAACAGATTTAGAAATATAATAAAATAAAAGATATCTATTGATATGTTAATTTTTTAAATTCAATGAATTTTAATTTTTTTTAAATTTTATATTTTTCCTTGCATTTCTATCACAACTCAAAACAAAAAAAGAAAAAAAAAAAGAAATTTAAATCCATATTCATTTGAAAAAAAAATTATCATGTGATATTTTAAAAATTTTTCATTTTAAAAATAAAAATAATTATTTTATTACATAAATACGATTATTACATTATTCTAACAACACTTTTGCCGACGAATATTGTAACAGGGAGCATTTTCCAACCGAAAGATAGAAACTCCGTTGACGGCCACTTGAGATCCGATCCGAGCTATGCATCAACGGAGGATTCATCAAAGCAGAGTCCAGACCCGCGAAACTTCTCCTCGGTGATCCGATCAAGACGCTCCGCCATCTCTCGGGTCAAGTGATTGGCCCAATCACCAACCCGACCCTTCCTGTAGAAGTCATTGTTTTTAACAAGAAGGTAAGTGGCAGACTGCACAGGGGCCTTATTCACCTCCAAGCTGCTCAAATTCTCAAAGCTGCAAAGCTTAATAATTCCTTCAACCACCCCTCGTCTCTCCTCCTCGGCCGAGAAAGGGCGCCCAACGAACTCACCCAGCCTCTTAACACCAACTGAGGGCTCTCTCTTCAAATCCTCATACTTCAAAAACAACACCTTGTTTGGCGATTCTTGACTCGCCTTCCAATACCCCAGCACGTGATCCCAGTAAGGACCGTAGGCCGAAACCCCCTCGCAGAACAACTCAAACGCTTCCTCCAACGAAAGCGGTGCTAGTTCTTTGGGCCTAAGTTTACTGAAGAAAAAAAAGGTAGAAACAAACACGTCCTTAGGGTTCCGGGAAATGTAAACAATTTTCTGGGTAGTGCCAATTCCCTTGATGGACTCGGGTAAGCAGGAGAATGGGATGTGGGCAGAGAAAAGCCTCGGCGAAGGAAGAGTTTCGAGGTTGGAAGTGAGGAGGTGTCTGTGAATATAAGCATCTATCAGTGGGACCAGATCGCGAGGGGCGTTGTGGAGAAGTGGGTGGTTATTACTGAAGGAAGTGAAGTCGTCGCCGTCGTGAACCAACGGTCGGTTCACCACTGAGAAGGTGAGGGCTCGGAGCCATTGTGTGCCGGACTTTGGATTGGTTGCGACGAACACGTCGGAGGGGCGAGGGTTGAAGTGGTTTTGCATCAACAAGAGGCCTTGAAGGGGGAACTTGTCGGAAAACCAAAAGCCTTGGTAGCAGTACATATTTGCACCCACCCAGCTTTCTCTTTTTGGAAGGGTTTCTACCAATTCTCTGTACTTTTTGATGGTCTGCTGGTATTCCTCTGGGAAATCTTCGTCGTGAGTTCCGGCACTGAAAGGAGCAGCAGCAGCCATAGCCAAAGTGATAAGCTTGATTAGATAAGGGGTGATCGAGCGGTGATGTCGAGAGCTTGGTTGATTTTGTGCGTGTTACAGGTTGTTTATAATGAATTGCTTTGGTACTCCGTCCACCACCACCGCTTTTCACTGGCGGACCTATTGTTTATGCTACGAGGGTAGGGGTAGCCGTTCTCATTATAAATTTATAATTTTGTTAATTTATTTCCATTATCTACTCGTAATTGCCATTTCTTTTTTTAAGTATGGCGCACATTTACAACGTTAATCATAATAAAAATTACAAATTTCGTTAAAATAATTTAAATTTTTTTAATTATTTTATAAATTCTATTATATAAATATAATTATTTTTAATAATTTTATTATAAAAATATTACTACTTTTCATTGAGACAATGGCTGCGTTTGGCACACCAAAAAATGAGAAAAAATGTGATTTAAAGAATTTTTTGTATTTGATGCACACCGCTCAAACTGCGTTTTTTTTTAGATAAATAGTAAAAATTTCGTTCTGACGAATTGAATTTTCGTTTAAATGGATTCAAAATTTTAGGTAGTCATAATTTCTTTATACTACAATCCGTCCAAACGAATTGTAGAAACCGTTTGAATAAAAGTTGGCTGCACGATTCCGTTGGAACGGTTTCAAAAACGCCACAAAAATAGTCAAAGTGGGTGTCATTTGGTAGTTTGGAAGTTCATGGTGAAAATGACGAAAAAATTTTTGTTTTTTGATTAATCGAATTCTAGTTATTGACTTTTTTTTAGAAAGATATTGAACATTTTTTTAATTGTAAGAATGCGAGAATGTATAAAATTTTATAGAGAATTTTAAAAATTTTCATTAAACTTTAGTGCACCAAACTTATCCATTAACTTGTGCTTCTAATAATTAAAAATGTCAAATCTGCAAGTGGCGTTTGGAATTTAAAAAAAAAATCTAAAAAAATATTTCAAAAATTAATATGAAATTTAATTATTAAAAATTTAAGGTCTTTAAAGTATTTTTAATTTTTTTTTTAAATTAAAGTTCCAAACAGAAATAGTTTTCCAGAGATGACTATTCACAATCACTTATACAATAAGAATTTTTTTTTTTCAAGAATGATATAAAATATGTTTATATGTATATATACGCACGCATAACAGTCTATCATTTTAAAATAGAAGGTTGGTTGAGTAGAACTTTTTCTTACTAAAATTATTAATAAAATGGCGTGGAAAGAGGCTTACTACCTAACACATTAAACTGTGATCATAGTTTTTTTTTTTTTTTTTTTTCTCCTTTATAATTACAAGTCATTACATTAGTTTTGTTATATTTTTTTGCTACACTATTTTTCAATTTTTTTCTTTTGTAGTTAGCATAATTTAAAGATAAACGTGTATCTATCAAAAAATAGAAAAAAAAAAAAAACCTTAAAACTAAAACTTTATTACAGAGTGCATGTTATTATTATTGTCATAAAGTCATTATGGCAGGTACAATACTAAAAATATATCGTGAAAAAAAGTTACTTTCATTATAAATTCTTATGTATTTGGTGTCACGTTAATTGACCACTAAAAAAATAAATAAATAAAACTAATGTTTAATCTTTGATTCGTGTAAATCAATGATAGTGCTAACTTGTATATGATGTATATGTTATACATCAAAAGTATACCCTCTAAATTTTGTAAATATTTATCCCATTAATCCAAATATTTCCTTCCTTACCCCCCAAAATTTAAATTATTTAATAAACATGTTTAAAAGTAAAATAAACTTCCACTCAATTATTAAAAAGGTCAAATTGTTCGTGAGTAAATCGTGAAAAACCCGATACATGGGGTATTTGGAAGGCATAGCTTTTCAAAATTTACAAATTTATTTTTTTCAAAATTTTACCAAATTTTAACAATTTCTCCTCAAAATTATAACACATTATACGAAAACTATTCGAACGGCTTTTATCAAAAGAACAATTTGATACAGTGTATTAAAATTATTTAAATGTGTTATTTAATCACGTTCGAATGAATTATGCAAGAAAATATTTGACACAGTATGCGAAAATAATTCGAATAGATCATTTAATTACATTCGAATCAATCATATCAAAAATTTTAAATTTAATTTTTAAACATTAAAAAGTGACCAAGATATTACATCTTTTTTAACTTTGTTTGACTTTTTCTCTACCAAACGACTCTAAGGTGAAATAATTTTAAGATGCAACCACTCTCAACTTTCAATAATTGGCCAACAAAATAGTTTTAGGCAATTTGCATTAGCAATAATTGATACACATTTTTTCATAGAAAGTTCCAGCCGTCAAGATTGACTGATTACTGCTTTTAACAACGATTAAGCAATTTGATTGTATTTTATAATAGCAAGTTCTAAGTGGCAAGACTCAATTATTGTGTCCACTCTAAATGAACTGACAAGTGGATATATTTTTTACATTATTAACGAAATTTTGAGTCTTACAATTAATTGATAAATAATTAAAGGAATAAAACGTACATTTCTGATTTATTCGTCAACTAAATCGGTGGAATTTTGAATAAAAAAAAAGACTCAATTATTGTAAACAAGGCCTTGGATTGAGGGGGTGAGATCTTGTCCCAAGATCTTTACTGTGTCCAACTCATAAACCCACTATCAACTGTCAACAAATGTAAATTAGGGGATGTTTGATTAAAAAAAATTTAATAAAAAAGAATAATAAAAGTATAAAAATTTGATAAAAAAAGTAAGATGTAATAAAATGTGATTAAAAAAGTATAAAAATAATAAAAATCAATAAATTTTAATTAATTTTAGCACGCCAAACAGGTAGCGTTAAGCAATTAATTTGAGCAATTTGGTAATAATATCGATTTGAGAAATTTGATAATAATAATAATAATAATAATGAACAACTAATTTAGATGCCCAAGATCCATGCTCCACAACCCGCCAACGGGTGGCATGGCAGAACAAGCCCGCCTGCCTGCTCTAATTAATATTCTAGCATCCCGAGATAAAGGGGGACTAGAGTTGCATGTTGCACTTTTTACGTGCTCCGTTTGTCAGTCGAAGTAATAGAAGGAAAGAAAAGAAAGTATTAAGTCGAAGGAAGAAGAAAAATAATTAATTTTTTTTTATTTATTTGTAACTTTAAGAAAGGAAAAAATAATAACCTCACGTTTTTTTTTTATGAGTTTGAAAAGAAAAGGAAAAAAGTAAATACGCAGAAGTAAATGAGTATTTAGAGTGAAAAAAATAAAATAAAATATGATAATTTGTGAGTTTTTAATTTATATGACAAGATAAAAATAAATAATTTTAAAAAATTTAAAATTTTTTAACGTTATTCAGCACATTAAACGCATCTTAAGCCGTATGCGAGTGAAAATTTGAAAAAATTTACATCAATATAATTAAAAAATTAACATTGTACAAAAATTGATCGCAGTAAAATTATATACAAAAATTGACTCGGTGTTGGTAGTGGCACTGATGACACAGTGTGGGTGTCGACAGTAGCGTCGACGACACCATTTATCGACATTACACCTCGTCAATTACGCTGACGAATGCCGAACACAGCGCACGGATGCAATTCTTCTCTGCACATTCAGCTTCAATCAATATAGATTGATTGAATATAAACTAATTTATATTATTGAATTAGAATTAAATAAAATATAAATTTTATTTTATTAATATATTTTTAAAAAATAATACAATTAGTTTAATTAATTAATTTAAATTAATAGAAATAATTAATTCATATAATTTAATCTAATAATTAATTTAATTAGCATTGAATTAAATTTATTTAATTATTTTTAATAAAAACATAATTAATTTATATAAAATATATTTTGTTTAATCATTTTTAATAATTACAAAATATATTTTATTTAATCATTTATAGGAGGATTTGGGGTTACGAAAAAATTATATTTTATTTAACTATCTTTAATAAATAATATAATAAAATTATATTTTATCATATTTTATATTTTCATTTGATGGTATCGTTTTGCAGCAACAATTTCTTATAACCCGCCAAGGGAAATGATTCTTCCCATGCTTCCGAACTCTTGGAAAATATTGGAAGAATGGGACGCGCACTCCTAAAAATATAGCAACGAATAAAGAAAGTAACCAGATTTGGTTATTGAAAGACTCGAGATCTTTATAATTTGTAGTTGGCAAAATATATTCAAATTTAATCATTATTTTGAGAAAACTAAATATCATAAAATTGAACTTACAATTTTGCGCAGAAAATTAAATTTACTGATCAAGTCTAGTGTTAGACACTATATCTTTAAGACTGAATTTACTTCCCACGAGACTTCTGGTTTTAACGGACGTCAGTCTTTCAGGATAGAATGATCACACATACACACAAAAGAAAGCGACAATTTGTGTGTTCTTGCAAACCAAACTTTGCTTGTATTCTTTGTATGCAAAAATGAATTTTCTTATGCAAAAGAATTTTATATGCAATATTTTTAATGCAAAATATCCAACCCGTTTTTATGCAAGGATGAATGTTTAAGGGTTCGTTTGGCTTGAAAAAAAATAACAAAAAACTCTATAAATCTCTGTTAATTTTATATTACATTAACTTTTTTCTTTCACTGCACGCATTACGAATTCTCAATTTATCTCACTTTTTCTTACTCCAAACACACCCTAAATAATTAGCCATTAGTCATGTCAATTGGAAGAATAGACACAACTATTCATGAAGAGATGCGTCTATTAACAAAACAGTTATGTCTGTTAAAGAAGGGACACTCCAAAACGATATTATTTTGGAGATAATAATTAGACCGGGCTAATAATTAGATTGGGTTAATGGATCAAAGAATTATTTAAGCCCAAAATCCAAAATAAGATTAATTGAGCCCAAAATTTATTCAGACCCACTTTGGTCTTCACTTTAAAGTCAATTTTCATTCACATAATTCATGGTTTTGAACATGTGAATACATGGAATTAATATTCTTACATAATTATATTAATTCCACATTTGATCTATAATTAATAATATATGGACTCCACATAAATATTGGCTTAAAGTCAATAAAAATTCATAGTTAAAACCATGAATTCCAACATTTGTTAAAAAAAATAAATAAATAACTAATTTTCAGCCAAGAGTAGAGTTGAGATTTTTTTTTTTCGTCTTGAGCTATGACCTTAGAATTAAACTAGACTATGGTTGGGTACTAAATTAGGTTAAAAATTTTTTTCATCATGAACCATAGATTGGTTACTGAATCGAGTTATGACTTAGTATTAAACTATGCTATAAATAATTAATTTACGATATTATTAATATCAAAAAACTTTTAGACCAAAATTTTATCTGGATTACAGCCTATCCTATTGTATACACACCTCCACCGATGTTTTTAGTGCTAGTTTCAAGTAGGAGCGACAATAATGTCAAATTCAGGGAGAGGATTTGTGTCGCTCCAAGTCCATATATGTTTATATTTAAATATTTAAAATTTAGTAGATATTTTAAATTGTTAATTTATTTCAAAATTAAATTAAATTATATCAGATTAATTTTGAATTCACATATTTATTTTGAACTAGATTGGTAATTCTTTTCAATAATTTTGTGTTATTTTTACAATATTGATGATGAGTTTGATATTTTCATAATTTCAAGATTTTCGTTGTGCAAAGCTTTGAAAGGGTGAAAATAGTAGGCAACGCCCTACTAAAAAAAAAAAAAAAAATTAGGTAACCAAATTGATCTATAGAAAATTTGTTAATTTATGGGTTAATTAAATTCTTTAATCATATGAATGGGTTTGATATTTTCATAGTTTCAAAATTTTCGTTGTGCAAAGCTTTGAAAGGGTAAAAATATTAGGCAACGCCCTACTAAAACAAAAATTAAAAAAAAAAATTAGGTAACCAAACTGATTTATAAAAAATTTTTTAATTTATGAATTAATTAAATTCTTTTGTCATATGAACTTTGAAATTTGGTAAGGGTCGGGTTTAAGTTATGAACTAAATTGTAAGTGAGGGAATTTTAAAAAATGAGTTATCCTCTTTGCAGAGACAGTCCCAAGGATGATGGGTTGGAGTCATGACCCTTCCTAAGTTTTAAAAATTCTTTAATACTTTTATAAATTTTAAAATTTTTTTCATATAATATAGTGTTTGGTTCTTAAGTTTTGAAAATTTTTTATTTTAAAATTTTATTTTACTCTCCACTCAGTATAAAATTTTTTACATTGACTATTTTTATCTAAAATTCTGGATCTACCACTGCTTATTTGCTCATGGATGAACTAATTTTAATTTTAGTAACAAACTAAGATGTCTATTTTATTCTTTTAAATTATCAGATCAACATAAATTAGGCCATGCATAATAAGCTTAGTACAAGTTGATTATAGGTATAAAGTCAATTCGTCAGCTTAAGGTACTTACAAAAAATTTTAAAAAATAAAAATAAAAATATATATCAATCATTCCTTTATAATGCACCAAGGGGCCTTGAAATCATTAATTTTTTGGTACAATGCATCGAATTAACTGAATAAAAGATAGTAAATTAGATTAAATTAATTCAATTTCAATTTTAGTTAGGAACGAAATAACCAAAATAATATTTATATAAATCTAATTTATTACTTAATTTTTATGAAATTATCACTACTATATTAATTATAATTATAATTGAATATATAAATATCTAAATTATAGTTTTAGTTTGTACACATTTATTATTAAATTAATTAAAATCATATCTATATAAAAATATTTAAGTTTATGTTTTACAAGTTTTTCATTAATTATGAAATTTGAAAGTCAAGGCCATTAATAACAGCGCATTTTCTTCACATTTGTCCATTTTCAAACGTGGACAATTGTACAATTCCAACGTTCACGTAGAAATGGAGCTCGTATCGAGTTTCACGCGTATTGATGACCAACTTTTCATGGACATTTTAAGGTCTTAGTAAAAGAAATTTGGAAATTTTATTGACCTTTTAAAAAAAAAAATCAAACGTAGAAGTTAATGATGCATTTGGTTGTGAATTTTTCAGTAATTATGATAAAAAAAAAAAACTATTGAAAGTTTTTTTTTTTTTTTTTAAATATGCAAATGCAATAGAGTAATCGGTTGGTGGTTTTATTTTTATTTTGAAGATTGTTTATTTATTTTGTTAAGATTGCTAGAAACTCTCAAATCTCAAAATAAAATAAAATAAAATTTAGCTAAAAATAAAAAATACTAATATAGAAACGATTTACGAGATTCTTACTAATAGATATGGCCTAATTGATTAAAATTCTCCCAATCCACATTATTAATTTAGGAAAAAATAAAAAAATTGAATTTTTTACTTAGGAATTCATTTAATAAAGTGAAAATTTAAAATTCTAAAATAAACCAAAGTTTTAGTTCATCCAGTTACATTTGAAGTAAAAATTTGAGCACTTGAATTTTTTAGTTCATTAAAATGAAAATTTTATATCAATTTTTTTAGAAGCAAAAAAAATAATAAAAATAAATATTCATTTGAAAAGGGTTAAAAAAATTAATTATAAAAAAAATAATTTATAAAACTTGCACCTACAAAACATAACCCAAATATAGGTCATCTAGAAATTGTGAGACTCAATCTTCTAGAATAGCTCAACTGACCTTGAATTTATTTTTTAGTAATTTTTAATTCAAATTTCTTTAGAATTACCGGAGAATTACCTGATTATTAATTTTAACTTCAAAGTACTCAGTAAACGATAAATCCTAAGGACTACGCAAATTGACTGGAAACTTAAGTTATTCAAAATAATAATAATAAATTATGAGGTTCACCGGGCTATCTACTCACTCTTTTAATCCAATCTAATAAAATAAATGTTTTTTAAAATCCAATTAATGGAGGAGAGGTGTATTCCAGCGATCGAACCCCGAAGATGAAGATGACCGGCCGCCAATTGTAGGAGCACTTTGTCCAAGTTAATATGTTATATATATTTATTGAAGCATATAAATCTGTTAGAAGAAGAAAAGTTATCCAAGTTACTAAATTAATCTGGCAATAATACCTTTATAATTAAAATGTATTTTTAAAGTCATCATATCTTAATTTAAAACTTTTACTTATGGTACAAATTACGAAAAAAAAATTATTTCCTATACTAGACGGTAACTTTTACAATATTAAACAAATTTAAATAACCCCAAATACCTTCAATGTCTATATGTTTCTGCTAACATTTTTTTTTAAAGAATTTTTTTTGATAATATAGAACTATTTTACGAGTAATACAATAACCTGAAAAAGGCTTCTAGAGGATTTGATTAAGTCTACGTGTGGACCTATAATTTCAGAACAAATAGTTGATAAATTTAATTTATTCACACACTGCCATTATCACATGAATTTGATAGGGTAAATTAAGAAAATATCTCTTAAACCTTTAATAAAATATAAGTAGACTCCCACCAATTGAATATTGTAGAAACATCAATTATTTTGTAAATATTAATAATATTAGAATGCACTTGGCTAGAAATAAAAACAAGACGAGTTTAATGATCTAAATGAAGTGAGTGTGAGGGTAAAAATAATCATATTTAATAGAAATGGAAAAATGAATTTGGGGTTGAGAGAAATATTTATTTAGTAGGATAAAATAAAGAATAGAATAAAATAAGAATATAAGTAAACACTCATATAATCTTTATATATAAAATTAATTATTCTATCCAGCAATAAAAATGAAGGTAATTTTGTAAATGTTTCATCAATGATATTCCTATGGTTTTTAGGATTATTTTTTATTTTTTTATTTTTACCATGAAAAGAATAAATGATAAAATGAGTCTAGCATTATACCCTTTAAAATTGCAATTTAAAAAAAAAAAAAAAGGTGGAGTACTCATAGTTCCTTTTTATCCTACCCGACCAAATGTAACATAAACTTTGGTCACTAGTATGTATATTTGTACAGTATAACTTATTTACCCATTTTTTTAAGCATGCAAAGCGCACAAAACGGATTTAATAACTTATTTATAATAAACGGCCCATTTGAACAAGTTAAAATTTTTAATTTTTTTAATTTTTTTCACCAAAAATTACCAAACACATAAAAAAGTTATCATCTACAAAACATCAACTTTTTCTAAATTTTCCAATTTTTATTTAATTTTTACAAAATTTTTCAAAAATATAAAAGAAACTAGTGTCAACTAGCTAAAATTTGTACATCAAGCGGATTTCATGTATTCAAACTAAAAAACTATTTTTTAATAATTTTTTACGCACATGCATTAAAAAATTGGATATTATATAAACATGGGTCTGTTTGGTTTGGTGTCCACCAAAAAAATTTTAATTTTTTCCTACTTCAAACCTTTTTCAACTCTCCAACTTTTACCAAATGTATTGAAAAAAAAAATTATCACACGCGTGAAAATATTATTTTTTTTCTAATTTTTAATATTTTACTAAAAATAAAAAAAATCTCCAATTTGCCAAAAGTTTCACTTTCTTGGACCTGTAAACAGGCCCTCTATGGCGGTGTTTGGAGTTAAAAACAAAATAATACAAAATTTTATAAAGTTTTACAAATACAAATTACAAGACAGTAAAATTTAAATTCTCTACTCACTGCACAAAACACGAAATATTAACTTTTATAAATTCCAAACGGGTTCCAGGGGACTGTAGTGAAGAAATCCACTGCAGAGCTGCAGTGGAAGAATGAATGGTTAAGATTTATTTGAACTTCAATGATATGTGACCATTGGCATTCTACAATAATTGTGCTCCAATAAGATTTTTTAAACTTTTATTTTTATTTTGAAAATATTTTTAATTAAAATAAATTAGAACTATTAGATTAAGTGTAAACAAATTTCAACTGTTCATTTTTTTACTGCAGTCCCTGCAGTGGAATTTTTCATCGCAGCCCCCTGGAACCCATTCCAAACACACTATATATCTTATTGATTGCTAAAGTTTATTGTTAATAATATTTGTAAAATAAATATGTGTTTTCGGAAGAGACAACTCTAATGTACTATTGTTAGTATTATTTTTTGTTATTTTTGGGTAGACTAATATTTTCTTTTCCCTTGTATCAATCAAGCCACAAATTAAAATAAAAGACAAGATGAAAATAAAAGAAAAATATCTTGTATTTTACAATAAAAATAAAATAAAAAATATTTCCAACTTTCAATGGTCCGAAATATTTCCAACTTTCAATGCTATAGAGATGGGGAATTGGGAGTGTGTGGTACGGGATTTTATTTATTTATTTATCTGTTTATTTTTAAGTTGGTCAAAACGAAAATCAAAATTCTATTTCAATTTGAAGCCCAGAATTCTCATTTATTGAAAAGAACACAACACAATAGGACAGACCATACATCTGAATGAGGAGATGTGAGAGAATATATATATTGATGTTAGCTCTTCTGTGTGATATAATTTTCTATTTTCATTTCAAATTCATCATCACAATCATCAGACAACAGAATAAAAGACGAGATCAGTGGTGTCAACACCTCCAAACGCCTTGGAGCGGAATTGAACCAGCTGGGTTGGTACGTCGCCGGTGTTGTTGCCGCCCGACGCGCCGCCGTGTGGGTTTCCATCTTGGTGGTGGTCGTCAGTGGAGTTCGCCGGAGGGTGGTAGTACATCCGGGCCGTCTGGGGGCAGTGGGAATGGAATCTTGCAACAATCCTCACCCCTGCATCCAACAATTCCGCATACTTTCCCATCTCCAAGACTTCCCCTCTATCTCTCTCTCTCTCTGTCTCTCTCTCTCTCTCTCTCTATATATATATGTAGAGATCGAAGAGGAAAGGGAGAGGAGCCAGGTCCGACAGGGAGAGACAGACACAGAGTCTCGGAGAGAACTCCGAGAAGAGAATGAAAATGGAAAATGCTAGAAGACTTCCCAAATGTTAGAGCCCATGAATGGGAGAGGAGGGAGCTTGCTTGAGAAACAAGGGAAGCCAACGGACGCAATTTATGGCTGTGCGCTCTCTCTTTCTCTCTCTCTCCCTCTCTCTCTCTCTCATTTATTTCAAAACCAAAATGCTTTTCACATTTTTTTTGTTTATTATAATGCTCCTAAGTAGTTATTTGCAGCCGTGCCCTTAATCTTACCATATTTTCAATTTGTTTCTATCCAATTCCCCCCTTTTTTTTTTTTTTTTACTTTTAGGGTGTGTTTGGAGTACTAAATTTAACCAAAAATTTTGAACTTTCTTAAAAATCTTTTAACTCTTTTCATATGAAAAATATCCAACTTTCTTCGACTTTTGCACACATTTTCAAGAATATATCAATACCAATAATCCAAAATTTATTTATTTTTTATTTTTTTACCAAAAGTTGGCACTCCAAACAATATCTTACGGTGGAGTCTAAATGATTAATTTTTACCAAAAAAAAAAAAATTGAATAAAAGTGATTAATTGACAGATAAAAATCAAATTATTATAAAATAAAAAACCAAATCAAATTACTTGAAACAATTCTATTTGGTTCCATGAATTTTTACCAACTTTACTCACTAAAATTTTTAATTTTTATAATTTTTCTAATTTTGTCTAATTTTATCTAATTTTTAAATTTTGTTTATTAAACAAATAACTTTTTTCTAAAAGTCACACATGAGAGTATTAGCACAAAAATTATCAAAAGTTTAATTTTTTGTACACCAAACACACTCTATATATATACAGGTACGTAGATATTAAGTTTTATTTTTATAATTTATTATTGTACTAATGAAAATTATATTTATATACATCTAATATCTAATTTTCTATACAAATTTATTATGATATACATTTGATTTGGTTATCCATTCTTTTAACTCTGTAATAAGAACTAAAATCAAACCAAAAATAATTAAGTCTCAAACATAACTGGACTAAAAATAAATAAATAAATAAATAATTTCTAAAATCAAAAGATCTACTTCTAAGTAATATCAATGTTTCACTTTATTTTTCTTTTAACTAGAATGGATCTTTAATTAATATGGAGAAATATGAGAAATCTCATTCTTTAACCGACTTTAAGTAGTTAATTTTTTTTTTTGGAAACTTTCTCCTATTGTCATTCATTTAGGGTTGTTTAAAAATATTTTATATAATTCACAAGGGTATAGAATGCCTAAAATAATGTCATTAATGTGGTCATTTTCCTCTAAGTCAACTCCTCCTCCGATACAAGAGTTAGTAATATTAAAAATATTAGATGAAGAAGAAATATTTTTATTTTTTTTTAACCTTCACCTCGTTAATAAAGATTTTATGTTATAATTTTCCACCAACCAACCATAGAGGCATCATGAAAACATTTTCCCAACAAACAACGGTGAAATACTCTTTTTATATGTTATAAGTTGCGTGACGCGGAAAACAATAAAAACATAATAAAATAAAACACAAGGAAGTAGCTACAAAACTTTGGGGGCAAGACGATAAATAAGGATAATTTTGAGAGAGATTCATAAATACACCATAATGTAAGGGCGTCTTTGGAAGAAAACGAGTCTTGTACTTTGAACTGGTAATATTCGCCGCCTGTTCGGTGACTGGTTGCCTCGGTCATGTAAGATTCATTCACACCGTCTACTTTCTACCAGCTGTGCCCCCAACTTCGTCTTGAAATTACATAAGTACCCCCATTTTTTCTATTCATTCTTCTAGAATTTCGTTATGCGGGTGGTTTGATATGTAAAAAAAGTCAATTTTTTATTTTATTTTATTTTTTTAACTTCTATTATTTTTCTTTAATTTCCTCTAATTTTACCTAAAAATTTTCACTTTACTCTTTAAAGAATACACAAAAAGCCAATAATACAAAATTTAACACTCTAAACTCAATTTCTCAAAATTTTTTCTTCCTTCCAAAATTTCCTTGACTTGCCCAAAAAAAGAACAGGGTTTGGAGCATCGAAAAATAATGAAAAATAATGAAAAGTATAATTTGAGTAATTTTTTAATATTTAGCATAGTCACCAAATCATATTTTCACATATAACTAATATCATTTTTCTACTTTTGCGTCAATTTTTTGAAAAAAGAATTCATAATAATGATTTTTTTTAGATCAAATAATTTTATGTCAGAATTTATTTGAAAGTTATTTAAAAGTTTTTAAAATTTATAAAAAAATTATTAAAGTTTGTGGAAGTATTATAAGAGTTTATAAAAAATTTATTAAAGTGTGTATAAATTTATTCGAATATATAAATATATAAAAATTTTATGAAGTACGGAAAAAAATAGAACGCGTTAGAGAATTTGAAAATTTTACAAAATTTTTGAAAAATTTTAAGAGATTTTTTTCTAACTTTCACTTCGCGAGACGGACATTGGTTGGTGGAACTTGGAACCGATTCTTTTTTTTTTTTTTTTTTTTTTTCTGCTCGTAAACTCAAGAAAAGTCAAAGACTCATCAATATTAGGGGTCGATTCTTTTGATTTATTTTTTTTTAAGGCTCATTAACTCAATAAAAGTCAAAAAAATCTTTACTGAGGGTATTTGATACACCAAATCAAACAAAAGTTATCAAAAATTATAAAAAAAATAATTTTTTTAACTTTTTTTAATTAAATTTTATTACGTGTTATTTTTACGCCAATTATATATATATATATATATTTTTACTTTTTTATCATTCAAACATCCTCGTTACTAGGGACATTTTAGGAGTATAAAAATTAAGATAAAATGTGATATAAGTTACTTTTTGATATTTTTAGTGCAATTAACCAACCAAAAAATAGAAATTAACGGCAAAAATCCATTTGAACGAATTTTGTTAGGAAAATATGTTTGAATGGTGATACATTTTCTGTAAAATTTTTTGGAGACTTAGATAGATCTTATTGGGATTTGTAAAGAGTAGTTCAAGATAGAAAAAAATTGTAGTGATATATGCAAAAAGATTTGTAGAGATTTTTAGCATTTTTTAGTAGTTTAAACACGCCCTCAGTATGACTTTTTTTTTTTTTTTTTGGTAGAAAAGTCAAAAACTCATAAAAAATCCAATTCAATGACAATTTTTGTCCATAAAAATTGAAGTTAAAGAGCTAAAAACAAATATGTTATTTAAAACAAACAACATGAAGAAGTTTTTTTATTATTATTTTTAATGAAAACGGCTTCGTATGTTATTTTCGTATGTTGTTTTGATCATACTTAAAAAACTAAAATGTGTTATACAAAAATTAGTTTCTGTTCAAAAATTTATTACCATTCGATTTGAGATTTTAGCTCGTCAAAATATAAAGAAAATAAATTTAAAAAATGTTATTGCAGTAACAAAAGAAAAAATTATTAGAAAGAGATATTAGAATGGTGTAGTAAATAAATTCTTTCGATTTTGAAGTAATGAACGTAGTATTATTCATAAAATTATTAACATATAACCTTTGTATTCTTGTTAGTCAAATTTTTGAAAACATGTCTCTTCATTTTCTTCTTAATTGTTTTTAATTCAACTATAAAATATTTATTTATTTTTTTTAACTTAACTTTGATTTTTATATTATTCATTCTTTTCGTTTCCGTACGTCACAAATTTGAAATCTAAACAAATTGAAACACGGCAGGCCAGCGGTGGAGGCCACATCAGTCCTAATTATAGATATTGAGGTCTCCTTTTGGAGTAGCGATAAAATTTAAAACAAAAAAGAATAAAAAAGAATTAATTGTTTATATTTTAGATATTTGGTGAAATGTTAAAAATTGTTAATTTTATTAAGTTGGTAAGTTATGAAAATTTCAATTTTTATAAAGTTGGTATGCTGTCAAAATACCAACTTTGCAGAGTTAGTGAGAGGTATATAGCCATTTCATTTTAACTCTACTCAAAAGTTACAAAAATTTTTAACAAAAATTTTAGATAAATTTTAGTAAAGAAAGTTAAGAAAAAAAAAAAAAACCTAAATTTTGGTAAAAAAATTAGAAAAAGTTAACTCTCCACACCAACACTAAGTTTGGGGAAAATAAGATGTGCCAAATTTAACCTAATAAACCGGCAAGCTTATGTCTAATCTTAACCATCCATGTAAATCTATTTATTTTTTTAAATTTTAGATAGAGCCAGTGTGAACAGTTCATACATAGCTTAAATGACTAAAATGTGCTTGAAAAGTTTTCTAAAGTCAAAAAATAGTGCAAACTTAGTTACTCGGCCCTTAAATGTTTACTCTTGGGATGAAATTGTTGTTTTCACACCCATTAATAATTGAAATTCCGTTGCCATGACAATTGTGACTGTGCTTGGTATTCCTCAATTTAATATATATATATATACACATACATAAAATAATTAACAAAATCAGGTGGTATCTGTTTACTCACCTAATCGCAATGTGAATGTACATCAGATAATCAGTAGTAGAGTTTGGATAATAGTTAGAAAAGTAGTAGAAGTGTTTAGATAATAGTCAGATAACTAGTAATAGAGTTTGGATAAACTTATAAAAGTAGAGTTTGTCTTTTATTCTATTTTTACTTTGTAGCCTTATAAATAGGGTTGCTACTTCATTATATTACACACATTCAATATATATAATTTTTTCAACTTTTCTATTCATTCTTTTTCTCTTAACATGATATCAGAGCTCATAGTTTTTGAATCTGGGTAGATTAAGCATGCAGCATCTTTGGTCGTTGGTACTACTCTTCCTGGCATCCAATGCTGCCCCTTCACTGTCACCTACACTGCTACTTTACCCAACTTCATATTACTTTTATTTATGTCATGTCTAGTTTTTTAGAAATTTTTAAATTTCAAGTTTCTCTTTTGGAGATTTTTTCTGCTGCTTAAGTTTATTTATTAAAGACCCCAGTCACTCTGTTGGAGACCTATACATGCAATCTTATACTTTTAGCTTTGCGTATTTTAGCCATTCAACACGTTTTCCCCCTACAAGCTAGATTCGTGACCTCCAAGTGTGTAAGTAGATTTGAGTTCGTGACCTTACGGCATGCAACCAACGCTACGTTTGTAACCTTTAGGCGTGTAAGTAAATTTGGGCTCCTGATTTTACGGCGTATAGCCAAAGTGATGTTTGTGACCTCTAGGTGTGTAAGTACAGTTGGGTTCATAACCTTTTAGTGTATAACCAAAACTACATTTGTGATCTCTCAAAGTGTGTACCCAGAACTAAGTTCGTGACCTTCAGGTGTGTAACAAGAGCTAAGTTTGTTGTCTTTGGGCGTGTAACCTGCTTGAAGCGAAAAGAGTGTGTTAACTGCTTTCTAGTTCTTTGTCTTAAAACTCAAGTTAATCTCTAATTCTTACCTTGAGTTTGAGGGAGGATGTTAATGTATATCAGATAATCAGTAGTAGAGTTTGGATAATAGTCAGAAAAGTAGTGAAGAGTTTAGGTAATAATCAGATAACTAGTAGTAGAGTTTTGGTAAACTTATAAACGTAGAGTTTATCTTTTATTCTATTTCTACTTTACAACCCTATTTAGGGTTACTACTTCATTTTATTTTACACATTTAATATATATAATCTTCCTAACTTTTCCATTCATCTTTTTTCTCTTAACACCAACAAATTGATACGAGTCCAACCTTTTAGATCTAATAAAAAATTGCTAGATTGGTTAGCCTATAGAACTATCATACATTAGTTTATTTTTCGATTGTGTTTTCTTATTACTGCATAATTTTTTGAACTATTTCTAAGCATAGATAAATAATATTTTTTTCGCATATATAAATATATCTAGATAATATGTGATGAGGAATAATCCCGAGCCTAAGTAAAAGGACAAGAATACCCCTGTAAGAGTAATAAACCGAGCTAAGCTTTATGAGTTGACCTCCTTCGAGCCGATCGAGTTGTACCAAGTTGAACTGAACCAAGCTGAGATAGAACTGGCCGAGCTTTCTAACCAGGGATTTATCGGAACTGAGTAATATCCCAGCGTGTATATGGGACCCCAACGGTCATATCGACAAAAATGGCACCTGTATCTGTCCACCTCAACAGGAGATATCGAAATTGATCTAAATCCTCCACTTATCATATCTAAATAAGGTAGTTATGGTAAATCGAGGGATATCTGCGATTCGTTTCCATCTAAACTCCTGTTACTCATTCTACAAAAAGGGCAAAAGCCATTGCCTAAAGGGGCAACTTTTATCAAGTTCAACATTGGTGTTTCGGAGCAACGGGAATTCTCACTTTTTCGGATCTCTATACGTGAGAAGTTGGGTTACAGATCGTGAAAGCTGGTTTTTATCAATATGTATTTTATTTTCTAAATTAATATAAATAAAAGATAAATATATTTTTTAGTACATGCAATGAATTTTAATTTATCCAATCATTTTGTCTCTTCAAATTTTCTAAATTATTACGATACCTTAATAATTCATTCAATTAACAATACACTACCGGAAGGTTCATAATACCCATTTGCTTTTATAAATGTAAAACGTTACCTTAATAGTTTCAATTATTTCCATCTATATATTTAAATAGCCAAGAGCTCATTTGGTTTGTTTTTCTATTTTCTGTTTTTGTTTTCTATTTTCTGTTTTGAACTCATTTTTCATTTTAAGCTTTTGAAAATAAGAAAAAAAGCTCAAAACGTATTTGGTTACTTATGTTTTTAAAATTTGTTTTCGAAAATAAAAATTGAGCTTACACATAAAATAAAAAATAACAAAAAGTTATTTTGAGTGTTTTTAATCCAAAATAAAAAAAAAATTCAAAATAACGAAAATAGAGCATTTTGTGTTTCTTTATTTTGAGATTTTTATAACAGAAAATGAAGACAGAAAACAGAAAATAGAAAAATAAACCAAATGTCACCTTAATAATTAAAGAATTTAAGGGTAATACCGTATTAATTGAGAATTTAATTATATCATGACTCGTGTATTTTTGTATTTATTAATTAAAAATTGTGAACAAAATTAAATTAAGAGTTTAAAATTTAAAGAATTCATGGTGTTTGGATGGGCAAAAAAATAAAAAAAATTCGAGTAAAATTACATTTTAGAAAAAGTTAGTAAAAATTAAATTTTTTTAGTAAATCAAACACATTAATTAATAATCAATTATTATAAGATATATATACTTATATATGCATATAATTAACTTATTGCAACTATAACAAATGTGCGGTATTTCTCTAGAATGAAAGTTATTAACAACAAATTGTATACATGTAAGATGGAAGATTAACAAATGAATTATAAGTTGATCATATACATTTATTTATTTAGAAGGATGAAATATCCAAACTCAATAACTAGCTAACACGGAATTTTGGCATGGATGGTTGTCGAAAAACCATGTAAACACTGGGCCGCATCAAACTATTTAAGGGACTGAGGCGAAAATCAAAAATAAAAAATAAAAAAAAGAAAATTCGGCCTAAAAATTTTTTATACATGTAATTTTTTGAGTTACAAAATTACGAATCAAAATTTTATTTAAACGTCTAATACGTCAAATATGAAAAATACAAAACTTTCTTCAAGTTGTTTATATTTTATGTAGTTTAACCAGTTTAATACTAAAATAAATACTTTTTAAAAAAAATTGACATAATAATTCCTAATTTTAAAATAAATTATAAATAAAATAATATATACAATATAATGAAATATAAATTAAGCATTTAACTTTTAATAGGAAAACTATTATTTACATCACATTTAATACTAAAAATGGGAATGATTTTTTAGAGAATTCAGTTAAAATATTTTTAACATTTTGGAACCCGATATTCAAATATATATTTTTAATTCCTTTATTTTTGATTTTTTTTGGAGTAAGTATAGAGATTTGGATTAATGGGATGAAAATTTACAAGATTTAGAGGGTATACCTGCGATATACAAAAGAATTATCTATTTTAATCTTTACAAAATTTGGAATTTTTCAGTTATTACATAACTCCATGTTAGCAGCCGTGGCTTTGATCTTAGGAAGTTGTAAAACTTTGACTCTGATTTTATTTTTTATCTTTTTAACTATGCTAGGAACTGTAGATGCTACACCTTTGAAGACTCTGGCATTTTTTTTAACCCAGATTTTATAAACCATAGCTAACTAAGCAGGCTTGTTTATGGTATTTCCAAAGGACTTTTTGCTAAACTTGCCAACTGGCCAATTTACCTTTGTTAACTAGTTTTGTCGGGACTTTTCAAGTCAACATAGTTTGTTAATTGTGTCTCACATGGCATGTGAGAAGCTCAAAGAACAGGCATTCAATGTTTTCATGTTCACACTTGCACAAATCACAGGCATCCTTATTTATTATTCCCCATCGAAGTAGTTTGTCTTTTGCATTTAGTTTTCTCTTGATTGCAATCCATAATATGAAGTTGTGCCTAGGTGTGCTTGCCGAGATTGATGATCGTTGTTGCCTTACAGCATTCTAGGTAGGTGTTAAAGCATATGTTGCTGATTTGGAGGCTGTCTAGATAAGCTCGTCAGGTTTAGTGTAGTCAAGTTGTGCCCCAAGCTAGTTAACAACTCTTACAGCTTCCAGGTGGTTGGAAAATGTTAAGACCAGTTGTTTTCCCTTATAACAGCTAAGACTTTGGAGCTAGTTGGTAAAGTTACATCATAAGCTATCCTGTGTCCAAATTTGAGAATTAGTAAGTCTAAAGGGTGCCAGTTATTAAGTCATAGAGAAGTAGTCTCACCATTACCTATATTGTATCTAGAGATTTTGATTGCAATAGTTTCACTGCCTGTTCAGTGATCGGTTACCTCGATCATTTAAGATTCCTTCACTCTTTTTACTTTACCAACTATGCCCTAAGATTGTCAAAAAATTACATAATTACCCTCCCTTTTTCTATACATTCTTCTAGAATTTCGTTAAGGGGTGGTTTGGTATGGCAAAAGTTCAAATTTTTTTTTTTTACTTTTTTTTTAACTTCTATTATTCTTCTTCAATTTCCCCTAATTTTACCTAAAAAGTTTTAACTTTACTCTTTAAATAATATACAAAAATGCCAATAATACAAAATTTAACACTCTAAACTAAATTTCTTGAAATTTTTTCTTCCTTCCAAATTTTACCTGGCTTGCCCAAAAAAGAACAGGATTTGGGACGTCGAAAAATAATAAAAAACAAGAAAAAGTGTAATTTGAGTAATTTTTTTAGTTTGGCGTGCAGTCACCAAATCATATTTTCTATAGATGGCTAGTGTCGTTTTTTTACTTTTATTTCAATTTTTCTAAAAGGGAATCTGTACTAACGGTTTTTTTTAATCTAAACGGTTTTATGTCAAATTTTTTGAAAATTGTTAAAAATTTTTTGAAATTTGTAAAAAAATTACTAAGATTTGTGGAAGTGTTATTGAAGTTTTGTAAAAAGTTTATTAAGGTGTGTAAAAATTTGTTGAAATATATAGATATATATAAATTTATAAAAAATTTATTAAGTACAAAGTGTGTAAAAATTTGTTGGAATATATATATATATATATATATATTTATAAAAAATTTAGGAAGTACCAAAAAGATAAAATGCGCTAGAAAATTTTTAAAATTTACAAAAATTTTAAGAGATCTTTCCCAACTTGCACCACGCAAAACAGATGTTCGTTGATGGAACTTGGAACGGTTTCTTTTGATTTTTTTTCTTTTTTCTTTTGAAGGCTCCTAAACGTAGGAAAAAGTCAAAGAGTCATTAATATTAGGAACCGACTCCGTTGATTTCTTTTTTTCTAAACGCTCATTAACTCAATAGAAGTCAAAAACTCATTATTTAGGGTGTTTGACACACCAAGTAAACAAAGTTATTACAAATTATAAAAAATTATTAATTTTTTTAATTTTTTATTAAATTTTATTACGTGTCATTTTTATACGAAATTCTTATATATTTTTTTACTTTTTTTTCCATTCAAACATCCTCATTATTAAGGACGTTTTAGAGGTGTAAAAATTGAGATAAATGGTGAGTCTGGAGTCCCAAAAAAATCGAAAGTTTCAAAAAGTAAAAAATTTTATTGGAGTTTGGAGTGTAAAAAATTATTGTAAAATGATTGTTGGATATTTATGCTTGATTTAATATAAAGTTATTAAAAATTATATGAAGTGGCACGCGGCGAAATTTTAATGAATGATTTTGAAAATTTTTGGAGTTCTGTGTAATTTTTTGTATAAATGTCAGATCAACTTTTAAAAAAATCTGCCAAAATCCGTTGGACCATTTTGGTTTGTTCAACAGATTTTAATAACTTTTTGGAATTTTTTGGAGTTTTAAAAAGATGAAACTTTTGAAGTTTTTTGAAAACTTTTGAACTTTTTGAAGGCTCCAAATGCAGCTAAAATGTTACTTTTTGATATTTTGAGTGTAACCAACCAACCAAAAAATAGAAATTAATTGTAAAAATTCATTTCAATGGATTTTGTTAGGGAAATCTGTTCCAACAGTGATATGTTTCCTGTAAATTTTTGAATGGATTTTGTTAAGAAAATTCGTTCCACCGGTGATATCTTTTTGTAAAATTTTTTAGGGACTTGAATAGATCTTATCGAGATTTACAGAGATTTATGTAGTTTGATATAAAGAAACATTGTAGCGAGACATACAAAAAGATTTGTAGAGATCTTTAACATTTTTGAGTAGTCCAAACATGCCCTTAGCATGATTTTTTTTGGTAGAAAAGTCAAAAACTCTTAAAAATACAATTAGATGACAATTTTTGTCCATAAAAATTGAAGTTAAAGATCTAAAAACACATATATTATTTAAAACAGACAAAACGTTGAAGTTTTTTTTTTTATTATTTTTTATGAAAACGGCTTCGCATGTTGTTTTTATCATGCCTAAAAAACTAAAGTATATTATATAATAATTAATTTCTATTAAAAAATTCATTACAATTTGATTGAGATTTTAGCACGCCAGAATATAAAGAAAATAAAAGTAAAAAATGTTATTGCAGTAAAAAAAAATAAATTATTAGAAAGAGCTATTAGAATGGTGTAGTAAATAAATTTTTTTCGATTTATGAAGTACTAAACGTAGTATTATTCATAAAATTATTAACATATAACCTTTTTATTCTTGTCGGTCAAATTTTTGAAAACATCTTTCTTCATTTTCTTCTTAATTGTTTTTAATTCAACTATAAAATATTTAACTTTTTTTTTTTACCTTAACTTTGATTTTTATATTATTCATTCTTTTTTTGTTTCCGTACGTCACAAATTTGAAATCCAAACAAATTGAAGCAGGGCATTGTAGATATTGAGGTTCCTCTTTTGGAGTAGCGAAAAAATAAAAAAAAAAAGAACAAAAAAAAATAATTAATTTTTTGTGTTTTAGATATTTGGTAAAATATTAAAAATTTTTAATTTTATTAAGTTGGCAAATTGTCAAAATATCAATTTTTATAAAGTTGGTATGTTGTCCAAATACCGACTTTTGTAGAGTAATGAGAAATATAATCGTCATTTTATTTTAAATCAGCTCAAAAGTTACTAAAATTTTTGATAAATTTTAGTAGAGAAAGTTAAAACAAATTAAAAAAAAAATAAAACTTGGAGAAAAATTAGAAAAAGTTAAGTCTTCACACCAACCTAAAGTTTGGGTAAAATAAGACATTCCAAATTTAACCTAATGAGCCGGCAAGCTTATGTCTAATCCTAATCATCGAATTAAATCCATTTATTTTTTTTTTTTTTAATTTTAGATAGAACCAGTGTGATCAATTCAAAACTAACTTGAATGATTAAAATGTGCTTGAAAATTTTTCTAAACCCAAAAAATAGTGCGAGCTTAGCTACTTGGCCCTTAAATGTTATTCTTGGGATGAATTTGCTATTTCCACACCCATTAATAATTGAAATTCCATTACAATGACAATTGTGACTCTGCTTAGTATTTTTATAATCAGCAGAATCAGGCAGTGTCTGTTTACACACCTAATCCCAACAAACTGATACAGGTCCAAACTTTTAGATCTAATAAAAAATTGCTAGATTGGTTAGCCTATAGAGCTATCATACATTAATTTATTTATCCATCTTATTTTGTTATTAGTGCATAATTTTTTGAACCGTTTCTAAACACAGGCAAATAATATTTTTTTCACATTTATAAATATATCTAATATATATATATATATATATATATTTTCATTTTTTAAATTAATATAAATAAATGATAAATGTCTTTTTATACGTATAATGAATTTTAATTTACCCAACCATTTTGTCTCTTCAAAATTTCTAAATTATCACGATATCGTAATACTTCATTCAATTAATAATGCACAAATGTAAATAATATTTTTCACATATAAATACATCTAAATAATATTGATTTTTTATTTTTTTTAAATCAATATAAATAAAAGATAAATTATTTTTTTATATGTATGATGAATTTTTATTTATCCAACCATTTTGTCTCTTCAAAGTTTCTAAATTATTGGGATATCGTAATAATTCATTCAATTAATAATGCACAACTGGAAGGTTCATAATACCCATTTGCTTTTATAAATGTAAAACCTTAATAGTTTCAATTATTGCCATCTCTACATTTAAATAACTTAATAATTAAAGAATTTAAGAGTAATACCATATTAATTGAGAAGAAAATATATTGTGACACAATGTATTTTTTTATTTATTAATTAAAAATTGTGAACAAAATTAAATCAAGAGATTAAAATTCAAAGAATACATGACGTTTGGATGACCAAAAAATAAAAAGTTAGTAAAAAAATGACACGTGACAAAATTTATTTGAGGGAAGTTATAAAAAATTAATAAAAGTTAAAATTTTTTAATTTTTAATAAACCAAACACCTTAATAATCAACTATTATAATATACATATATATATATATTTATATATTTGCATATAATTAGCTTATTGCAATTAGTACAAATTTGAGGTATTTTTCTACAGTGAACGTTATTAATAACACATTGTATATATGTAAGATGGGAGATTAATGAATGAATTATAATTTGATTACATACATTTATTTATTTAAAAAGATGTAATGTTCAAACTCAATAACTAGTTAACACGGAATCTTGGCATGGATGGTTGTCGAAAAATCATCTAAACATTAAATAAATAAAGAAAATCGGCTACTTGAGTATTCATTCTTACTTATTCGATACAAAACTCGTCCTGAAAAAAAAAAAAAAAAAAAAAAAAAAAAAAAAAAAAAAAAAAAAAAAAAACCTCGCCCTTAAACTAAAATAAAATATATAGCCATTGGATCAAAAAGTCTTGGATCCAAGGGCGGTAGTTTTAAGCTTATAAAATAATCCAAAAATGCCCTCAAAACAAACTGTGAAAACACAAAAATGTTTCCCTCCTACTGCACTCCTCTCTTCGGAAATGTTATGAAATTAACAAATAATTAATTAATCTTTTAATTAATTGTCCTAAATAGATTAATATTTTGTTGGCTCACAAATGGTTTTAATACAATTTTTTTCTCGCAACAAACTAGCAACCAGTTAGGATGGAGTAAAATGAAAAAAAAAAAAAAAGTAAGTGTTAAAATTTTAAATTTTGTATTCTCCTAAAAGTAGACAAAAATGAAGAGAAGGAAAAAGTAAATTAATGAAACTTTCAAAATAATATAGTTACCCATAAAATAGAGAATAAGAAAAAGTAAATTACAAATATATCTTAAGAATAAATTAATTTATAATTTTTAAACTTTTCAAAGGATTTAATAATAAAATAATACACTTTTTTTTTTTCATTTCTTCTCAACTCCTAAACATGAAGAAAGAGAGTCATTGTCTTCTTTTTTTTCCCCAAACTCTCAAATATCATTTATTTTCTTTTCCTTTTTTTTCCCTTAATTAATATTTCACATACTTCTCTTTTCTCTTCTAAACTCTCAAATGAAATGTAGATGCCATTAAATTTTTAATTTTTCTGAAATGACTTTGTCTAAAGAAAAGAAAAGAAAAGAAAAGAAAAAAGAACTTTTATAGACAAGCCCATGCATTTGTCTTTAATATTGTGTTTGTGTTTATAAACTAGATCCTTCGATTTATCATAATATTCAAATTTATAAATTCAAAACATTACCATAATTTTAGTAATTAAATTTTTTCCCTGCTTATCCCGAAAAAAAAAAATAAAAATAACATCCTATCTGCAGAGTAACAAATAATGACGTAGAATGGCATTGGAAGTCCACTCTAAATTTTGAAAATTAGGCGGTGGGAGAAACTTGCTCTAAGCTGTGGGATGGCCGCAGTAAGGTTGCTGGCAAGTCTTTTCATGCGAGTACTGTGGCGACTGTGTATCAGGCTGCGTTTTAAAATCTTATGCATCTGATTTTCGTTCTCAATATACTTTGGGATATATATAGGATTTTACAAATAGAGAGTAACATCTTCACATGAGGGAAAAAAAATCAATTGCGATAAATGTTCTCTCAGCACTTAGACAAAAACATTAAGCATGCATGATTTGAAAGAGTTTAAATTGTGAGTGCTATAGTGGTTTCGGTTCGTCTTCATGAATTGAGGTGTCTTTCTTCAATGTTTGGGTGTATCGAGGATTAGACTAAAAAGAGTCAACAAATATAAGTTTGTAAATTTGAGTCTATAACAAAATTGATAATTTATAACCTGCTGCATGTGATCTAATGAAAAGATTTGAAAATTTGATATATTTTTTGGTTTATGTTTTCCTCGTTATATTATGTGCCTTCCTTTTTAATTTCAATTGTTATATAAAATGTGATCGGTCATTCCATTGAACAAAAATTTCAAAATCTTTACACAATTTTTAAATTCATAAAAATAAGAATATAAATTTAAATTCTTGATTTTTGATATTTATTTTGACAGAAGGGATAAGCAGTTATATATGTGCATTTATTTATTTATGGTAAAGTACAAAAATCACCCTTACAATTTATTTTCGGTGTTACTTTAATCATTCACGTTTCTCTTTTATCTTTTTATAATTAGAACCGATCTTCTTTAATATGGAGAGACTGAGCAATTTCTTTCTCTAGCTAACTTTAAATTGTTGACTTTTTCTTAAAACTTTCTCCTATTGTCTTCTATTTGAGGTTGATTCGAAAAATTTTTATCTAAATCACAATAATATAGAATGTCTAAAAAGATGTTACAATGTTGTCATTGTAATCTTCTATGAAAGCTCATTCTTACAAGAGTCAAGAATCTTTAAAATAATATTAGACGAAGAAGGAATATTTTTATTAAATTTTCAGATCTACACCTCTTAAATATACATTATTGACGTAATAATTTCCCACCAACCAGCCATATGGGCATTGTGGAAATAACATTTTCCCAACAAACAACCGTGAAATACTGTATATCTTATATATTAAGTTGCATGACACCCAAAACAATAAAAACAGAATAAAATAAACTGGAAGGAAGTAGCGTCAAAGCTTTGAGGGCATGACGATAGTTGAGGATAATTTTGTGAGAGATTTATAAATATACCATAATGTAACGGCGTCTTCAGAAGAAAGTGCGTCTGGTACCTTGAACAGGTAATACTCTTTTTGGTAAAACTGTCAGTATTTAATTTTTATATTTAATTTTTTAATTTTAATTTTTATTTTTATAGTAAAAAATAAAATAAAAATTTAAAAGTATATTTGGTAACGATAATTGTTAGTTAGTAATATAGTTGTTAATTAATTAAATATAATTTAATTATTTTAATTATGTTAGTTGTTAAAAGTAATTCAATTCAATAAAAATAAAATGTATTAAACATAATTTCTTGTATTGTTTTTTAAAAAATTTAATAAATATACTTCGTATTAATTAAATTAATTAATTAATTAGATTTAATTAATTATTTATTAAATTATTTCAATTATTTTTTATTAAAATGATTTAATTCAATAAGTGAAATATATTAAATACAATTTAACAAAATATTTTTATATTAATTTAATTACCCAAATTTAATTATAAGTAATTTAATCTAGTTAATTACAAATTAAATTAAATGTAAATATAATTATATTTTTTGAAAATTTATTTTTAATAAATTGTTTTTTGAAAAATTATTTTTTGAAAAATTATTTTTTTTGAAAAATTATTTTTTTGGAAAAATTATTTTTTTTGAAAAATTATTTTTAGTATGGAATTAAATTTGTTTTAATAAAATTTGATTACAATAGTTAAATTTAATTAACTAATTAAATCTAATTAATTTAAGTTAATTAAATTAATTAATTTACTTAAAATGAAATATACTTTTGCTTGGCTAGCAAAAAAAAGAAATTTTGCTTGGCTAGCAAGCTTGGCCGGCCATGCACACACACACACACGCACACACACACATATATATATATATATGTGTGTGCTTTGGGTGCAAATGAAGGAAACCCGAGAGCAACCACGCGGAGGAAGGGAGAAAAAAAAAAAAAGAAGAAGAATGAGAAAAAATGAGGGAAAAACGAGGTAATCTTGGGAAATTTTGGCGAAAAAATTGAGGTAAGTTATTTTGCTAAATTAAAATTTTTTTTATATACCTTTTCTTTTGGGTTAGATAAATTAAATATGTGGGGGCTATGATGGCTATGCTTTATTAAATTTACATTAATAATTAATTTTGGGTTCTATTTTAACCATTCAATGTCTGATTTATATATTTTATTGGACTAAAAAAAAATTATTAGGACCCAAGGATAATCAGCATACACCCCCTCAGTAAATTGATTTTCTCAGCATATCTACTGTCCAGGTGGGTGCATTAAACTTAAAAATAAAAGTTATTAAATATGAATAGCTAAATTTTATTTATTTATTGTCGAACATTCATGTTGCTAAATTCTGCTCGCTACCCATAAATTATTATATGTTGGTGGAGAATCGTGGTTATTTGTGAAATAATAAATTGGAGAAATAATATTTTTTTAGTGGAAAAAAATAATAATAATACATTGTTACGTATCAGCATGAGTTACGTGCATTACATTTGCATTATGGTCAGATAGGACCAGGGCAGATGGGGCCAGAAATTTATAATATACGGCCAGATGGGGTCGAAAAAAAATAATATAGCCAGATGGGGCTAATGGGACAAGCTAAATTAAAGCCACTGTCCACCGTTGAGCACTCAACTCATGGGCCAGATGGAGCCAAATGTGTGTTGCATTATCATTTAAATTATTTATTATGCAAATGTGCTTTGTTATGGCCAGTTGAGGCCTGATGATGATAAATTGTGTATTAAAATATTTATCAGACATGACACAATTAAATTAAAGATGAGATGATTATGGGATAGTTATTGATATAATTGTTATGAACTATTTCTTGGTGCATATTTATTATCTTTTATTTTAAGTATAATACTTCCACTGAGTGTGTGACACTCACACCCAAATTTACACCTATCAGGTTAAGTTTAGAAGTAGCTGCGAGAGATCTGAGAAGGACCTAAGCTGTTTATTTCCTGTTTTAAATGTGTGTCTGAAGTTTGTATAGTCAGATTAAGGATAGAATGGTGTCAGACTATTTAAAATAGTGAAGAAGCGAAGGTTGTACCTTATTTTACTTTTTTCAGTTTATTATCTCCAATGATAGGTGCTGACTTTACTTAATTATTTCATTTTTTCTAAGGCTGATGATGTCCATGTACATGTGGTAAAGAAAGGCAAAAAGAAAATACAAACCAAAAGTGGTGAAGCCAAGGTTGTAGCTTATTTTACTTTTTAAAATTTTATTATCACTAATAATTGATGCTGACTTTGCTTAATTTTTCTTATGAAGACTGATGTTCTTGGACATATGTATAGTACAGCCCCTCCCATGGGATCTTTTGGACTTAGAACACAAGAAAGCATCAACTTATGTATATGGAACTTTTTTCGACTCATATTCGGTTGTTGGCTGACTGCACAGTATGTTTCTAACTTTGCTTAATTTTTTTCCATTTGAAAGGTTGATGGCCATGGACATGTGCATACTTCAGCTCCCCACATGGAATCTTTTGAATTTGGAACACAAGAGAATGTAAGCGTAAAAAAATTTCTTTTTCACATATTCATTTGTTGGTTTAAAGTATGTTGAATTTGGAGTCATTGGATACAACGTGGGAGTCTAATGTGCAACCTGCAACTTATCATGTTGGCGAAGGGAGTTATAACAGTCGCAAGGGGTTGGCAATGTGACCAAACATAATGGCTTATCAAAGTAGCATGGGTCCAAGGCCATGTTTCGGCCAACCAAACATGATTTCCCATCCAAACAATTAGACGGGGTTTGGTATATACCCACTTAAGGTATCCACTTGAACAACTAGAACGTTATTATTTTAATTTTAAATACCTATCCATTTTTTACATCTTTCCTTTTTTTTTTCTTTCTTAAGGATTTCTATCATTCATCTACAACTTGGAGAACAAACCATCAGATTGTTGTTACAAATCCCACAAGTTTTGGTTTAATGCCTGTGATGATTAACAAGACGTTAGCTAGTGAATCAAAGTTGAAAGATCAAAAATAGATGTTAGAGAAGATTTTCTTGCAAGGGGTGTTCAAAGATTTTGTTGTGTAACTCTTGGTCGCTACTATTTTATCTGTCGATATAGTTTTTCTTGATCCATGTATTATGAACATCGAAAGGCCGTGTTACAATCTGCTGCTCATGGGTTGTTCTACTCTTTTTTTTTTTTTTTCTTTTGTCAAAAATTTTTTCTTCTCCATGTATTTTCTCTCAAGTGGACAGCTAGAGGTACTATATTTACTAACAAACTATTTAATGATTTTGACATTAATTTTGTGGTCATGTTTTCAGACTAAAGGTGTACTGATTTTAAAGTTACAGCCTATATAGATACACATACACACTGTCGTAGCACACACTGATGATATATATATATATATTTAAGAACAAAAGGAGAGAATGGGGTTTTTGGCCCCTTTGGCTTCCAAGAGAAGCTATCATACACAGAACATCTACTTTAACATTTTAAACAAATCAATTTCTTCATTTGGGGGATGTTCTGCACTTCCACACCCCCCTAAAAAAAACCGACACAACCTTCCTAGCAAAATAGTAAGCACTCGAGCAAGCAACTGCATTAATGTATCTGGCAATGATTTGAGAGGCAGATTCTTAGAAGATGAATAGGGGCTTGTCCTTCTTGCGTTGGAAGAGGCAGTTGCTTCTTCTTGGCCATGATTTTTAAAGCTTGTGAGAATAGTGGATAGGAGTGAACTCGTTCAAATTGCATTCGTTGCTTTCTTTACATTCAATGCCCTGAGCATTCCAGCAAAGATAAGTTAGATAACCCAACAATTCGCTTGGCAATGAGCAGATTATTCCTACATGCATAAGTTTGGAATCCATATTTTTTAAATTTGCTAGTCAAACAGATAGGAGTACGACCACATGTACATATTTGATGTTTAGTTTTATTTTCAATCATTCGATCTCTATAAGTTGTCAAAAAAGAGCTTAGGAACTAAAGTTGGCACTCAAAACTACTTTTTCATGACAAAATGGTGAAGAAAATACATGTCATATTCAGCATTCAACTCATGATAAAATGCTCAACATACATGCTACATTTTAAAAGGCTTCTTATATGTCCAAATGCATAACAAATCTAATTAGCCTAGCCTGCTACACTAGGTGATCCACAAGCATGTAAAATTTACGAAACCCTCTAATGGAGAAATGAAATGACTACATCATATCCATCATGGCACACTTTCAATGATCACAAACATAAAGTTACTTTGATACCTATCAAACACTAGGTAGAAGACAAGTTTTTTTGAAATAGAATACCACATGCACATAGATAAACACAGTAGAGTTCTTTTTCTCTCTTGATGTTTACTAACTGGAAATGCCAAAGCATAACCTCTATCACACAACTTATTTCTATGTTGTGGTTTCATCAAAAGTCAATCTAAGGTTTAGGAAGAGTAAAAATTTCTTTGCACCCAATAAGCAGAAATTGAAGGCAAAAACAATACAATGAAGTTAGGCTTCAATTGCCCTAAAATAGACCTCAATATACCTTAATTTAAAAACTTGCTCGATTCCCACACAAACGAGGAAGAAGGACCGAAGAACAAACACAAACTGGTTTTGTTGATCAATTAGTGAATTTAATCTAAATTAAATAACATAAAAGCCCTAAACTTCAATAGGAATTTCAATGTGGCTAAACTTCAATAGGATTTACCTCGAACAGAAAAATCCCTAATTTTTACAACCAGATGAGAAATTCAGTTTTCTATGGTACAAGAATAAACCAGGAATTGAAGGACGAGATGCAATAATCAAGTGGGAGGAGGAGTCCCACCACACGAACGAGGTTGAAGGTAAGGAGTTAGTGTCATCGGAGGTGGAGGAGGGAGCCGTCGGCGTCGGCTTCAATGCCGTGCGCTATCGATATTGAGAGCGAGGGTGAGAAAGAGACAACTAACCACGCTTGAGAGAGGCGTTTCGCATGGCTAGAGTCTGGCGTCGACGGCGGCTCTATTCGCTTGGTTCTCTTTTGTCTCTCAATCGAGTTTGATGAAGATGATGAACAGGAAGGCGGTGAAGAACGATTAAGGGAGGTGGTATAGAACGATGAAAATGGAAAGCCTCAATCTGATTTGATTTACTTTCTTTTTTTTTTTTTTTCTTATGTGGCAGTGCCACCTAGGATGTTTGTAAAAATGGGTGTGTAACTGGGTGTGGTGTTAGACTTACTGAAAGGTAAATGGTGATAAAGAAAACACTAAAAGGGGCAAAATGGGAAAATAAAAGCCGACAGAGGCCGTTGAGACTAAGCCTTGGTTTGGGAAAATTAGCATGTGCTAATTTCTTGGGAATGTAAAATTTCTAATATATTGACATTTATACCCTCATGTGCTAAAAGTTTGCTAGTAGCTTGAGAAAATTAGCAAGGGTAATCTAACAATTTTTGTATTTGTTAACAGCTTGCTACAAATTAGCTAGTGCTAATTTTGGGTTCCCAAACGGACCCTAAAAGTGCTATTCGCACTTATTATACAGAGAGAGATACGTACACAAAATCTATATTACAAATTGGCTCAGCTGATTTGACATCTATCCCACGTGTGAATGCGTGGATGCTCGGCGGTTCGCGGGGGTGGAGCTTGAGGGGCCGAGGGCCCGAGGGGGAGAGTTTCAAACTTTTAAAATTTGAAATTCATATATATATATATATATATATATATATTACAAATTGACTTAATTGATTTGACATCTATCCCACGTGTGAATGCGTGGATGCCCAGTGTTGTGCGGGGGGCAGAGCTTGAGGGGCCAAGGGCCCGAGA
This sequence comes from Vitellaria paradoxa, assembly GCA_019916065.1. Lineage (NCBI taxonomy): Eukaryota > Viridiplantae > Streptophyta > Magnoliopsida > Ericales > Sapotaceae > Vitellaria > Vitellaria paradoxa. Next base: position 62,722,369 of record CM034234.1, on the reverse strand, counting down.
GGAAGAGTTTCAAACTTTTGAAATTTGAAATTTATATATATATATATATATATACACTAGCGTTTGGCCGTGCCTATGGCACCCAGATGATTAGAAGCCACACTCTTTCTCTCTCCCTATTATTCTCTCTTTTTCTCTCTCGAGTGTTTTTATCGTAATAATAATATTAAAATAATTTACTAAAATAGGGTGAAATAGTAGTATTTATTAAAGTAAGGCCAAAATCATAAGTACCACTTACAACATTAATTCAATAGCAATTTACCTAAAGTCGTAATTGGTACTTACGACTTTAACACAAGTTTATTTAAATATTTAATCAAATTAAAATTATTTTTAATAAAAAATTAATAATAATAAAATAAATATTTTACTCATAAATCATTAATTTAATAATAATTAATTTTAATTTTATAAAATTAGGTTATTTTAACATGTAATTATTATTTATTAAAAACTCATTTTAATTTAATAAAATCATTCATTTTAGTAGTAAATTTTTATTTTAATTTTAATAAATGGTTTGATAATATATTAATTTTTTTATTAAAAATAATTTTAGTTTAATTAAATATTTAAATAAACTAAAATGTGAACTTATGTTAAAGTCGTAAGTGGCACTTATCACTTTAACTGAAGTTGCAAGTAGCACTTTATCACTTAAAAAAAATATATTCAACAAAATATGGGAATAGTAAGAGAATGTATTTTCATGTAAAGTGACCGAAAAGATAACTAAATTAGAGAGAAAAAGAAAAATAATTTTGACCATTAAACAAATCTAATGGTTAAAAAATATGTCAAATTCAAATTCTTTGGCTTCTTTATTATATAGATAACACAAATTGTGTAAAAGTGTATATATTTAAAATTTAAAATTTTAAGTATATTAGTTGAATTTTTAATTTAATTGTTCATTCTTTGAGAAATTTTTAAAGAAAATTAAAGTTTAAATATTATTTCTTTTTAAATATAAATGCTTAGTTAACTTTGTGAAATGGATACTCATATTGTTAACATTTAAAAAAAATATTAATTTAAAATTTTTTTAAAAAGGTATTAAAAAAATATAGGATGAGCGAAAAGACAACTAAAACAGAGAGAAATTAAAAATAATATTGACCGTTGAATAAATCATAACATTCCTTATTATATAGTGGATTTATTTATCAAAATTAATTATTCTTATTTATTTTTGTTTTATTTATTTCTATTTATTTTGTAACACACTTAAAAGTTGTTAAAAGTTACTTAATCATATTTATCTATAAAAAAATTATTATTTTTTATTTATAAAAAGAAAGATAGCATTTTCAGCCAAAACATGGCGGTCCAATTGACTATTTGACTCCACCTCTTTCCGCCCAACGCCACGTATCCTAACGCCACGTAAGACAAATGTCAAATTAATTTACTTATATTGTAATATAAAATTTAAATATAAAAAGTATTTAAAAAAATACATGAAAATGGTGAGGAATTATGTTTTTATAAAATGTGACCAAAAAGATAAAAATAAGTAATATTGATTATTGAATACATCTAATAGTTGAAAAAATATAAATGTCAAATTAATTAGTTATATTGTTGTATAAATACACATATTGTAAGACAATACTTTGATATACTTCTATTTTACCTTATTTAGTTAAATTATTTTAATATTATTGTTATTACGGTAAAAAAAACCCGAGAGAGAGGGGGCACGTGGTTTCCAATCATCTGTGTGCCAAAGGCACGGACAAACGCTAGTATACGACATTTGCTAAAAGCTTTCAGGGGCTGCACTACAGGGCTGGAGGGTATGGGTGAAAGGTTTAGGTTTTCTTATAATGATATAATGGTTCTAATTTAATTAAAAATTAATTTTAAAATAAAAGTAAAAGTTAAAAGAAATTTAATTGAAATATAATTAATGTAAAATATAAAAAAATTATATTTTATTAAAATATAATCAAATTTAAACTTTTCATATTTACACTTTAATTTTTGCATTGAATTTTTGCACTGCAGTCTTTGAAATCTTTTGTAAACAGGTGTTTCAAGAATTTATTAAAAATTAATAAAAATATATTATATAGTTACATTTTTTATTTTTTTAATATATAACTCTACCAAAATACGAAATATTATGTAACATGTATTGATTAGACCGTGGAAGCATCATGTGACATGTATTGTTCGGACCTTGGTGAGTGTAACATCAATTAAAAAGAAAAAAGTAACAAAAAATAAAAAGAAGCAATAGAGCCCTTACTCATTTCTTTACAGAAAGGCGGGCTCGAAGTCTTATATTCGTTCCATTATATAATCAAGGCAAAGGGCAAAGCTTCAAGCTTCTTCCAACAGCGAATCTGCTTCCTCTTTTTTTTTTAATTATTAATAACCAAAAAAAAAAAACACTCTTTGGCTACAAAAATCGATTTTATCTTTTTTTTTATTTTTTTCATTTATATGAGTTTTTTTTACTAAATTTAATTTTTTTTAGAAACTGTAACTTTTAAGCGTATTAATCACATTTACAAAAACAAATTAAAAAAATTATATCTATTTGGATAAAAATTATCTATTTGAAAAAAAATAATGAAAATGTTGATATTTTATTTTTTTTAACTTTTATTTAAACGGACATAAATTTTTATTTTTTTTTCTTACAAATATAATTAACACACCTAAAATTATAATTTCAAAAATAAAAATTAGATTTTGCTGAAAAAAAATTATATAAAACGAAAAAAAGTTGAAAAAAAAAGCTACAATCATAATTGTAACCAAACGACCTTTACCAAAAAAATTGCAAAACTTGACCAATTTGTCATACATTATGTGTGTTTTAGAATTTTATAAATTAATATAAATTTATAAGAATTGTAACATCGTAATTCACGGTATAAATAAAAACTTTAAATTTTATAAAAATTTATAAAAATTTGCAATAAATTATAATGCTCCAAATGAATCGGAGGGGCTGAAGTTGGTTTTGAAGTCCAGAACCCTGAATTTGTATCTCGGCCATTCATCCGTTTGATAGTTAATCTGACGGTCAATTTCAAAAAATGATAGCCAACGGTAAAATCAGTAAATATATTCAAAATCAGAAGGGTTGGCAATTGTTTTGGGAATCCCCAAAAATTTAGTCACGTTGGGATCATGAAAAATATTCCGTGGGAATGCCGCTGTTGTCTTCGACGAGGAAGTGTAGTTACGGCAACTGCACTGGCTCCTCCGGTCTCTGCGATTGTTCCAAGAGGAGATTTGTACTCCTCTGGTCCCTTATGATCCGCCGGAAGGTCGCCGTTGTCGTTGTCCTTGTTGAAAAAGAAGTGCAAGTCGTCGGAGAACGCCCATTCCGGCAACCGCGGTGGCTCTTCCGGCAGCTGCCACTGTTCCACGAAGAGGTTTGTACTTTTTCCCCTTATGGTCCACCAGAAAGCCGTCATTGTCATCGTTTTCGTTGAAGAGGAAGCGCAGTTCGTTAGAGAACGTCAGTTCCGGCGACTGTAGCTCTTCCGGCCGCATGACTCCATGAAAGGATTCACTAATTTACGCTTAGTTACCTTTTTTTGGCTGGATAACCCTTGATTACTATTCCCTGCAATGGCTCTTTGCGTCCAGGGTGATTTACCGATTTACCCCTTTTAAAATTAACCGTTAAACTAACTATTAAACGGATGAACGGCTGAGATACAATGTCAAGGGCCTAAATTTCAAAACCAAACTTCAGATTCTCAAAACCCCCCCCCCCCGGGGGGGCGACCGGGGATCCGCTCCAAATACCCTCAATTATTACAGTTAGGCTATGTTCGTTTGCTAGATAAGAGAGGCGGATTGACTTGGTTATCTGTGAGACTTACTATATGTAAAGTGTTTGTTTTAATTTTTGTTTAATCCTGAGCTCCCATGGATTGGAAGAATTTTTTGTCAAATAGTTGGATGATTTATTCTATTGGGAGTGTGGTATTATTAATACTTTACCTCCAGATTTATTTTTTACCGAAATTCAAAGGTTAAAAATTATTTTCATCACATCACATATTAAATTATATCTCTTATCCCACTTTATATCCCATCAATCAAACACCAAAAAAATAATTCTATATAAAAAATTATTCCCATCTCTTATTCAATTTCATATATTATCTATAACATTATTTATCTCCTATCGTCTAATTCCCACGAACAAACATGGCCGTAAGGGACCGCTCCAAATACCTCAATTATTAATTATTGCAGTAACGGGACCGCTCCAAATACCCTCAATTATTGCAGTTAAGGGGACCGCTTCAAATACCTCAATTGTTAATTATTGCAGTTAAGGGGACCGCTCCAAATACCCTCAATTATTGCAGTTAAGGGAACCGCTCTAAATACCTCAATTATTTAATTATTGTAGTTTAGGGGACCGCTCCAAATACCTCAATTATTGCAGTTAAGGGACCGCTCTAAATACCTTGCAGTTAAGGGGACCTACGCATTTGGGAAGGAATAGGTTCGGTGTACTACAGATTGTTGGATCAACTCAATAATGTACTGTTCAGTGATTCAACGATTCGCGGTACATCAGACCTACCCCAATCCTACGCATTCAGCAAATTGTCCTTTCAAATCGACCTGATATCACTTGCCAGCTGCATAGAACTTTTTTGCTTGTCACGTGCCTCGATTTTGATGTAAAATATCATGCAAATTTTTAGTTTTTTTTTTTTTTTGACAAAAAGTAAGAGATAGATTTTTTTGTAATTTAGGAGTGTATTTAATTGACAAAATTAATTAAAATTCATTAATTTGTATTAATTTTTTATATTTTTTTAATCAAATTTTATCACATATCATTTTTGCATTAAAATTTTATATTTTTATTATCTTTTTTATCAAATTTTTACTAATCAAACACTCTTCAATAAATGGAAGAGATGTTTGGTAACTTAAAATTAATTAAAATTCACTCAATTTTATTAATTTTTTATATTTTATTTCAATTAAATTTTATTACCTAATACTTTTACTCCAATCTTTATATTTTTACCATGCGCCTTGAACAAACAAAGACCTCACAAAGCATACCCGGGGTTCGCTCCTAATACCTTCAATTATTGCGGCTGAGGGGACCCTTAACATTCAGTGAATTCTCCTTTCAAATCGACCTGATATCGTTTGCCAGTTGCATAGATCTTATTTGCTCGCCACGTGCCTGTATTTTGATGTAAAATATCATTCAATTATTGTGGATACATTTGAAATGGTAAAAAATAATAATATTCAAATGAGTTGTAGTGAAAAAAAAATTCATTACTACAGTGAAGAAATGAACGGTTAAAATTTTTTTACATTTTAATGATACAAAATCTTTAATATTCTGTATTAATTGTGCTCTAATCAAAATTTTTAAACTTTTATTTTTATTTTAAAAATAAATTTAATTAAAATAAATTGTAACCATTGGATTAAGTGTAAAGAAATATCAACCTTTCATTCTTCACTATAGCTCCTGAATTTGTTCACTGCAGCTTCCTTAAACCTAAAATAATATAGGATAATAAAGGTCACGTTTGGAGTTAAAAAAATAATATAAAACTCTATAAATTTCTAGAAACAAAAATTATGAAATAGTAAAATTTAAATTTTTTACTCACTGCACAAAACACGAGAGATTACTTTTACAATTTTATACAATTTTATATAATTCTAAACACACTCAAAATAAGATAGATCATAAATTTATAATTTATACAGTGAAATAAAAAGTAAATAATTTTTAAAATTTTTAATATTTTTTAGTGTCTTTTAAAATTTTTGTCACTTCAAATAGAATCATATTTTTCATAATTTTTTAAAATTTTTTTTGACCTCCTTCCTCAAATAAATCAAAACAAAGGAGGAAAGCTTGAAAGTTCACTCATTGCTTCTATTTATTGAAAAAAAAAAAAAAAAAAACTCAAAAGACACCTACCCGTTTAAAAATTTAATTTTTAATAATTTTTTAACAAAAATTAATAAGTAAATTTTTTTTGTGTTTTGATGAGTAAATAAAATTTTTAGGTGTTCGTTAAAATAATAAAAAACTTTTAATAACTTTTTATAATTTTTAAATTATATTAAAGTGAAGGGATCATTACACTTTTGGCTAATTTAATAAAATAATATTTTATTAACTTATAAACTCAACAAAAATTGACAACTTAATGTTTTACTAAACTTAAAATACCAAAACTTAATTTTTTTTTTCCCCACTTTTTACTTCTCCAAACAAACAGGACTATCAATTAATTAAAGATACATCACTCCATCTAGATACGCTGTATATATCAGCAGCTAAGTGAGATTACAGGTTTTGCTCCTCCGGCGGCTACATTTATTACAAATGTTTTATATTTTACGCTTAAAAAAACTAAAAATAAAAATAAATTAACTCTCCATTATATCAAATTTATTGTAATTATTATATTTCTAATTAGTTTAGACATTTAACCGGGTTCCAAGGGGCTGCAGTGAAGAAATTCACTGCAGAGGCTGCAGTGAAGAAATGAGGGGCTGAGATTTATTTTCACTTTAATGACATGTGACTTTTTACATTCTGCATTAATTGTATTTCAATTAGATTTTTTTAACTTTTATTTTTATTTTAAAAATAATTTTAATTAAATTAAATTAGAACCATTTAATTAAAAACAATTAAATCTCAACCTTTGATTTTCTACTATTCTTCACTGCAGCCCCTACAGTGGATTTCTTCACTACAGCCCCTAAAACCCCATTTAACCTCCTTAATTCAATATTCTTCGCTCCATCATAAATATATTAAACACTTTCACATTACATGAACATATAACACGTCTAACAACGTTGATCTTTATTATTATTTTTATTTATATTCACAGATTTTAAAAAATTGACAATAAAAATGAGTTTGATAAATTTATTTTTATTTTTATTTTCAAAAATAAGAACTTAAGTGGGAAAATATAAACAAAAAAAGAGTGGTTTTACTCCCTTTGTTTTTTTCTATTATAAATATTTTGTCAATTTTAATATTTTATCCATTTTTATTACATTATATTAATATTAATTATTTTATTTAAAAATTTTATTAAATTAAAATTATTTTAATAAATAATATAATTAAATTAAAAAATTTATTAAAACGTAAAATGTATAAAGATTTAATTTAAAAATAATATATAATAAAATTTAATTAAAAAATTAATAAAAATTAATAAAAATTAATTAATTTTAATTAATTTTTACCAACCAAAATATCTAACATGATTAATAATTCATTACCCCAAATGCTGTGAAATTTCGCACCGTTTGATAAGGTTTTTGTTTTTGTTTTCTTTTATGTCTTTAAAATTTTGTAAGCTAACAAAAAAATATATTTGTTAAATTTATTTATATTTTTTATCTCAAAAAAATAAAATTTTAAAAAAAAGTAAAAAAAAAAAACATATTCACTCTTTTTTAATTACAATTTTGTTAATTTTAACACTTTACCTATTTCGTTGCATTGTATTAAAATAAATTATTTTATTTAAATATCTTATTAAACTAAATTATTTTTCATAATTAATATATTTAAATTATTATCTAAATTAATATTTAATATATTTTATTAATTTATTCTTAATAAATAATTAAATTAAATTTATACAAAATATAAATTATTTTAAATAAATAAAAATAATTTAATTTAATTAAATAATTTAATTAATACAAGATATATCCTATTAAATTATTTTAAATCAATAACAAATTTAAATTAACTAATTTCATTTAATAATTAATTTAAATTAAATTATTTGTTTGATATGAAATACATTTTATTAAATTATTTTTACTAAATAATGAAAATAAATTATAATTAATATATTTTATATTCACTGAATTAAATGATATAATAATTATATTTTATTCAATTGTTTTTAATAATTAATATAATTGAACTAAAATTTAATATATTTTGTATTTATTGAATTAAATTATTTTTAATAAATAATTTAATTGATTGATTTAATTTAATTAATCTAATTAATTAAATTAAATTATATGAAATATATTTTATTCAATTCAATTAATTTTTTAAAAACTAATAAAATTAAATATTTTATGAAAATAAACATTTAATAATTATAAACAAAATTACATTTCTAAATGTAATTTTAATTCTTATTTTATAAAAAAATGAAAATAGAAAACAAAAAATAGAAACTATATTTAAATTATTATGAAATATATTTTATTCATTGTTTTAATAAATAATATAATTAAAGTGCAATTAATATATTTTATATTTAATGAATGAAATGGTATAATAATTATATTTTATTCAATTTTTTAAATAAATAATATAATTAAATTCTAACTAAATATATTTATATTTATTTAATTAAATGAGTTTTATTAAATAATTAAATTAAATTAATATAAATACATTTCATTAAATTTATTTATTTTTTAAAAATAATATTGAATATTTTATTAAAATGAAAAAAATTAATAATTATAAATAAGTTTGTATTTCTAATGTAATTTTAAGCTTTCATTTCAGAAAAAAAATGATAACAAAAAATAAAAAATAAAAAGAAATGACAACCTTATCAAACAAGCTATTAGTAGTTAACTTCTACTCATATTCCCGAGATTTGCTTTGTGTGAAGTAAGGTTTAATAGAGGAAATTTGATTTTGGACGGTAAAAGGTTAGAACGGAATAATGTAATGTTGATAATAGTATTAGTTAGCTTATTTACACTTTACAAATAGTTTTTAATATTTTAATTTTTTTTTCATTAATTAAAATTATAGAATTGCCCATTTATCTTTTCCATATGTTTTGCATATTTATAATGTCATAAAAACTCTTATACAAAAACTCAATTCAATACACAGTTATAATATTATAAATAATTTATTTTATGGTAAAACTCATTATTTTTTTTAAATATATATGAGATGTAACTTACAAATTTCTTTTAGATATTTTAATAAGTAGACGGATAATTACAATATAAATATTTTGAAAATTTTTATTTATGCATATAAATTAACTTATTGGGGGCGTTTTGAGCCCCAAAAAACTTCAAAAGCTGTCACATTTTCAAATTTCAAAACATTTCAAAATCCGTTGGAACAAATTAAAATAGTGCATTCCAACGGATTTTGTCAGATTTTAAAAAAATTGATCTGATATTTGTACAAAAAGTTACACAAAACTCCAAATATTTTCAAAATCCTTCATTAAAATTTTGTCACATGTCATTTTATATAATTGTTAACAATTTTATATCGAATCAAATATAAACATTTAACAATCATTTCACAATAATTTTTTACACTCCAAACTCTAACAAAATTTCATTTTTGAAAACTTTTGGTTTTTTTGGGGCTTCAAACGCACCCATTATGATAAAAATTTCTTATTCAAAATTAAAAAAAATATTTGTATTATAAAGAATTAAAATTAAGATTTTAAAAGAAATATAGTTGTGGTTTGTTTGATAATTGTATTTGTAAACTTAATAGTTAATTTTTTCAATTCATTAATTTACCTAGTTATATATTTAAAATTTTATATATATATATGAATGATGAGAAAAAAAATTAGAAATTCTATTTTGATTAAAGATTGGTGAGAAAAATTAGTAAATATGAAGGACAATTACAAATTTAAATTTATAAGTTGTCTTATTTTTATGTTTACAGGTTTTATGTAAGAAAAAAATATTTTATAATTAAACTCTCATTATTTTCTTTGTCATTTTGATATTTATTTATTTATTTTTACAAATCTTTCATAAATTATTTATTTTAACTTTTACTACAGTTACATTTTATTTCATGACATTATTTTTAAAATATATTACTAAATTATGAGAATTGAAAAAATTGGACAAAACCTTATTAAATGACTTGAGGATAATGACAAAAGTTTTTATAAACAAACGAAATGAAAAAATAATTATTTGATTAAATTATGAAATAAAATAAAAAATTTATTTTCATATGATTATTAAAAATATAAATATAAATAAAAATGTTTTAGTCCTTAAAAATATTTTTTTATATTCTCCTGTATGTTTAAGAGTGTTTGTTCAAACTTGTAAATATTTTTTTATAAAAGGCAATTATATCATTCTAAATTAGATATAAGGTTACGTTTGGCAAAATTAGCTGGTAACTCTAACTACCGGCTACTAGTTTTTTGACTTTTTTAAAAATAATCAAATTTACCTTCTTACATTTTGTACTTCTTTTAAACATTGAGGGCAAAAGGGTCAAATTAACAAAAAGAAAAAAAGTCAACTATTAAAAAAGTACCTTTTTCCTTTCCGAAATATAAAAAAAATTAATTTTTTAGTAAGTAATTAGTAACTAATTACAAAAAATTTAACTTTTTTTTTTCCAAACTTAACCTAAGAATATAGTAAAAAAGAGTAGTTTTTTAATTTTATTTAATAAAAAAATAGAGTAGAGTGAAAGAAATTATTTGTGGAGTGCAAATAAGATTACCCTAATAGCATTAATATACTTTTATAATTTTAGTTATTTGATATAGTGGAACTTGAACTTCTAATTTATAATAATTAAGAATAGGAACTTTTAATTTGTTACGATTTTACCATTTCGTCAATTAAATGTTGAGGTGACAATTTTTTGGAAAATTCAAGTGTCAAAAAAATTTTTTTGATGGATTAATAAACGCCACTTTATTGATGATATGGGGGCTTTATTCCTTTGATTTAGTAAGAGATGGAATTAAATAAAAGAGCGAAAGCAAGCTTCAAAGGTGGATTGCTTTTGCTATCATGCCTTCAGACGTCAAAAGCGCGTACCCTTCGGTGTAAAGCATAGACCTGGTTAGGCTAAAGAAGAGGTGGTGGGGCCAGTTGCCTCGTGCCTAGTAGCCGTGTAAGGTGTGCCTCTCTGGCGAACTCTTTCGCACTGCTGTGTCGCACTCGCGTAAATGTTCAATTTTCTCAGCCTTGGCAATTGGGCCAAATCAAATCCCTTGAGTGCGCGCGACTTCTTGCCCTTGGAATCTCTCACTGACTTTAAAAAATAAATAAATATGAAAATAAAATAAAAAATAAGAGGTCTAGTAGTTAGTTCTACTCATGTTCCCACGGTTTATTTTTGGTGAGTTTGAAGCGAGATAAATTGAGATAAATTAAGAATTCGTAATATGTGTAATAAAAGAAAAAAATTGATGTGATATAAAATTAATAGAGGTTATAGAATTTTTTAAATTTTTTTTCAAACCAAACTCACCCAATTAAGGCTTTAGGTGAAGTTTGGAATTTCGAGAAAATTTAAAAAAATTAAAAATTGATATAAAAATTGATATATAACAAAATTTAGGTTCTGTTTGGTGGTAAATAAAATGAAATAAAATCTTATAAATTTCTATAAATACGAATTACGAGATAGTAAATTTTAAATTTTTCACTCATTGTACGAATTACGAGATATTTACTTTTACAATTTTCTTTTATTTTATACATTTTTATACAACTTCAAATATATCCTTAATAGCAAAAAGTTAAAAACTTTTGGAAGTCTTTTGAAAAATTTTGAAATTTCAAACGAAACCTAGTTAAAGAAATTTGCTTTTGAATGGTTGAAGGTGAAATCAGAATAATGCAACGATGATAATAGTATTGTAATTAAAATATATTTTTATAGTTTTAGTTCTTTGATATGATAGAGCTTGAACTTTTAATTTATAATAGTTAAGAACATAAATTTTTAATTTGTTGTAATCTCACCATTTCGTTTAATTAAACGTCGAGGTGTTAATTTTTTGATGGGTGGATAGATGGGTTGATAACATTATTTTATTGCTCTCCATCCCATTGCTGATCGGTAATAAAAACTTTCCTCTTATTCAGAGTACCTTACACAACTCGCTAGAACTTGATCCAGATCCCTTGGTTGTTCATTTGTGCACTCCCCATCCAGAAATGGCTGAGCATTTACTTTCCAGTTTTGCAGGAAAGATCTTGGGGGATTTGAGTTCACAGGCTTTCCAAGAAGTCAAATTGCTGTGGGGATTCGGAGGCAACGATGAGCTTGACAATCTCAAGGACACGGTGTCCGCTATCCAGGCAGTGCTACTCGATGCAGAGAATCAGCAATCAACAAACCATCAAGTCCGAGACTGGCTCAACAAGCTCGAGCCTGTGCTTTATGACGCAGACGACTTGCTCGATGACTTGTCCACTGAAGTTTTGAGACGGAAACTCATGGTGACTCGGAATGAATGGGCAAAGAAGGTACGCATTTTCTTTTCACCCAAAAACCAGATTGTTTTCCGTCTTAAGATGGGTCAACAAGTTAAGCCTATTAGGAAGAGGCTAGATGCTATTTCAGAAGATAAGAATAGGTTCCACTTCGCACCACAAGGTCCACAACTGCCACTTGTGAATAGGAAGAGGGAGGAGACTCACTCTTATGTTCGTGCTGAGGATGTTATTGGGAGAGACAAATATAAAAATGCCATTATGGAACTCCTCTTCAACTCTAACGTTCTAGAGGATGTGTCAATCATCCCAATCGTTGGAATTGGAGGGCTTGGAAAGACTGCACTTGCTCAACTGGTTTACAATGATGAGAGGGTCAGAGATCGTTTTGAGCTTAAGATGTGGGTCTGTGTTTCTGATGTGTTTGATGTCAAACTCATCGCGCAGAGTATCATAGAATCTGCTACGGGTAAGAAATCCGAAAGAACTCAGATGGATGGAATTCAAGGCGAACTTCGGAAAATAATTGATGGGAAGAAGTATTTTCTTGTTTTGGATGATGTGGGGAATGATGATCCCAACTTGTGGCTAAAATTGAGACAGCTGTGGCTAGAATTGAGACCACTCTTGATGGATGGTATGAAGGGCAGTGGGATTTTGTTAACTACCCGAATGGAGGGGGTTGCTAGAATTATGGGCACTACTTCACCATATCTTTTACAAGGTTTGTCTGAGGATGAGTCATGGTATTTATTTAAGCAAATGGCATTTCCACATGGAGTAGAGCCCGAAAACAATACCATGGTTGCAGATGGGAAAGAAATTGTAAAAAAGTGTGTAGGCATTCCTCTTGCCATAAGAACTGTTGGAAGCCTATTATACATCAAGAATACAGAAAATGAATGGCATTCTTTCAAAAATAAAGAACTTTCAAAGATAACTCAAACTGACAGTGGAATTATTCCAGTGCTGAAATTGAGTTATAACCACATGCCACCATACTTGAAGAAGTGTTTTGTATACTGTTCCATATTTCCTAAAGATCATGAGCTTCATAAGAAAACATTGATTCAATTGTGGATTGCTCAAGGATTTATCCAGTTGTCTGATGAAACGCAACGACTAGAAGAGATCGGAGATGAATATTTTATGGAATTAATAAGGAGGTCATTTTTCCAAGAGGTTCAAGTGGACAAGTGGGGAAATGTTGAGAGTTGTAAAATGCATGATCTTATTCATGATCTAGCACAATCAATAGCTGGGAATGAAATCTGTGCCATTGGATTGGATGCAAACGATGTTGTTGCGAGAACTAGGCATGCATCTGCTTCCATTTCTATTGATTCATCATGGAAAATTCCAAGTCCCTTACTTCAAGCAAAAAAGTTGCGTACGCTTCTTTTTCTAGTATTTTTTGAATATGATTCAGAACAAATGAATGAATCAACAAGTAACAAAATAATTTCAAGTTTTAAACGGCTGCGTGTTTTGGATTTGCATGATTTGGGGATAAAGAAGATGCCAAATTTCATATGCAAGTCAAACCATCTAAGATACCTTGATCTCTCCGGCAATGATTTGGAATTACTTCCAAAATATATTTGTAAGTTGCAAAATTTACAGACATTGAAACTCAATTGGTGTACACGCCTCAAAGAATTGCCAAGGGAGACAAGTAACTTGGTGTCCCTAAGGCATCTTGAAATTAATGATTGTTCTTCATTGAGTTATATGCCACGTGGACTTGGGCAATTAACTTCTATTGAGACATTAACACATTTCAAAGTCTTCAATAGAGACGATCAAGGTATATCCCTGAATGATTTCGTTGCAAATATAAGTGAATTAACATTCCTAGTTAATTTAAGGGATTGTTTGAGAATTGAAGGATTGAGGGGGTCAATGATTGAAAGGCCAAAAGAATGTCTAAATGACTCCTGCTACTATGTGAGTGGAATGGAGTTCCTCGAGAAGTTGGATTTAATATCGGATTATCGTGGAACTCGCAGGGCTAATGATGATAACGAAATACTATTGCTTGAAAGGCTCCGTCCACACTCGCATCTAAAGCAATTAGGGATACATGGGTACGGAGGTGTGAGTTTCCCAAGTTGGATGATGGTGAACATGGGTTTGCTCCTCCCAAATCTTGTTGAGATCACACTATCTGGATGTGATAGATGCCAACATCCTCCACGGTTTGGGCAACTTCCTTCTCTGCAACTTCTCTGGCTCGAAGATATGGATTGTTTGGAGTATGTAGATGAGGAGGAGGAGGATTGCGAAAGTGGCGGTGTGTGTCACTCTAATTCTCCTCCATCCAAAGCACCAGTACTGTTCCCATCCCTAAAAACACTCCATCTCAGTAATTCGAGACAATTGAAGGGAATAATTAGAAGCAAGAGGAGCCGGAGAGAAGTAATAATGAGAGAAACAGCATCCTCCTCGTCGGCAACACAGGAATTATTGTTAACTTCTTCAATTGGAGCAACGCGACATCTCCCTGCCCTTGAGAATCTTGCAATCTGGGAGTGCCCAGAACTTGGTTTGTTAGCCGATGGCGATGAAACTTTCAAGCATATTCAAAGCCTTAAAAGACTCAGGATTGCCTTCCAGGAGAATTTGGTATCTCTTCCTATGGGGCTTCGATATCTTACCAATTTGGAAAGTTTACAGCTTCAGTTGTGTTTAGATTTGGTGGTTTTGCCAGAGTTCATAGGCGACTTCAGATCACTTCAACATCTTGCTATTGAGGGCTGCGGATCATTGACATCGCTGCCGGACTGTTTGCGTTACGTCACAACATTGAAACGGTTGGATATTAAGGGATGTTCCCTGTTAGTCGATCGATGCGAGAAGGAAACAGGGGAGGATTGGCCTAAGATTGCTCACATTCCAAATATTATTATTCAGAGGTACGGATTACTTGAGTTGCTAATACCCTTACTTTTTGAACTTTCCTTTTAATCTCAATCATTTCTTAACCAAAAAACCAATTCTATTTCTTGCTGCTTCTTATTCACAGTTCCTCACGTCATTAATTTTTGTTTATGTTTTGCATATATATATATATACACACACACACACACACACACTAGCAGCAGGTGCAATGCGCATGAAATATAATGTTTTATAAAAATTTAATTTTTAAATTCATATGAAAATAAAAATATGAAAACATACAAAATAGAATGAAAAATAAAGCCTTAAAAATCCTTTACTTGAAAGAACCAAAAAAAACTAAAAAGAAAAATATTGACCACATAAATTTTAAAGTAATTTTTTTTATCTTTTTCAAAATATGTTGATATAAACTTTTAAAAAATTATAATACTCTTGCCTTAAAAAAAATTGAATAATTTTATTTCTCTTTTTTTCTATATTAATATATCTCTTCAAAATCTATATCTTTTATTAATTTTATCTTTATTAAGAGTACAACAATAAAAATCACAAAAAAATAACACATAAATAAAAATAGAAGCGAGAGAGTGTATACTTACAAATGACAATACTAGGCGTTAGGGGTGGCAAAATGGGCAGGTTGGGTGGGTTAGTGATGGGTTTAAACGGGTTGGAGATTAAATGGGTGCAACCCAAATCCACCCATTTAAAAGACGGGTTAGATATGGACGGGTTGAATATGGGTTATATCAAACCCATGAACCCATATCCAACCCATTTACTTATGACCCAACTTACTTTTTAAAAAAAATTAAAAATTTATTTCAATTAATGTGTATATATATATAAATACATCATTATTTATTTTAATTAATATAATATTATACATATTATATAATATTATATATTATATTTACATTTTTCAGTTAATTTCGAATTTGTATGAACCGATTTATTTTTTATTCAATTTTAAATCAACAACTCTCTCTCTCTCTGCGCGCACGCGCATACGTATGCGTGTGGGGGGGTGTGTGCATGTGTGTGCGTGCTCGTGTGCATGTGTGTGTGCATGTATGCGTGTGTGTGCAGGTGTTTGTGTGTGTACGTGTGCGCGCACAAACTCGCGTGTGTGTGCGTGTGCGCGCCCACACGCGCGTGTGCATGTGTGCCCCCGCGCGCGCACGCGCGTAGGCGTGTATGCATGTGTTTGCACGCGCGTGCGTGTCTGTACGCACCCGCATGTGTGTAGGTATGTATGCGTGTGTGTACGCGCGCGCGCGTATGTAGGCATGTATGCATGTATGTGCGTGAGCGCGAACATGTAGGCATGTATGCGTGTGCGCACGCGCGCGCGTGCGTAGGCATGTATGTATGTATGCGCGCGTGCGCGTGTGTATGTGTGCACGCGCATGTGTGTAGGCATGCATGCTTGTGTATGTGCATGCGCGTGTGCGTGTGTAGGCGTGTATGCGTGTATGTGCGCGCGTTCGTGTATGTGTGCACGCGCGTGTGTATGCGTGAGCACGCGCGTGCGCGTGTGTAGGCGTGTGTGTGCGCGCGTGTTTGTGCGTGTGTGCGCGTGTTTGTGCGTGTAGGCGTGTATGCATGTATGGGCGCATGTGTGTACGCGCACGTGTTATTTGTATTGAGTATGGAGGAGAATAGGAACAGAGAATGGAAGAAGAAATAAATTATATATAATGTATATATTATACATTTATTGTATACGCTGAATATATATATACACGTATCATATATATGTAATATATATATTATATATTTATTGTAGATATTGTTAGAGAGAGAGAGAACAGTGTAAAGAGAGAGGGGGGTTAAACTAATTTTTTTTACTTAAATGGGTGTTTTAACGGGTCCCGTTTCACAATCCATTTGCACCCGTTTATAAATGGGTATTTTATAAGTTACCCAATTACAACCCAATTAGTAAAATAATAAGACCCAAACTTATTTATTATAGGTTTAATTGGGTGGGTTGATGGGTTTGGGTCAATTTTGTCACCCCTACTAGGCGTCATCATCTTTGAAGAGTTTATCAGAAGCAAGATGTTTATCAGAATTACAGAAAAAAATAAGTTTATTAGAATCATAGTATAATATCTTGAAAAGAGGAGTTTATTAAAATTATAGGAGTATTCTATTTTATTTATAATACTTATAGGTAAGACTTTTTGCTATCAAAATTTTAATACATATCTATTTACAAAGTATTTTTTTACCTTTTTAAAAATACGTTGATGAAAACTTTTAAAAAATTATAATATTCTTATCTAAAAAAAAATTTGAGAATTTCTATTTCTTTTTTTTCTCAAAATCTATCTTACTAAGTTTATTTTTATTAAGAATACGAAAATAAAAATAACAAAAAAGAATAGAAAAATAAAAATAAAAGTGAGAGAGTGTATATTTACCAATTTTTTATCATCTTGAGAAGTTTATTAGAACCAAGATGTTTATCAGAATATATTTATCTTTATTAAGAATACTAAAATAGAAATAAGAAAAAAGAATACGAAAATAAAAATAAAAGTGAGAGAGTGTGTACTTACCAATATCATCATCATATTAAGTAGTTTATATATTATAATCAAGATGTTTATCAGTATTACAGAAATTAAGGAGTTTATAGTAAAACAATCAGAATAATGATAAAAAATGTTGGAGTGGGGAGTTTATCAAAATTATAGTAAAACAATCTTTTGAGAGAGTTTTGAAAATGTTTAGATAAGAACTTATATGTGACACTGTAAACAGTCACGTGAGAAAAAAAAATTTTAATTTAGTTATTTGTTTGATGCTAATCGTTTTTTTTTTTTTTTAATTTGAATTTACATTTTTTTTTTACATATTTATCATCGTTAAATAGGCTTCGTCAAAACAAGAGCTTCAATTTAAAAAAAAAAAAAAATCACCAAAGTTGAGTGTTTGGTCTATAGTAGGGTGGGTGGGTGTGTGTGTGTGTGTCCCTCACCTCTTTGCTATTTTAATCTTGTACATATGCAGGTATTAAAAGTGGAAGCAGAGCACAGAATTTCTCGGAACAACATTTGGTGCTGGTTTATAGTTCAAACCTTGCAAGCATTGAACCATCATTGAGCAACAACAGCAATCATCAATCAAGCTGCTGGTAAGTTTCCTTTCCTTTCATGTTTCCTTTTCTTATGCATAATAAGATAAGAATTTAGTTAGAAGAACAAAATGATTACTTTCAGTTTTTTTTTTTCTTTAGAATTATGTATAAGCTTTTGTTTCTTATATATACTAGTGAGAAGGGCCCGTGGCATAGTTTTTTTTTTGGGGGCCGAAAAATGAAAATTTATTAAAAGTGTATTTGAGGTAAGAATTTGATGAGAAAAAAATGAAAACAAAAATTAAAGAAAAAGAAAAATGAGAGAAACATGAAATATCAAATATATGTTCTTATTTAAATAGATTAAAAAAATATAAAAAAAAATAAAAGGTATTCACCAATGTATTAGTTTTTTAAATTAATTAATTAAAATCTTTTAAATTTCATGCATTTTCCTTTGCATTTTATATCACAATTCAAATAAGATAAAGAGTTTTGAATCCCTGTCTCTTTCACTTTCCTCAACAAATTGTTGATCTAAATGCAGTCTAGATGAATATAATTTTGAACTTAAAAAAAAAAAAAGTCATTTAAGATGAAAATAAGATGTCAAAAATAAAAAGTTTGTTTTGATACGCAAACCAAACCAAATTCCTTTGATCCCCAGAGCAAAGAACACCAAAAAAATCAAGATTTTCGAGTAACACAATCAAACCAACCTTTTTTTCTTTTTTTTTTTTATCTTTTTAAACTATGAATTGATATAAATGCTTATGATCATATCAAACTTGTATTACAGAGGTAGAAATTAAGTTTTGTAATGGTTTCTCTGATGTCAGGGTTACAGGACAATAGCTTGAAGCTAGCTTTGAAGCAAGCAGGTTTTGAAATAAGCGGTGGATTACAGTGTAATGAATTTGTCTTAAACAAACTAGAAAAAATGACGAGGACACAAACTTTTGTTATAGTTATTTAATATTGTTGTCGTTGTTGTTGTGTTTGTGTATCAAGGTTGCATGGACCGGAAAAAGATTTTGCAACAGATTCAGTTGTTGTCCCTTAGTATTTGCTTCTAGCTAAGTAGCTTCCGTTTATATAACTTCTTGCTAAGTAGCTTTCGTTTCATTGGGCGTTTTGCTACCAAAAATATTAATATGGTATCAACAGTATACATGATGCAATTAGTTTATTTATTCATTTATTTTCTTTCCTTATTTATTGTGGTATTATTTTTAAAATTTTTTATTTATAAATTTTTATTTTTTATGGGGGTATTTCTTAAACTCACAATAAAATCATGACATTTTGAAAACATATTGTCATTACATGTTTACTTTACTCTAAAATTACATAAACATTCTTTTTATTATTTTTTATTATTTCCATTTGGGGGGGAGGGTCAAGTATTTTGGAGGGGGACCTTGGGGGCTTGCTTCTACATTGGGAGTTAAGTGTGTGAGTTAACTGTTTAAAACTTTAGTCAGCCTTTTAATTTTTTTTTTTTGAGTTGGATGATTGACTCTGACAATCTATTCAAAAAAATGTATTTTGGAGCTGAGTATAAAAAGTTTTAAAAAAGATATTTCTAATCTTTTTTATTGAATTATCATCTTAAATTTGATTGCCCCCTCTTGGTATTTTACTTTGTTTTTTTATTTTGAAGAATTCTCCAAATTTCTGGACTCGTGTTTTAATTTTTACTCATTGTTTCAGGAAAGAAATCCTCACACCTACGTATTTCTTCTTACCTTGAAAACCTCATTTAAATTTAATGCCCGAGTATAGATCTAAAAAATGAGAAGATAAAAAGACTACATAGTTAAACACAGCAAAATAATACAAACTAATAATTTAGATAAGATAATTAAATTAAAGATGAGTTTTAGACAGGTGAAATTCATTAACTGTTAGATTTTAAATTATTACAAATGATTTTTAACAACCTTCATAATTTTAGCACTTGGATAACTCCTTAAAATTTATGATAGCTAAAAGTAAGAATAAAAAGGCAAATAAGTCGCTGAGATCTTAATTATTTGGGAAAAAAAAAAAGTCCTCAAATAAATTTTGGATAAAACTCATAAGGATAGAGTAAAATCCCCCAACACCCCCTTATTTATGGTACCATCACCATACCTATATCTCATCTTTCTTTTTTTTCAATGAAAATTATCGTATTCATGTCTGTCTTCGGATCACGTCCCTAACCGCGTCCATCCTTCTTAGCACTGAGCATCACTACAAAGACAGCTTTGAAGAAACTAAGGGAACACAAATCCTTCATACCTGATGCCTATCATTTGTCCTAGTTAATTGGTGCCAGGGGCACATCCAGAAATTTTGTTGAATGGGGACAAAACTTAGAAAAAAGTAAACATTAAAAATTTTTAAATAACAATCAAATTTCAGTGAAGGCAATTTATATATTTATATATTAAAAAAATAAAAAAATTTATACAAAATATATATAAATATATAAACTTTTAACAATCAGTGGGAGCAGCTGCCCCACTCGTCCCTTCATGGATCCGCCCCTGATTGGTGCTAATGCTTATTCAGCTCCCATCCTCCATGATCTATTGCTGGCTATACAGTAGC
Organism: Vitellaria paradoxa; assembly: GCA_019916065.1. Lineage (NCBI taxonomy): Eukaryota > Viridiplantae > Streptophyta > Magnoliopsida > Ericales > Sapotaceae > Vitellaria > Vitellaria paradoxa. The sequence continues at coordinate 62,701,545 of CM034234.1, read as the reverse complement.
TTTTCATTTTCTCCAAGGACCTTAGGAGCTCAAATTTATATTATTACGAACACTCGGAACAACTCATCATGTCTTTGGTGAAATATTTCTCATATAGTGCTTTTGAAATAGCAAGTGCATCTCCACGGGCCTTCACGCGGTAAAGTTCAGTACCTGCTTGCCATTTGTTCGAAAAAGATATCCATTCTCTTCTCCACTCCTCCAACTTGAAGCTCTCATTCTTTTCCAAGCTTCTCAACAAATGACTGAAATACATCGAGGCTCGCGGTAGATAGTAATCTTCCAATAGTCCACTCCAGAACTTGTTTGCTGATCATAGGTGAAAATTTTAATATCGCAACAAAAAAAATTCAAGAAAATCACTAAAAAGAAAATAATTCTAGACTTTTGAGAAGGTTAATTTACCGTAATCATGAAGTTTGCTCTGATTGGATTTTGTATTATCGAACCACATTGTCACTTGTGTCCTCGCGTTCCATTCGTACTGAAGCGAATAGAGAATGAAATTGAAAAATATAAATAAATAAATAAATAAAAGCTGTATCTGCTAATTTTCACCTCCAAAATTCGGTATATAACTGGGCAAAATTCTATGTAAATACGACAAGCAATTTCAGTGGAACTACAAGTAACTTGGAAGTTGCAAGAACCCAGCACTCCTCCACTTTCAACTAAGCTGAATTATTTATTCATTTCTTTTTCATCCATTCAACAAACACAAAGTACCAGAGTCGTATATATCCTTCTTCATTAAACATAATTATGAAGCCTTAGAATCAGCTACCATTAGATATTAGAGGGGAAATCATTTCATCCTCACCTGTGTCACCTCACGAGGATTTAAAGCCAATTTTTTGGCACTTTCCAGCCAAGTTCCCAGAAGAAAATTGTCATCAGCAGCAAGAAGTTCATCAATGTCCCTAATAAGTTGAAGGAACTTTTGGCTCTTAGAACTCAAAGTTGTTACGTCCTTATTACGGAAAGCTGTCACTGCATCCAAATATATCTGGTTTGCTAGCTTTGACAACACTTGTCTAGTCAAGTCAACCAAGTCGTACCTGTCAGAAAAATATGCATATTATTAGCAGTATCTGAAATTTATTTCTCCTTTTTTTCTTCAATTCCACTGTTATATAAATCCCTCATGTTTTCAATGTTTTTCACATTCACAAACCTAATCTTTTTCCCCTAATTCAAATGTGCACATGGAAGTTTCCTCAAATATGCTTTGTGGCAACATATGCATTACACATTTCGTGTTCTTGCTTTCCATGCTCCTGTTACTTGAGTCAAGACTTCAATTAAAGGTTTGCAAACTACTGGTTCGATATAATCTCTCAGTCAACTCATGATTTAGTCAGCAAACAAAACATCCATGAGGCAGTTGGCATTTTGGCCAAAACTGTCATCTTTTTTTTTTTTTTTTTTAAGTAACCAATTTTATTAAACATCAAAAGGATGCAAAAAGGACCTAAGGTCGATTACAAGTAATCTACAAAGGACAAAAAAAAAAGAATAGCTCGGGGTCTTTACCCACTTCAAGCCAGCTGTATAAATAAGACAAAAAGTAACTCTTGATCCTACACAAAGGATATTTTGTATCTCTAAAGCACCTCCTATTTCTTACCCCCTAAAGAATCCAAAAAATACAAAAAATAATCATGTCCCAAACTCTCCTATGTTTAGTGAGTCTAACACCCCACCAAGCTCTTCCAAAAATTGTTTCACCCTAGCAGGTGAGGCCCATGCCACGTCAAAACGAGAAAAAGCCAATATCCAAAATTCCTCTGCCCACATACACTTCACAAAAAGGTGATCAATAATCTCTGCCTCTCTCTTGCAAAGATAACATCTCTCAGAGGCACCCTGCACCCCCATTTTGACCAATATTGTGTTGTTTATTTTTTCTTATATAATTTCTTTTCAATCCTTTTCCCCTTTCCTATTTCCTCAACTTTGTTCGCATGTGTGTAATAGGATACAAATGTGATATTTTAGAAATTAAAAGATTGACTGATAAACAAAAAAGCAAGAAGGATGAGTAATCCATCTAAAGAAAAAAAAAAATAACTGCACAGCATACATATGGCTATGAATAAGAAGCAATGCAGTTTCTAGAGAATGACGTTAAAAATGTTACTAGCTGAGATGCTACTATGCTTTTAGGCTATCTTTAGATCCAGGATTGTCAAGGAAGGGATGGAAATTCCAAAAGCCTTCTCTTGTTTAGTTTGTGATGGAAAATAAAAGAAAAATGCATGGGGATTTGAAATTTTTAAAATTTTTTTAAATTAGAAAACTAATTTATTGATGAATCTGTTTTATTCTCCTATATTTTTTAATCAATTCAAATAAGGACATTCAGTTGGAATTTTATATTTCCTTCCACTTTTCCAACCTTTTTCTTTTCCTGTTCTTCTGCCCCACCAAATCCTCAATCCAAACATGCCCTTAGCATTTTAACCAGGTGTAGGATCCAGATGGTAGCCTGGAAGAACAACTAGGACAGGGGGATACTGTTGGGTTGGGGTTCTTTATATGTAATTACAGTGCAACTTCACCTATATGTGAGGCTTCCAACAAGATCACTTCCGGCATTGAGGAATAGCCTCAAGGCATTGATGACATACTGAGTAGAATACCATAAATGAGCCTGAGGTAAGGGAGAGCCTGTTTCGCGGAAGAAAAATCCTCTGTTCCTGTGACGTGTGAGAAGCTTTTCCATCTGGTCTTGTCCTGATATGTCAGACATAGCCTGCGACGACGGATCCCAGTCTGGAAATTCGACTATGAAATCCATGTTATGGTCCTACAAGTTAATTGGAGCGAGGAAAAAAATTATTATTGGATGAACCTCAGAATAGCTATAGTTGTTAGCTGCTGAAATTCATATTAAGCCAGTTGCAACGCACTTCCACAGTACTTGAGGATTGTAATGAAAGATGATATGAAATGAAATGATGTTTCAGTGAGCCACGCCGAATTAATAATCTCTTTTGCATGGAAATAGAAATGCCCTATAGCTGTAAATTTCTGAATAAATTAATTGTATTCTTTGCTGATGTTTCAATATCTTCTTGTATCCAACACTAGAACAAATAAAAGCAAATTTGTTGAAATACGGAATGTAATTCCTTTCTCATTTCTATATATAATATAATCTTGTTATACAGAGCTCAAGCATGTTCATGCACAAAAGTCAAGTCTGACGCAAAACAAAGAAATGGTGTACTGAATTTCCTAGTGTTTCTAAGCAAAACTCTAATGTAAGAATACGAACCTATTATGTAACCAATTATTTTCAAAGCTTAAATAAATTGCTAGGAAATGGACCAAGCGATAAATTAACTTGACTCAACACTTCTCATCACATGCAACCCTATCCTTTATGTGGACCATAAATACCAACAAATCAAACCAAGCAGATACATCAACCAACAGAAGACAATGCACAAGAATAAATGGGAGACCAATATGCTAAGGACTTGAGCCCACGGCCTCCTAACACTAAAACCCTGATGCCATGCTAAGTCGTCAATTTTTCAAAAAAACTTAAATTGTAACGAAATGGGGCCTAACAATATAGATCAAACTAACTAACAAAAACATTGCAAGAACTATATATCTTTCACCTAACAACAACTAGAATAAAGGCATCTTTAAACATCGCGAAATTGAGAAAGAGAGAGAGAAGGAAAAAAAAAAAGTTACTTGACAAATGGTTTAATCCTTCAAAGATCTATTTCCAATATTATATCCTTTTAACTAATATGAAAGATATATACTTCAGTCAATGATCTATTACGAAACATACAGCGATGCCATCTGTACAGTTGTAAATGGTGCCATAAAGAATCTCCCAGGCTGCCTCAATTTGATGAACTTCTTTACCATAGCGTCTTTTCGAGTAACTTTTCAGCCATTCCTGCACAATAAAATTAAATGTCAGAAATGGCACATAACACATTTATAAATGCTGATATTTCTAAATGACGGAAGCGCCATTCAGCTAAATAATGAGAGGAGAAGGAATTTCCACCATGAACTTTACAGGAGAAAGCAAACGACAAATCAAATCCCTAAAAAAACAAAATAGAGAAAAAGAAAAAGAAAAAGAAAAGAAAAAAAAAATGTTAACCCGTCAAAGCTAAATATTTTTATTTTTAGTTCAGGCAATAAAGAGAAAAGGGTCTCAGAAGCAAAATAAGGCTTTAAGGAGAAACTTAAGTTCCCTGGATTCTGCAAAGGTTGGTTATGGCGGGTCTTCAAATGATATGTGGATTGTTATTTAAGATATTGTGCAACTTCTTTGAAATTAGTTTCTTAAGGAAGGGAAAAAAAATAGACAAACCAATTTTAAATTCGCTATTCTAATCAAATTTGATTGACACTACAAGACAAATTTTTACATTACAAATTAAATTGATGCAAATCATGGGAAGAAGACGAGAAAAATCTGAAATTTGGAATTCCACATGAAGCACACAAACACCATAAATATAACACAAACATCATAAATATAATTTTCCGTGTGATCTGTAATTTTTTAGTGTGTGACCCCTTTCCAGCATAACAAAACCCTCTAAATGGCGAAATTGCACTTGTAAAGATCATACAAACCAAACCCCCCTTCCCCGCCCCCCTCCCCCCCCCCCCCCCCAAAAAAAAAGGTAACAAAAATTCTTAGATTGAAGAATGCAAGGGGAAACTCCCCATTGTCATATGCAGAACCTAAATTTACTCATTCTGTCATGCAAAACCCAAAAAGCTTGGTAACAAAAATTCTAAGATTGAAGAATGCCGAGGGAAAAGGCCAACAGTAACATGCGGAACCTAAATTTACTCATTCTTCAATCAAAAAATTTAGGTGGCATAAATGGTTTTGAGGAATAATGAACTTTGGTATCTAGATACATATATTCTTACATAAACTAGTAAACCTATTTGTCACTTGTCGAAGTCCTGAATACTAAATCTGAATATAAGGACAACAGAATGATGAACAGACACAACAGAAAAATGGACAACAGCTTTAAAAAAGAATAATAATGAACACTTCAAAAGCCCAAAGACTTCAACTGGGCTTTCTTACGAACATGGTCACTATAGAACTTGTTTTTCAATTCTCCCCTTCATAATAAACAACCTCAAAAATAAGTAACATACAATTAAGAAGGGGGGAGGGGAGAAGCAAATTGGACAAAACCTCATTTCTACCCTCTTAAATACACTCCTAGTGGCAAAAGCATGTAAAAGATTACAGAACTTTGTTGGGTCGGTGGACCTTGATAAGTACTGTTCACTTAAACCCTGGGTCCAACGGGGGGCTTTGGGGGGTCCTCCCCCAAGTGTGGGGTGTACTTTCGTAATTTTCTTGTGTTTCCGTGTAACTCTAATTCTATACTTATAAATAGATGAGGGGGGCGCTTATCCCATGGTACAACAGAGAGAACGAGAGTTGTAATTTTCAGATCATAGTGAAAGATTGCAGCAGACGTGGACGTACCCCTATCCTGGGGTGAACCACGTAAATCCTTGTGTTTCTCTGTGTGATTGTTATTTTGATTCAATATTCTTCGTTTTGTTATTTTCGTTTCTCATCGATCCTGGTTAGGAAGGACTAATTCCCAACAACTGGTATCAGAGCATTGGTTCGAGTGGGAGCGATGGCTACAGACGAAAAGGTTAGAATCGATAAATTCAATGGCACATATTTCGGATTTTGGAAGATGCAGATTGAAGATTATATGTATCAAAAAAATTTGTATGAACCTCTTTCAGCGAAGAAGCCAGCAAACATGAAGGATGAAGATTGGACTCTTCTTGATCATCAAGCGCTACGGGTTATTCGACTAACGTTGTCTCGTAACGTTGCGTTTAACACAGCGAAGGAGAAAACTACAGCAGGTCTGATGGCGGCACTCTCAAACATGTACGAAAAACCCTCTGCCTCAAATAAAATTTATTTGATGCGCAGGCTGTTTAATCTGAGGATGACAGAAGGCGCTTCGGTGGTTGAGCATCTGAACGAATTCAATATCGTGGTAATACAATTGAGTTCTGTATCTATTGAATTTGATGATGAGGTTAGGGCTTTGATTCTTCTATCCAGTTTACCAGAAAGTTGGAATGGTACTGTAACGGCAGTGAGCAATTCTTCAGGAAAAGCAAAGTTGAATTACAATGATATTCGAGATTTAATTCTGAGTGAAGAAATTCGCAGGAGAGAATTAGGGGAAACATCAGGTTCTGCCTTGAATACAGAATTCAGAGGAAGATCTGCGGGAAGAAATCCTAATCGCAACAGATCAAAATCTAAATACAGAAGCAAGTCAAGAACTGGAGAGGGACGAAGCTGTTGGAACTGTGGAAAGAAGGGACATCTAAAAGCAGATTGCCCGATAGTGAATAAAAACAAAGGTGATCAAAATCAAAAGTCTGCTAATGCTGCAACAGAAGAAATTCTTGATGCTTTGATCTTAAGCATTGACAGTCCGCTTGAATCTTGAATTTTAGATTCTGGAGCATCATTCCATTTTACTTCACAGAGGGAAATCATGGACAATTACATTGGTAGTGATTTCGGAAAAGTTTATCTGGCTGATGATGAACCTTTGAAGATTGTGGGTAAAGGGGATGTAACAATCAGGTTGCCAAATGGATCAGTTTGGAAGATACAGAATGTCAGACATGTGCCTGGTTTGAAACGAAATTTAATTTCTGTTAGACAACTTGATGATGAAGGTTATGTTGTAACCTTCATGGGTTGTTTGTGAAAAATTACCAAAGGAGCTATTTTTTTATCTCGTGGTCAAAAAGAAGGCACTCTTTACATGACTACGAACAATAGGAATGTAGTAGCAATTGCTGGTGAGAAGGAAGACTCAAATCTATGGCACCGACGGCTTGGGCATATGAGTCAAAAAGGGATGAAGGTACTTGCAGACAAGGGGAAACTGTCAGATTTGAAATCAGTGGACATTGACTTTTGTGAAGATTGCATCTTCGGCAAACAAAAGAGGGTCAATTTTTCAAAGGATGGCAGGAAACCGAAGTCAGAAAAGTTGAAGTTGGTTCATACAGATGTGTGGGGACCTGCACCAGTTTCATCTCTTGGAGGATCATCATACTATGTTACCTTTATTGATGACTCAACGAGAAAGGTATGGGTTTATTTTCTAAAACATAAGTATGAAACTTTTACTATCTTTAAAAGGTGGAAAGCCTTGGTGGAGACTGAAACAGGTCTGAAAATTAAGTGTTTGCGATCAGACAATGGAGGAGAATATGAAGAAAATGAGTTCAAGAAATATTGTGCGGAAAGTGGAATTAGAATGGAGAAGACTGTTAAAAAGACACCTCAACAGAATGGCGTTGCTAAACGCATGAATAGAATTCTGAATTAACGTGCTAGAAGTATGAGAATACATGCCGGATTACCAAAGCAATTTTAGGCAGATGCAGTTAACACTGCAGCATATCTGATCAACCGTGATCCATCTGTTCCATTGGATGGAGAATTACCAGAAGAGGTTTGGAGTGGTAAAGAGGTAAATCTTTCTTTTTTGAAAGTTTTTGGCTATGTCTCATATGTGCATATTGACTCTGCTGATAGAAGTAAACTTGATCCGAAATCTGTTATATGTACTTTTATTGGGTATGGCATTGATCAATTTGGTTATCGGTTTTGGGATAATAAAAATCGAAAAATAATCAGAAGTAGAGATGTCATATTTAATGAAAAAGTAATGTATAAAGATAGGGCAAAGTCTACATCTGAATCTGAATCTGTTACTTGTGATGAGCATGTTGAGTTAGAGGGGATTAGTGAGGATGTTTTGAATAGTAGGATTCAGAATAATCCTGAAAATATTATTCCACAAACTGAGCAACATACTCCTACTCCTGTTTTGAGACGATCAGAAAGACTGTCAAAACCTACACAGTACTGGTCTCCATCTTTACATTATTTGTTGCTGTCTGATGGAGGTGAACCCGAAAATTATAATGAGACTTTGCAGGTTGATGATTCAATTAAGTGGGAGTCAGCGATGCAGGATGAAATGAATTCACTTAAAGCAAATTAGACATGGGAGTTGACTGAACTACCAGCGGGTAAGAAAGCTTTGCACAACAAGTGGGTTTACAGGCTTAAACAAGAACATGATGGGAGTAAACACTACAAGGCCAGATTGGTTGCAAAGGGATTTCAACAAAAGGAAGGAGTTGACTACACTGAAATTTTCTCTCCAGTTGTAAAGTTGACCACTATCAGATTGGTGTTGGGAATTGTGGCTGCTGAAGACTTGCACCTTGAGCAAATGGATGTGAAGACGACTTTTCTTCATGGTGATTTGGAGGAGGAAATTTACATGAAGCAACCACAAGGTTTCTTGATACGAGGGAAAGAGGAGCTTGTATGCAAACTTCGAAAAAGTTTGTATGGTTTGAAACAGGCTCCTAGGCAGTGGTACAAGAAATTTGATGGGTTTATGTGTAGCAACGATTTTACAAGATGCCAAGCAGATCATTGCTGTTATTTCAAGAAGTTTGACAAAAGTTATATTATTTTACTCTTATATGTTGATGATATGCTTATCGCAGGATCCAGCATTGAAGAGATAAAAAGATTGAAGAAACTTTTGTCCAACCAATTTGAGATGAAGGACCTTGGAGTTGCAAACAAAATCCTTGGTATGAGAATTTACAGGGACAAGGCAAATGGTATTTTGAAGTTGTCACAGGCTGAGTATGTCAAGAAAGTTCTTAAGAGGTTTAGCATGGATGGTGCAAAACCAGTGAGCACCCCATTGGCTAGCCACTTCAGACTTACTAAAGAACAGTCTCCAAATACCGAAGAAGAGCAGGCTTACATGGAATGTGTTCCATATGCTTCAGCTATCGGTAGCATAATGTATGCTATGGTTTGTACCAGACCAGACATTGCACATGTAGTGGGAGTGGTTAGCAGATACATGAGTAATCCAGGCAAGCAGCATTGGGAGGCAGTAAAGTGGATACTTAGAGACTTGAGTGGTACTACAGGGCACTTTGTTTTAGACGAACTAGCATCGGGTTACATGGTTACGTTGATGCAGACTTGGCTGGCGATTTGGATAACAGAAAGAGTACTACTGGCTATATTTACACATTGGGTGGTACAGCAGTGAGTTGGATTTCACAATTACAAAAGATTGTGGCCCTTTCTACAACAGAGGCTGAGTATGTTGCTATTACTGAAGCTGGAAAGGAGATGATTTGGTTACAGAACTTTCAAGTAGAGTTGGGTAAGACGCAAGAAAGGAATATTTTGCATAGTGACAGTCAGAGTGCTATTCATCTTGCAAAGAATCCAACTTTTCATTCTAGGACAAAACACATTCAGCTGAGATACCATTTCATTCGTTCACTTGTAGATGATGGAGTCTTGTCTCTTGAGAAGATTCATGGCAGTAAGAATCCAGCAGATATATTGACCAAAACAGTCACCATTGACAAACTGAAGTTGTGTGCAACTTCAGTTGGACTTCAAGAGTGATGAAGGAAGATCAAGCTATTGCGGTGTTTTCTCTATGTAATGAAGATGATGGAGAGCTTGTGTTATCAGGTTCCAAGTGGGAGATTGTTGAGTCGGTGGACCCTGATAAGTACTGTTCACTTAAACCCTGGGTCCAACGGGGGGGTTTGGGGGGTCCTCCCCCAAGTGTGGGGTGTACTTTCATAATTTTCTTGTGTTTTCGTGTAACCCTAATTCTATACTTATAAATAGATGAGGGGGGTGCTTATCCCATGGTACAACAGAGAGAACGAGAGTTGTAATTTTCAGATCATAGTGAAAGACTGCAGCAGCCGTGGACGTAGCCCTATTCTGGGGTGAACCACGTAAATCCTTGTGTTTCTCTGTGTGATTGTTATTTTAATTCAATATTCTTCGTTTTTTTATTTTCGTTTCTCATCAATCCTGGTTAGGAATGACTAATTCCCAACAAACTTATGGTGCATCATACATCTCACCAAATAAACCTTTATTACTCTCATGAGAAAGGTGTACAAATTACATTAACATATTTCCTGACATGGCAATCTTTAACATCTGTACCCTTGTGATAATAGAACCCACAACTGTGCATGTGTAATAAATTTAGCTAATGGACTTTATTACACATAAAATACGAAAAGGACAAAGTTTCTGACCAGTATTAGACACCAAATGCATGTGAAAAGTCCTGCAACTCTATAGATTAGCATCCAGAAATCTTCAATTACCTGAACTTGGACCCTATCACTTCGAAAAGCCATTTCAGACATCAGCTCATATACAACTGGATTTTGTTCTATTCCTTCCATGCACATGCCAACACCAACCTATGAGAAACATGGATGATAAGTTCTCTTGTATTTTATGTGCATGAGGCAATTAGAAGTATAAAAAAACAAAATGAAAAGTGCTACTGACAATTCCCCCATTGCATTTCTGTGTTTCCTTCGTGGCCAGTAAGCCAAGGCTGCAAATCTCACATCCTAATTAGATACCTGATCCTTTATCATGATCCAATATGCAATATGGACTCTTCTAAATGCAAGGAGTGCTAGTAAGTACTCAAAATACTTGGGTGCGGGTAAGGGAATGGACACATGTCCGATGTATATAGCTTGTTTATGCAACAAGTATACTTAACATCCGATTTTACCACATAACTTTGTATAAAATTCCCATATTATGCATGACATGCTCTTTCTATAAACACCATTTACCCTTTAAAAATAAAAGAAACATATTAAACATTTGAATATCTTGTTGAGTCTGGATATCCTTAGTTAAGCAGAATTCAATGAATCCAACACTAAGACAAATTTCCACACCCAACATCCATACCTGAGTACATGTAACACAGATCAACCATAAATAATAACTAATTAATATCATTAGGATTCAGTGACAAGGTTCAATGAACAAATTGATGAATACAAGACGTTTCATGCTCCATAGTTTTGTTAGGCGTATGATTCTTTCATGTTTCAACTAGTAAGTGCTCTTCCAATCAAAGAAGGCATTGTTGGAAAAATTTTTAATTATCCTGTTAAAAGAGTGTTACAGGAATATGTCTAATTGTAAGAATGGGGAAGCTATAAATTAGCTAAAAAAGAAATTAAAATGGCAATTAGAGAATTTGAATATAAGGCCTTTGATAAACTATTGTGGGTACTCAGATTACAGTAAAACATCCTAAGGTCGTTAAAGTATCCTAAGGTTATTACACCGTACAACAGCGCGAAACCACACACGTTGCGTCACCTTCGAGTAGAATATTTAATGATGAGTGCTAATAATTCCATTCATGTACGTTTCCTTGGATTCGGAACAAGATCCAAGGATTCTCCCTCAATAAATTAATAAATAGCGGGATCATCGGAGGTTTAGTGGATTGGAGGCTAGAACCAGGAGACTGTTGGACTTCGTCCAACCATCTAGAGAGAGAATTAAATAGGCGACTCTTGCCCTTCCTTGAGTCCTTAGACATTCCTACCTGAGAGACTCCATCTTTATATATATAAACCCTCCTCCTCTAGAGGGTCTGGCATAAAAAATATACCAAGCACCGACCATTATCATCTCCACTCTCTCTCTTTTGTTCCAGATTGCCTCTGGTTCTCTCCTCTCCGCCGGACTCCGGTGGTCTCGTAATTACTTGATAGTCAGCATAATTCCCGGAAAAGGGTTGGACTCACTCCACCTTAACACACCCACAACTATATAACAAACCAGGGGCAAAAGATGCTGAGAAAAATACCTATAAATTGGCTAGAACAAGAGAGAGAAAAGGTAAAAATGTGAATCAGGTTAAGCGTGTAAAAAATGAGAACTAAAGTGTTTTGATAATTTAAAAAAAAAAAGAAAAAAAGGAAGAAGAAGATATTATGGAGAGGTGATGAAGTTATTCTGATAATTATTTAATAGTTTCCATGAAAAGAATTTGGAAGACCTTAATAACCCTATTAAGAATAAAAATGTAGTTTTATATGTAGGATTAGGTTTGGAAAAGTCAAGGAGTATGAAAAGACAAAGGTAGAAAAATCTGTAGATCTATATGGTATTCTAATTCAAGCTTGGTAGTGCCTACAAGATGACATGATAACTTGGTTATTCAGTTGAAGTTTGGTAGTGCCTAGAGAAGAAAATTTGAAAACACTTGAATGAATATTTTTATTGTTTCTAAACTTGAATCAACAAAATTACAATTGAAGATCAATTTATACTAAACATATGTGAATGATAAGGAAGTTGCTTGATATAAGCCTTGAGACTAGAGGATGACGCAAGGCATGATCTTTGGCATGATTTTTGTAGCTGATTTGTTGCTCTTCTAAATTTGAACCTTTGTGATATTCAATGTCATGATCCTGATCATGATCTTGACAGGAAAATCTCAGTCATCACCTAAAATGTCTCCACCAATTTGTAATCAATTTGTGAGAATATTTTCCTTATCAGTACTTTCCTTATTTCTCTGTGCAATAACCTCACAATATTTTCCTGTGTTGACCAATATTTCTCAATATCCTCCCCCAAATTTTGTTGGGATTGGAGGCACAATTTGTCGTAGAAAGAACAAAGAGAGGCTTTGGATAGTGTCTTAGTAAAAACAATATTATAGTGATCAAGTACACGTATGATGGGGCAATTATTAGCGTAAGAATAGTTAGCAGTGATACAAATGATTTTCTAATTACAATTGGTTTACACTAAGAATTCACTTTAATCCCTTATCTTTTCACTTTGGTTATGGATGAGCTTACCAAGCATATTTAAGACGACATCCTTGGCGTATGTTTGCAAACGATATTGTATTGATAGACGAGCTTACCATAGTTGAATTTGTACTAACGCGGGCATCAACTGGACCAGAAGCAATTGCATCTAATATGCCATACATTTCAATATTTCCACCAAAGTTGTGCAGCATGCACCTGATGTACACCAGAAGTTATATTCTCTCTCAATATATATATTTGATAAATAAGTTACACTCAATATATATTACACCTAACACAATAATAGAAAAAAGGCTATTGAGATTAAAATCCGATCTTCAATAAATAGGCATATTATGAGCTTTTGCAAGATAGATACACAAAGATGTAACATCTCAGGAGAAATATGTGGCAACTTTCAACAGAAGAGCTGACTACCAGATATAAGGAGTGCCATAAAATTGAGAGGATGTCTTCCATATGGGTGTAACATCAGCAAACAAATCAAGAACTATCATCTTCCCAAATGGAACTGAATGTAGGAGTGCCTGTAAAATATAAAGTATGTCAACACCTAATCCAGAAAACGGCATCTAGAAAGGTCCAGGGCCGAAAAATAAGGCAAGGTTTCAGGAAAACATATTTGCTATATGAAAATTATTAACGTTACTTTCATCACTTCAGATTTACGTTAATTATAATGTTACAATAGTTAAAATCTACAAGAAGAAAAAGAATATGCATGACAAAAGAAAGAAAAAAAATGTGCAGCAAAAGGAGACCTCCAGAAAAAGGAAACAAGGCAAGAAAATAACAGAAAGCTCTATAAAACAAAAGGATAACCGGATCCAAACACACTCACAGCGCCCCCCCTCCTCCCGCCGGGGGGGGGGAGGCGGTTAACATCCTAGGAATGCAAGAACTTCCATTAAGTAACAGGCTATAGTGGTCCTATCCCTTTATTCAAGACATGATTCCAATTTTGTCAAACCATAGTATTTAAAACTTCTATTCACACTCCATTTGGCATTCTCAAAATACATCAAATTTTGAGATTTTACTGCCAAAGGGAGCCTCATTCGCAAGTCAGCAAAAGCTTTTCTCACGCTTTCAGTAATGACTTTTTAGCTTCTCATGCACTCTAAAACCTCTCACTTATGACACAACTCAACCTCCCATTATCTCATATGGGAAAAGTTTAGAAATTAGATGAATCTAAAGCTACTAAATTATTGCCTAAGCAGTGTTGGGCAACAGCAAGACACTTCTGTTTCATTTGTTCTAGTGCAAAGATGGACCAGATACAATGTGTAACATTCTTATCATGCGTTTGAATGTCAGAGAAGATGTAACCAAAGATGATTATCATTGAGCCATATTTCTCACCAAATGATATGCCACAAATAGAACTAAAAGTATATCTGGAGTTGTCAGACATAACAATAGATTTGTGGTAATAAAATTGTAATGCACAGTATGTAAGATGTGCTTAATATTGCCAGGGCAGAAGACGACAACATGAAATGAAAGATCAGGGCAACAAAGATGCACTTCAATGGAAATTCAATCAGAGAAATGGAAGAATTTAAAACATAGACTTATCAAATGAGATATGATTGGACTAGCCACTTGATTATGGAGTTCATACTTCCATTTGCGGTGGCTTCCAGAATGATTTTTCTGAATAAAATAGCCAACCCTGCACATTGGTAAATCAGTTAACTTCCATGTCATTTGATGTATGACAGAGCACAAGGCAAGTAGACTTCTATATTGAAAAGCCAATAGCAAAATAAATCATGGCTAAATTGTAATTCTGAAAGACCATGGGAAACTAGACTATTTAAGAAAAATAATATGAAGAAAAGATGTATGTTCAATAAAGAGGAAGAAAGAATAGAAGGGATATACAATGCATGTTTCAAGTATATTCAAGCAAAATGGTATGAAGGAAAAATACATGTTCAATGAAATTACCCCAAAAAAAAATACATATTCTATGATGCGAAAATAATTTGAAGGGACATGATATGCAGTAAGTGGTAACTAAATGGGTATCTACGCAGTAGTTCGCAAAATATGGACAAGAAATTGGCTGAAACGATGCTCTTTTCACCATCTAGTTCAAGAAAATTTGAATTTTAAGTTGGTTTTTTGAAGCAGATATATCTTTTACGCAAGATTCTTTTACTGGATGTTCACACAACTAGACTGCTTTACCAAACACCAGAATTGAACTCTGCCCTCTGCTGACCTCTGCTGACTGGATTTCTAAACATCTGTAGATAGTCCCTAAACAAGTAAATATTATTGCAATCACAAATGAGGGTGTATAATTGTGTTGTGTAATGAAAGATGTATAATGGTCTAATAACATTATACACTGGTTTATTATTCAATTGGTGAAGTGGAGGTTAGGAGTTTCAGCCCCAGAAAAGTTTCCGTGAAAAAGGAATTACGACAAAGATGTTCTAAAAAGTGCCCAAAAGAAAAGGCTAAGAAGCACGGACATCGACACATGAGAAGATTTGGACACAACACCTAAATTTTCCAAAAAATGCAGGAGACGACACGACAAGAACACCCAAAAAAACTTATTTTTATTCCATACATATAAATATTTCTATTCAAAGATAATAAAAAAATGCAGGCAGAGGCACCTGTTAGAAGGTGTGAAAGTATGGAGATTGCCAAGAATAGGAGAGGTAGAGGAAGACCCAAGAGAAGCTGCAAAGAAACCATTAAACATGACCTGACCTACCTAGATTTATCGGAGGACATGCCCCTAAACAAATCTAATTGGCGTCGACAAATCCATATAGCCGACCCCACCTAGTGGGAAAAGGCTTGGTTTGGTTTGGTTTATAATAAAAAATGCAAGAAAACACTAACTAGAATGAAAAAAACAAAATCATGTACTCTATACCTTAATTTTCGTAATATCCTTCACATAACAATTACCATCTATTAAAATAAAATATTAAAAAAAAGATTAAATTAACACATCATTTAAAAAAAATGTAGTTCTATTATAAAAAAGTAAAATAAAATAACATAAAAAAGATTGTTGCGGAATAGTCAACATAAAAAGATTGTCTTTGAGAGAAGATCATAAATATATGACATGGACATGTTGGTTTGATTTGTATTGGTTTGATTTGTACATGCTCACACAAAATCTTATTTGATGTTCAATGTAATAACTCCTATATAGAAGGATTAACCATATCAAATTTATGAAGGAAGTTGGAAGTGGGACAGCTGAAGTGTTAGGGTTGGAAAGAGGAATGGGTAGGAGTGGAAACATACTTGCATCAGCCAAACTGCATCCTTATCTCCTTTGGACATGGCTTTATAAACAGCAGCTCCAAGAGATGAGATATATGATAGCTCACTCGTTGGTGGGGTGTTCTCATTGAATGTGTCACTGTGTAAGTTAAATATACCCAAGATCTCACATTAATACCCATGGAACGAACACATAGAGATGAAATAAGGTCAAATGAAAAAATGAAGTGCAAACAGTATCTGTTTATCATAAAATTTTGTAAAAACAGAAAGTGAAGGAACAGCTTGGTGATACAGCATGGCAAAAATCCAAACCATAAACCAGAACAAAAAGCAGAAAAATGAAAGTATCATCTGATATTACAGATATTCACAGGTGCATAGAACTAGCAAGCGTGCAGCAGATAAGAACTCAAACATGGTGAATTTTTTGGACAAAGCCGTGAAACCAGTAAGTTTTGCTAACAATATTTACCAGTCAACAATATTTTATTTCAAGCTTATTAAAGAAAACTAACAACGGAAAAGATATGGCATGTCCAAGTTCAACCAAAAATAAAAAGAAAGATATAATGACTTAACAAAGAAATCCACTTAAAAGCAAAAGAAGACATTAAAGAAATTAAAAACAAGTACATGTACCTTGAGGAACATAAAGCCAACACATTAGAGCTTTACAAATGGATCTAAGGGAAAGCCTCTAAATTCCAAAACAAACAGCAAAGCCATAAAAATAAAATATCAACAAAAAAGCTCCTTTCAACTTATAAACCAGAAGCTATGCTCCCTTCAAAATTCCACCTCTTCACCACTCACACTGCGTGAAAGTTCAAGTGAGCAGCATACTATGCTTTCCTCCACTATCACAACTCCTTCCCCATTAACCCAAAAAAAAAAAAAGAACTCGTCAAAGACAGGCATAGAAAATCATACTATTGAAAAGAGTATGTCATGAGTTTGCAAAGGCTAGTGGTTACCATAGACTTGTAGTATCTCGTGAGTTTTTTTTAGTGGTATCTTATTTAACCCAAATGGTGTTCAGAGGTGAGAAAAATGACATTTCAAATTTGGCTTTGTGAACAGAAAAATAATTTTATGTTTTTGTCTTTATTTTTTTATGTTTATAATATAAAAATGTTTTGGATGATAGTGAGATTTGAACTCAAGACCCTTGCCTACTCTTGTACCATGTTAAATTGTTAGCCATCATCTCATTTAAAAGCTTAAGTTATTAAGGAGGAAGAAACTTTACTATTTATATTAACTTATTTCCTCACAACACGACCTCTCACGTGTGGTAAAACTACCTTTTTTGAATGGACCAACTATGTGGGACTATTGACTATTTTGGGTAGCGGTGAGATTTGAATTTAGGACACTTGCCTGCTCTAACAATATGTTAAGAGTATTAGCCAACATCTCACCTAAAAGCTTAAGCTGTTGAGGAGGAGCAAATTTATTACTTATACTGACTTACTTTCTCTTTTTGAAGAGGCCAAACACATGCAACTATTGACTTCTTTGGTTAGCAATCTAACAGGAAGTCTGATTATTAGTTGAAAAGGGAGAAAGGCCAAAATTATAGGAATCTCAAACTCATCCTAAGTTCCCTCAAACATCAATGCCTACAATAGAATTGCATCAAGAAGTCTGACATTGGGCCTGAGACACACCAGATAAAAGGTCACTGCCAAAGCTTACATATGGCCAAACAAATACTAAAAAGGTTTACATACCAATTACAGGCATATTATTGTAAGTTTTTTCAGTTTCAGATATCGTACTTGCTTAAACAGAACCATTACAAATTGTGTTTCTCTATCAAGTAAACCTAAGTTTTTTGGCAAGTGATAAAACCAAAACAAGGCAGTAGGTTCGACATTATGGAGCATATTGGAAACTAAATTATGGGACCACAAAAGAAAATCACTGATCAAATACCCAAAATGTTAGCATCATGACATCATAAACAACACTTCAAGGTAATATAGCTCCAAGATGGCAACAAATAATAGAACAAATGACAGAAATTACCAGTTATAAATGTCCGTCACATCCCCATATTCTGCAATAAAAAATTAGATAAACAAGCAAGCATAGTTATTGAATTAAAAAACACAAACAAGGGAAAAACACAAGAGTGTAGAGTCCCAAGACGAGCACTTAATATGAATGGCAAAGAAGAGAAAAAAATAAATAAATTGAAGAATAATTTGATCAAATTTATTGCTTCACAGATGAACACATGGTCCCCAAGGTAATAATTTAGCAATATATTACATCACCCACTTTTAATTTTAAATAAGCTGCTTAAGTGTCTGTACTTCAAGTTTGCTATCCAATAATGGTAATAAGTTATTCAAAGCTTGAACTTAGAACCACAGGCATTGACATGCCAACAAAGGAAACTAGTTAGCTGTAGGCCTGCAGCTAGTTAGCTACCTATCGTACTGCCTATACATGGTTGATAAACCAAGATTTGATACTAATTTAGTTAATAAAGAAATCATAGTTTAGCAATTTCAGATAATCCCGCCATGCGGTTAGCAGTATGTGGCAATCTAACATTGTTGTATTTTAATAATTCACCTTTGATTAAAAAAAAAAATCTTTTTGCTTCCAAGGAAGAAAAGATGAAGCAAGTTCAGGTTGGCATAACAGTGTGCAAAAGAGATCGATGTATGGGAATCAAGATTTAAAATTGTTTGCACATTGGAAATAGGCCAATTGAAATTGATGTATCGGAATAAAGATTTAAAATTGTTTGCACATTGGAAATAGGCCAATTGAATTCCCTTTTTAAGCTGATATGCTCGCATTCCTTAAGCCCAAGTAACCACTTTTGATGCTCAAACCACCAAATGCAAAAGAAAACACGCAGGTAGTTAATTATATAACTTGGAACAGCATAACTGTTTTAAGCGAGAAACTAAAAGACGTATCGCACCTTTAATTTGTTGCTTAATAAAAGCCTCCCCAATCTCTATGAACAAAGGATCAGAAGGATCAAGAAGGAAAGTACAACACCAGCGAGGATCACCATCAACCGTGTTCCTAAGATAAGATAGAAGGGAACTTTTAAGTCATGTAATACATCAGACATACTACTTTTCAAGCATCCCAAAAGAAACTCATTTCAACAAGGGAATAAATAGCAAGTTTGCAAATGATTTGACATGGATAGCCAAGTAATAACGTATATATATAAATTTTAAGCCAAAAAAAATTGAAGAAAAATTATCGCAAGCTCAGATGTATTGTTAGAATATATGCTTAATTTTTTCTGTTTCCACTTAGAATATAGGAGTGACTGACTAGAACATAGGTATGATTGATTTTGTTTCCTATTTTCTATTTCCTAATTTGATGTACTCCTTCATTATAAATAAAGTCCAAGGGAGAAGAGAGGACTAATTCAATCTCTCCCATTTTTTTAACTTAGTATCAAAGCAACCTCTGGTTCCAAAAAAAAAGGAGAGAAAACAAAAAAGGGGAGGGGGGGAACCTACGCAGTACTGTAGCAGCACTGCCTGTCGCCACCGGTCAGCTCTCTGGCCATCGGAGTTCATCTTCAACCACTCCAAAAGGCTCGTCGGTGGCCAACGATCACAATCCTGCCGGAGTCGTCCCCCGATGGTGTGCGACGCGCCCTCACACGCATGTCGTCCACGATCTCCAGATCTCACGCGCCCTTCTCTTCTCGGCGTGTGCGGGCGCATTACCTCTCGAAAATTTTCCGACAGCCCTCGACCATGTTCACCTAGGGCAGGCAACTTGGTTGCTGCCCCTTGACTTGATGGTTTGATGACCTGAGTGTAAGCACGATCGTCCTCGCTTCTGTTGTCCGCAATCGTCAGGTTTTTTCCTGTTTTCTTTTGTCCAAGCATAAGCACTATTGTAGTGCTGCCATTCTGGTTATTTCATTGTTTGTTCTTGCTGCTGTTGTGGCGTTGATTTCTTGGTTAACCACTGTTGCTTTACAATTTTCAAATGACTGCGGAGATTTCTCTTGTTTGGTTCTTTTTTTTTTTTAGGATTGTGTTGGAGATTTATTGGGTAATTACTGATTGCTATTAAATATGTCAAAATCCAAGAATACTACTCCAATCATGCCTCAATCTGTATTCTTAAAAGCAGATGATGTCCCTCGTTCTATCACACCGAAAAAATTAAATGGTGCGAATTATTTAAGTTGGACACATGTTATGAAGGCCTTTCTTCGAGGAAAAGACAAATTACAATATATTACTGATGAGCCACCTTTGTCTACTAATCCACCTTTGTCTATTGATCCTCAACATCATGTTTGGATGAGTGAGGATGCGATTGTTAGGGACTGCTATGGCATAGTTTGGAGGATTCAGTTACTACTACTCTTGAGTTTTGTGATTCTTCTAAGAAGATCTGGGATTGTCTTGCAGAATTTTATTCCCAGAAAAATAATATCTCTCGAGTCTATGAGTTGTATGAGTAGATGTTCTCTGCAAAACAGCGCGAGAGATCATTGTCTGATTAATACAGTCGCTTGAAGAGTTTATGGGAGCAGTTATTACAATACAGACTATTCAGTGAGGACTTAACACAACAAAGAAAGTATTGGGAAGAATTTATGATTGCAAATTTTTATCTGGCCTTAATCTTGCGCTTCGAGAATTTAAAGATCAAATTTTAGCTAGTGAAACCCTTCCTACTACTGCCACTGCCTATGCCCGCATACAAATGGTCATCATTGGGTAGCCATCCACTCACGGCTAATAATTATTCAATGTCCTCTACTGATTCTTCAGCACTTGTTAGTCATCATAATCGAGGATGTTCTTCCTAAGGTAATTCTCGTGACACTCGTGACGGACGTAATACTTGTGGTAGTTCTCGAGGTGAAGGACGTTCATCAAATGGTCGAGGTGACCGCAAGTGTGATTTTTGCGATGGCACCAATCATACTGAACCTTACTGTTGGAAGAAATATGGGAAGCCTGAACAAGCACACCATGTCTCTGATCGTCCTACTTTGTCACTTCCAGCGTCTGATAATGGAGCTATCACATCTGATTCTCGGGAGACAATTATTCTGATCTCATCACAGTTTTAAGAGCTTACTCAGTCCCTACGTGCTTCTAACCCTTCTTCTTCCACTGCTACTTTAGCCAACTCAGGTAAACCAACCCATGTAGCCTCATCTTCTCCCTCCTGGATCATTGATTCGGGAGCCAGTTCGCATAAGTCTGGTAATTTCTCCTTATTCTTTGATCTCAATAGTGTTAATCATAGTATTATGTCAGCTGACGGTTCTTCTCATCCTATCTCTGGTAGAAGGACTCTTCATCCCTCATCATCTCTTAACCTCCCTTCTAGTCTTTATGTACCACACTTTCCTTTTAATTTACTCTCTGTTAATCAGTTAACCAAGTTATTAAATTGCTCCATAACTTTCTTTTCTACTTTTTGTGTTTTTCAGGACCTCACGACAAAGAGGATGATTGGTTCGGGGCATGAGAAGGATGATCTTTATTATCTTGATTGTGATCGTCTCCCAGAGTAGCTACCTACTACAGTTCTTCACACCTCTGTCTCTCCTCTTCAGCGGCATTTTCGTCTGGGTCACCCTTGTTTAGCTCAGTTAAAGCTATTTGTTCCTAATTTAAGTTCAGTGTCTAGTCTCGAATGTGAAGCTTGTTAACTTGGCAAGCATCACCGTAGTTCTTTTCCTAGCCGTAGTGTTGGTCGTGAGTCTGAACCTTTTGATGTTGTTTATACAGATGTTTGGGGCCCTGCCTGCCTTTTTAGTGTTAATGGTTTTTCATCTTTCATAATATTTGTTGATGATTTTTCTTGGATGACATGGCTTTTTTTAATAAAACAATGATCTAATTTACCTTCTGTTATTTCTCGCTTTTACAATGAAATTATTACTTAGTTTAACAGAAGAATTAAAGTATTTTGTTCTAATAATGCATTGGAATATATTCAAACAATTATTCATAATTTTTGTGCTAATAGGGGCATTATCCACCAAACTACTTGTCCTTGCATTTCTCAAAAAAATGGTATTACTGAACGCAAAAATCGTCATTTGTTAGATGTTGCTCGTACTCTAATGTTTCACATTCATGTCCTTAAATCTTTTTGGGCAGGTGCTATACTCACTGCCTATTATCTAAATTAATAGTGTCCCTACACCTATATTATTAAATAAAATCCCCATTTTCTCTCCTTTACCCAAATCGGTCACCCTTTCCTCTTTCTCCTTGTACCTTTGGTTGTGTTGCCTTTGTCCATATGCTTGATCCTAATCAAGACAAACTCTCACCTCGCTCTTGTAAGTGTATTTTTTTAGGATATTCCCGCACTCAAAAAGGTTATCGTTGTCATCACCTTTTTCCCAATGTTACTTTGCGACTGCAGATGTTACCTTTTTTGAATCTATTATTTTCTTTTCTCCTAGTGGTGACCTCTTATCCTCTGATCTTATTGCTTCTCGTGAGGGGGTGCACTCCCCTACTCTTCCTACTCCCTTATCTTCCACTTATGTTCCCATATCCTAGTCTACCTCTCTTATCCCTGCTACGGACTCTTCTACAGCTTCAGAACCATTAGTTCAGCCTAAACCTTCTGTTCCTGCCATTGCTACTGCTCCTCTGCAACAAGTTTATCAACGTGATCCTAATAGGAAAGTCATTCTTCCCTTGCCAGTTGATTCCACTCCTTCGTCAGAGGTACTTGATTCTTCTCCTTTTTCCGACTTGCCCATTGATTTACGAAAAGGTAAGCGTACTTGCACTCAACATCCTATTGCTAATTTTGTCTCTTACCACCCGCCTTTTCTCTTCCTTGTCTTCTTTTGTTTGTGCCTTATCTTTTATTTTTGTTCCTTCTTCTTATCAGCAATCATGTCTATTCCGGGATGGAAACACGCAATGGATGAAAAAATGCATGCTCTTCATCAAAATCAAACATGGGAATTCACCTCTTTACCTATTGGCAGACAAACTATGGGTTGTCGCAGGGTTTATATTGTTAAACATCTTGACGCTCGGTTGGTTGCCAAAGGGTACACTCAGACGTATGGTGTTGATTATTCTGGGACTTTCTCTCCTGTTGCTTTCTGAACTCAGTTCGAATTCTTCTTGCTATTGCTCCAAGTCGTTCTTGGCCCCTACATTAGCTTGATATTAAGAATGCATTCCTCCAGGGTGAACTTCAAGAAGAAGTCTATATGGATCAGCCTCCTGGTTATAGTATCCCTGATAGTGAGCATTTTTTGTGTCGCTTACGGCGTACTTTATATGGTCTGAAACAATCTCCTAGGGCTTGGTTTGATCATTTCAGCTCTGTTCTTCATGATATTGGATATACTCGTTCTACTGCTGATCATTCAATCTTTGTACGACGAACATCTTCTGGCACTATTATATTGATTATCTATGTAGATGATATTATTATTTCTAGTGATGATGTCACGGGTATTGTGGTTTTGAAATAGTATCTTGCTACTCAATTTCATACCAAGGATCTGGGTCAACTTTGTTACTTCCTTGGAATTGAAATTGCCTGCTCGTCACAAGGCATTTCACTCTGTCAACGCAAGTATGTCCTGGATTTACTCTCTGAAATTGGTCTTCTCGCTGCTCGTCCTGCTAATACTCTTATGGACTCATCTACTAAGTTAGATGCTACTTCGTGCGAGCCCTTTTCTGATGTGGATCGTTACCGTTCGTCTTGTGGAAAAGCTTATTTATCTCACTGTTACTCGTCCTGATATCACCTATGTCGTGGGGTTAGTCAGCCAATTCAAGCATAGTCCTTGTCTTCCACATTTTCAGATTGTTTGTCGGATTCTACGGTATTTGAAGCATTCTCCTACTTATGGACTTCTGTATTGTCCCTCTTCCTCCTTATCTGTTACTGTTTATAGTGATACTGATTGGGCTGGCAATCAAAATGATCAGCGTTCAACCTCAGGTTACTGTATCTTTGTTGGTGATAATTTGGTTACATGGCGTAGTAAGAAACAACAGGTTGTGGCTCGTTTTAATGCCGAGTCTGAGTATCATTCTATTGCTCATACTGCTTTTGAGATACTCTGGGTTCGGTCACTCCTTCGTGCTTTTGGTATTGACGTTCCTGCTCCTATGAAAATGCATTGTGACAATTAAGCTGCCATCTTTATTGCCAACAATCCTGTGTTTCATGAGCGTACAAAACATATTGAGGTTGATTGTCATTTTATTCGTGATTTGCTGCTCCGCAAAGAGTTGAGTACTCCATTTATTCGATCCTCTTCTCAATTGGCCAATCTTCTCACTAAGCCATTATCTCGTTCTGCATTTCAAAGTCTCACATCCAAGCTGGGCATTTTCAAATTATATGCTCCAGCTTGAAGGGGCGTGTTAGAATATATGCTTAATTTATTCTGTTTCCTTAGAATATAGGAGTGATTGATTAGAATATAGGAGTGATTGATTTTGTTTCTTATTTTCTATTTCGTAATTTGATGTACACCTTCATTACAAATAAAGTTCAAGGGAGAAGAGAGGATTAATTCAATCTCTCCCATTTTTTAAACATATACAATGTTGGAAATTTAATTTATAGTAGACTTTCCACATGGAGGAAACTTTTGAAGGAGGTTGAGTAGGCATGACAGTACATTTCAAGTGATTTCTCTAAAGCATGCACTTTTGCACCAGGAGGATAAGTTTTTTCTTGCCTC
Source organism: Vitellaria paradoxa (assembly GCA_019916065.1). Lineage (NCBI taxonomy): Eukaryota > Viridiplantae > Streptophyta > Magnoliopsida > Ericales > Sapotaceae > Vitellaria > Vitellaria paradoxa. The sequence goes on along the minus strand of CM034234.1, from coordinate 62,676,791 downwards.
TTAATGGATGCCCTTATCATATTGCTGGTCAAACGAACAAGTGGTTTCCAATGCCAATGCCCTGCCTCTGACGTATTGAACTCTTACCATCCCTCAATCACACCCACAAGAAAATTTTATCTTTTATTTATTTATTTTTTTTTTGGGTTATGGATTATTTAGTAGAAATAATTCACATAACATTAAATACAATGCCCAACTAGAAACATAAAAAGGGTCCATTCAAGGATAACGAAAGCACCAATTCCAAGCATAGTGGGCTTCTCGCTCTATGAATCTAGATTTGCATTCTTTTTTGAATTTCATAGATTTTTTGAAAGCCTAGTTTTGTTTGTTGGTGCACTTCGTCTTCCGTGTAGCTGGGCCTGTTTCTTTGTACCATGGATGGCACCCTTTTGATGCCTTTGAATACAATTTTAATTTATCGATTTAAAAAAAAAAAAAAAAAAACTTCAATATTTTACTTTCCAAACCTTAACCAAGAATGTTGCACGCCACAACACAAATACACTAAAGTACACAAAAACAAACAACAAACACTACTAACAAGAATTGAACCCAAGACCACTTGAAACTAGAATTTTGATGTAGTATTAAATTGTTAATCACCATCTCACCTAAAATATGAAGCTATTAGAGATATAAGCATCTTTATTGTTTACTACTATTTTATATTCTCAACAACAAGCATGGCAGTTGAAAGCAATGAAGATTCATAAAAAACGATAAACACTACCATGCATGTGACATTAACCTCGTAACAAGTTGATCACGTAATGCCAACTTCTTAGGTTTGGTGACACTGTTGTTTTTTTTGTTTATACTTATATGTTTATATTTTCTAATTTTTTGTTTTTTATTGTCATTTTCTTTTCCTAAAACGAAAATTAAAAATACGTTTGGAAATGCAATTTTATTTATAGTAATTAAATTTTTATTTTAATAAAATATTACATTTTATTACTGTTTAAAAATTTAATTAATTTTAATAAAATATATTTCATATTAGTTTAATAATTAATTAAATTAAATATATTAAATTATTTAAATTATATTATCTATTAGAAATAATTTAATTCAATAAAAATAAAATATATTTATTTAATTTAATTATAGTATTTATTAAATTAATTTAACAAAATATATTTCATATTAATTTAACTAATTAAATTAAATCAAATAATTAAATTAATAATAATTTAACAAAATATATTTCACATTAATTTAACTAATTAAATTAAATGAATAATAATTATTTAATTTATAATTTAATTAATTCAATTAATATGACATATATTTTATTAAATTACTTTTAATAAATAATATTTTAAATCAACTAAATTAAATTAAATTATTTATATTATTTATTAAAAATAATTTAATAAAATATATTTCATATTAATTTAATTATTTAAATTAAATTGAATTGAATAATCAAATTAATAATAATTATTTAATTTCATTTAATTTAACTAATCCAATTATATTATTTATTTTTTAAATAAATTATATTATTTATTAAAAATAATTTAGTGTAATAAAATATTTGAATAAAATAATTTATTTTCATGTGATACAACAAAAATGAACAAAGTGTTAAAATTGACAAAATATTTATAATAAAAAAAAGAGTGAAAACACCTTTTTTTTGTATACAATTTTCTGTTTAAGTTTTTTTTTTATTTTTTTTGAAAAAAAAATAAATGAAAACAAATTTAACAAACATATTTTTGTTGTCTGTTTTCAAAAATTTGAAAACATAAACGTTACCAAACGGAGCCGTAGAAACATATAAAAAAAATAAATAAGAAAAAGAAGATATTTCATTGACAAGTTTATCACAAAAAAAAAAAAAAAGAAAGAAAAGAAGAAAGAGCAATAGCAGTGATTACCAATCCCCTAATCTAGTTATACTTGCAGAAGGGAATATCTCTTTGAGTGGTCCTGGTACGTTCCCAGAAAAAGATGGCAGCACTGGTAAAAAAATAAATTCCTTTTTGATCAGAGCTATCAAAATCACAGGCAAGTTCATTACAAATGATAATTCACTTCAATCAAATTTTGTTTTGTCCTCAAAGAGCAAACATCATCTCAAGATGTTCATTAAACATACAATGACGTGGAAGCCCTAAACAATATAAGTCCTTTAATCATGAAGCTGACTATACCTGGAGTCATGCCTAGCTCAATCATCCGTGATAATATCTGTTTTTGCAAAACCAACTGTTGATCCAACCAATTTTGTGATAGAGGCCCACCCCACCTGTGTTTTCAATAAATTTCAGACTACGAAGTGAAAAATGCAAAAACAATAAAGAACAAGCATCCTAGAGTGGCAATCGGAAATCGTATACATATGGAGAGAGATTCTTAGGGATCAACAATTCCAAAAACAAAAATTTACAAAACATGCAACAGCCAGCAATGCCATGGGTAACTTGTCCAGAAAAGAAAAGAAAAATCCAAAGTTTACCGTTTGGGATTTAAGGCTTAGAAAGCACGTTACAGAAGTCCATAAAATTGTGCATTTTGATATAAATTTATTGTCAGTACTCACAAACACAATGTGCTCTCTCAATCTCAAAGAAGAATAACCAATTGTCTTCACTTGTTTCTCATTAAGTAGCCCTGTGGTAATATGAATGAGACGCTTAGATAAATCCACTGACATGGGACAAACCATAGCTTTTTTTCAAGGGTTTTCTTTCTTTCCTTTATCTTTCTTCCCCACCCCCTTCTTTTTTTTTTTTTTTAATTTCTCTTTTTTGTGCTTAGGGGTGGGATAATTTGCATTTCAAGAAGGCCAAAACGGCATTACTAAGAAATTTTCTAATATTTCTTGATGAAATCCTACACAGTTGAATTTTTTTCTAAAGAGCACAAACTCAAATACAACTCAACACGACTAGGATATGGCAACAAATAAATATGCATTTTTAATATAATATGTCAAAATATTTTAAAAAAATATATATTTTTCACACTACACATATTAGGAAAGTAGCATGAACATAAAATCCTAGTATCAATAAAAAAATAAATAAACTTAACGTATAACAAAATAAAAAAAAATTTAGGTTTTGGAAATTTTCAAAACTTCGAAAGGAAGAGAGACTTACAGGGATAAATTTACATTTTTCAGTTTAATTAATTTGAAAGTTATAAAATAGCACAACATGTATCGATGCTTGTCCAAAGAGTAAGCATTGCATGGCTTCGTCGACAGAACACAATACCCTGCCAGAAGTGTCTGTAGATTTTAAATTTCTCATTCTGTCTTCCATTTTTGAACATATTTTCTAGTACTAACATCTTTGAATTTAAACACAGTTCTCAAAAAACAAAACAAAACAATTTTATTTATTCGTATTCCTTTTATATTTTATTTAACCATAACTTAAAAGGTAGAAAAAATGTTACAATCTTCAATCAGTCTATGATGTTCAAACTTCAAATTGATTAACAAAGTGTGTTTAACTTGTGTAAGAAGATTATCCATCGGTACAGATAGAGATAAATCACGTGCTATTACCCATGTAAGTTCCCCATGCGAGCCCAGGCAAGAAAAGCAGGTCCACCAAAGAAACCATTCAAATCTTGCACACTAATATTAAAATCCTGCAATTGAAAAAAAAATGAAAAAAAAATTCATAATTGAATTTGCTCGTATATTTTAGTATCCACAGAAACCATTCAAATCTAAATTTAAAATGACCCCAGAAAATTGTATAATGAAACCAAAGAATTCAGTAAAGAAATAATATTGGCCCTACAATCTGAATATTCAATTCAATTTCATCTTCTTTCATTGCTTCTTTTCTTTCTGTTAATTATATTAGAATTCAATCCAGAGGTTGAGTTTGTTTGTTGATTATTGCTTTCCAACACGTAAGAAAATAAACAAAAATGATTCACCAAGAGTACGTATTCAGTTTTTTGCCTCAAAAAAAAAAAAAAAATTAAGTTTGTTTACTTGAGATTTTCTATTTTTCCATATTTGTTTTGAAAAAAAAAAAGAATTTATCGGAATAGTTATTTCAGGCAATTTCAATAGCAACTAGTTGATTGAAATTACAACTATGGGTGTCAAGTAGGCTAGGGAAATTATTATTATATGTATGTATATTTTTTTATTTTGCAATTAAGAGGTTCAATTTGTTTGTTTTTCTTCTGCTCCTTTGATTTCTAGCCATCTTTGTTTCTTCACATATTGCTTTCCCCGGGGAGGGGGGGCCGTGGTCTTTTAACACATTTAAACTTGATTTGTTGGATTGCCTTTGACTATGATGTTTAGTTGAATTTTGATTGGTTTGTGAACACTTAAATGTTTCTACAATCATGTTGCGCTATTCCCTTTTTGAGGACTCACCCGGTGACCATAAAATCATCATTTATTAACTAAATTAGTCTTCAAAATAAAGAAAAGGTTTTAAAGACATATAGATAACTATGCCGTATACATCCATTAAGGATTTCACTGCAGTTCCACAGACAAACTACAATAAAATATACCATATGTGTGTTAGTACTTTCAGGATCTGTTCTGCAAAGTGATCCTCTAGTGATATAACTCCATTTCGGCACCAAAAAAGGTTGTTATGAACATATTTCTATGTTGTAAGAATAAAATTTTTCCTTAGGAATAAATTCGATTTTCTGGATAAAAGTTACTTCAGCAAAATCTGTAAAACAATTTGTTGATTTCATTTTCAATTATATTTCTGCAGTGACGCAAAAGCTGCTCATTACATGTTGTTGAGAGAAATAAAAGTCAATATAACTAATAAAGTACCGTCCTCCCTAACAGATTAAGCTTTTAAGTGAGATGGTAATTAATAGTATTTACATGGAATCAAAGCTCCATTTCCAAGAGGTATTAGCCAATTAGGTTCAAGTCTCATTATAACTATCTGTTCCCCATTTATTGTTGGATCACGTTGTTTGGCTCAATTTTTTTTTTTTTGGCTCCACACGTAAGTCAGGATTACACATAAGGGCGAGAGTTAAAGATTAATATATATTGTTGAGCCCATTTTCTAACTTAAACTTTTGAGAAAATTGGAGTAGACAAACATCTTGAGTTCAAACCCTACCGCCGATCCAAAAGGGCTCCCCAAAAAGTCAATATGGCCACATGTTAAAGAGCTTGTTGATAGAAAAATAAGTTAATGTAAATAATTAAATTACCTCCTCCCTAACAGCTTATACTTCTAGATGAGACAGTGATCAACACTCTTTATGCATATTAAGACCAGCCTATATTATAACTTTTTCCTGTCTGTTTAAAGTTTAAACACATGACATGGCACTGTGTGAACGTTTCAGTGACAAGAATCATTAACCAATTGTCAGACAATGAACTTCACAATGAGAGGCTCTGACTGCCCTACGATTAAACATAGAAAGAATAATAAAAGCAAAACTTCAGTGGTGATAATCCCTGCCAATGAAAATCTAAAATCAAACTTGCAATTTTTATAATTTGTTTCTTGGTTCTGATGGAAAACCAAATTCAACGACCATGATCTCATTATTTTGATCTATCCACAAATATGTCCAAATAATGGGTCAGATACACTTTTACTAAGCATTAAAGAAAGGGAGAATACGTTATGTGCCACATACAAATTTTAACTAAAATATCCATTGCCCAATTAAGAATTCCAAAATTGGGCTCCAATATTGTTTGAGTGAAAGAGCAGATAATGAACTGATCATCAAATTAAATAATAATGAATGTATATGCTTACCGCAAAAACTTTTTGCCAAATGGCTTCTTGCCCTGTGAATGCTAGAGGCAAGTTAACTCCTTGAAGAGCCATCCAGTCTATCTCTTTCTCCCATCTTTCCCAATCCCACCAAACATAGGAATCTGTTAATTAGATGATGATACCATCATAAGAATTAACAACTGCACGAACAGAAAATTTTTTGATAGGTAAATATATATATATGTATATATTTCGATAAATTGATAGGTAAATATTATTTATTAGAGGCAGGTAGTTGAGTGAAACAAACCCAAGACCTTTGGTCTGGGTTTGGTCTGCGTGGGGTGCCTTCTAACTGTAGTCAAGAGAGCTACACCTCATTCTGTAACTTGGTACGTTTTTCATTCCGAAACCTGAACCTAGAGATTCAAAGCAATCCCCAAAGATCAACTATTCTTTTCCTTGACATTTTCTTTCGGAGAAATAGAGCAAATAATAAACTAAATATAGAGTGAGTGAGTTCTCTCAAGAATAAATGTTAAAAATGAATCATAATGTTCTCAGAAATATGTTCAATGTGATTAAGCTAAAAAACAAAAAAAACTCTATTTTATTGAATGTTCAATAGTTGAAAGAATTCACTCGCGTTTAGAGGTCCTTCACATCCCAATAACATGATCTATAGAAGCTTAACCTTATTGTACAACAATATAGGGCATATGACCTACCACAATTCTGCTTCCATTCCTTGTTACTAGAATGACCTAGTGACCTACTTTCCCAGGTAATGCCAAAATATATTTAACAGGATCACCAACTCTCAATCAATTGGATAAGGGAAGAAAATCAAGAGTAATCACGGTAGAAAAGAAACTAACTACTAGATTTATCATGATAAATTTCTTCCATGATGATATTTACACTACCAGGCCAAAATACTTGAAATAAAATATTGCGAGAAGGTGGCTTGCAGCCACAAGGGAGCCCCATGAAGAAAATAGCTTCAATATGTCACTAATTCACAAATGAATCGTGGCAATAGAAATTAAGAAAAGTGAAATTTCACAAGTTGCGATGCACGCACAGATGCGCACACACAGAACTTTTGGTTGTATTCCAAAATTTGCCCAACCAACGCAGTAGTAGTATTCTGTCTTTCGGTCATCCACCAGAATTTGGGTGAACAATCAAGACATATACCAAGGCCTCATCAGGTACAGTCCAACAAGCCATTCCACATCCCAAAAATCTTCAAGCCTCAGGATCTTGGGTGCCAATTTGTATATATTCTTATCATTTTTTAAAAGATTCAATTGAAGGCCTAGAATTCTTAAACTTCTATATTTGAGCAAACTCTTGAATTCATTGATTTTCTATTGTGAACTCTCCCAGCCCTTTTTTCATTTCCTTTTTTGCCCAAGTTTACACGTTAAGGAATTGCCAAATAAGATGTCTGTAAGGCATACACTTTTAGCTTCTGAATGGCTAACAAGCACCCAAATTCACTCTAACTAGTCATTTGAATAGCCGAGGAGCTTGTTACTGCTGCAACTCCTACATATGCTCTCAATCCCACTCACCCCCAGATCTCTAAGAGGATAACCTTCGAAGTCAACATATATCTATTATTCCCATGATAGGTTCTACATTCGATTGCAGAGATTATAAAATGACATAAATGTAAGCACCCATTGCAGTGATTATCAATAACATAGGGATATCCTTTGACTCCATCACAACTGAAACGCAAAAAGAAGTGACTAAAATAATCTCTTCCCAGTGGAATAGATGTTGCCATCCTCACTTAGAAGATTCCCCCATTCCTTTCGATCAATTGAATAAATAATAGCTGCTATCACAGTATCAACTTAACAGCCTCCCCCCCATCCCCGAGCAAAAACAGGCATTAGAGCTTAGAAGGGTGAAAATATCTTAACACAAATTGATTGTATTAACATAAACACGTTGTACTTTGTATATATCGAATATTACATAGATGTCCAAAGTGGACCACAGTCACAATTTAATAACAACTAAACTATATGTTTGCTCGCTTTCTACACACAAACATCTGTGAGTGTGCATTTATCCATGTCTATTTCAGAAACGAGGGCAAAACAAGATAAAATGGAACACACTGAACACCAGCTAGCCACGAGGCTTATGACAGCTACAGTAAATCAATGAGAAAAGACAAAGTAGATGGTGATTTGGTACTTACAACTTGACGTTACAACATTTTGGTAATAATTCCATGGAACTGGGCGTTGAATTATCACTCCTCCATCTGAAACAAGAGGCAGAGATCCTGGCTTTGGGACAGAACCTGTCTGAATACCACCAGTCTTGTCCCATGAAACATGAGCACCACACCAATATTTTAAATACCAGTGGATACCAGATGCAATTTCAACCGCAGAAGTACCTTCAATCCTAGAGAGATATATAACAAACAAAGTTCCATAACCTTGAAAAAAGCATCGCACTACCAAATATTTATTAAAAAAAAACATCATCTCTTCTATGTTAATTAAATAGTTGTCTAACCTTAAGAACTCCTTTCGTTCTTTTTTGTTAAAATAAATCAATATACAAAAGTTAAATAATATCTTCTATCAGAGAAAAAGGGGGGGGGGGGGCTAAAGTTCATCTTGAGATTTTGATCTTATAGCCCTTCAACATGCATATATGTGCAATGTGGAAACTTAAGAAAGTTAGGTTCTCGGCAATTATTGTCCCTCAATTAGTTACCTCTAATATCCTATGTTCAAGAATATGATCAAAAGTTTAAATAATAAATTGAGAAGATTGCTTATGGATGTCTCTGTGTCTGGTAGAAATTGAATGCCACCGTTTTGTTTCCCATGGGACTTGAATATAGAAACTCATAACAGAAACAAGAGTCTTTACAAAATATGGGTGATGGCAATTCATATAGAAATTGACGAATCATGGCAGATTTTTTTTTTTAATCCTTTTTGGAAGTGATTCTGACGACTTAAATCGATATCACATCATAATTTCTAGTGATACATACCATAATGGCCCATTATAAATGATTGCTTATCATTTTCAAACGGATGTCAAACACCAAAGAACCATCCAAAGACACCCTATGAAGTTGCATATTCTTCTAAGAACCTGGTAAATTTACAGTCACAATAATGAGAACAAACTTATGATATCAACTTTTTCCGAGCTTAAATCCACACCAATTTCAACCCTGCATTGTTGAAGTTACTGCTGAAATTATGCCTAGATCACCGCAGAAAATATGGAAGTTTGATTCTGTCTATCTTGACCATATATTGTACATATTTAGGTGCTAAACTTCAGCCTTAGGACCATAAATATAGCAGCAATTCTTGTACATTCCAAATTAAGTTTTTCCTTCACAGCTATTTAAGCTGCCTCTGTAATTGTTCATAATGCAATTCAAGTGAATTCAATTTCCCTTTTCATTTGATCCGATTTATCATGGTATCAGAGCAAGTTGTAATCCCTCCTTTTTTATAATCCGTCAACTTCATTCCATTCCAATATGTCTGAATCAAACTCCTCCACTTTCAAAACTTCTGATCCTTTCGAAGACCCATTCTACCTTCATTATTCTGAAAACCCAGTGGCTGTCTTAGTCTCACCTCCTTTAAATGGTGATAACTATAATACCTGGGTTCGAGCCATGAAAATGGCATTAAGAGCAAAAAACAAATTGGGGTTTGTGGATGGAACAATCTCAACACCTGATTCCAAATCAGAAAATCATCCTAAATGGATTCGTGTCAATGACATGGTAACATCGTGGCTTCTTCATTCTATTACTCCAGATCTCGCCTCTAGCGTCATATACGCAGAATCAGCGCATGAAATCTGGAAGGACTTGGAAGAGCGTTTCTCTCAACCCAACTCTACAAAGATCTATCAGATCAAGCAAGAAATAGGAGATTGGAAGCAAGACAAGCTTCCAGTCTCTGTTTATTTCACAAAGCTCAAAACACTCTGGGACGAATTATCGTCCTACATTGCTCTTCCCAATTGTCACTGTGGTGCTTCTCAAAAATTCATGAATCACATACAACAAGATCATGGCATGAAATTTTTGCAGGGCCTTAATGAGTCGTTTGGACCTTTGAGGAGTCAATTGCTGCTTCAAGATCCCTTGCCTTCTGTGGGCAAACTCTATTCCTTGGTGTTACAGGAAGAAAAACAACGAGAAATTTCATCCAATGATCTAATCAAACCTGAAGCATCTGCTCTTGCATCTGCCATTTCGAAGCATACCAACCGTAATGAACCTGCTCGCGGGCAAAAGGGACTTCACATTGTGATCATTGCAACACCGCTGGCCATACCATCCATACTTGTTACAAGATCCATGGATACCCTGCGAAAAGGGATATGGTGGCGAAATCAAACCATTGTGATCACTGTAATAAAGATGGTCATACTAGAGCCACTTGTTATAGGATCCATGGTTTTCCTCCAAAGAAAGGGGTCCAACCCAATTCTTCCAAGCCCAGAGTTTTTCAAGCAGGAGGATCGTATGAAGGTTCCAGTCAACCACCATCATTCACGAATTCTTCTATTTCAAATGAGCAGTATGCCCAAATTCTTGCGATCTTACAACAAGGTAGTACTCAACCTTCGGCACACCTTGCAGGTATAGCTCTTTCATCTATTGCTACATCAAACGATGAGTGGGTCATTGATTCTGGGGCAAATGAACACGTGTTCCACCACCAATTCCTTATGCTCCCTTGAGACAAATTTTCACTCAAGTAGTGTTCAGTTACCAAATGGGTCTCATGCATCCATTTCTCAGATTGGTTCCATAACGTTTTCTCCCGAAATGCACCTCAGTCATGTTTTACATATTCCTTCATTTAAGTTCAACTTATTGTCAATTTCCAAAATTACAAAATCCTTGAATTGCTCAGTGACATTCTTTCCTGAATTCTGTATCTTTCAGGACCTGTTAACGAAGAAGACGATTGGACTGGGACATGCCCGTAATGGACTCTACTATCTCTCCAGACCCACTGCTCTCTCTTCCATCACATTGCACTCCTTTGACCTTTGGCATTGGCGGCTTGGACATGCTTCACTCCCTCGAATGCAAGCTATTGCATAAACAGATTTTTCAGTTATTGTTTCCAAGAATAAACATGTTTGTACTGTTTGCCCATTAGCCAAACATTCTTGGGCTCCTTTTCCTTTAAGTACTACCAAAACTAACTCTCCTTTTGAACTTATTCACTGTGATATTTGGGGAAAGTTTCATATTCCAAGTCTCTCTGGCTCACATTATTTCTTAACTATCGTGGATGATTATTCTCGTTGCACATGGTTATATTTGATGAAATACAAGTCAGAAACAAAAACATATCTACATGCTTTCTTGAATCTTGTTTTTAATCAATATAATTCACGTGTTCAAAAAATCCGCACCGATAATGGCCTTGAATTTCTTGATAAAGAACTTCAAAAATCTTACCAAACTCTTGGAATTATTCATGAAACTAGTTGTGTTGGGACTCCTCAGCAAAACGGAGTTGCTGAACGTAAACACCAACACCTTCTTGCAGTTGCCCGCGCCCTACGCTTTCAAAGTCATCTACCAGTCATTTTTTGGGGAGAATGTGTTCTCATGGCCGCTTACCTCATCAACAAAATTCCCACTCCCACACTTTCTGGTAAATCTCCTCATGAACTGCTGTTAGGTAACAAACCCACATATGGCCATTTGAAGGTTTTTGGCTGCTTAGTCTTTGCTCATAACCACTCTGCCAATCGACATAAATTTGATGTTCGTTCCAAACCAGGTATTTTCGTGGGATATCCCTTTGGGCAAAAAGGATATAGAATTTATGATCTTGAATCCAAGTCCATCTACACTTCACGAGATGTAATTTTTCATGAAACAATCTTTCCTTTTTCTGATATTTCATCCCAATCTTCTTCTCATCCCAACTCTCCATCTCATAGTGTTTTACCCTTACCAACCTCCGATGCATTTGTCACTCCTTTTGATATTCCTCCGCCAGGACCCTTTGTTGATACATCTCCTTCTCCTGCCCCACCCATTCACCAACAATCTCCAACATCACCTCTCATTCTCACCGACCAGAACCCTAGTCCTAGCTCTTCTCCGCCACTACCTAGTTCCCCTTTGCTCCCACCCCGAACTCGTAAAACCCCTGCATATCTTGATGATTATGTGTGTCACCACACCTTTACGGGTTGTCCCTCCAAATCAACTCTTCATTCAGGTATTTCTTACCCCCTTTCTCAATCCTTATCTTGTGATAGACTTTCTTCCCCATATATTTCCTTTCTATCTTCTCTTGATGCTAATTCTGAACCCACCAGTTTCTCCCAAGCTGTCAAGGATCCTAAATGGCGAGATGCCATGGCTGCAGAAATTGAGGCTCTTGAGCGCAATCAAACATGGACTATCACCACTCTACCGCCTCATAAACAATCCATTGGTTGTAAATGGGTTTACAAAGTGAAATTTCGATCTGATGGAACAGTGGAACGTTACAAAGCTCGTCTCGTTGCCAAGGGCTACACACAAACTGAAGGGCTTGATTATCATGAAACTTTTGCCCCGGTAGCCAACCTTACTACTGTTCGTTGTTTATTAGCTGTTGCCTCTCAAAAACATTGGAGTCTCCATCAGTTAGACGTCAATAATGCCTTCTTGCACGGCGACTTGGATGAAGAAGTCTACATGACTCTTCCTCCTGGATATTGTAAAAAAGGAGATCCTCGCGTTTGTCGTCTTCGCAAATCAATTTATGGTTTGAAGCAGGCTAGTCGCAATTGGTTTGCGAAACTCTCTAAGGCTTTGGGTACTGCTGGTTACACTCAGTTTTCTGTTGATTATTCACTTTTTACTAAACATTCCTCTTCTGGATCTGCATTCGTTCTGGTTTATGTCGACGATCTCCTAATTACTGGTGATGACAATGCTGCCATATCATCCTTGAAGCAACATCTTCACAACACTTTTCATATCAAAGATTTGGGGCCTCTCAAATATTTTCTTGGTGTGGAAATAGCTCGCTCCGCCACAGGTATTTTCCTCTGCCAAAGGAAATATACGCTGGATATCTTACATAATATGGGCATGTTGGGTTGTCGTCCTTCTACTTTTCACATGGAACAAAATCTCAAACTCAATCATATTGATGGCCATCTTCTGCCCGACCCTTCATTATATCGGCGTCTCATTGGCCGCCTACTTTATCTCACTCTCACAAGACCCGACATTAATTACTCGGTGAATCTCCTCAGCCAATTTATGCAGTCTCCTCGAACAACCCATATGGATGCTGCTATGCGTCCTTCGTTATCTCAAGCACACTCCCGGCCAAGGTATTTTCTTGTCTGTTAAAGCTTCCCTCCAGCTTCGTGCCTTTGCCGACTCAGATTGGGCTAGTTGCCCCACCACTCGTCGTTCCACTAGTGGATATTGCATTCTCCTTGGTGACAGTCCCATCTCATGGCGCACTAAGAAACAAAACACCGTGTCGCGCTCCTCTGCCGAATCTGAATATAGAGCCATGTCTCATGCTTCCTGTGAAATCCAATGGCTAATTTATCTTTTGGCTGATTTAGGCATTGCTCATACTTCTCCAGCTATGCTCTATTGCGACAATCAGGCTGCCTTACACATTGCTGCCAATCCCGTTTTCCACGACCGAACAAAACATATTGAACTTGATTGCCATTTCATTCGTGAGAAGATTTAAGGAGGCTTAATTCGTACTGCGCACCTCCACACCTCACGTCAACTTGCAGACGTTTTCACTAAACCTTTGGGTCATGAACAATTTAATAACCTCATTCGCAAGTTGGGTGTGTTGAATCTGTTTCAACCCCCACCAACTTGAGGGGGGGTGTTGAAGTTACTGCTGAAATTATGCCTAGATCACCGCAGAAAATATGGAAGTTTGATTCTGTCTATCTTGACCATATATTGTACATATTTAGGTGCTAAACTTCAGCTTAGGACCATAAATATAGCAGCAATTCTTGTACATTCCAAATTAAGTTTTTCCTTCACAGCTATTTAAGCTGCCTCTGTAATTGTTCATAATGCAATTCAAGTGAATTCAATTTCCCTTTTCATTTGATCCGATTTATCATGCATTGACTCAAAAACTAAGTAAAGAGAAAAACTTTATGCTTTAGGTTCAATGACAAAGATTGAAAACAAAACAGCATGCTAACCAATCAGAAATTTAAGAAAATTGAGATTTAGTTTGTGTAATGGTTAAATCTACATACATTATCTCTGGATCATTCCTCCTAGAGCTCTCGTAATTGGTTATCCGAAAGCAACTGCGTCCATCACAGGCATCCTAAAAGTTGAAATTGTGAACTATTAATATAGTCAATTACAATAAATTAGAAAAAAAAAATGTATTATTGGTTTACATGGATAAAACAGGTAAAAGCATAAGAGTATTTAACCAACCAATAACATTTGTACATTTAATAATTTAGAAACATTAAGCAATTTATGTATGTTTCTTGTTTAGTAACCAATTGGCTCAAAGGTAAAAGCATAAGAGTATTTAACCAACCAATAACTTCTGTACATTTAATAATTTAGAAATATTAAGCAAGTTATGTATGTTTCTTGTTTAGTAACCAATGGGCCCAAAAGCTTAAACTATTAGGAAATAGCCTAACAATAGGTATCAAGCTAACTTAACTTTTCCGTCACGTGTGATCCCAACTCACACTAGAACTAGAGTGATAAATAAATTAAATCAGACATGACACACCAACACAAACATACTAGAGTACGCAAGAACAAATAGAGAATAAATATTAATAATGAGACTTTGATGCTAGACCTTCTAGGAGCAGAACCCTTACTTTATGTTAAATTGATAGTCACCATCTCACGTAAGAACTCAAGTTGTTAAAGAGAGGGTCAACTTCATTACTTATATTATTGTTTTTATACCCTAAACACTTCCCATCTGAAAAAAATTGTTTGCTACAAATTTGTCATATTGGTAACTGATTGTGTTGAGGGATGAGATTTTCCATGCCCAAGTAATGGTGTCCTTCACAAGCATTGTCCTTTTTTCTTTTTTTTTTGGGGGGGGGAGGGGGGGGGGAGGGCTAAGAATTAGTCAGATATTTTATTATTTACAAAGCACTTGTTGTTGAGAGTATTTCCACTTTCCTACAATATGATTCTTCCTCCCTTCCATGTGCTCTTCAAGAATAAAACCATTCTCTTCTGGTATTTATTAAAGACCGTGTTACGGTATCACTAATCAATAATGAAACTGTCCTTTACTGAAAAGTAGGGACGAAGCTCCACAGGGCCAAAGGGCCCATGGCTCCCCAAAGTTTTGAAAAATACCACCCGTGCATGTAAATTTTAATTATAAAAAAATTATATTATAGTTTGGCTCCCCCTAAAATTTTAAAAAATAGTTGACCTCACTCAAAAAAACACTACTAATAATACATAATAATTTTTGGATTGAAAAAAAATATAGGTTTTGGACCAACCTCCGTAAAATTTAACTATTTTCTAGGATTTTTGTATATAATTCAAAATTTAAAAGTCCATCTATGCATATATATTAATTTATTTTTTGTTCATTAAATATAATTTATAATATTAATTATAATTTTTTTCTAGGACTAAATTCAACCAAAAACAAAAAATTTGGCCCCTCCTAACTAAAAATTCTGGCTTCGTTCCCGCTGACCATGCCCTAAGGATCTTCCCAAGGTTGTATGACAATAGCAAAAATAACCAAATAAAATAAAGTAAAGAATGGCAAATAGATAATTCTATAAATTAAGGCCCACTTAGATAGCATTATAGAAAGTAAATAATTTGCTTTTGAAACCAACAACTGCTGCAAATTGACCTCGACAACTGGACAAGCAATTCCAATATGCCTCCCAAAAGCTACCAAATAAATTGCAATTGCAGAATGTCAATAATGACTTTAAAGAATACTCATCATTCTAACCACCGTGCGCACACAAGGAAAAAAAAATATATATATATATATATATATATATATATATATTTACTTTAATCGTTATTTTGCTTTTTGTATTGTGAACCACAATTTTGATCACTACAATGACCCAATAAAAGAAACAAATTAAAGAACACACACATACAACAAAGTCTAGAACATTATTTTCTTTTTCTTTTCTGTCGCTTTCTAGTCAATTGATAAAAAAAAATGAAAAAAAAAAAAAAAAAAAAAAAAACCCAACTGAATGGTACCAGAATGGAATCAAGCGATAACCAATCAAGAAGAAACAGAGTTAAAATTCAAGACTGAGTGAAGCAAGAAGATGATGGTACCTCGGAAGCAATCTTGAATTCAAAGCTGGAAGCATGGGTAGGAAGCAATCTCTGGAGAACAGCTTTGGCTGCAGATTCTTGTACAGGCGGAGGTGACCGTTTGGCGTCCAAGCGCCTGAGCAAAGCCGATATTGCCTCCGATTCTCCCGACGAGGATGAAGATGAGGACGATATGGGTAGCAAGAGAATCAAAATCAGATAGAGAGACTTCAAATTGCACATGTTTTGGTTACGATTCTGATTGCACTTCACCAGAGTAGAGTGTGTGATCGATGCTATCGCCTCAGTTTTGAATGATCCGGTCGATGGAAGTCAAAACTTTTTCAATTAATGCATTTTTTTAATTTGTGTATCCATTTGCAGACTGTGTCTTCCATTTGAAGTTTTTCTTGTGATCAGTAATTTAACCAATATGGATTTTTTTTTAAGTAATTGTTAAAATACTGATAATGGTTTTCGTTTGAAGCGAAAAATTTTTTTTTAAATGCTAGAAAATTTTAAAAATTATTAATTGTTTACCTCCTCGTATAAATTAAGAATTCATAATTTATCTCACTTTATTTTATTTTATCTCATTTTTTATCACTCTAAATTTTTAGACTATAGTTGACTTGGTGATTAGCTGATGGAGTATATTACTATGAGATATAATATGACATTAATTTTTATATAAAATTATTTTTTTATGTTTAGTTAGTGGGCATAAAGTGAGAAAAAATATATAATTTTACATTTGATGTGATTACGAAATAAATTTGAGCCAACAGGAAACAAATCTGAAAGTGAGATATAAATACTACATTCCCTGGACTGCATTTAGTTTGTTGGATGTGGACATCAGATGAGGATTGTATATCTATGGGGCCCACAAACGTAGTGTTTGATTTGGAAAACGAAGCACATGATAATGCATCCCATTAGACGATTTGTTTGCGGTTTTATAGGATACCAAATTCCGAGGGGGTATGTGGTATTATTTATATCCTAATTTCAAATTTATTTTCTATCAAAATCTAAAAGTCTAAAATTATTTATTGTCATATCTCATGTCAAGTCACATCTTATGTCAAATCACATATTTTATTTCACTTTTTGTCCTCATCAACCAACACCAACAAAATAATCGCACATAAAAAATTAATCCCAAGTTATACTCAATCTCAAATATTATCTCATAGTATACCATATCATCCAATCTCTCTATTCAAACATACTCTCATGATATTATTTATCCTCGATTTTGGGGGATATATTATCCAAAGTAGACTTGTTGTCTTTAGTTATTTTACAAATCCAAACAAAAGATGTTAGGCTTATTGGACTAATAGTTCAATCTACCTTTCTTAATCCCATAATCAAACGCAACCTTAGAGACTTAGAGTGAAAATAATTTGAGAAGCTCTTTATCAAAAGTGATGATGGAAATTGGTAAATAACATAATTAACACACGCGATTCTATCTATTTTAAAAACCTAGGAATTTTTTTTTTTAAATTAAGTTGTTAATTTGAATAAATGCTATTAAACTTCTCGATATTATATATATATTTATTTATTTTAAACTTTAGATTTTATATACATTAGTGTACCATATAGATCAATTCTTACATTTCATATATTTTAAGAATTTTAAAAATGAACTAAGTAAAGGTAAAATCATAAATTATTGTTTGAAATATTAGTTTAAATCAATCACTATTTTTTGGATAAAAAAAAAGAAATAAAACTTACAATTTTTTCGGCTAAAATTTAGATGTATTTTGATAAAGCCTAGTGTTGGATACTATCTCTTTAGGACTGAATTCGCTCCCCACAAGTCTTCTAGTTTTAACGAATGTCAATCTTCTATGATAAAATGATCACACGTATACACAAAAAGAAGCGACAATTTGTGTGTTCTTGTGAACCAAAACTTTGCTTGTACTATTTGTACGAAAAAGGATGAATTTTTCTTATGCAAAAATTATTTGTATGCAATGATCTCTTTATGTAAAAAATCTAACACAGGTTTTTATGCAGGAAAAATGATTAAATAGGCGGCCATTAGATGTCTATTAGAAGAATAGACACCACCATTTATAAAGAGGGGCATCTGTTAACAGAACAGACATGTCTATTAAGTAAGAGAACACTCCAAAACGACAGTACTTTTTGAGATAATAGTTGGATCGGATTAATAGTTAGATTGGCTAACGGGTCAAAGAATTATCTAAGCCCAAAATCTAAAATTAGAGATCATTTAAGCCCAAAATTTATTCAGGCCTACTTTTATCCTCACTTTGAAGCCAATTTCCATTCACATATTTCATGATTTTAAACAAGTGATTACATGGAATATAGTTATATATTAATTTCACATTTAATCCATAGCTAATAATATATGGACCTCACATAAATATTAGCTTAAAGTTTGGAAAAAAATCATGATTAAAACCACGAATTCTAACAATTACAACGAGAATTTAAGAAAAATAAGTTTGACAAGAAAAATAAACAGGTTAAATGGGAGACTTTTTATTTATAAATTAAAAAAATTAGTTAAGAGATAATTTAAAAATAGAAAAAAAAGCTAATTAGAAAAAGTATAAAATTTGGTACCCCGAGAGAGGGTAAACAAATTGGATTGATAATACATAGATACATCAATTTAATTCTAAACACAAAAATGTTACATCGAAAAATGCCATGCATGGGTCAACGCTATTGCGATCATATTTTTTTTAGGGGGGTGTTTTAAAAAAAGGTAAATTAAACATACACCCCCTTAACATTTAAAATTTACATTAGTCTATTTATTTTAAAATGTTTGTAATGCATACCCGTTCCATTATCATGCCACACGACGCCGATTAATTTTAGTGGTGTAAAGTCAAATCTACCCCTCATACTAATGGAAAGGTATTGAACTCTCGACATTTATATATATACATATATATAAGTTTATATACATGTATATATATATACACTATAACTTCTCTTCCAGCCCTTCCCATCTCTCTCTCAATCTCTCAAATAGTAGCTTAAATCTTTCTTTTTTCTTATTCTCTCTCTCTCTTAAAATCGAACCCCGCTCTTGTACTATTATAGTTTTTTGCTCATAAGCTCCGACGTTCCTCATTTATATAGTAGGTCTTTCGCTAATCCCCAACCTTTGTTGGAATTTTTGATTTTCTAATTGAAAAAACCAATTTCATCCATGAAGAGGGTTTGTTTTTCTAATTGAAATACAAAAGTGGGTGAAAAAGAATTTCCAGTTTAGACCCCAGCTTCAAAATTTTTCCAATTCATTGTTGGTTCAAATCTCTCAAATGATGAGCGTGTATTTCTTTAACTCATTATTTTTTCCAAACAAGCGAGATAAATCTTAATTGCTCTCTTGAAAGATAAAAATTAAAAAAAAAGCTCTTTAAAGTTCGATTAATTGCAAGCTTAAACACACAATCAGAGAGAGAGGGAGAGTTTTGATAGGTTTGCTTTTTATGGTTTTTATGATTATTGTTTTAATTTTTTCAGCGCTTGGCGTCCAGCAATGTGCTTTCTGATATAGTTCCTTCCATCCTAACATCCTAGATAGCTCGTTTGGCATCTTAACAGAATTTAGCAACCATAGTTGCTGGTTCCGATCACTTCAAGGATTTTTCCGGCCATGCTTTGGTTGGTAACAAATCACTCGTCACTAGTCTAGCTTTGGACGAACCCCCGGTGTTCAAAACTAGGTTCCTAACTCTTCAATGCTCGTTTCAGGCCTTCCGCATCCACCTACGTCCGCTATCATGTTTTTCGACGTGCACCACATCTCCATGGCTGTACAATAGCACAGGATTGGGGGCTATTTCAGCCTTAAATTTTTTTGCTATACTGCTCAAGTTCATGGATATATATATATATATATATATATATATATATATTTGTATATAGTAATATATAGACACATAAAAATGGTAAATTTTAAATTATGAATTTATATTTTGGCTGATGTTATTATTTCACTGTAATACTAACGGAAACCCAATGAAAAGGGTTAAGGGTTAGCAAATTTTTAAAGGATAAATTACACTTAAATTCTTTAAATATTTAGATAATTATACATACATCCTCTCAATATCTAAAAATTACAGACATCTCCCTTATTCTCTCTTATTCAAGTATTAATCCCACTTACCCCTTCCATTTGAGTGCCGTTACGATTTTAAAAAATAATTTAATATTTCATTTTACCCTTCTTTTGATGTATTATTATTTTAATTTATACAAACATACACGCACGCACACACAATGCCACTTCTTGCTGTAATTTCCGGTGACCTTTCTAGCGCTAAATGCCTTATTTCCGACGCCGTTCATGGTTCTGATCATCATTTGGACAAAATTTCTTACCTTTACTTGATAGAAATCAAAAAAAAAATTACCCAAATACAACTCCTAACAATTTTTAAATCAACACATAGAATCCAGATCATAAGAACAGCCACAAGAGTTGTCGACGACGACCATTCGTGTATAAATCCGCCGACGACAAGAATCAGCTCTGTTCATCCAATACCTCTATATATAAATATATATAACTTATATATTTTTGGATTCCATCACCAGATCTGAAAATCTGAAGAACACTTGAATATCATCAGGCAAATGTAAAAATTTCAAAGTCCCTCGCAACCATTACAGAGAAAACAAAAGAATTCACCGCAACCATTCAAATTAAACCAACCAACCACCAATAACGACTGAGTTTGTAAAATTCCAACAGCTTCTTAGAGCATTTTCTCTCAGGAATGAAGACGGCCGTCGCCACCCAACCCGCTACCGCGCAAGCCGTCGTTACTGCCAGCCTGCCTCTACCCGTTGGTAGATTTGCTTCACAGATTGCTGAGTTTGCGGGTGGTGATCAGCCTCATGGTGGATATAATCAATCATTTGGGGATGTGGGTGTTGTTGCTCTAAAAGGTGAGGGTTACTCTGCTATGGATCGGGTTGGCGGTGGTGTTGAGTCTTCAAACTTTTCAATGCCTTCGCCTTAAACTTGTCTGCTACTATACCTACACATATTGCACAACATTCCCACAAATATCCCTGATGGTGTCCCATAAAATCTCCTCTGCATACTCTAAAGGCATAGACCCAATAACGAAAATCGCCCTCCGAAAAAAACTAGTCCCATCTGGGAGGTTCATAGTCAAATTCACCAGATTCTCTTCCCCCTTATAGCTTTTCAATTTCCATTCATCTGATGCAATTTGAAAGAATATAGCATCTCGAATTTTCACTTCTGACTTTGCTATAGCTTCCTCGTACTTAGAGTCGAGTCGAACGCTGGCAAGCTCTTTGTGGGACACTAGCGGCGGGTAAGTAAGCTCCACTAAGAACCTCGACGGATTAACAACAACAAGCGACGGACACATAAAAAGAAGAAGAAGAAGCACCGGTGCTGCTGTGACCCCCAAAAGAAGACCGCTTTCAATAGTGGCTTGAAGAAGGCAAAGTTAAAGGAGGCATCGAGGAAGGAGAGACGGAAGAAATGGGTTTTGGGTTGGAATTCATGAAATTTAGGGAAGTACTTCTCTTGAGATGCTTCGAAGCGGTCCTCGACAGGCTCGAGGTCAAGAAAAACGTGTTGCAGAGAGGGCACCAGAGTTTCATTACTTTGGGGAGGCCAAAATTGGAATTGTGAACCAAGGTGGGCTCTATGTGTGCCAGTACCACCACTATCATGCCACTAGAACTCTGCCCCTGACGAAGAGAGGTCTTTGCGGTATCCACGGCAGCGTCGAAGGTTCCGAGCCGGAGGCAAGTGCGAGTCTTCTTAAGTGGCCGCCCCCCGGGGCCGGGGGGGGGGAGAAAGAGCAGTTAAGGGTAAACTTAATATATTAAAAAAATTTTTAGTTGATCTAATCATTTTAACAAAAATTTAACAGTATATAAGTAACAGAAGGGAATTTTTATATAATTATTTAAATGTTTAAGGGGTTTATATATAATTTTTAATATATTGAGGGGTTCATGTGTAATTATTTAAACGTTTAAGGGGTATATGTGTAATTTATCCTTTTAAAATTGGGTAGCATCCACAAATTAAAAATGTTACGGGGTCTAAATTAGGGATGTAAATGGGTCGGGTCGGGGTCGAGACCCAGCCCGACCCAAATTCGACCCGACCCAGACTCGGCCCAGCATCCGTATGGACCCGACCCAGCCCGCCACTCCCTCCCCCGGGTCAAGGCTTGGGTCACCCTTGACCCGGCCTGAGGCTTGACCCACCCCGACCTGAACCCCTGCGTGCCCCCCGCCCCCTTTCCTTTCCTTTCCTTCCTTTCCCTCCCTTCCCCCTATTTTCTTTTTTTTTTTTAACCATTCTGGCAGCGCATAACTTTTTTTTTTTTATGTAATTAGGCAATTAGCCATTGGGGGTGGCAGTGTCACAGTGGACCATTTGCCCCCCCAACGATCCATTTTAATTTTTTTAATTACAAATAAGTCCCAAAAAATTACAAAACCCTCCACTCTCTTCCATTATAAATACCTCGCACTCACATTCACTCACCCTCACAAAAAATTAACAAAATTTCTCTCCAAATTTCTACACTACCAAGCTACCAATACTCAAGTATATTTTTCAATTATACTCAAGTGCATTCGATTTTGTCAAATTTGAAGTGAAGATTTCAAGATCAAGTGATTCAAGGCTTCAAATTATTTCAAGTTAGTATTTAATTATTTTTTTTAATTTGCATACATACATTTTTTTAATTTACATAATTTAATTTTTTTTATTAAATTATTTTTTCTAAATGGATTCACGGGACACCCATTTTTTTGATTTGGAGGGTGGAGACTCAATATCCTTTCCCCCTTAAGAACAAATGGAACAATTTGCATCACCACAAATACCAACACCTACTAGCACAACTGGTGATGTTGGTGCAATCATCTTCCCGCCACTCCCAACAGCATGGACACTTCAAAAACATGTGACTTTTTTATTAGAATTCCATGTGATGATAGAATGCATAAGGCTAAATGCGTTATTTGTGAGGATTTATTAGGATGATAGAAATACATCTGGACTAGTCATTTAAAAAGACATTTAAATAGAAGGCACTAACAGAATCCTCGCATTAATAGTTTAATTAATCAATATTTTTCACGTATAAACTCAATTAGGTAATGAATGGGATAATTTAAATATTTTTTCTTATGACCCTGTAAGAACACAAAATAATTCAATTAGATATATTATTAAAGATGAGCAACCATTTACAATAAGTGAAAACCGACATTTTGAAGAATTTATTCGCGATAGTTTTACACCATAATATCGCGATTTTTCAAGAAATACTTCAAAAAATAAAGTTTTACGAGATTTTGAATCAAAAAAATGATGGATTAAGAACTCATTTTAATAATTTTGAAGGAAATATTAACTTGACCGTCGATATGTGAAATCTTGCCAAGATATCGAATATCTTTGTATAACTGCACATTATATTTATGAAAATTGGAAAATAAATAAACGAATTATTTCATTTAAATTAATTGAACAATCTTTCACTGGATTTAGCAGGTCGGAACTTATTTTGTATGAACTTGCATCATGACAATTATGTACAAAAATATTTTCTATTACTTTAGACAATTTTGATATAATGATCTTTGTTTTAATTATTTAGCTAATGCTTTGTCTGCAAATGGTCCATTATTTCATAGTCGTTGTTGTGCCTATATACTTAATTTAATTGTAAATGATGGATTAGACATTTATGAATCTTCTATTATGAAAATAAAAAAAGCTGTAATTTGTGTCATGAGTTATCCAAAAATAATTAGTCTATTTGCTGGCATATGCAATTAAATTGGTTTAAAATCTAGAAAATTACAAATGGAAATTAATATAAGATGGAATTCGATCTATATAATATTAAAAATTGCTATTAAATATCAAAAAGTAATTGATTTATTTATTTTAAGTAATTAAGCTATTAGATTAGATAGTATTGAGCTAATTGATTGGGCAAATGTAATTTTTTATAAAGATTTTTTATATGTTTTTGATGTTGCTACTAAAATATTTTGTAGAATTTATTATCCTACTTCTTGTACTGTTATTTATCAATTAGGGTTATTGATGAAATTTTTAACAAATATGGTGCCCAATAATATTATGCTCCTTTGGTTATTGTAATGAAAGAAAAATTTGATAAATATTTTAACCCACTTCCCACACATTTTAGTATTGCTACTATTTTAGACCCTAGGTATAAAGAAGATCTTTTTTTTTTTTAATTATTAGAGATGATATATGGGTATGAAAGTGCCCAAGAACAATTAAATAAAATTAAACAGCAAATGCAAGTTATATTGGGTCGGTATGATAGTAATCGTACAACTATCCAATCAACTATAGCCACAACGTCCTCTTCTCACCGTGACTTTGGTGGCAATATGTCCATTTGGAGAAGAATGACATCCCGACGAACAGATGTATCAACAAGTGTAACTTTAAATTCATCCGACCTCCAACGTTATCTCGATATACCTCTAATAGAAAATGAAGATGATTTCAGTCTTTTAGACTAGGTGGAAGGGACAACAATCAAATTTCCAATTCTTTCAGTTTTAGCTCGCGATATACTCGCATTTCCAGTTTCTACCGTAGTATTCCGAGCAAGCATTTAGTGCTAGTGGACGCGTTATCAGTCAATTCAGGAGTTAATTGGCCCCTTTGACAGTAGAAGCCTTGATGTATTTACGAGGTTGGTATCTTGCAGAAAATAGACAACAGGAAGATGCCGAAAAAGAGCAACTTGCCCTTGATTTTGATGCAATATATTTAGGTGGAAGAGAAGAACACACTAGTGGATCTAGTGATAAATAATAATTATGTATATGTAGAATAATATTTGCAAATGATAGTCACTCTTATAGGTGCCAACCTAGTTAGGATGTATAAGACTTGAAGTGATGCATCTATTAATTACTTTATCATTTATTTTTTTTATAATTCTATATTTATAAATTATAATTTTAAATTTAATGTTAATTATGTAATTGATTGTTGTGTAATAAATTTTAATTTTTATCAATAATGATTTTAATGTGTTTGTTTGAGTTTTATTTTCTTTAAAAAATAAAAAAATATTAAAAATTGGCCGGGTTGATTGGAGAGGGTCAGGAGCGGGGTTGTGTGACCCTTGGCCCGACCCGAGGTTGGCTAGGGCGACAGGGGCGAGTCGACCTGAAATCCCGAGCCAGGTCAGCCCAATGCACATCCCTAATCTAAATATAGTTACTCAAATGTTCAAGGGATCTAAATGTTATTTACCTCAAAAAAACACGCGCACGTGTCATCAGTTGGCCTTTTGGCAACTGCGGTGGTCCGGCGACCCAGAAGATCGAGGCTCAATTCCCCTCCCAAAACCCTAGAGAAATTTCAACGATACCCCGATTTCTCATTCGGAAAAGCCGAAGACCCGACTAGTCGGTGCTGTTTGAGGTCTCCAATCGCTCGTTCATTGCAGCGATGGAGGATGAAGAAGTCGAAGCACAGAGAGAGATGAACAACAACGTTATGTGCCAATTGACGGACCCGGAGGGGACTCCTCTGGGTCCTCCCATGTACCTTCCTCAGAACGCCGGTCCCAAAGAGCTCCAACAGATGGTCAATAAGCTCCTCGACAATGTAAGCTTCTGATGCTCCTTCCCAGTCTTCACACTGAAAGTGCTAAGCAATTTTTCATTTTGATTCTAGCAGAGAAAGTATAAAAATTAGTTTTTTTTTAACAATTGTTGGTGGGTGTGTTCGGATGCTCCGAGTTGATTTATTTCGCTTTGAAATAATTCAAAATCTTTGGACTTGAACTACTTCCTTGTTTCTAAAGAATACAGAAATTTTTGGTGCGGTCTAAATTCCCATATCTAGAAGTTTGTGCCAAGTGAACATTGATTTTCAGAGGTTTGTGAACAGGCCCCATATGAGAATGGAACATTTGGTTCCCCTTTCTTTGATGATTTTGGGCGGACAGGGGAAAGCTCAATGGGCCCTCCAACTAGGCCTTTGGTTTTGGGTTGAACTCATGCCCCCTCTTAACCTCCATTATATCAAATATATATTTCTTTAATGATTTTGGAGATGATTATGTATGTGTTTACAATTCTATAAATCGGTTGGTAATAAAATCGTATTGTTTTTCTGCAGGAGGAGAAGTTACCTTATGCTTTCTATATATCAGACCAAGAGCTTTTTGTGCAACTTGGAATGTATTTACAAAAGAACAAAGGTTGGTGAAATAAAGATAAAATATCACTTTCCAGGATCTGCAATTTGATCTCGTGGTAAATGTTAATTAATTTTAGATTATGATTTGCTGAATATTGGGTTTTATTAGCTCCCGTTTTTATTGAATATTTCTGCAGTGTCTGTGGAGAAGGTACTGACAATAGTGTATCAACCACAAGCAGTTTTTCGGATTCGTCCCGTTAATCGTTGCTCTGCAACAATTGCAGGTAAGATTTTTATTTGTATCCTTTTTTGCCATTTGGTTGTAAATCATACTCATTTTGAAGTAACATCTGAAGCAGTTGTTCTACTTGTTCACTATCTTTTACCTTTTCCTTTTGCAGAATTCCTTCCCTTTCTCATCTTTTATTATTCGTATTCTAAGCTATTTTAACTTGTAAGTGAAAAAGGAAGCCATAATGTCAGGTTTTATGAGTTTGAGTGGGCCGGAATTGGAATGGGGGTTGACTGTGCATAGAAACTTAAATGATTGGGACAGAGCTAGGTATGTTGACATGCTAGAGAAGCTGCAATCAAGGAAGACAGTGGGAGGTGACAACATAATTTGTTGGGCAGGTACCAAGTCAAGGAAGTTCGGGACTAAGTCCTACGACAAGCTCCTCTGTGGAAGTTGAGTTTCTAGATTTCCCTAAAAGGAGGATATGGACTAGAGGGGTGATTTTGCACGGTATGTGATCCGGGTTAGTAGTCTAACCCCCACAGATAACCTACAAAGGAAAGGTTTTATGATGGTTAATAGATGCAGTCTGTGCAAAAATCAAAGAGGAATCAATTGATCATGTTTTTATCCATTGCACTTGGTCAAAGGAACTCTGTGACCTTTTGATTTCCTGGTTTAAAGTTCAGTGGGTTTCGCAAAGCATGTGAAGAGTTTGTTATACTCTTTGTGGGTTGTTAAGCTGAGGAAGAATTAGAAGAAAGCATGGAAAATTGCTAATTACTGTCTCATATGGTTGGTTTGGAGAGAGAAAAATAGGAAAAATTTCCAGGATATAGAGTTTTCTTTTTACAGAATTAAGATTGCGTTTTTGTCTCAATTGTGTAGTTGGGTGAAAGGGGAGTATAGAGCCAGACATAGAGTCCTTTGTAAGCTTTGTAGAGTGTTTGCCCAGCTGAGTCAGGTGACTATCTCTGTACTTGGCATTTTCTGGATGCCCGTTTTTGTTTATTTTCTTCTTTAATAATAAAATTCTTTATTTATCAAAAAAAAAAAAAAAAAAAACGAAAAAAAGCAGCCAGCTATAGAGTTCTTATAATCTGGAGTAAATTGGGTCTAGTAATTGCTTTTTATATACATCTAGTTTACTTAGGAGGCCCTCTTGATTCCTTTTTGAAACAATCTATGTGTTTTTTTTCTTATCCATCCCTTCTAGAAAATGAAAATTAATGGCAGTGTAAGTAGCTTGGAACAGCTTATGGGTGTCAAATTTTTGGAGAACATACTAGCTGTGAAAATAGCCATTATGGTTGGATGTGATGGTCGTAAAGCTTTGATGACTGGTCAACAACTCAAGTCATCTAGTGTCATCTTGTGAATTTCATCGGAAGTATCATCTATTGATGTCTTGGTCGCAGAAATTGCTGGTGGATAACATTTTATGCGAAGGGAAGCATCTCAGAGGAAATTTCTTCATCCATCTTCATTATAGTGTTATCTGAGCAACCACCTCCATCCACTTGTGTGATGGTGAGTTTAATTATGAGAAGGTTGAAGAGCCTCCTAAGGGAAGTGTAGTGATAAAAAGAAGGCTTTTGAATACTCGCCTAATGCTACTTACAATTGGATTTGTGATGGCTGAAGGTGGGAATGGATTCTAGGGGAAGGGTTCTGGAAGGCTTAAAGTGTTGAAAAAGATGAGCTTTGACTTGATTTTCAGAAGTTGCAGGTTGCTGGGTTTTAAGAATGAGTGAAATAGAGAGGTCTACCATTCAAAAAAAAAAAAAAAAAGGAAAAAAGAAATTGAAAGGTTTGTCCAGAAACTATTTTATGGTTATGGGCTAATAACACAAACAAAATCTTAAATTCTCATAACTTACTTCCAACTGAAAAGAATATTCTTTTCATCAAGAACATATGTTAAGAGGACTCGCAGAGTTGGGAATGGCCCATTGGCTCTAGCCCGTCCTCTTGAGGACTTCATATACACTGCTTAAACACACTTTATTTTCTATATGTATATTTTGTATTCTCATGTTGGTTTCTTGTGGTTGCCATATTAAATCCTGTGTTTCAGTGGAAGTGTTCCTTTTTTAATGGTGCAAGCAAGTACTGAAAACACAAATGCTAAGCCTGTGCCTTCATTGGTGACATTAATAATTCTATTTCTGATAACTTATAATTTCTCCATTCATTAACTTTTTCTTGTTTTCACGAATTATTTTGTCACTGCAGGGCACACAGAAGCTGTACTGTCAGTTTCTTTTAGTCCTGATGGTAGACAATTGGCAAGTGGCTCGGGTGACACCACTGTACGATTGTGGGATCTGAACACCCAGACACCAATGTTCACATGTCCAGGTTAGAGGCTTACATATATAGTAATTTCTTAACTTGTTCACTTGTTAGTTTTATTATCTCTAAAGGCAATAATGTTGGAGGATTTCTCTAATGGATTAAATAAAACTGCAGCGCAGCTCTAATGGATTAAGAACCAGCTAAAAATATGTCAATGTCATTGTAGGAGCTTGTGTTCTGCATTTCATTTGGACATCAATTAGCAGAGAAACAAATGTGACATATTGATATTTGTACTGAAAGACAGTAAAGTTACATTTGATATGAAGGAAATGAATGAGAATGGAATGCCCATTCTCACGTCTTATTCCCTTTATTTGTGTTTACACACACATGAAGTTGGAATGCCCATTTGCACAAAATGTGGGACAGCCATTTCCTTCTTCAGGGAGGGAATAAGCGTGCTCACATTTTCTTTCTCTAATAGAATAAGAAAAAGAAAATGAAAAAAAAAAAAAGGAAAAGAGAGAGGAGAAGGTAAATGTTGGCCGCCGTTAGCCACCGCTACTCACCACCCTAACTGGGACCTTCTCTGCTTTGTGATACCACAATTTGCCACCATCCCTTGCCACGAATTCCTCATCATTTCTATCCCTATCATCATCACCCCTTGCCACCTCCACAACCATTCTCCACCATTGCTGCTGTTCATCAGTTCCACCATCACCAACTACACCCTTGGAGCTAATTAACAAAATAACTTCACCCCCCCTCCCGGCGCACGAAAATTGCGGAAAAGCTTCTGATTTATATTTGCCAAGGTCACGTTTGATTGGAAGGATAGGATTATGGGGGATTAGTGATATTATGGGAAAATATATAGGATTGTATATAACATGGCATTAATTTTTTTGTGGAATTATTTTTTTTGGTGTTTGGTTGGTGGAATATGAAATGGGATAAGAGATGTGATTTGATAGTAGATTTGATGAGAGATAATTTGGGACCCTTGAATCATAGCGGGAATTAATCTGGAGAATGGTAGTACGCAATACCATCTCCCAATAGCTATAGAATATCCCTTATTTTGAGTGATAAGAGGTCCTCTTTGGACATCATGTCTAGAGTAATTTGTCAATGCCAAACATGAACAAGGTTGGGTCCCTAGACAAGCAATCCTATCCCCTATCTTCTATCTGGCAATTAAACATAGCCTAAGAGACCAAAACGAAGGAAGACAATAATTCTACTTTTTTTATGAAAGAAAATAATTCTAATGTTGCCATTAAACAAATTAAAACACATAAAATTCAACACAGTGCAACAGTAAGTACTTGTTTCATATTTTGTTACTATGTTTTCATATATTTAGATAGGTTTTATACTTAAATATCGCTAGATATTTTAATTTTTTTGGAATAATTTTCAAAATATTTCTGAAATATTTTCAAAATGGTTTTGTTTTCATGCTAATACCCTATCAATTGAAATATTGATCCTTGTCTGCCACCACCAACACCACTAGTGATAGCCAACACCACCTCTACTTTTACTCCCACGACCCTGATGAATCCTTGACCCCCACCTTCATATCTTCCTTCACCTTTATCTCCACCTCTAGATATTTTTTTTTCTTCGGTTCGTAATTTAAACTATTCCAAACAAATGTCAAAATGGAAATAGTCATTCCGTTCCCAGATCATAATTTTTTGTGAATGCCACCGTGAGTGAATCAAAATTTAAATAAACAAAATTTCAGTTCCAAACCTTCATGTGTGCTATATGTTAATTCTCCCTAACATTTTTCAACCCTGCAGATAAGAGTGCTGATTAGTACTTCAGGGATCTTTTTTGTGGTTATGAGAATGAGTGCATGGACCAATGGAAGCCTATATTGAAAAAACTATATGCGTGGTGCATGCAATGTTCTACTGCATTTTATTTTGGAAGTATGTATTTATTTTCAATTCTCTGTTTTTGATACTTCAGAGAGCGGTTACTTCATAGGTTCAAAGGAAGGCTTTCTGATGTAGTTTTTCTAGCTTCTAATGCTAGCCTAATTTGTATGTTAGTTCTCTGTACTGACCTAAGTAACATTTATCCTCTGATTACAGATGTAACATGCTAATTAGTATTTACTAGTTTTAGGGAAAAGGCTAAGTTGAATTGAGGGTTGAGTATTAGTTAGGGATCCAGGTCTCTACTGATAATCTACATATGCAATATTTGAATTGTTGTAGTAGAATGAGTCTCTTGCTTGTTTATATTTCTTGAGCATCCTTCAGTTTCAGATCCATCTGAAATTAATCGTTGTAGTGACTGCACCTTTTCTTTTGTACTTTTTTTTCATGATTTGAAATGCTAGTGACTTTAGTGTTATATGGGAAATTTTAAAATGATGTTTTCTGTTTGGTATTTGTGTAAAGGGCTATCTTGAAAACTTGTTTTGTATTTATTTATTTTCTCTTGCCTTTTAATTATGGGTATCAATATATTGAGTTAGCCCTAGGAGGACCACCGTAATTTTTCATCTTATCAGGTCACAAGAATTGGGTTCTTTGTATTGCATGGTCACCTGATGGTAAGCATCTTGTAAGTGGAAGTAAGGCTGGAGAGCTTCAATGCTGGGATCCTCAAACAGGAAAGCCGTCTGGCAATCCACTGATTGTAATGTCTTCGTACTCAAATGACCTTCCTTGTATATCATCGTTTTTGTTTGCTTTAAAAATTACTATTATAATTTGCATTTGGTGCACATTGGGAAAATCAGATCTTAGTTCTCTGGTCATATGGACCTCAAGCATTCCGTATTGTATTTCCCCGCGCTTGGTTTGCTTTTGTGTGTGGTTTTGCCTATGTTTAGCAGCCACTTGTTGTGGCATTCATCAGGTCTTTGTTTGCTTGTCATATGGACCTCAAGCATTCTGTGCTGTATCTTGCTGCTTTGTAAAACATGGTTTAAAGATTATGACGTATGCAACAGTTAATATAATCCAAATATCCTTCCATCCTTAGCCATTACATGTGTCTAGCTGGTAGCTACTGTCATGTGTTGGTTTAACCAAGGGTGAATGGTATAGGATTATGAGATAATGACAACAAATAAATGAAATAATAGCCAATGAATAATTGAAAGGGGATAACCTGTGCATGCATGATGTTAGATATGAGTTAAAATGTAGATTACAGCATTGCATTGTCCCTTATACTTCCATACGATATATTAATATACACATCAACTCTTGAACATTACCCAACAAAACAAATAACCACTATATATGAATATTATATATTGAGTCTCAGCTATGCCTGCTGCCCATGCCCAGTAGCTCAGAAATTATCAATGAGGAGGATAAGCTAAAAATGGGATTCTAAGATAAATTGGGAAACTTGTTCCCGACTGCTAGCTGACTGCTTACAAAATAAGTAGGTGAGTGTGAGTGTTTATGCCCTAAGATAAATGAAATCTTTAGGAATGTATATTAAATCATATCAACCTGCTAATCTGGGGGCTAATGACTATATGGATTTTGCATTTAGTGTCTGTAACACCCACAATATTGTTTTTTGGTGCTTTCAAGCTGGCTTGTTGTCAACCCGTGGATTGAATGAAATCTTTCTTCTAACATGTGTCATAACTGTCATGTATGCATGATTGAGTTTGGTGTGAAATCTCAAAATCCTGTGGTGGTAGGACTAACATCTTGTGTTGGCATTTGTATGTTTTATCATGTCACAGAACCATTTCAGCAGCTCTTACTGTTTTTGTATATGCAGCAAATGTAATAGGGAATTAATTTTACCATTTGATTTGTGTTGAATTCGAGGCATGAGTTCACCTAGATAAACTATATAAGCTTGAAAGAGAAACAAAGCTACCTACGTGACTCAATTTAAATAGTAAAAAATATAAGGATGTGTGGTGTGTTTTAGAAGATGAATGGTTATCAATGCACATGATGGAACAATGTATTTCAAACTGCAGTTCAGTCTTAAGAAGAGTGGGAGAGCCTAGCGATTTTTTATCCTTATTTTTTTATTAATAAAAGTAAATGATTGTATTCAAAGGCATCAAGGGGATGCCACCCGTGGTACATAGAGGGACTAGCCCAGCTATACCAACACCAAAACTGAAACACTACCAAAAGACCAATGAAATCCAAAAACATACACATATCCTTATTCACAGACCCAAATACCCAACTATGCAAGGAAGATCTCTTAACCTTAAGAAGGGACAACTCTACCCTTTGAAAGGTCCTTCTATTTCTCTCCCCTCAAAGTAACCAACAATACAAAAAAGAATCAATTTTAAGCTTTCCTCTTCTCTTTGCCAATCTGAGCACCCAACCACTCAGTCAAAATGTGAGGTACCTTCCTAGGAAACACCCATAGAATGTTGCTAAATGACGAAGCCTAGCTGCACACTTTATTTGGCTTCAAGGTGTGCTATGACAACTCATATATGCCAAACCGAGCTTTTATTCTTTAACTTTTACTCATTAAAATTAAACTTCATGATGGTTTTATATTTGGATTGGATGTTTGTCATATGCTTACCTTATCTTGGTTTTCTTTCTACCATGTAAATATTTGGAGAACTTAATAATGTAACGAGTAAAAATTTCATCTTGCTAGAATGTATGATTCAATATTATGCAATTGATTGAGTTGATAATTGTGTATTTTCTGAAGTCTTTTGCCACTTGTAGTTGTGAGCTACATTAGAGTTCATTTTTTTGGCATTTCTTGTGCTTGAAAGTGCATAATAGCTGGAATCTACTCTTGCACTCAAACTATCTGAAAAAGTATACTGGCGCTAACAATTGGAATCTGCATGTTTCAGGGACACAAGAAATGGATTACCGGTATATCTTGGGAACCAGTACACTTAAAAGCTCCATGTCGGCGTTTTGTAAGTTCTAGTAAAGATGGCGATGCTCGTATATGGGATGTTACAACAAGGAAATGTGTTATTTGTCTTACCGGTCACACATTGGCAGTAACTTGTGTCAAATGGGGTGGAGATGGGGTGATATATACGGGGTATACATTCTTCTTAGTTCGGAATACATGGAAATCACTTGTCCAATTGACATT
This sequence comes from Vitellaria paradoxa, assembly GCA_019916065.1. NCBI lineage: Eukaryota > Viridiplantae > Streptophyta > Magnoliopsida > Ericales > Sapotaceae > Vitellaria > Vitellaria paradoxa. The sequence continues at coordinate 62,642,868 of CM034234.1, read as the reverse complement.
TTCTTAATCATTCTAATCATTAAAGTGTTTCTTTTATTCGGTGAGAAAGTTGATAAGCTTTACCATTCGAAGAAATTATCTTGTGTCAGACTATTTAGATGTTAAAATCCACATCTGCAAATATGTAGTCTTATTTACAAGCAAATTATCTGTATTTAAAAACTAATATTTCGTACATCTTTTTTCATTTGTGATGGAAATAATATTTGATTTGACAAACTGCAGCTCTTTGAACTCTTAATTTTTCTATTTTTTTCTAATTGAAGGTCGTGATTTACTGGTTGATTTGTCTTTGCAAGCTCAACATTGTTTTGTAATTGCATAATAAAAATTGACATTTGGCCCAATTAAGTTCCATTATTTTATATGTTCATGACTCTGTTTGTTTCAATGTAAAATGTTTTAAGCTAGCTTCAGGATAGTATTGACAGGCCTTCTCTTTTGGTTGTTAAAAAATGCACAATAAGGCGAGTATATTTTCTCTGTTTTGCCTATATTTATTATAATTTGGCAACAATATATTGTTGAGCTTTTTTTTTTTTTGGGGGGGGGGGGGAGGGGAATCATTGACGATTAGAATTAGCAGTTCTACTTTTATTAATGAAAGTTTGTGGTATGCTTCATAAGCGTTGATGATATCTTCCCCTCATGTGCAGGTCTCAGGATTGTACAATCAAAGTCTGGGAAACTTCACAGGGAAAGTTAATACGTGAACTGAAGGTAAATATATACATATTTCAGACATCATTTTCTTATTGGCTCTCACTTTTCTTGCCTTAATGGTCCTGCTGGTTGCTGTCTCTTTGTGTTCTGTTTTTATTATTTCCATACGTAGACCGTAGGATCCATTCACACATCTCAATTGATGGACCACGCATCCTATTGAAAAGCAAAGCAAGCCATTTGTAAGTAGGGCACCACAGTAATTCACTGCTTTCTAGTCATCTTTTGGCCATTTACTTTGTATACTGATTGTGGCCTTTTCAATCGTATTATGGTTACAATCTAAGTAGGACAAGATGCTAATTTACTACTTTCTTGTACCTTTTGGCCATTTATTTTATACATGGATTGTGGCTTTGTCAATTGTATTATGGTTTCAATCCGTTCCGATTTTTGTTACTGTTGGACAACTCCCTTCTTGTTGGACAACTTCCTTCTTGTCTAATTGTGATTCTGTACCTTCTCTGATATATTCACTAGGTAGTACTCGCATGCTTGTGTTGTATTTTATTGTCCAGTTGATCTGCAATTAATGTGAGAGGGGTATACTTTCAAGGATAGACCCTTGATCGTTTGTTTTGATTGTATATTGGATATTTAGAGTTGAACCTCTTCTTTTCTTTTTTTCTTGTATCAGTAATTATTTCTCTGTAAATTCCTTGACAAGTTAATGCACTTCCCTTCACTCTTACGACTACATGCCTTAAGATTCTAAGAATTCTTCTGGCACTCTTAGAAGCCAAATATATGCAGAAATTAATAAAACTATCCTCTTTCTAAACTAACATGGAGTAAGAAATCTTAAAGGAAATGGAAAAAGTTGAAAATTGGCATTGTCTCTGGAACAGGCCTTTTAATGTATATGAGTGTAAATATATAGTCAGTATTTCTGTGTGTATTGTTTTATTTTATTAATGTAAGTACAAGGTGTTGAAAAGATTCTATTTGTTTGATCACCTAATACAGTTAACATGCTTTACAGTTTAAGCAGCAATCTTATGTAATTTTACATTTGTTTACTCTGCATACCAAGGGTGTGTTTGGATTTAGGATTTGGTTAGGGAAAAGAGAGGGAAGGGAAAAGTCAAGGAAAACAGGAAAACAATATAAAATCTCAAATGCATGCTTTTATTTGAGTGGATTAAAAAAATATAAGAAAATAGAAGGCATTTAAGTGGTCTATTTGATTTTATATGTTTATAATCATGATGCTTGTGAACTCTCCTAGCCCTTGGTTTTGTGAATTGTTCGTACAATTCTTAAGTTGGTGAAACTTGACGAGTTTCACTGACTGAACCCACCACTACCCGAAAGCCGATACCGCTAGAGAAGAGCTAGAATCATACTTTTTCGACTTCGCTTGCCGGACAGGAATTCTTTGATTCAAGATCCCCTTGTCTTACGAAACTTGAGTCAAAAAAAAAAAAAAAAAAAAAAAAAAAAGAAATTGGCAGGTAAATCATGTATTATTTTTAAGATATTGTTAACGTGAATATATAAAAATAACCTCTTATGCATTACCTTGCATTTTCTTTCTAGAAAAACAGATATGTTGAATCTGCAGAATATTTCCTCTTAAATGATGTTGGAGAATGATACTCAGTATTCTGCCCGATATTTCATTATCTTATTCATCTTAAGGAGGTTGCACACTCTGTTGTGAAGTTCAGTTTGTTGATGCGATGATATTATCATTTGCTATTTGACTTCCTTTAATAACCCTTTTCTGTATGTTCTGCAATGACTATAGGGCCATGGGCATTGGGTTAATTCGCTTGCATTGAGCACCGAATATGTTCTTCGCACAGGAGCTTTTGATCACACTGGAAACCAATATTCATCTCCCGAGGAAATGAAGAAGGTAGTGTTGGTTGATTTAAATTTCTAATAATCTGTTTTTTTTTTTTCCTCTTAAATATATCTGTAATTTTGTTTGACATTTATGTCTACATGTATTATGGTGTCCCTTTTGTTTGTTCTACACAGTCAGTTATATTTGTTTGTTAATTTAAGGTAGATCTGAGATCCTGACCTGTGCTTGAATGCAACTTTGGGTTGTCAAAATGGAATTTTAACATTCTGTTGCTATGTCTTTAATCAACACATAAGAATATGCCTTCTAAGCCCATTAGACTTTTGGAGTGCGTATGGCAGAATGGGGCCATTTTAGGCTGTTGTAGTGGATTAAGTGTATATCATGAAAAATCATGAGAAGAAATTTGATTAGTTAATTTTCTGGATTTTGTGTGAAGCTTTTAGAATTTAGAAACCCTCTTTGTTACTGTTGCTTCACATTTATGACTGCCTTGAAGAATACTTCGTAGATCTGGTCGTGATATTTTCCTTTGAGAAATACATATGGAAGCTATGTCATTGGCTGAATGAAGTCAACTTGATTCAAAGCTGACTTGCGATATAAAACAAGAATATGTAGTCTTTGCATGGCAACATAGAACTATTGTTTAAAAAAAAAAGAAAGAAAGAAAGATTTTTGGGGCTATTGTTTTAAAAAAAAAAAATTTCTCCACACTTCTTGTTGTTAGTGCTGAAATAGAAGTGTAAGGTGGTGTACTTCTTTGGCAAAGTATTTTGGATACAGAAATCAAAGTTTACCTATCAGATGGGCCTTATGGGCTCTGTTTTCAGTTGTAATCAATTGCAAGTTAGGGATTAGTAAAATTTCTATTGTTTAAATGAGAAGTTCAGTTCCTAAGTTAGACCGTGCTTTTTTTGGCTACTGGCATCAGGAAGCTATTTTGCACAGACTCTTAAATGTATAAAGTATCTGTGTCAGATGTTTGATACTTGGATAAGTGTAGGGAATATGTGGATGAGCTATGTAGTTGGATGGTTACTCTACAAAAAAGTTCAACATATGACCATTCATAAAAATTCCATGTTGTATATGAATTATTTATAGCTACACTGTTTTATCCTAGAAACTAAAACAAGTAAATTAAGAATCGTGAATATTTTGGCATGTATCCGTATCCTTAGACATAGAAATTATAAGAATCCAGTGGTTAAATACGTACTGTCTGACAGCCATGCACGAGTTCATTTTTTAACTCCTTCAGATTCAGGATATGAGTTCTTCATGTAAAGCTCTTGCTTAATTTCTTCCAGCAGAACTGTTGCACTCACAAACATATGTTTTGTTTGTCTTGACCAAGGTTCACTGGTAACTTGATTGATTTATGGAAAATGATGTTCTTTTAGATTTTTTTAACCAAAAAGTAAGACCAAAATGATGTGTCAATGGTATTTATGTAATATAAAAGGACTTTTTAGTGGGCCTGGGTTTAGTCCTTAGAAACATAGTTGTCAAAATCATACGATTCCTAATTCAAATCTTACGGTTCGAGTCAATACACCAGGTAATCGATTCGAATCTTGCCTTTGAATCGAATGGAGTGATGAATTATGGTGAATCAAATTGAATCTATCTAATTCATGGAGAATCCTCTATGGTTCAGGAAGCATGGAAGTTGATCTGGATTTGGGTTGGGTCATTCGGTCCAATATATTTTTCTTATCTGTTTATTTTAGAAATGAAGTTAGAGAGGCTTGTAACAAACTAAAAATTGTGCAATATTGCAAACTATCTTACATAAATTATTTTTTGAAACAATTAAAACAGTTTTTTAAACCATTGTAAATGTAAGATTCAGATTCACATTTCTAGTCATGTATGGGCGAGGGCATCTCAAATTTTTGAAATTTACTTTAATGTAGCTGAAATTTGTTCGCACTGTTTCCTATTTTTCAGAGTTGGCTTCCCTAAATTTTTATGCTAAAGGTCTCTAAATAAATATCATCTTTGCCCTTGCTAAATATAATTTTTGTGTTTGCTGACATAACCATAAGGCTAACTTCTTTCCATTTGGGCAGTTATGATTATATTAGATTATTAGTTTTCAAGCACAATAATGTTCATTATTCAATATCTTATATATTTTTAATATATAATATCAATTTTCTATCATTTTTTTATTTTATACTGAATCTTATGATTTAATAATTTCAAATCTGAGGTTTCGATTAATGATACAAATCTCTATTTGACAACTATGGTCAAAAACAGTCTATCTAGTTAGTGGGTGTAAAGTTGTGTAGATTGCACTTATCTAGACCCCGCATAGGGGGAGCCTTGTGCACCACAGGAGGCTGCTCATAAATTATTTGTATGGGAACCTCCAATGGTAGCCTTTTTAAACAACCATTAATGGGCTGCTCTAGGTTTTGAATCTCTTGGAGAGAGGGAGGATGATAACTTTTTTTGGAAGTTTGACACCTTCAACATGAAGCACAAACTTTGGAGGCAGATTAGTTGATCTGGTAGAGTAAGATATTCTGTTCCCTGCAGGTGCTTGGTGGGGTTCTCCTGGAATAAAGAAAATGCCTTTAGACATCTAGCATATGATGAACTTGTGATCACGTGCTGTTTTAGATTTTCTGTAGAGGTTATTATGTTTTTTTACTGCCACATTATTCTATAGTTTCTTTATTTCCTTTTTTTTTTTTTTTAATTTTTTATACATCTTTGTGCATCAGGTGGCTCTGGAAAGGTACAACAAAATGAAAGGCAATGCCCCTGAAAGATTGGTTTCGGGGTCTGATGACTTCACCATGTTTCTTTGGGAACCTTCTGTTAGCAAACACCCCAAAACTCGTATGACAGGTCATCAGCAGGTACAAGAATTGATAATTGATTTTTATGCCAGTTTGCACAGTTTCTCAGCCAGTTGTTCATCCCTGTTCATGAATAGAAGAGTGTTTCTTCTGTTCTCAAACTTTGTGTCATTATATTTCAAAGTTGTTTCTCATTTTCTTTGGGTGATTTCCAATCTCTCTCTCTCACACACACGCCCATGCCCGCACAATCAGCATGGCCTGCACCAATTCAAGTATCAAGTACAGCGTGTCGAGGCAAGCTTTTCGTTAGATGCATTCATTGTTTCTTAAATAAAAGCTGAATGGATTTTTAAGTACAGGTGTGCTCTCATCACCTGAGTGGGTTCTAATGCCTAGATATAGACGCTTATTTCATCTACAATATACGGAGAGCCATGAAACTTGTGACATATCTATTTTCACCGTATTATTTATTCATATCAGCAGTTGACCTTTAAAGTTTGTGCTTTCTACAGCTTGTGAACCACGTGTACTTTTCCCCTGATGGGCAATGGATAGCAAGTGCTTCATTTGACAAGTCTGTCAAGCTGTGGAATGGTATTACAGGGAAATTTGTTGCTGCCTTTCGGGGCCATGTAGGGCCTGTTTATCAAATAAGGTTTGACCATTTTTTTACCTTGTCTTTATGCCATATCCTTTCTGAACAAGCTGATCCTCATATTTCCTGTTATACTGCAGTTGGTCCGCTGACAGTAGGCTTCTTTTAAGTGGGAGCAAAGACTCCACACTGAAGGTATACTAGGGGTCTTTTGATTTTGTGTGGTTCTTCATCTTCTATTGGGTTGTATCAAATACTGTTTGTTATATCCAAATACATATATATATATATATATATATTTAATTTTTTGAGGTGCCATTTGCATTTCATCCTTTTGCTCTAGGAATATTCTATGCACGGACCCTTGTGTCTTCTGAATCTTATATTGGAGTAATTTTACATTGCCAAATATATATATATATATTTATATGTATGTATCTATTTTAATTTGAATTTGATCTGCATGCAATTTGATTTCTAATTGAAACTGCATATACTCCAGGTTTGGGACATCCGGACACAGAAGTTGAAGCAAGACCTGCCAGGCCATGCGGATGAGGTACATTTTCTTAGGGGGGAAAAAAACCCTTCGCGTACATTTTATTAGTTTAAGATTATGATTAATCGTTGTATTCTCCCCACATTGGAAAGGTTTTTGCTGTTGATTGGAGTCCAGATGGTGAGAAGGTAGCCTCTGGTGGTAGGGACAGAGTTTTGAAGTTATGGATGGGGTAGAATGTATACGGAAACAGATCTGCAGATGCAATGCGAGTACATTAAAGAAATCACCATTCACGAATGAGACATACAACCTCTGTCAAGAGTTCACCATATATCTACGTTAATATCAGCATGATCCAAGGATGAAAAAGTGGCGCAATCGTGATTATGTGATCTGGACCATTTATCTGTATGGGTTTCAGCAAGGATTTGCCTGAAGGATATGGAGTAGAACAGGTGAGATATATATAGTTGGGGGATGGTGAAGAAGGTTTTATATAAGATATAAGCCACATGCCAGCAGCACGGGTCTATATCAATGGTTCATGTTCTAATGCAACGTCAGTTTGAATGAAACCCTTGATTGCAATACTTGATGATCTTTGCAAGTAGAATCATACGGCACTGATTTGTTTATTTATTTATTTTTGTTACTTTAGTAGTTGGCTGGAAGAGTGAACTTGAGACTCTTCACCTCTACGGATTGGGGAGATTTTGAATTTTCTTTTAACCTTTTGTTATCATTTAACATAAAGGTTTTTATGTTTCTGGTGTTCTTATTTTATTTGATGATAATTTTCTTTTTCGTGTTATTACACACTCCTAGCTAATAAATGAGCTGATCTAACTAGAGATAAGCTATTTTGCTAGTTCTGTTTGCCGTAATTTCTAATTTGCATCATGAAATTAGAATTGACTTGGTTAATAGTCAGTATTTTCTAAATAAATCACCTTGATTAATACAAAAAGAAGTTTGCAAAACGGAATAAAAGTACTCCATGCAAAGACAATTCTCAGACCAACAAACCAATATATCTCTATTTTTTTTAAGTGAACTAAAACCACAAAATTGGACGAAAAATACTTCTATTATATTCTTCATCCCCAATCTACATACTCCTTTTAACTAGTAGAAAAGTTCAATATTGAAGTGGTTGCCTTGGGTATAAATGGCAAGGAATGAATTACAATATATAAATGTAGGTATATATTTAAAAAAAGAATGTGAGTTTTCTTGTTTTGCCCACTCCATGGACATCCTTACATAACATCCCTACGAAAGAACCATCTTCCTCTGTATATTTTAATCAGTCGAGGGTCTGAAAAGGAATGGACCTCATTTTGAGAGGGACTTACCAGATCAATCTCCAATTAAATATAAATTATGGGTTTTGTCCAATCCCATCAAATTGGTCGATGTTTGTAGAAGGAAAATGTTCAAGGATTCAGAAATTGAGTAAGTTCTCCAAATGTCAGACAAGTTATGATTCAGAAACTGAGGAAGTTCTTCTCTTTGAAGCTTTCAACGGTGTCCTTGAGGCTCACCTCAATGGGAGTGAATTTGATGCCTAAAGTTTCCGCCTTCTGCTTGGATACCTGGTACAGTTCCCCAGCAGGCTTTTTATCAGCATCTCTGTCATCATCAAAAACAGAGGTCTATTTAGATTTCTGTCACCTCTATCTACAAGAAATGCTTTTTAGGTTACAAGAAAATACATTTCATAAACAAAAGTTATAACTTGCAACTTGCTCTAATGCAAGACCTTCAAAAAGCTTAAATGTCAAAAGACTCTCTTGAGAAATGTACTCTTCCCCCCCCCCCCCCCCCAAAAAAAAAAAAAGGAAATGAAGGAAATATACTCTTTTTGGCGGGAGTAGAAATATACTGCCCCTCGCAATGTTGCTTGGCCACATTGCAAAATTATTACTTAATCAAAATCGTAAGAATTTGACTGTTACAATTGAAACATGAGAGATTAAAATGACACTGAATATAACAGTAGTGGTGGTTTTTGTATTCTACCCTCTATTTTATTTTATACTTTATTAATGTACTCTCATATATCTCTATGATCCAAACCGTTACCTTTCATTCTGCCCCAGCCTAGCAAGTTTAAAGTCAATTGAGGGGAAATTGTTTTCAAAGTAATTAAGGAGAGAGGAATAAATAGATAAATAAAGGCTAAACAATATGGCAGCATGTACATTTGTGAAAAAAATTCCTCAAGTTAGTTGCTTCTGTTAATGGCATTGACACTGCATGAAATATGACATGCATCAAATAGACAGTAACTTACCCAGTAGGAAGGTTGATAGAGGGGTAAAGTTTGTGCAAGATCTTCAGAGCCTCAGAAGCGTAAGCTACCGTCCCAACCACACAGTATCTTCCACTAGCTGAAGGAATCTCAAATGCTTGAATATGTGCATAAGCAACATCTCTAACATCAACATATCGATGGATAGAGGAGAGCTCAGTTCCTGCGTTGGATAAGTAAATTGCTTGCATAAGGAGGAAAATTTTTTGCACATCTTCTTTGTGTAGTTATTGGTGGTTAAGGATTTTTGAAAGTAGGGGAGGGAATTAAAGAAAATGTAAAAAAAATAGCAAGTAAAATTACTTAAATAATCATTTTTTTTCTTTAAATTACTTGCATGACTTCAATTTCTAGGTAGGTATAGGTGGATAATGGATATTTATGTAATAAAATTAGATGCTTTATACCAACTACCTGTGGTGTTTCCTAATTATAATAGTATAGATATTGACTTATTTTCTCTTAATCCACTGCCTCCCCCTCCCAAAAAAAAAAAAAAAAAAAGTGTGGCCAGACTGACTTTTTTTTGAAAGGGGCAAACATGTGCCATCTCACCTAAAAGCTTAATTTGCTATATATATATATATATAGAGAGAGAGAGAGAGAGAGAGAAAGAACTTTCTTATTTATATTGACTTACTTTCTATCATGCTACAACACATTTTACGAGAAGAACAAGAACAAAAAGTTCGTAAATAAGTTACTCGTTCTAAAACATAGCCAACAATATTTGGATGTCAATCTCTTTTCTTTAGAATTGAAAGTCAAAATGAGATTGTCATTTAGATGTTTCAAGGTGTACTCTAACCAATTGGAAGCGAAATTCTAACAAGAAAATTGAGGTAGCAGTGATAAGAGAGTCAAGAAAATGTCGTTTAAGATAATTTGATCATACTCAACATAGACTATGGATGCACAATTAAGAAAGAGTGAGTGGATCCAAGTAAAAAGGATAAAGAAGACAAAAGGTGTACCTATACATCAACCAAATTTGTGAAATTTCATATGAACTAACTTAAAACATAACTCATGGCAAAAATGAATTCCATGTAGCCGACCCCAACTAAATTGGGAGTGGACTTTGTTGAGTTGCCGCATGGACTACTCCCCCCTCCCCCTTTCTGCTTCTTATTTATCTCTTGTTTTTATTTTTTTATTCTCATTTTGCCTGCTTTAATGTAGAAAGGAAATGCTGAACATGTCAAACTGCAGAAATTTATTATCACCTTTTTTTTTTTTTTAATGATGTTTAGCACTTACAGATCTTCCTGAAGCATTGATAAATGAGTTAAATTGGTAATTGCAAAGAAGTATCTATTGAATTCATGTAGAATAATAAATCATACACCACCCACATCTGTAGCAGAAACGTACCCTTTTTTATGAGGTTCAGAATTCCCTCAGCTGTGAGATTGAGTGTTGGCTGCAAGAGAGGACCAGTCACATATCCTGGATGTATTGTTACCACGTCTATTCCGTTCTCTCTTGCAAAATTCCACGCAGCCTCCTCGGCCAAGGTTTTCGAAAGTTGATACCATAGCTGACACCAAAAATCCAATTAGCATATAATAAAGAGTGCAAATGCAAATTAAAGCTGATTATAAAATATATTGTTAAAAAGTTAAAACCATGCGGATTTAATCCAAGCAAATCAGCTCCACGCATTTCAACTATATTCATTGCAGACAAAAACTTTTTTATTTTATTCAAATGAAATTATAATAAAAAAGAAGGAAAAATTTGTCTCCAGCTAATTTTGACCATGTACAAACCTTTGATTCCTCACAGAATCCTGTACCTGAAAACCAAGTCTCGTCAACTACAGTATTAGAGTTTAGAGGTCTCCTGTTGAAGATAACTGAAGCCATTGAAGATGTTACGACGACCCTTCTGATTGATGGAACTTTGGTGCATGATCTAAGAACATTCAGTGTTCCCTTCACTGCAGGGTCAATTAATTCTGCCTGAGATGGAACAGAGATGAGAAGTGAGTCCACAGAAGTGAGTAAAAGTAGCATCATAAGTTGGAAAAACTGTATTTCATAGTAGCCTATATTATGTTGTTGTCCTTCCCCTATACTATTTCTCTTGATAAGCTAGCTATCTAAGATAATTGTGAAATGTATGGTTTGACTTGGAAAACAATTGTGGATTATGCAAGTCCTTTTTATCTTTTAAAGCAAAATGTTTGGAATTCTGAAACTAAAAGAAAAATCAGTTCAGGATCATAATGGCCATACTAAATCTATTCAGGTTAATAGAGCAGAGCCAAAAATCACATGCAATATATTGATATTTATGTGCATATGTATCAAACCTGTGAACTGGATCACAAACTTAATACAGAATAAGAAATAGAAATAGTGGTATCAACAGCTACCCAAACATGCTATAGAAAGACTAAATTTCATAACCTTAAAAAAAAAAAAAAAAAAGAGAGGCAACAGAACATAAAGGGAAAATGAGGCAACCACGAATGGAAGGGACAACAGCTTAATGATGACATTGGTCCAATTACATAAATTCAGATGTACAAGCTCAGAATAAGAGAGTCTCAAGAATCACCAAATAGGGTGAACTTCAAAGGAGGTGATCAACTGATCATTTTGGAGGAACTTAAGAAAGCAAATCCTCCTTGAGGAAGGAGGACAATTTCTATTTATATCAGTTTGGAGAATCAAAGAACGTTTACTAACTTATTAATCCAGAGAGAGAGATAGAGAGAGAGAGGGGGGCTTGGTAACTTCCAAAACTATTGATCTGCAACATTTTTTAGATCAATTAAACATTATCATCCATGGTAAGTCTCTAATTGCCCCACTAAACTTAAGTTGTTAATACCAAAGTCCTCTTAATACCCCCTAATACCAAATCCCATCTTACGAAAGGAAGGGCCACTTTCCCCTTCCCTCCACAAGAAGCTCTTTGAGGAGGGTAAGGTGGTGCTTGGACCACTTACCCCTTCGCTCGTTTAGCTTCTCTTTCTAGAATGCTTAGTCCTCAAGGCAAAGCCTCCATGTCAAACACTTGAACCAGAGTTCAGATGTCCTAAAAATTTAAAACAGTTAGGACTCGACAATGTATATCAAGTTGCCTTAACAATTCCTGTGTATCATGTTGTCTTAACCATCCCCATGGGATAGTTGGTTTTACACTCAACACTTCAGAAAGCATGCTAAATCATAATTGTGGAGCGTTAGATACAAAACATCTTAAATCTTAAGGGCAGGGGAGAGGAAAACTTAAAAAGAAAGATCAATCAGTAGAAGACATAGGGTGGTGGCCTTGGTTGAAGTGTTCATGCTTCCATTAAATTCATTCAAATGATGAAGGGAAATAATAAAACAACATATCCCTATGCAGAAATGCACAACACAATTATAAAAAGAAAACAGATTATCATAATGAACCTGTGGATTGCTGACTGATGAGAGTGGAGAAGCTGTATGGAAGACTCCTTCACAACCATCAATGGCAAGATCAAAAGATCCTTCTTCAGTTAAGTTTGCTTCAAACAGATGTAGCCTTTCTCTGGCTCCATCAAGTGACAGTAAGTGCTCTGTCTTGTTTGGATCACCTGTAGCATAAAAAACCAAAAGCAACAATGATTAGAAGGGTGAGTATTTTAGTTACCAGAATTGCTGAGGGTGTGATCACAATGAGATAAATGGACAATGGCTTATCAATTAATGTTCATCATATAAAACATATGAGGGTGGCCTTGTAGCAACGGCGACGTTATTGCATCATGAAAGGGGATTATAGGTTCGAACCCTAGAAACAACCTCTCTGAAAATAGGGATATAAGGTTAGCAAATGTGTTAGCGGAAATATGCCTTTTGTATGCAGAAGTGGAGTGCCGCAACCAAGCACAACATTTGGAAAAATACAGTAGAAAGTGTCAAAAGGCATTAAATTTGCTATTCATCCGTAAAAATGTCAGTATAACACATGAGGCATTGATCATTGGGGGAAAAATACCCATATCTCCAATTCTGCAGCCTAAAAAGTTGGTGATCCACTACATGAAAGAGACTTGAAAAGTTGTAGGTGAAAGATGAAAACTGATTATTTCACTAATAAAAAAGCAAAATAAGATGAATGATTTCCTTACATAACAACAATTTAATTTTGGTTTGCTCCAGAATGGGAAGATAACTAAACTTAAAGCAATTAATATTTCTATTTTTTTTTGGGGGGGGGGGGCTTAGAGGGAAATTTATATCAATTATAAATTTTCTTGTTTTTCTTTTTATTTTTTTCATTATGAACCCCCGCTATCTGACTGTCTTTTTTTTTTTTTTTGGGTAATTAATCTGACTGACCGTGTCTTTGGTGCATATATTTATGATGCAAATAACAGTTGGCAATGACATTAACTAGTTCTATCAGACAAACTATTATAAATCCATAAATTTGATGAGGGGTGAGAAATTGGTGGCTCATTGCCAAAAATTCCCACTCCTTTTCCTGTTGAGAAAACACGCAATCAGCTCATTTTACTAGCTTTGGGGTCAAAAATAAATTAGATGAAATCTTCCTTCTTCTAATCTACCTTGTTCATGACTATGTAAGCCAGTATTTGCAAACAGTTGATGTAGCCAGAAAAAGGACCACCTGAAGATAGAGGATAGCTTATAGGTTCTCAATCTGAACCCAATGATGTGATTGAAACAAAATCTTGGAATTCCAAACGGGTATCGAGAAATGGGTATGTTCTAAATTCACAAGTTACAATCTAGCATTGAAAAAATCAGTATAAAACTTCAAATTTGTTGAGGGCCTGAGAAGAAACACTAGTTAAAAGAAAAAAAGGTAGATGATCAAAACACACAGACTAATACTCTGGCCCCACCCAAAAAAAAAAGCCCCAACAAAATCAAATCCAATCAAACCCAGAGAATTGAAAGATTAGCAGAAGAGAAGAAAATACTAACCGAGGCTTCGAACAGTGCCTCTAACAGTGTAACCACGGTCGAGCAGCAGCTTCACTAACCATGATGCTATGTAACCCGACGCCCCTGTCACGCAGACCGCCTTCCCTCCGCTCATTCTCTCTATGTCTCTGTCTTTGTCTCTGTCTCTCTCCTGTCTTATTAGCAGTATCATGTCTCGGTCTGTTGTGGGGCGGTTTGGTGGTAAAATAAAACTCCACAAAATTTTATAAATTTTTATAAATATAAATTACGAAATAATAAATTTAAATTTTTTATTAATTATACAAAATATAAGACATTAATTTTTATAATTTTATATAACTTTAAACACACCATATATTGTCGAAAAAAAATAATGCATTATTTTCTCAATAGAAGCAATAATAATAATTAATTTTGTCACGTGTGATATAATTTTTTAAAGCAAGGGTGAGAACAACGACAATTTTGATGTCAGTCCCATATTGGATTAAAATTTAATAATTTAAATATATTTATATTTTTTAATTTAAAAAATATGTGTATATATCTGAACTATTAAATTAAAATTCAACGATTTTAGATATGATGTTAGCGAAGTGATGTTAACCATTGAATCTGTTCTTAAATACTTAATTTCAGAGGAAAAAATAAAAATAAAACTAATTATGTCTGTCTCTTAATTCTTTTATCTAAAAATGTATAATTGCATTTAATAATTACGGTTTTTTTCTTTTTCCTTTCAAAGTAAACTTCTAAGCCAGTAGTGCTCTATTAAGTTTTTATTTTTTTCTATTATAAAAATAAAATCTAAAAATTAAAAACAAAAGTTTTGTCCCAAAAAAAAAAAAAAACACTTATTGATTGAATTGTGTAAGTTATATACATTATTGAATTTTTGATGAATGAAATAGAAAGATGAAAGGTTCGACATTTTTCATTCACCTTCATTTAGAGGTTTTTGTCTGATATATATAGTAAACTCAGAATTAATTTCTATAACCCATTTATTCAAAAATTCATTTATTGAAATCTTCGTTACAAATAACACTTTAGGTCTCCCGTCATTAAAATAAATAAATAAATAAATGTCATTTATAATGAATTCTATTGTGGCTTATTTTTGAATCTGCAAACTTTTGACCTTGCCAAGGCAACAAAATTTTTTCATGTTGTTTGGAACAACTTTAAAGTCGTCTTTGCAAATCACGAGTGCTCTTGTAATTTTTTTTTTCTTTTTAATTTTTTTTTTTTTGGGGTCCAAGGCTGAACTCATCATTTGCAACTTTAAAGTCGTCTTTGCAAATCACGAGTGCTCTTGTAATTTTTTTTTTCTTTTTAATTTTTTTTTTTTTTTTTTGGGTCCAAGGCTGAACTCATCATTTGCAACGACAAATGCTTAATGAAATGAGGCTAAGAACATTATTTAGAACGATGACTTTCATGGGCGCATGGGTCAAAGAACTGATGTTTTAAGCAAGGAAATTCATTTCTTAACCTCACTGCATAAAGCAAAACCCTCAAGTCATTTGTATGATGTACGTCCCAAGAAAGGACGTACATTTTCGAATACCCTTCAATGTCTATTAGGTCAAGTTACTTCCAATACTCTTCAATGTTTATTAGGCCTAATGTAGTACAAAAGGATGGACTATCCATTCCCACACTATGATTTGATTACTTTACTCGATTAGTTTACTAAAGAAAATGATGGGAAAAAAAATTATGAGATTTAAACAATTAAAATAAGAAACTAATTTGTTGATAATTAGTTTTTATTTTCTTATTTTTTTTTTTTAGCCGCTCATAAGAAAATGAATTTGAGATTTTCTTTTCTTGTTCAGAATTTTAAGCACTTAACCATTGGATAATAATAATGACATGTGGGTAGAGAGAAAGAGGTCAGCTGAAATGGGATGTGTATCATAAAATTCTCCACTCCTATGGTAACTTACGTAATACCAATACCCTCATGGTTTGTGTGTAAGTTTAACAGACAGATGTTGAGCAGACCAAATTACAGAAGCCAAAATTGGATAAAGAAACAAACAAGACTGCCAAAAATTGAACCGAGGAACCAAAACTGGGAAATAAATAAATAAGACAATGGTAGTACAAGATTAGATTAAAATTGTGAGTTGCTGAGAAATGTAACCATGCATCTAGCACTTTGGAACAACCTATCTACTCTCTGCCATACTGCACCCTGAATTTCGAGAAGCTTCTGCGCCTTGTCCTGCAACTTTGGCTGTTGGCGAATTGTTTCACCATGAATCTGGACAGAAGAAAGAGAGACGTTGAATGAAATAACAAACGAAGTTCCACCGCGGATTAAAGCAGAAATTCACAAATTCTGCACAATTCTAGTCGTAGCAAACACCGCAAAATGCTGCCATGTTTACCCACTTGCATATCTATAGCTAAGAAACCTATTTGCTTCATTGCTTGAGTCGGTTGTAAAGCACAGAGAGAATATGTACCTTTAGAAACAATCTGACGACCGCTTGTATAAACTCAAAGTTATTTCTGCATGAGATCTCATGAATAAAATAATCCATAAGCAGTTCGATAGAAGAGAACTCTGGTCTCTTATCGGGTTCTTGCTCATCGTCATCATCTATAATCTGAAGCATTCTAAGCTCCATATCCAAAGTTGATGAAGATAAACTTTTGATGTAATCTGTGAATGCTGAAACTACAAAGATCAAACCATTTTTAAATATATGTGAACAGTTAACTTCCCCAAACCGTTTTTAAACATACGTGAACAGCTAAGTTCCCCAAACTCCAAAATTTTAAACACAAAGTGCACACAAATCTTAGCAAGCTTACAGTTTTTCAAATCCGAAGAAGAATGAAGAAATTGCACGAATTGAGATGGCACCAAATCAGTTTGTCTCTGTCTTTTATCGAGTTCATCAACTTTTTTACCCTTTTCTTCATTAGTTGACTCAATGGGTTTAAACAATATTTCCCCAGAAAGAGATGGAATTGAAGGCAGGAAGAAAGGTGCCTTCTCGGGCTTCTTTGGAGGCTCAATTGGTTTGTTGCGAGCCTGAATTGTCAGCAAATAGAAAATGGAAACAAAGTGAATTACTAGTGTCATCCTATCTGAAAGCAAAAACATTAAATTAGCCATACAAATCAAAAGGGAGAACGATGAACCTTTATAATGTCTAAATTGATCAAGCTTTGCCACTGGCTCTTAGGCAATAGTGAGAGGGTCACTAGATCTGGAATTTGCCCATCCAGATGTGCAGTATGAGAATTTTGGGCAACTTTTGAATGTGTTACAATGGGCTTGTCAGAATCATTATCTTCAGGACTTTCTACTGAAGAGGCAGATGGCAACTTAACACTCACTATTTCTTTCCCACTTCCAAAGGACTCAAGATTAGAAACTCCTGTAAACATTGCCTGATTAACCCTGAAAAATTCCAAGTTGTTGATTTACTATACCAAGTAATAACGAGGAAAAACAAGACAAAAAATAGCCCAAGCAAGCATTTAAATATTACACAGTTTTAATTTCAAGAACATCCAAATTGCGATTATATTAGCTTCCCCACTAGGTATTGGTGAGCTTACCTTTCAATTGAATTCACGGAAGCTCACACTGGATAGAAAATTCAACTAGGTAAATTAAAAACTTACCAAAGATAGACCCCATTTTGATCAACGTGAGTTGTTGCTAAAACATCCATATTTGGTGACAAAGACAGTGCAGTTACAGAAACGTCAACATGTATAGCATCTATTTGTCTTGCTAGGATGACATCCCAAATTCTAAGATTCCCATCCATGCTGGATGACAAAAGCCATTTTCCATCTTCACTGAAGCACAAGTCTGTAATACGGTCTGTATGACCTTCAAATTTACGAACCATTCTCAGTGCCACAACATCAAATAAGCGGATGACTAAATCATCTGCCACAGTTGCCAGAAGACCTGTAATTTTTCAAACGTTATATCGGTAAATTATCCCGACCCCTTTTTTTAGTTGGAATGAAGGGGGAATGCTTTCTAAAACAAAAGAAAAACATAGAATACCATTGGAGCGATGATAAGCAATCTTCACAACTGAACAACCAATTTCCCACCTGGATTTTAACTTACAGCCCTTGAAATCCCACACCTGCTCAAAAAATTCCAATAATAAAATGATCTAGCAGAGCAAGATTGGAAGCAAATATGCATGCTCAATCAAACAATATGAATTACGAAAAGTAAAACTACGGCACATTAATATGTGAGAATAAATGGCCCACCAGAGCACATAACTGAAAACAGAAAAGGGCACAGATACAAAGTAGTTATTGGTGTCATTCAAACAGGGATAGACTAGCTAGTTCAACCAGGAAGCAGACACAGTCAAGACATAAGGAGAGTAACAGATGGAAAGCACGAACACTCTCCAAAGATATACACGTGTCCTGCACACTCTTTAGACACCGACACGCATGCAACACACGTGGTTGAAACACTGCCCAGAGCGTCTGAATGTTTTTTGAATTTTTTGGGACTGGACACGCTTGGAACACATGTACTGTTTTTCTAGACACAGTAAGGACACTCTTAGAGTTGTTTATAATTTACCGCACTAATTTCAGGGGTTAATTTGTAATATTAAAAAAGTAATAGGATTTGAAAATATAAGATATAAACACAATCATACTTTTGAAATCCCTAGACTTTGATATGTGTGAACAATTTTTTTGGTCAATCGTTGATATGTGAATGATGAAACGTGATATTATGACATTTAAGATATGGAATACATGGGTTTTTTTTTTTTTTTAACTTTAGTTAATGTTATCTAGCATTTTTCACTATAAATAAAGTATTTATATAAATAATATATATTCATAAATATATACATTGAGTATCCCCAATGTGGCGTGTCCTATGAATAAACTATTTAAAATAATATATTTATAAATATATATTGCGTGTCCCTGACGTGTTGTGTTCTACATTTCCTAAAAATTAGCGTATGGCGTGTCTGTATCGTGTTGTGACACGTGTCGGTGCTTCTTGGGTTAAGATACAAATTAGTGACACTAACGTGTAAGTCCTCTTCAGGGATCCACAAATCATAGCCTCAGCATTAGTATGAATCAAAATATCTACATCAACACATACATTTATCTTTTTGATAAATTATCAATCCATCCATTAATTGCAGTGAATTGTCTGAACTTGATATGCTGACAAGTCAACTGTCAACAGGTGGGTGAATGTGGGTGTGTGCATCATGTTTGGTATGAGCTATTACATGGAGTTAGGTATCGCTGGTTAATTGACCCTTTTCCATTTTAGTTTTCAAAATTTTAATTGTGGGTATATGATTTTTCCTCCATGTGATACTACGAACTCGGTGCCACTGTCCCTAACCACAGTATGAAATGTGCACACACAAATGCGACATGGAATGCTCGGCCACCAGATGTTGAGTAAAGGGATTTCAAGCAAGGTGTCTCCTTCTAATGACACTGTCAATCTCCTAAACCCTATCTACAGAAGATAACTCCTTCACCCTAAGCTTGGAGCAATGTCCAAAAGAACCCTTCAAAGGCAAAGTCTACAACCATGGACATTGTTGAGAGTTGAGTCAATATAAAAAATAAAATTACACCTCTGCCTAACAATTTGGAACTTTTAAGTGAGAGGCTAATAATCTAACACAGCATTAGAGTAGACAAAATACCAAATTCAAGTCTCACAGCCAATACAAAAAATCAATAATTGCACATATTTGGCCCATTCAAAAAGGTTAGCCACGTGTGAAGAAGTGTGTTGAGAGAAGTTGAGTTAATCTAAATAATAAAGTAGTTCATCTCCATAACAGCTTGAGCTTTTTAAATAAAACAGTGGCTGATAGTCTTTCAAACACATTAAGGTCCCATGTCTCCAACCCTTAATAAGGATCACCAAGGGCTGGTGTATTGGTGACTAGAACTAGGGTCTTTGGTGGTTTAACAAGAAACCTGATAAGTCTCAGAGAGATATATCCCCTGCATCATGATATCAGTCATATTTAATGGATCTGATATCCCATAAAAACTATCTCAGAGAGATATATCCCCTGCATCATGATATCAGTCATATTTAATGGATCTGATATCCCATCAAATGCATGGCAATAGACTCACTGCTTGGTTGGATACTGGTGCTGCCAACTGCCTAGCAGAGTTCACCTTTTGTCCAAGGACCATATGTTCTTCACATGCTTTTTGGACAAGCTAGCACTCATGGCATAATCAGCCTACAAATAGTTGCAACTGGCATTCAATGATATCAATCAACACCCAATATTCTCTATTTCTCCCAAATTCATAGCTTCGTACTCCCCCCCTGGGGGGGGGGGGGGCTGGACTGCCCTAATTCTTAACATGCAGACCTCCAACAATCCTGCCATCAACAGCAATTAGCATCACTCAAACAACCTTAACAATCCAGCTCATGACCATCCACACACATTAATTACATAACTGGTTGAATTGCAGCTGAACCCCTCAACTATTTAGTTCTTTAGGCTCTTAGCTTGTTCAATTACAGGTTTGGTTCGGATCACTATGGCTGTTACTACGTAGATTGACAAGCAATACAACTATACCCAGCCCAATGCCAATTCATTTACAAATGCATTCACTCAATAACAAACTCTCAAGCCCCTCACAGAAGACTTGCCATCAAAATAGAACAATACTGCATATGAATTATATTTTCAAACAGTAATCACAAAACATGCCTGGAAACTGACAAATGATGTTTTAAATTTAATGATAAGATTATACTTAATTTTGCTCTCATGCCCAAGCCACCCAACCCCCTGCCCAAAATAAAAAGTAAAAACCCAAGTTGTATGAAGCACCAACAAACTACAAGTTATCATCTTCAAGAAGAATTAGAAACAATTAATTACTACCACAGAAGGAAGATCACCTGGTGGGAATTTTAGCAAAGTAACAGAGAAAAATCTAATATATTTCCCATTATTTTCAAATTAAATTAATAAGATTTCCTAGCAATCTCAAACAAGAAGCAGGTGATGACAAAGTGGTTAATATAAGCTGATATTTATCCTGAACAATTCTGTAGCTCATGCAATACATGACCGTTTTCTGAAATGACACAGAATAAGATGTTTCTAGGCACAATAGTACGTTAAATTCTTTAAGATGCAAAAAAGCAAAATTAGGAATATAGAGGTCTCAGACATTCGATGGAATTGGAAGTATGTAGAATCATTGTTGAGATAATGAATATGGACCTTTATATCCCCATGATATCCCGCACTTATCATTAAGGTATTTGTTGAATCACAGGCAACACCAACCACCTCCCCATCATGGGCATAGCTACTTCTTTCTGGCATCTCCCCATAACTGCCTCGTCTCTCTCCGGATTGAAGGTTAAATCTCTCGATCCAACCACCAGCTGTACCTAGTACAGCAAAATTACCACACGCACTGATAGTGCAGGCCTACCATGAAATAAAAGAGAATATCAACTTCAGTTGAAATATAAGAACTATCTAAATGACTTGCCTTCTAAAACTTCAACGGAAGTACAATGCTGTCATTGGGAGGCAAAAAAAAAAAAATCAACGTAAAGCATAACTAGTTCCTTTATAAATATTTAATTCAGTAAATGGGCAATATTATAGCATAAAGTCCAAAGAAAAGAAATTTAATATATCATAAAATAATTAATATTGAGAATGATTTGTGAACCTTTGCACCACAACATTATACTATATATATATATATTTATAAATAACAACAATATAAAAAATTAGCAATCAATAGGATAAACTGAAATATTACCTTAACTGGCGTTGGATTTTCTGGGCATGGTTTCAGAATGTGCTTACCAATAACAAAATTCTGCAGCCGCCATACATAAGCCTGTGAGGTATCCATATGGCATGTGACCACATTGCACCAATCACGCTCCCTTATTTCAGCTAAATTGATTTTAACAATGGAATCAAGGAACAATATCAGATCATTATAAATGAAGACCATAGATGGGGGCAATACATAGAATGCAAACGGAATAAGCTAAAAGCAATAGCAAATTTGTCAATGAGAATGAAGAAGAGACCAAATAAATATACATAAAGTTGAACTAGAATTAAATGCTAAAAAAGACAAATATGCATTTTATATACCCCTAATGAGAATAATTCTTCTACAATTTTTTTTTTTTTTTAAATTCAACTAGGATTCCATAGAAGCATAAGAAGAATGGCACATAGATAAAGGTCATACCAACATCAAATGCAATAACAGGCTTTAGTTTGATCTCTTCCTCCTGAAATGTTAGCAAAAGAAAATATTTTGTTATTTGACGAAACAGCAATTGCTTGCAGCAGCAGTCGCTGCAATATTGACCAATAACCTAACATAACATGTAAAATTACCAAGCACTTTAGGAAATTTGACATCTTTAATTTGGATAAACTTGACAAGCACAAGCCCACATAAGGTTGAGAAAAGGAAAAGAATAAGAAAGGAAAATGTGGCAAGCAACAACGAGCCAAGTCCACAAACTAATTCATACTTCTTTGAAAAGGTCATCTCACTAAGGTGAAATGCAATAGCCATTACACATCATACCTTCACCCTTAGTTTTTTTGCTCTTTTGGATACATGACGCTGAGAAAGCTCTCTGCTTTGCTGATCCTGATCACAACAGAGAGAGTAAACAAATGTCACTACATAAAACAATCAGGTTGTATTGTAGGTTGATTAAAATATCAAAACCTGCAGATAAAACAATTCAAAAACCAACAAGAATCAAGAACCCATACATATATCAGTAAAATAAAAGAAGAGGGTGAAGGGAGAATGTTATAAGAAATTACGAACAGTTGAAAAATCCAACTGCCATGGACAATAAATGCTCATTTCAGTATAGGGATGCCCAAGTGAAACCTAAAGTGAATTAAGTGTTACCACCAAAGCATGCTTTCTTCACATCCAAACTGACTGATGTCCCTGAAACAAGTCTTTGATTATTGGTCCGTTCAACTATTCAAGTAATAGAAACCACACAAAGAACACATGGAAATTGTTCTATTATGGTACCTACTCCCATCAAAATTCCCTTCCAAGGAATTTTGCAGCACTCAGTTAATTTTTAGAGATTTTAGTAACTTTAAAGATAGTTTAAGTCCAAATATGCCATAATGGTGGACAAGATAACGTTTCTGAAAGCAGATTTACTGCAGAAATAATGAATAATCAATTCACCTTCTGGAATGTTTTACAGCCCATATTATATACAAGTCTATCCTAATATTGATAGTTATCTACAATCTAAACAATATAACAGAAACTCCTACAAATCAGCACCTTATCTACCGAAGATCTGTAGCTTCAACAGATCCTTATCCTAATCAAAGTTTACTCCTATCTCATCTCCTATAAATCTGTAACCGAAAGCTTCTAGAGCTTATCTACACTCCCCCTCAAGCTGGGAGTAAATGTTGATCATTCCCAGCTTGTTTACCAAGCTTTCGAATCCTGGTTTGTGTAGCCCTTTGGTTAGAATGTCTGCTGTTTGCTCTTTCGTTGGAATGTAACCCAACCAAATGACTTTGCTATCTAGCTTTTCCTTTATAAAGTGTCTGTCTACTTCCACATGCTTAGTACGATCATGTTGAACTGGGTTTTGTGCAATATTGATTGCAGCCTTGTTGTCACAATAAATCTTCATGGGAGTACTGTTAGGCATCTTTAATTCCTTTAACATTCTCTCAAGCCAAATACCTTCACATATTCCTTGGGCCAAGGCTCTAAACTCACCTTCTGCACTGCTCCTAGCCACTACCGACTGCTTTTTGCTTCTCCAAGTTACTAGATTTCCCCACACATAGGTACAATAGCCCGAGGTGGACCTTCTATCAGTTGAAGAACCTGCCCAGTCAGCATCTGTGAATATTTCTATCATTCTACAGTCTTTTTTCTGGAATAACAGTCCATTTCCAGGTGTATACTTCAGGTATCTCAATATTCTGTGCACTGCCTCCAGGTGCTGCTTCTTCGGTGAGTGCATAAATCGACTCACTAGGCTGACTGCAAATGTGATGTCTGGTCGAGTGTGGGATAGATAAATCAATTTTCCTACCAGTTTCTGGTATCTTTCTCTGTCTACTACCTCTGTCCCTTCCAGTTCCAGTCTACTGTTAGGATCCATAGGTGTTTCAGCTGGTTTACAGCCCAGCATTCCCACCTCCTGCAGCAAATCCAGCACATACTTCCTCTGATTGATGATAATTCCTGCACTGCTGCGAGCTATCTCCATGCCGAGGAAGTATCTCATCAATCCTAAGTCCTTTAATTCAAACTCCCCTGACAGATATTTCTTCAAGGAACCCATTTCTGTCAGGTCATTCCCGGTGACAATGATATCATCCACATAGACTATGAGGACTGTAATCCTGCCATCTGGAGAATGTTTGTAGAACAATGTGTGGTCAGTTTGTGCTTGAGTGAATCCCTTCTTCTTGACAGCTTTTGTGAACTTATCAAACCACTCCCTAGGTGACTGTTTTAGCCCATATAGGGATTTCTTCAATCTACAAACTTTACCATTATTTTCTGTGAATCCTGGAGGGGCAGTCATGTAGACTTCTTCATGCAAGTCTCCATTTAAAAATGCATTCTTTACATCTAGTTGATGAAGTGGCCAATCTAAGTTTGCAGCTAAGGACAGCAGAACTCTAATGGTATTCAACTTGGCTACTGGTGCAAATGTTTCTTGGTAATCTATTCCATGAGTTTGTGTGAACCCTTTAGCCACTAACCTGCTTTTGTATCTGTTAATATTCCCATCGGTGTTGTATTTAATCGAGAATACCCATTTGCAGCCAACTGGCTTCTTCCCAGCAGGTAGGTTCACCATTTCCCAGGTTTTGTTCTTCCTTAGTGCATTCATTTCTTCCTCAACTGCAGCCCTCCAGTTATGATCTGTCAGGGCCTCATCTATACTGTTTGGTACAGCAGTAGTTGACAGGGCAGTGGTGAAAGCCTTGAAGTTAGGAGAGAGTCTAGCATATGAAACATACTTGGATATAGGGTGCTGAGTGCAGGTTCTGGTACCCTTCCTGAGAGCAATGGGCCAGTTCAGGTCATATTCTTCAGCTTCAATTTGCTGCAGACCTTGATCAGCTGTTTCTTCTTCACTTTGAGGGCTGAGATTCAAGTCAGACTGGCATTGTTGGTTTCTATTTCTCCTTGAGTAAACCAGTGATTGATCTCTCGGCTGAGTACCAATTCTGGTATTCTCTACCCCTGGCTGAGATGTTCCACCTCTTAGTTCCTCAGCTGTTGTTATAATGTTAGGTTCTAAAGCCATGGGTAAAGGTTGGTTTTGATGGTCTGTAGGTTGAGTAGGCTCAGTGAACTGTGTAGGCTGGTTTAGAGGTGTTATGGATTGAGGAAAAACTTCTGTGGAAGCAGAAGCTTCTGTGGAAGCAGATTCTGTGGACAGAGGGAAAACCTCTGTGGAAGCAGGTTCTGAATCTGCAGATTCTGAATCTGCAGAAATGATGTTCCAGGACTTATCTTCACTCACATTCTCCCCCTGAATAGAAGGACTGGGAAAGAAGGGGTGAGTCTCAAGAAAGGAGACATCCATAGACACAAAAAATCGACGAAGATGAGGAGAGTAGAATTTGTAGCCACGTTGAGTGGGAGAATAACCAACAAAGACACATTTGATAGCCTTTGGATCTAGTTTGGAGAGAGTAGAAGAATAATTATGGACAAACACAGTGCACCCAAAAATTTTGAGGGGTAAAGTAGTGATTGACCGAAAGGTTGGAAAGATATTGAGAAGGTTTGTCACTGGAACAGAAAAGTTGAGAGGTTTGGAT
Organism: Vitellaria paradoxa; assembly: GCA_019916065.1. NCBI lineage: Eukaryota > Viridiplantae > Streptophyta > Magnoliopsida > Ericales > Sapotaceae > Vitellaria > Vitellaria paradoxa. The sequence continues at coordinate 62,617,292 of CM034234.1, read as the reverse complement.
GGCATACGGTTAATTAAATAGGAAGCTGTTAGAATGGCTTCACCCCATAAATATTTTGGGACATTCATAGTGAACATGAGAGCTCGTGCAACCTCTACTAGGTGCCTGTTTTTTCTTTCGGCAACACCATTTTGTTGTGGTGTGTCTGAACAGGAACTTTGGTGGATGATTCCATGCTTAGCCAGGTAGGTACTAAGAATGGAATTGAAATACTCTCTTCCATTGTCAGTTCGAAGGGTTTGGATGGAAACATGGAATTGAGTTAAGACCATTGAGTGAAATAATTGAAAAACTTTGGCAGCCTCAGATTTTTCTTTAAGAAGGTAAACCCAGCAGGTTCTGGTATGGTCATCAATGAATGTGATGAACCAGCGAGTACCAGACACATTTTTTACTCGAGAAGGCCCCCATATGTCACTATGAATTAATGAAAATGGCTGAGAAGGTTTGTAAGGTTTTGCAAGAAATTGTGCACGACAATGTTTAGCAAGAAGACAGAACTTACAATTGAATGAACTAGGAGTTTTATTAAGAAACAAAGCTGGAAACAATCTTTTTAGATAATAGAAATTTGGATGGCCTAGCCTATAGTGCCGTAACATTATTTCATCATTAGAGAAACTAGAAGAAGATGCATCTCCAGCCATAGCAGTAGATTCTCCAGTCTTCTTCTCAATGTCAAGGTAATAAAGCCCATCTCTAACTCTAACATTGCCAATCGTCACTCTCGAATCCAGCCCCTGAAATTCACAGCCAGTGGCAGAGAACTTAGCAAAACATCTTAGTTCTTCAGTAAGCTTACCAACTGAAATCAAATTGCAGGACAGATTTGGGACATATAATACAGAATGGAGGAAAACAGTATCTGAGATCTGGACAGATCCCTTTCCAGCCACTGTGGAGTAGGACCCATCGGCAACTTTAACTCTAGACCTTCCAGTGTATGGGACATAGGAGTGGAGTAGAGATAAGTTACCTGTCATATGGTCAGAAGCTCCGGAATCTAGCATCCAAGAACCTGTGTTCTTGGTATGCAGAGCAGTACCTGCTGTCATTGCAGAGGTTTTTGAGGATTCTGGAGCAGTTGCAGTGGTTTGAGTCAACAAATCCCGCAGCTGTTCCAGTTGGGTCTTGTTCAGAAATATTCCAGTTTGTTCAGCTTCCTTGTGATCTGCAGGTTTATCTTCCACTTGGGCTTGGTAGCCCTTTCCCTTACCTGCTCCTTTTGGCTTCCAGTTTGCTGGCTTTCCATGCAGATTCCAGCAGGTGTCCTGAGTATGCCCAGGTTTGTTGCAGTGGCTGCACCATGGTCTGCCTCCTCTATCACCCCTTTGAAAATTTCTCTGATCATTCTTTACTGCCAGGGCTGTAGTTTCAGCAGATCTGTCACTTACTGGAACTGCAGCCATCTCCTTATTCCCTCCAAGCATAACTCTCCTTCTACTTGCTTCTCTTCTTACATCAGCAAAAGCCTCATCTAGGGATGGCAAAGGTTTATAACCTAGAATCCTTCCTCGTACCTCATCTAGGTCCCTGTTCAGTCCTGTTAAGAACTCATACAATCTCTCCTTCTCCAAGTGTTACTTGAACTTGACGTTTCCTTTCAAATCTCCCCAATCTGCCTCATAGTGCAGATCAAGTTCCTGCCACAAAATCTGCAGGTTGTTGTAGTACTCGGTAACCTCCAGATTCCCTTGTCGTATTTCCTTTAGTCTATTCTTGATCTCAAATACTTGAGAGGCATTTTTGAGATTAGAATAATTGGTATTAACTGCCTTCCAGATGGCTTGGGCAGTGTGAAGGAAAAGGTAGGTCCTACTTATATGAGGTTCCATGGAGTTAATCAACCATGCCATAACCATGGAGTTGTTTAACTCCTAGGTTGCATAAGATGGATCCTTCCCATCTGGTTGTATGATCTCTCCATTAATATACCCCATTTTTCCTCTCCCCCGGATGACTAGTAGGACTGAACGAGACCATTGAATAAAGTTCCTACCATTCAGTCGATGGTTGGTGATTTGAAGATTTGTGCTCTCTCCAACGGTGTGAGAGACCATTGAAGGCTGCAGATAATCAGACGAAGAGGCAGACTCCTTACCAGAACTCATTCTTGAATACTTGACGTCAAACAGAAATTATTCAAGAATCCTCAATTTGGTTGGGTGATTTTGGAGTGCTAAGAAGAACGACTCCTTAGCAGAAAATACCCAGGTCTCGGTGAAGGCTGAGGAGGAAAACCTTAGCCTGACAGTAGGGAAAAATAGACTTCCTAAGAAGAACCTGGCTCTGATACCATGAAAGCAGATTTACTGCAGAAATAATGAATAATCAATTCACCTTCTGAAATGTTTTACAGCCCATATTATATACAAGTCTATCCTAATATTGATAGTTATCTACAATCTAAACAATATAACAGAAACTCATACAAATCAGCACCTTATCTACCGAAGATCTGTAGCTTCAACAGATCCTTATCCTAATCAAAGTTTACTCCTATCTCATCTCCTATAAATCTGTAACCGAAAGCTTCTAGAGCTTATCTACAGTTTCCAGTGTTTGGTCATTTTTAGCAAGTTCGGTGGTTTTTTTGTTTAAATCGTAATGCATCATTAGATTCATTACAGAGAACTGAAGCTAAACAATAGTGGTTATAGGGAAAGGAGTCCTTAAGTGCTATTGCTTTAGGGTATTGCAAAGCATATAAATAGCCTTATGAATTACATGGACAGGACTTACCCTCCACAAAAGAAAAATAAAGATACATGCATATGCTAAAAAGTATGGACATGAAAAGATACAAAAAGGTTGACATACACGGTAGGAACAGAACAACAAATAAACTAAACAAAAAGGAGGATTTTTTTTTTTAATCATTCTATCAAAATATTGTGATGATCAATCTATAAAAAGAATAATTCAAGGATTTTCTAAATAATATTGTGATGATCAAAAAGGAGTGGCAAAACCAAATAGAAAACAGTTGCATTAAATTCTGATTCCACCTGATTGTATTTCTGGTTCTCGAAAAAAGATACAATATACTTAGGATTAGCCCCAAACTTCTTGAAAAAAGATAGCCCCCCCCCCCCCAAAAAAAAATATTTCTAGAGTTACTAAGAGGAATCCAAAGCATCCATATATTCGGTTTACATTTATAGATTCCATACCTTTTTTTTCCCCTTTTATTTGTATCATCTCACAATATAAATAAGTCTTTACATATGCACTTAAAAATAATAATTTCTTTTTGAATTTTTACTATCCAAATACATGCAGATCTTATTTTTACTATCCAAATACATGCAGATCTTATTATACCAAAATAGTAAGAAATCATTTTTCATACTTTATACATTGAAAAATAAGTGTTGACAAAAAATTCTAAATAAAGCTCATTTATAAATAAATTAGAAGTACTAAAGTTTGGTTACAAGTCAAAAAGGTTTATCCCAACGGGGAAGTACTGAAAAAAACCCATATAAGTAAAACTTCTCCAATATCCTTAATCATGAGACATGTAATATAATTCAACGTTTTAAAAACCGGACCAAACCGGCCGGTTCAAGAAACGGTCCGGTCAATCAATAAAAACCGTCTGAAAGTTGAACCGGCCTAAAACCGGTGACCCATTGGTTCAACTGGCGAACCGGTAGCAGGTTTAAAGAACCACCCGATACATACAAAAATATTAATGTATACAAAAATATTAAAGAATCAACCGGGTTTAAAAAACGCATAACACAGCAGCACTACAGCGACAACAACCACAAGGCCTTCCAAGCGAGCTGCGAGCAGATCCAATCCTTTCAAGCGACTCTGGCGGCGAGCACCGACTTCGATAGCGAGCAGCAACTCCAGCGGAAGCCCACTACCATTCAGCATGTGTTCCCTAATTCTCCTTGCGCCCTCACCTTTCCTCTTTATTTCCCACAGCCGAAGCCCACCACCATAGCCCGTCGAACCCCGCCACCGTAGCGCACCTCCACCGCTTGACCCACCGTCCGTTTCACTTCCGTTCCAGGTATGCCTCTCTCTCTCTCTCTCTCTCTCTCCGTGAGTATGTCTCTTTCCCTTGGTGACTTCTCTCACTCTTCCTCTCCCTCAAATTAGCTCCCTCACCATAGCATTTCTCAAACTAGATCTCTCACTCTGCTGATTGATGTATGATTTTTTATTTTTTTATTTTTTGTACCAGTGTGGGATGAGGGAATGAGGGTTCAATTTTGGGGGGTTTTGGCTTAATTGATTTCAAATTTGGTCTCCTCTTATTCTAATTTGTACATGTGATGCTTGCAATCGAAATAGTAGATGTAGAGTGTTTTCTTTTTATTTTAGCTTGCAATATTACACTAAGGGCACATTTCATATTTTTCCAGCAATGTACATTACCTAGCATTATCAAATGAACCAAGTAGAGAGTTGATGTGACAGATTCTATTATTATATATTATTGAGATGATTTTTTGCAATTGTTTTATTGTAATTACATCTATTTTACGATACTTTTTGTCAGTAAAATAAAAAATAGTAGAATAATACGTGGAAAAATGTAAGTTTTAAAGTTATTATATAATTTTAATATATTTTGATATTTTATTTATATATTTAAATATATTTATGATGTCACGGATCAACTCCAATTCGATTCTGGTTGAACCACTGACCCGTAAACCGATCACTTTTCCAGTTCGATGAACGGTTTGGTTTTAAAACATTGATATAATTTTCACTAATAATTCTCCCAATTCAAAAATTTACGATTGGAAATTATGTCCTTTCACTTATTCATCCTAAATTGCATTGATGACTTTAAAAAATCCTAAAACTAAAAAGCCTAAAGACAAGGGAGAATTAATAAGTATAAATCTGCATAATTACAATTTTAATCATTAGTTCCCAAGTCATGTTTTTTAAAGTTGCAATATGTTTAACATGCGCTCATGCACGCAAAGGTTTGATCCAAATGTTAGAAGAGTGTACAATTCTTTAAAAAAAAAAATTCAAAATATATCAACTTAAAGGAAGAGAAGAAGAAGTAGTAGAAAAATAACAGGTCACATTTGAATGCACGCATACACACACAGCACTTATTTAGAAGATACAGTATATATGACTGTGAATGAACCAAACAACTCATGATCAGCAGTTGTGCAGCCAAATAAGCTTAAGCAAGCATTTTCAAAACCAGCTGAACTTGAGCAGACATTGCGAGATTGCATATTAAAGGGACCAAGCATCAATTTAGGCCAATAAGAAGTGAATTGTTTTGCTTGTCGACAAAAGCTGCGTACATTGGCCAAGCAAACATATGGCCCCTGTTGCCTTGGTCATTATGTCAAAGCCACAGGGATCATAATATGATAATGAGTTTCTCTTTTCTACGGAAATAAAAGATGATGCTAAAGTGCAGTCAGCTCTCTCCCTCAATCTCAATATATCTTTCCCACACTACAGATAATATAAATTTTGCTTCAGTTTAGACTAACAATGTTCACGAGACAACCACCACCAATGTAAGATGAAGCAATAAAGTCTTGTTGTCAAATAAGGTGAAGAGCAACCATACATGATGCAACATGGCCAAAGGATGATGATTTTTTTTTTTTTTTTTGAGTACCCAAAGGATGATAAATTGAGGTTGAACACGCATAGCAGATCTGGTTTCAGCTTAAGCTAAGCCTCAACACATCCACATGCTATGGCCCAAGTTTACACATCCATGTTGAGCTTAATTTAAGTCCCGGTTTTTTTTTGGGGGGGGGGGGGGAGGGACACATGCAGACATCATATTTTTCAAGGACCACACAGGCAGAAAGCCATGACATTTTCCCCCCGGGGGGGGGGAGCAAATTTAGCAAAAATAATAATAATAATAAAAGAAAAAGAAGAAACACTAACTATAAAGATCAACTGATAGTGTTAAAAGATCATAGATATCAATAAAATATTTCATAGGAGACTTCCTAACAGGCAATAAACCTGGACGACCGAGAATAGACGGAAAGCACGATCTTGGCCAGCTGACAGAATGTGTCTCCCATTAGCGTAGAACCTATGAAGGATGAATCAAATTCAAAACAAGAAAAGCAAAGCTGTTCCAAAATGTAAAACTGATTTCTCAAACAAAATATTGACAGCAAAGAATGTATACGCAAGAAGGGGAAAAGCCTATTCTTGCAAAAAGGGAATGACATGCGAATTCAATAAGAACTGTTGAGATACAATGTTCAGCAAGTGCTAGAATGAACTCCAAAGTGAGTCAAGCATTTCAATTCATAAAGTCTTTTGCTTTAGCGATCATTAAAAGAAACACACATATGCACAGGTTATCAGAAGTCAAAGTGATATTTAATGATAAAGTCAAACTACATGATCACCATTTTATCAAGTTCAAACTGGAAAATTCAACATATACTGAAGATCAATGCATATGTAAAGCATAATCACCTTATGCAAACAGGAGGAGCACTATGCCCACTTCGAAAGCGTAACAGACGAGGATCCCCATCACTTGTGTCAAAAATCCACATCTGAGGAGACAACAATAAGAGGGAAGACAAACAATTCAAAAATCAAATATATCCATAAGTAATGCAAAATTGAAATTAAGAATAAATATGAAACTGATTCAAATCAAAAGGTACACATTTAACCATAAATGGAACTACTTGACAGGCATCACATCCAGTATTTTAATTACTTGAAATGCAATTAAAACTAATATGAGAAAGTCACTATGTAGTACCATGTTCATCAATATGTAGTACCATGTTCATCAATCTGTATATGCAAGTCAACAAAGCTGAAAATGTTCAATGAACCCCAAATCCAAACAATTAATCAAGAAAGTATAAAAACAAAACTATTTTAATATCTCATTTTATTTTTTCATTTCCTTTATCATAACCAAAAACTGGCTTGGCAGTTTGCAATGTACAATTGAATAATTTTTTATCTTTTGTAGAGAATATAAATTTCACTTCCTAGGGATCATATCCAATTTTTAATTACTTGAAATGTCAACTAAAATTGATATGAAAAACTCACTATGTATTAACCATGTTCATCAATGTATATATGCAAGAATTCACCATCTTTTGTCTGAACAGCTTCCAGGTGCTCAATACCCTATTTCTAAATTAGGTAATAGACCATATTGATAATGACCAACATACAAAGTCTTCCAGTGGGAAGCCCACTATCCAAGAGGCTGATGAGCTTTCCAGTTAGCACATGAGGAATACCACGACAACATGCTCTGACCTAGACTGGAGGGCAAATCCCAATAGTTGGGCAAGCATTAAAGAAAATGGGTCAAAGTATCAATATTGTTTTTGATGTTTACTTATTATTACTCTTATTTTTAAAATATTGCATTTGATATATCTCTAAATAAGGTAAAACACTATGCCAATTCATGATTTTAAAAAAATACTTGATAAAGCAAAAAAATATAAAAATGATCTTACTTTTACAGAGTTGTCTGCAGATGCACTCATTAATACAGGCTCGTTAGCAAAAAAGTGCAGCGAAATTATAGAACTATCATGAGCCTCTTTAATGACTGACTGAAGCCGCCTCTTCTCAAGATTCCATATGTTTATGACACCAGATGAACCTCCAGATGCTAAGAGTGGCTGTCCATCTAAAAAAGGAATTGAAAATGCAAATAAGTGCTTGTAACTTAAGGATATGTGAAACAAGTTCAAATAATTAAAACTACACATGATTTTCAAATCTCTTTTTTATTTAAAAGAAAAAAAAATGAAAAAACTGAGCATTCACATCTAACACTCTTAGCACTTTTTTTAATTGGAATATCAAGAATCATAACTTGTTTCTTACCAGTGCTGAAAGATAAGGCAGTAACAGACCCTCGAGTGGAATGCGTAAATGTAATTATCTCTTCATCATAACGAATGTTGTGTATATGAATTTTTCCATCAGCACAGCCAACTGCAACAACATCTAGCGCTGGTGATGAAACACAACAACATATGGATGATTTCCAGCCCTTGAACTCATAAAGTTTTTCTTTTGTGCTAATGTTCCAAAGTTGCAAAGAACCTTCTTGACTCCCAAGAATTACCTGTTTCAATAATTCTGCATGAGAAGGTCTACTGAAACAATGAACATGAAGGACAAATCTGTGAAGCCTTTTATCATTGTCCTAACTAAAATTTCTCAGCATTATTTCCCCCGATTGTGTAGTTACCTTGTTTAAGTAAGTATCTGGATGCATTATGCAGCTAGGACAGAACTTTTCTTCCAACAAAATGTGCCCAACTGGAGCATTAGTCTGGTCAATTCCTTTAAAAGCCCAAATGAAAATATTGCCATCAGCGTCAACACTTAAGATGTGTTCTCCAAACAGAAGCAATAGGTTGACCTTTGCAGTATGCCTGCTCCAAGTTCCCACCTGTTCAGACGTAACCGTTATCCATACTCCCAATTCCAAATATATACATACATGCATATATACAGATTAATTTCCTCATTATGCACAATATCAACCACATGCAATCATGATTTAAATGTGATTAACAAAAAAAAAAAAAGGAAGTCTCAAATGTCAAAATAAAAATGCAAAGAAAATGTTATGGAATATTTTGCTGCAACTGATAAATAAAAAATAAAAATGAGGATATATTGAAGAGACTATTATTCTTTTGCAATCCCTGTCCAATAGCAGGAACTTAAATCTCACATAGCACTAACCCTTGTCTGTCACCTCCTGAAAAGGCAACCCTCCAACCTTTTAATACGGTTAGAAAAATGCGCATGGAAGAACACAAGTCACTATGGGCTACTTTTTAGAATTCTTATATGCTGCTCCGCAACATTATGACAATACAAATTTTGAGACGTGAAATCTCTTAATAGTTAATAAAAGGGAAAGAAACAGATATGTGGACTAAGAAATATGGACATATATAAGAATGTGAAATATACGTGGTGTATGAATGTCAAACACCAAGACTCGCAGACACACATCAGGGATACTTGTTTATATTTGATTTATTATTTTCACCTTTTTTAGAACTGGAAACTCTTCAAATATTTAGGAGACAATTGTATACATCATTTAGAAATGTATGGAACACATGATAATTTTGAGGGGAGAAAAGAATAAATAAGAAGATAAAATTAACATGAATTTATATGTATTAATTCATTCTACTTTAAATTTTTTTAATTTTAAGGATTTTAAAATCCAAAACTTACAATTTGTTGATAAATATAAATAAAAGAATATTTTACTGTATATAAAATTATCTATTTATTCATGAATGCATTCCTACTGTATCGTATCTTTATATTCTTTGAAATTATCATGCCAGCATCTTCATCTTGTGCCCTATTCGTGCCAGTATTTCTTAGCATCTCATGTGGAGAAATTAATAATTAGAATGAGGATGCTAGATAAATTCTCTCAAATGAACAAGTTTTCTATTAGATTGTATGCAATTGATAACACATTTACCAATGTCACGATTAGAGAGCCAAAGAGCGATTTGTTGGGATTAGTAAATTGGAGAACAATGTGCCTGATAGTTTTCTAGCATCAGGGTGCACATGGGTCATGTGTATTGTATTTACAACATAACCGGTGGAAAATATCCAAGTGTCAACTGATTCACATGTTTGTTGCAGAACCACAAAGTCGTAATTGTTACTAAGAATCAGAACATACTAGAATAACAAGACAATAAAATTTCAATTAAGTGCCAGCACATTTTAATTTAAAATTAAAAGAGCTAGCCATTAGTATGTTATAAGCCCACATCAACAGGCATAATTACATACTGCTTATTTTAAACCACAATGGTGGTCTCATAATTTCAGGTGCCCAATTCCCAAACTGGAATTTGGTAAAGAAGAGAATTTAGTAGCAATTACATTGAATGCAATGACTGCCAGATTTTTTTTTTTTTTTTTCCTGATAAGTAAATAAGTGCCAGATGTTGAAGGTGACAGCAGCAGACAAAACATTCAGTATCACAGACCAGGGACCTTCTAATATAAGAAAGAGCACATCAATAACAAACCTGATGAACACGCTTAAAAACAGCGATATTATTCCCATATGCAGCAAATGTGTAATCACGATAGGAAGCAAGAGCACGTATCTTCTTTGGCAATTGAGGACCTTCATCCAACATTTCCATGGTGGAACGTTACATAAAATGATCACAAATAAGAATAGCAAATACCAAAAAATCCACTATGATTACAAAACAAATAATCATTAAAAGAAATCAGCAAGTAAAGGCTCAAAAAACATTCAACTAGGCATAATCTAATTAATTATATGAACTATTTATTTTATTTATCAAAAATAATAATAACAAGTATATAAGCTACCTAATATATTCTAATCTACCACATGTTAATGTGTTCTAATCTGCTATGAGTTGCCCAAAACAACAAATAAACCATTAATGTTTGTTTCTAACATAGATAAGCTTATGATCACCAAATAAAACAATCATTTGAAGCAAGGACACCATAGCATGAGTAGATGCATACAAAGCAGAATACAGTAGATTAAAAACATGACTACGGCAGTCCTCCAACTAGCTGCCATCAACTCATAGGAAAGCACCTAAGAAGCATAGAATATGGACACGGGATATGAAAATTTTGAAAAAAAAAAAATAAGAATACAGATATGGTGGGATATGATAATAATAAAAAATAAAATTATATATTTCATATAAACAAATCTGAACGAAACAATATTGAAAAAAATGTATCTATTTCATAAAAATATATCTGAACATAACAATATTTTAAAACACTAATAAAGCAACAAGCATAAAAAATAGTGCATGGATGTGCACCATTTCCTTTCTATAATAGACATCTATTATACCATAACGTGTCGTATACCTGCAAGTTAACTATGAGTTATCGATTGAAAATTATATTTTTTTAATGAATTTTTACTTTGTACATTTTGGCCTCGAATAAATACCAAAATTAGAAAATGACCCCTGAAAAAGTTTTAAATGTTACATTTTGACCCTGTTGTATCCCTGCTGTGTCGTTTCCCATGTCTAATAGGAAAAAATAAATAACACAACTAGATATTCCGGCATGTCCGCATCCAATACAGATATGATACGAATGCGGCAATTATTTTGGCATGTCTGTGCTTCTTAGAAAGCACTATCATCCACTCAAAATTTTATAACATCATCCATGTCACTGTCAAAAATAAACCAGAAGGCTTTTTCTTTTTTTTATTCCTTATATTCTAGCCACTGGGTAATTCCACCAATCCCTCCAAAGGTCAGATAGTTACATTTTAATTTTATTGAAGGACAAAGTGCTCCGGTGTAACCTATATAGAGATCAGTCTGTTGGAATCCCCTAGAATGATGAATTACAGACCTTTTTAAATCAGGGTATGGCAAACAGCTGAAATTAAGCTTTTCGAAGGAACCAGTACTCTCAGATCTGCCATGAGAATACAATTCCCATAGGCAAAAAACAACAACAGACAGCATTAATCTTGAGCATGGATTCTTAAACTCCCCTTTTGCAAGTTTTCCATCAGAATATTTACAAACTAAAAAATAATAAAAATTAACTAGCTGTTAGTAACTGCCTAATTGTAATCAGTTTCGGTTTTGAGATTTATATTAGAGCATAATGAGCAAGTAGGGCCTAAGGCTTTGGAAGTGTATGTATTAGTATACATGTGCATTTGATAGGGAGAAATGCAATGCTAAGAATCCATCACATACTTCAGGGCATTTGATGCTTTGCTTTCCAACAAGTTCAGTAATGAATATCACCACAGGCCCACAGCAAATAGCAATTAAACAACAAGTCACGTCAAAATCAGTTAAATGCATGGCACACCATATGCCATTTAAGAAGACATCAGCCATGGTGTGAATGATCTCACTTCTGCACCTGACCTTTTAACTATGTCATAAATTAGTAATCTGGCACACAAGATCACTCGAGTCCGAAAGGTCATTGAGACAAAAAAAAAAAAACTTTTTTTCTCTTTTCTATTAGACATTTGGCAACTGAGGCAAAAATAATGCCTCTATTAACTGCTGAAGTTTTAGCTAATTTTAGTAAATTTATTGTCGCACAAACTGGCCCGGTTACCCAAAAAAAATACATAGATGCAGGACAAAATGTGTCATGGTATGGGTCTCAAATAACATCAAACTCCACATTTTTACACCCTATTTCTTGTCAAGTTATAGGGCACATAAGGGCCACGAGCAGAATTACATAAAGATGCACATTTAATTATGTACCCGTCAATGTAAATTAGAAAAATGAGTTCAAAAGAAAAAAGATGCCAAGGCTGCTAAACGTAAAATATGTGAGACCTTACCAACAAGCACCAAATTGAGCTTAGCACACTGCAATAAAAAAAAAAAAAAAAAAGAGGAAGCAAGTTACCCATCTCAAATTCAGCTAATGTCAATCTCTGTTTGGTTCAATAGGAAATATTTCCAAACCTTTTTCACAATAAACAAATAAAATAAGTTTCAGGTTCAAGGAATTTTAATTATTCTACGTTTATGATAAATATTTTAGGGAAAAAAATGTTTCAAGAGAACAAACAAAAGTATGTTCAAATTGAAAAGGAATGTAAAATTACGTTGTAAATCTGCCAAGATTTTCCGATGCTGACGGTGACGAAGGTCTCGGTGCCCAATCTCTGAACAGAAAACGGAACGGCGCTTGTGATATATCCGATTGCACGAAACGGCTCGAATATTCCCATTCTTTTCTTCCGTTCGGTGATAATAATTATGGAGAGCAAGAGTGAGAAAGCTCCTGCGCTTTGTCAGTTTGGGGTTTTGCAAAAGCACTAGGGTTTTAGAAGGAAGGGGAAGGAGGGGACGACGCCGTCACGGGTTAACGGCTGCGAAACCCGAACAGCTCGGTTCGGATCAAACTCGGGTTGAGATAAGCCCTGTTCAATAGATTTTTCTGGTGGCCATGCTCAAAAGATGTTCCGTTGAAGCGTACTTACTTGAAAAAGAATATATATATATTGCGGGAAATTTTATTATTTCGTAATTTTTTACTGGAAAATGGGATAGAATTATATAGTAATTGTATTATTAGGATAAAATTTTTTATATTTTTATTAAAAGTAGGGATAGAATTATATAATAATTATATTTATGTAATAAAAATAATCTTTGTTCGAATTTACCTAATAATCAAATTAGTGTAGTAATTCTTATGTAGAAAAAATGGACATAATTTGAAAGTTCATAAAATTATTTTGTATAATTAAGTAGAAGTAAATGGATAATTTATTACTATTTTTTTATAATTTTGCAAGTGCGATTAAAAAGATGTTTATTCAAAGTTATTGAATGATAAAATAATATTTTTAATTTAAAAGTTCATAAAATTATTTAATATAATAAATTGACAGCGGAGAAATAATTTGTTATAATTTATTTATAGTAATTTAGTAAGTGCAATTAAAAGAATATTTAATAAGAGTCGTAAAATTTATATAATAAAACACAACTATTGACTAAACATTTATATATGTGGCACGCGGGTGTCTCCTGGGTGGTGCTCGGATAAACTTGGGTTGGGATGTCGGCACTATGTGTTGGATTGGAAGAAAAAAATTTTCATGTATTATATTTAAATTTGTTATAATATATATATTTAAAAATATATATAATATTTATAATAAATAATCTATATAATAAAACATAACTATTGACTAGATAATTATATACGTGACAAGCGGATGACCCCTAAGAGGTGTTTTGGTGAACTTGGGTTGGGAGTGTTGTCACTGTGTTTTGGATTGGAAGAAAAAAGTTTTTGTGTATTATATTTAAAAAATATATATTTTAAATTTGTTAGAAAAAATATATATAAAAAAATATAAGATTTCTAATAAATAATAAAAAAATTGTATACATTTATTAGACAAAATTAACTAAATTTTTATTTTAAAAAATATATTTAAACTTTATTAAAAAATTAAATTTTAAATACATATATTTTTATATTATTTGTGTCATTTATATAATAAGAAAGTTTAAAATTTTACATTTAAGATATTTTTAATTATTGAATTTGTTCAGAATTAATTTTCTTTTCTCCTCATTCTTTTCATATTTTTTAATAAATATTTCAAAAATATTTTAAAAAATATGATAAGCACTATACAAATACATTAATATTTTTTAATTAATAATTTTTATTTTTATAATTTATTTTTACATATTTTCATATAAATTTAAATTTAAACTATTTACGCATTAAATTATAATTCTTTGTGCTTTTAGGCAAATGTAATTACTAATTGTTTGATATAATTAATAGCTTTTAGGCAAATGTAATTACTAATTGTTTGATATAATTAATAGGCAATGACCGAATAATTTATTATTATGCCTTCCCTTTTTTTTTTTTTTTTTGGGGTAATTTGGTATGATAAGGTGATTTGGGGAGCAAATAAGATTTGGCACCTTTAGGCCAAAACTAAAATTGCGTTTGCCGGGAGTCGAACCCCGGTCTATTGCTTGGAAGGCAATTATCCTAACCGTTGGACTACAAACGCTGGCGGTCTGAATCGGGTCCCGGTTAAATAATGATTCGTTGCATGCGAAGTCAACTCAACTTAGGAGGCCTGATAAAATTTTTTTGTAAATTTTTAAAAATTTTTTAGAATTATTTAATTTTTATCTCACTGTACAAATTATAAACTTATAATTTTTATCAAATTATCTTATTTTGTGTTACTCTAAACACTCCTTTAATTATCATGTCATATATTAGAACAAAATATGATACAATTATAAAAAATATATATATATATTTATTAGCTTATATATTATTTTTTTTCAAATTACATTTATAGTAAATCACAATAGAATACAATATAAGTGATAATTACAAAAAAAAATATAATTAAATACCTAATAAAATTTAAGCCCGTAATGTTATATTGTACCTAATCTCATATTTAACGAAATAAAGTACATAATTAGTCATGAAAAATCTTATTTTATTTTATTAAAGGTGTGTGTGCCTATGCGTTTTTTTTTTTTTTTTTCATTTACTATGACTTGTTCTCTTAGTTCTTATATTTTTTAGATTTTTAGATATATTCTTTATATTTTAAATAATTGTCAAAATAAAAATTATAAATTTTGCAAAATATGAAGTGCAAGTGTAAATTTTAAGTATTAAAGATAATTACTTGTAATTAGCTAAATATCACTAAGAGATTATATTTCGCCTAACAATACATATACCCAAAAAAAAATCAAAATTTTTAATATTACATTTGTTTGTATTTATTTATTTATTTATTTTTGAAGGGGGCAGCTTTAAATGCTGAACTTAATAATTTCATCAAAGATTTCAATTCAAGAGCTAGTAATAAAGGCCCTAAGTCAATAAATGCTTGTTTAAGAACTTATACACCCCTCTTTGTATTTTTATATTTTATTCTTACTTTATATTCACCAACATACATATTAATGTTTTATTAACTATTACCACCCACGTCAAGTACTCTACACCCAACTTCCTTACATAAAATATACAGTGAATAACGGAAAAAAAAAAAAAAAAAAAAAACTCACCTTAATATCTCAACAAATGTTATATTTAAAAAAAAAATATCCACAATAACTCTCTAGGGAACTCCGACTTCAACTTTTTACACGAAAAAGGATGCATTATGAGAGGCAGTGGAATGCGAAAACTAAATTTGAATGCTAATATATATAATATTTTATCATAGATAGCAATTTTAATTAACTATATACAAAGATATAGGGTTATTGTAAATTATTTTTTGTATATAATTATTATCAAAGACAATTATTCGAACTAATTGATGTACAATACAAATGAATATATAATTTATAAAATTATTTTTAACTTTGTTATGAGATTATCTTAAGAGGAGTTGATACGAATGTTTCATATCTAATTTCGTGTATTATTCTCATATTTGGTATAAAAAATTAAGTTAAAATATTAAGTAGCTATTTATAATTAATTTATAATCTCAAAACGTGTTTGATTTAGTTTAGATAAATATTAAAATTATTCTATTAAATAATTTTCTCTTTCTATTTGATCTAAAGTAGAAATTACGTTTGTAAATCATTTATAAATTAAAAAATTAAGAAAAAATAAAATTTAACCGCAAACATTAATATTTTTTTTAATATTTTCAATCTATTGTCTCTTTTTATTGAAAAAAAATTAATTTATGATATCGGGTAAAGCATGGTTTGGGAACCATTAACAAGTTCTTTTTTCTAGCGAACTATAAAAAAAATAAGTTTTTTTTTGTATTTGGGAACCTAAGCTAACTATAGCTAAATTTATATATTTTCATTTATGCCCTCATTATTTTATGCTATTTTCTTGAGCTGGAGAGCGAAATCCCTTGCGTTTGCTGCTTCACATGTCTGTGTAATGCAAGCACATAGCCAATTTTGGAGAGGAAATGATGTAAGGGTAATCCAGTAATTTTAAAAAGAAGGTGAAATAACTTCTACAGGATTTGTTGCAAATTAGTAAGCTTTTTTCGTAGTTCTCAAATGGACTTTAAGTATTAAATTTTAATTTTCTTCCTTCATACACCAGGTTCAAGGGAGTTGCAGTGAAAAATATATTGCAGGAGTTGCAGTGTTCAAATGAAGGGTTAAGATTTAATCAACGTTTATTGATTTTATCAAATAGTATTTTTACAATATTTATTAATTCAATCAAACTTACTTGGATTATATCTTGACCCTTCATTTGAACACTGTAATTTCTGCAGTATATTTTTCGCTGCAGCCCGTGAACCCTCGTACACCTAGCAATTTAAAGTTTATTTATTATTTATTTTACTTTTAAGCAGCCCGACCAGTTCCAATTGATTTCCACACGGCAATTAATACCGCTAGCTCGAGGCTTTTGGCGCCAATTTCGTTGCTGCTGTTACAGTGCTGTGCGCTCTTTTTCTCTCTCTTCAGAAACCCTAGATGTCGATGCATTGGAGAAATTGGAGTACATAGATACGACATCGCAGAGGCCTCAGATCTCTGTTAACAAACGGAAAGGCTTCCATGGCCGAGCCTCGCCCAAAACGCCCCAAAATCAGCAGGTTCGTACGTTTCCCTCACGAGTTATATTACTGTGGACTTTTAATTGGTTTTATGTGAATTTCGATTGTCACTGAGGTTTACTAATTTCACTCTCAAACTTTCAGAAAGACCATCTTTTTATTGCTCCTTTCTTGCCTTCTTGGTTGCTGAGAAAAACCGAGGAAAACAAATGAAAATGCAATTAATATGCGAGTCCTCATTTTTTGTTTAAAATTTACCCAATTTATGGTTTTCTAAAGCTTAGAAAATTATCCGAGTATCGAAAAATGGTGTTTTTTTCCCCCTTTCTCCTATGGCCCAATTAAGAGAAAATTATGAATATTACCTGAACAAAGCAAAACTTTGGTTTAGGCTTAATTTATTCAATGGTCATAGAGAGAAAACTATTATTCAGATTTAACTCTGTACTTTCATACTCTGCAAACAAATGACGAGTCTAGGTTGTGACTGTTTGTGTATCTTATTTTCAGAGGGGAAGATGATTATATGCCGGGTAACATAGTTGAGATTGAGCTTTGTAATTTTATGACCTTCAATAACTTGAAATGCAAGCCAGGCTCCCGTCTAAATCTCGTGGTTGGCCCAAATGGATCTGGTAAGAGCTCTCTTGTATGTGCCATCGCACTTGGACTTGGCGGTGAGCCTCAGGTTAGTGGTGGTAAGAATTGTTACTAAACTATGTATAATGTTGCTTTGAATTGTAACTGAAAGAGGGAATTTTTTACCCATGCAGCTACTTGGGAGGGCTTCAAGTATTGGAGCATTTGTAAAGCGAGGGGAAGAGTCAGGTTATATTAAGATTTCTTTGAGAGGGGTTTCTAAAGAAGAGCAACTTACCATTACTCGTAAAATAGATACTCGTAACAAGTCTGAGTGGTTATTTAATGGTAAGTTACTTTTTATACGATTGTTGGTGACAATTGGCCTTGTTTAACTTTCCCATATGAAATTTCTTAATCTGGTAAATGATAAATTTATTACTTGGGAATGGTTCTATCTTCATTTATTTATACTGATAAGAAATCACGTGGATGGGGTTTCTCTATTATGTGCTCGTGAAAAAAAGGGGATGCAACTTTTTCTGAAATAGTTCTCATTTCGTGTGAGGGTGTATCTGTTACTCTGCATTTTTGTCTTCTAATGTACGTAGCTTTTCTTACTTTGCATTTTTGCCTTCTTATTTGTATATAGCTTTTTCTAAAAAGCTCATTTATTCTTAAATCCAAATGTGCAAATTCTAAAGTTATGATTAGTTCGATTTAAATGTTAGATTTTTAACAAAACACTGCTATGGTGTTTTCATGGTTTAGTTTGTACCTTATTACGTTCTCTTTATCTGTTCTTTTATTTATCAATCTGTCCATCTTTATATCAATATGGTGAATGCATTTAAAATCAGTATCTTTGTAATTATAAAAAGTGATATTCTGGTTTCAGGCAAACTGGTGCCAAAAAAGGATGTAGTTGAAGTAATTCGACAATTCAATATCCAAGTGAACAATTTAACACAAGTAAGTTCTTGGATTATTACGTGTCGTGTCTAATTTGACAAAGTGAACAATTGAACTTTTGATCGATGCTTAAAAAGGAAAGTTTGGCTTCCCGGCTTCATTATGTGTTGTGTATAATTTGGGGGAACTGGGACTGTATGTCTTTTGATGGCATAGCCTGTCTTTGCTCAAGATGAAAAGTAGAATTTTGTCTATTTTGTATTTTTGGATATTGATGTAGATGAATCCTTCCTTGGATCATTTTTTGGACTTTGTAGTCTTTCAATTAGTTTTTCCATGTATTTATTAAGTGCCCTCTGATATCTTGTTTTTCTCTTTTATATTTGAGTGTTATCCCTTTTGATGCCTCTCTTAATAAATATTTTATGAAAAAAAAAAAAAAGGCTTGGGTTCATGCAACAAAGTCTAATACCATAAGCATTGCCCTTGATTTAGCAAACATTTTGAGTTACCACTCAAAGCCTTTGTGGACTTCTGATGTCATCACCTTACGAGAGATCAAGGGATCAGTTCTTTGAAGTCTTTTCTTTTCCATTTTCTTTGCTGCTTCTCTTTGTATTTATTTAACTTTTCATGTGGATGATTTATTTATATATATTTTTTATTATTATTATTATTTTTTTTTTTGGGGGTTAGTTTTTACCACAAGACAGGGTCTGTGAGTTTGCTAAGTTAACTCCAGTTCAACTTCTAGAAGAAACGGAAAAGGCTGTGGGTGATCCTCAACTGCCAGTCCAGCATCGTGCTCTTGTTGACAAGAGCGGTGAATTGAAGAAGCTTGAGCGGGTGTGTTTCTGAAATCATATTTTTCCTGAGTATAGATTTATAGTTATATATATTGGTATATTTAAAAACTGTTTGCTAACTTGTTAATATCTTGCTTGTTCTATTTAGACCATCCAACGAAACAGGGAATATTTGGATCAGCTGAAGGCACTTAATTCTGAGCAAGAAAGAGATGTTGAGCGGGTTCGTCAAAGAGAAGAGCTCCTGGCACAAGTATTCCTTCATGCTTCGTTTGTCACTTAGTTTGTTGAAGCAACGATTTGGTTTATATCAACTTGGTTTATATTTCATTCCATTTGTAGGTTGAGGCTATGAAGAAGAAGTTGCCATGGTTGAAATATGATATGAAAAAAGCTGCATATATGCAAGCTAAAGAGCAAGAGAAAGATGCTAAGAATAAGTTGGATGAAGCAGCCAAAGCTTTGAATGATGCTAGAGAACCCATCGAGTATGTCTTCTTTTTCAGCACTTCTAGTATGTAAAATCAATGCTAGTTGGTGTCAATCAGCTGGAGATAGGAAGATTCTGATATTGGCATGTTAGTCAGTATTGTGCATGGGTTTAGTAAATCTCTTAATTATAGGAATATTTGTAACATCGTTTAGTAGGCTAAACATGAGGTTTATGATGTATTCATCTCCCTAGGTCCAGAAGTTTTGGAAGTTGTTTGGGGCTAGTATTTTTGACGGGTTGGGGACCAGTTACTTTGCTACAGAGTGATTTTTCTGCTTGAGCATCCTATCCCCTCCCCCCCCCCCCCGGGGGTGCCTCAGGATAAAAAAAATGTTTTTCCAATTTTTTTTTCATTACTATTGCTCTAAATTTTGAGCTAGATAAACTGGTTGTAGGAAACTAAAGAAAGAGAAAGCGGCACAGGATGCTAGTTGCAAAAGAGAAAGTGTTCTCTTGGATGACAATGCGAAGAAACGCTTGCAACTTGTAGAGAAGGGAAACTGTTTGGTATGTGCATATCATTGATCTTGTTTGTCCTGCTTGATTTTCTTATGTGTTGTTGCTTAAGTTGTTACGTATGTTCAACTGGAAGTAATTTTCATTCACAAACCTTTAGGGAGTGCAAGTTCGAGGCAAATATCATGAAATAGAAGAGTTGAAGAGACAAGAAGAGTCTCGTCAAGAAAAAATCTCAAGAGCAAAAGAAGAGCTTATTGCAGCAGAAGAAGAGCTCGCAAACTTGCCTCAGTACGAGCATCCTAAGGATGAACTTGTAAGTTACACTTTGTTAAGAAGGATTAGCTTTCTTTTAACAATGCCTGAGAGGCAGGTTGTGGTGTTGTAACTACAAAATATATTCATCTAGAAAGCTTGGAGAATATTTATTCACTGTGTTCAGAAGGAAAAATAGGTTGACTTCTTTAGGAGCCATTATTGAAGTGGGTGTGGTTTGCTAAGCCAGTTTTTGCTATATGATGTATCGTTTTAAGTTAGCTTGATAAATAATATTGGACCTATTTCATAGAGTCTTAAACATTTAGATGCGATGGAGACTAACAACTCAATATGGTATTAAAGTTCCAATTCAAAGAGGTCATTGGTTATTTATTTATTTTTTATTTTTTTCTCCTGTTTATTGTTGTGCGCTTTGCTTGTTTGTGTCGGTGCACTTTGTGTGGTTCAGTTTTTCTGTCTCTATAGTCTGCGAGTTCGAATGTAAGGGGCAATCTGAAGTTAGTTTGATAAGCATTGTTCTTAAAAAATAATTCAACGTTGTTCTTAAAAAATAATTCAAATGTGAGATATCAATTTTTGTATTACACCATATTTCCTAGGACACTATCTCCTGGTATACCATCTCAAACAATATCCCACCTTATCCCATCCTCCAACCAAACATAGCCCTGGTGCCCATGGTAGTCCCCTCTCAACCTCTTCTTTCAGTATTCGATTCCTCAATTGGAGAAAGTAAAATGAGAAGCTATGATCGTCTGACTTAATTTTTTATGACTTTTTATTGACCAATGCTTTATCTGTATCTTTTGTGCATCTACAATTATGATAATCAGGTGTTCTGGCAATGGGGCCTTTAAAATGTTGTTTTATTCACAGTTAGTTTCTTAACCTGTCATTGACTTGATAATATTCAACAGGAAAAATTAGGCGCTCAGATTATGGAGCTGGAAGAGGCTGCAAGGGAGAAAAGACAGCAGAAGGTAGAAAAGGAGCGGCTCTTAACTCAAAATAAAGGAATCTTGAGGCAATGCATGGACAGGTAAATGTTCATTCTTAAGCCAATGGTGCTTAAGTGGAAATTTTTTCTTTGGCTTGGAATAAAGAAGCTGCGATTGAGGAGTACAGGATTCAGGAGGGTGGTAAATTTACCTGGGATGTTAGATTGGGAAGATAATTACAAGTTTGGGAGATAAAAGGTTAACATTTGTTTGTGACAACTTTTGTACCTTTTTAAGGCAAAGGGCAGGGAATATAAGTTTAATTGGACATTGACAAGATTGGATGCATTGCAGATTTAAGTCTCTGTATAAGGCTTTAGTGGGTAGTAGGGGTTGGATTTTCCGTGGGCCAAAATTTGAAGGCAGGGGCTTCCACCAAAGGTGGCATTTTTTGTTGGTGCTTGGTGGAAGGTAAAGTTTTGACAATTGATAATTAGAGAAAAGAAAGTTGATAATTGTGAATAGATGCTGCATTTGCAAAGTCGTAAATGAAAGTTTCGATCATCTGTTAGTGGAATGTTTGTGGGTAAATGAGCTTTGGAACCTAGTTTTGTCATGCTTCAGCATAGCTTGGGTGTTTCTGAGTTATTGGGGGTGCTAATATCACCAGATATGGAAAGAGAATGTGGAATTTCATCCCTTTTTGTATTTTTTGGTTGATATGGAGGGAAAGAAATAGAAGATCTCTTATACACATAGAATTTCCTTTGTATAGGCCGATGAGTTGTTTTTTGTCCAATTTATGTAATTGGTTAGAGGGGGTAAAGATCCGGAGTTGTCCACCTTTTTTAGTTTGGTTGATAACTTGGAGTTGTAACATGACCTCTAGGGTCATTCTTTCTTGCATCTTCTTGATGTTTTGTTTATATAACTTTTGATCACTTATCAAAAAAGGAAAAAAAAAAGTTTTGGAAGTAATCGGTGCATCTCACCCAACATAAAAACTTTTGCAGATTAAGGGATATGGAGAATACAAATAATAAACTTCTACAGGCATTGCGAAATTCTGGTGCTGAAAAGATATTTGAGGCTTACCACTGGGTACAAGAACATCGCCATGAGTTCAATAAGGAGGTGTATGGCCCTGTATTGCTTGAGGTGCACTTGTTCATCAGATTTTGAGTTTTATTCCTATGATTAACACATGGGATTTATGCATATGAGCATTTTTTTTGGTTTTTCTAATTATTTTGGACTTCCATTGCAGGTTAAAGTCTCAAACCGAGTTCATGCAGACTACTTAGAAGGCCATATACCTTATTACATCTGGAAGGTATTCTTACGACACGTTGCTTTCTCTAGCTTCTATGTGTGTGTGTGTGTCTACCAAAATGTCAATACTTTTGGGGTAATGATTTTAAAAGTTCAGCCTATCAGTGAAAATGGGGATGAGTCAGGGTACTTCTACTTTTTGCAAATAGGACCAAAAGTTTGGTTGTGCACCTAGTCCAACCCTCCAAGCATCCTGGGTAGGCAGAACAATCTAATAATGACTAACCCAAACTTCAACTCTGCAGGCCAGTCCGATCCCTCAGCCTTTTTGAGACCTCATTGCTAAAATGACCTCCCTGACTTGACTACAAGCTAAAGCTGTTTGGGATTTTGTTGTTGCGGAAGTCTGTGTTAAGCTTTGAAATTACTTTTCCAGTGGGGTTAGGATTTCTATTTTTTTTTTGGAACCCTCATCTGATGATGCTTTAATTATCATTCTATCTCATTTCTCCCCTGGGGAAGGGGTAAGATGAATTGAAGTAAAAGGCAATGGATTGGGATATAGTTTGCATGCTGATTATGAAGAAAGGAATTGTGTATCAGGAATGATAGGTTATTTGCCATAATCCCTTAATATGTTATATGGTTGCCGAGGTCTTTGACAGGTATGAATAATTATGAAGGAAAGTAGTGCTGGGGTATTGGAGGTGCCAGTGTTGTGGGCCTTGTGTTTTCATTATGTAGTTGAATTGAGTTCTTTCCTTGTCTGTTATGTTGATGTCAGAGACTTGAGGGTCTGCAGCTTTTTATCTGATATATATACATATTAATTGGAATGTGTGCTTTTTTTTTAAATCATCCTTGCCTATATTCTTTCCCTTCTTCAACTAAAGCCTTGCATGAGTTCTGTAATGAAAAAAAAAACTTTTAACATTGATGTTATTGGTTGGTGAAACTTTTTATCTACTTAGTAATCTGATCTGTTATGCTACTAGTGCTAACCCCATGCTTGGCTTGGGTAGAAAAATATGATTTGGTTAAATGAAATAAAACATGCACATACATTTTATGTAATTGAATTATGTAATTTGTGAAAATAAGTTATTCATACGTTAAATTTGATTTTTTTTTGGAACTCAATGGTTTAAGTTAATCCTAATTAAATGGTTGATTATGGGTGTGTTTGGAGTGACAAGAAGTGAGATAAAGTAAAATAATTTGCGAGTTCTAATTCGTGCAGTGAGATAAAAAGTTAATAACTTTTAGAGATTTTCAAAGATTTTCAGAGTTTTTCAGCGTTTTTTAGTAAACCAGATGCACCCTATAAAGTAATTTAGAAACTAATTCTGTCTATAAGATTAAGTAATACTAAAATTGTCAATAAATTATGTCACTAATACACAATAAAATAACATCAAACTTTTTGTAGTTCAATTAGTATCAGATTATTAACTTATCACCATTTATATGAAAGGCTAAGCTAATGTGTTATTAAAGTAATTAAAAAGATTTAGTTTCATCTTTCAATAAGTCATTTCTATATTCGAATAGTATATGCATATTTGAGACCAAAAACTCTAATTTAATCCAATACAAAGGTATGCCTAAATAAATATTGCAATATTGAGACAATTTTAATAAATCAAAATTAACAATTTTGGTGCAAATTCTTAAAAAAATATAAAACATTAATTTTATGCATGTCTATATAGTTTTTATTAAATATAAATTTTCTTAAAATTGAATTTCTTAAAAAATAGGAAATCTATTCCTTGTTGTTATGGGGTGTATATAATCTTATTAGAACTCTTTTTGGAATTTTGTTGAATCACAAATATGTATATGTATACTTGTTACGACACACAATTAAAATATCTAAATAGATTTAGTTTTTAATTTTATAAATGATATAATAAAATATATGCTAATATATTCATCCACTTTTATTAAAGGGAAAATCAGTGTATGAGACTTTCGCTTTGCGGGGTCTAGAGAGGTATACAACCTCACCTTGTTTGTAGAGAGACTGTTTCTAGATTCAACCACTTTTAGTAGATTATCTAATTAAATGAAATTTTACAAATGGTTACATAAAACTCCTAATAATCATTTCTAAATAATATTTTCAGAACTTTAGGACTTCTAAGTATAAATATGACATTTGATTGGATAATTACTTATAAAAACATGATACTTGATTGGATGATAAAAAGTTAGGAAAATGGGCCATGTATCATTATCCTTGTTTTGGAAGTGCCATAGATAACCATGGAGGTTATGACAAAATGTGCCCCCTCCCCCCAACCCAACTGGGGGGGTGTGTGTTGTACTCTATATTTATATATGTGTCTGTGCAATTTCTTATTCTCATGTTTTCTTTTTGTTTTGTTTTTTTCCCCCCAAATCGCAGTCTTTTATAACACAAGATTCTGGTGATCGTGATTTTTTGGTCAAACACCTGGGTTCATTAGATGTTCCAATTATAAATCATGTGGGAGATGAACGTCGTGATGAAGCGCTCTTTCATGTGTCGGAGGAGGCATGTTTCGTTATGGTCCAATATGTTTGCCATTTGGGCCTTGTTCGACTATTGATCCTTGTTTTGTTTCGTTGTTTTAAGCAGATGCGTGCTCTTGGCATCTATTCTAGACTGGACCAAGTTTTTGATGCTCCAAATGCTGTCAAAGAAGTTTTGATTGGCCAATTTGGGCTGCAACATTCTGTAGACTACTGTTCATCTGTCACTTTATTACTTTCATTTAATTTATTTTATTTTAGATCTTGGGTGTACTTTCTCAAAATCATCAAGTTTTTGTGCTTGTTATAGTTTTTCCAATATCTTTGTATTTTGCTCAGTATATTGGTTCCAAGGAAACTGATCAGAGGGCTGATGAGGTCTCAAGATTGGGAATTTCAGATTTTTGGACTCCAGAAAATCATTATCGATGGTCTAAATCTCGATATGGTGGTCATGTTTCAGCCATTGTGGAACCTGTAGATCATTCCCGTCTTCTTTTGTGTAGTATGTTTCTGTAGACCTTTGCTTCTACTATATCAACAGTTACTGTCTCATTTATTCTTAAACTGCATCATCTTTTCAGATCAGGATGTTGGGGAAATTGAGAGGCTTAGGTCCCGGAAAAAGGAGCTGGATGAAACTATTTCATCTTTAGATGGAAGTTTGAAGGCTCTTCTGACTGAGCTTAGACATGCAGAGGATGAAGCTGCTAAACTTCACCGGCAGCGTGTAAGCTACTTCTACCTTAGTTGTTGATAGTTAGTAAAAGGATAATGCCCTCGTGTATCTGACGTAAGATGACTGGGATATCACTCATAAGATGACTGGGGATAACACATAGTAGTTTTAATCCTGACTTATAGGACACTGGTGAGTGGCTTTGTCTAGAGGTGATTGTTATTGGTTTTTGTGATTGATAGGTTTATAGAAGTATAATGACTGGTGGCTCGTAATGGTGTACTATGGAATTCAACTTTTAGGTTTTCAATAAGTTAGCATTGACAAAACTTGGGGTGCTTTTCTGTGCTGTGAACTCATATTACTTCTTTTGATTGAATTAGTTTTATAATTGATGGAGGGGTCGATTAGGATTGCCCCAGTATTTGAATGCAACTCATAGGAGTAGGAGCACGAGGAGAAGAAAACTCTAGTCATTACATAGATTCATGTCGTCACATCTAGTATTAGGATTTCATCATGCATTTCCAAGATGGGAATGGTCCTTGCTACTCTCCCTCACGGGGATGGTCAGCATCCTCAGTGACTTTCAAACCGAATATTCATCATTATTCTCTTTGAAACCGTTGTCTGCCTCCCTTTACTGATAATTATCTTCGTCCCTTTACATTTCACAAAGTGTACTGCTAACAACGTGGTCATCTGGGAATTCCTTAATACTGCATTTACATTTTTTTTTTTGGATAGGTATACTGTATTTACACTTTGGCTGTAATGTGCCTCTTAGGCTATGTTTGGTCCGTAGGAATGACATGCAATGGGAATGAAGTGGAATTATCATTCTCATTCCCTTGTTTGGTTGCTGGATCAAATAATGTAAGAATAGAATGGTTATTTTATTTGCTGTTAGAATAGAATGGTCATTTTCATTTAATAATAACAAACATTAAATAAAAATAAAATGGGATAAAAATCTTATTACCTTTTCAGTTTATAGATTGGTGATTCAATTTTGTGAACTTTTCAATACCTCAGTGTCCCCTCACATGAACTTACTATTTTGAGCGAGTAGAACTGTAAATGACATGCAACTATTGACTATTGCGTTGATGTTGAGATTTGAACCTCATGATCTTTTCCTACTCCGGTACGTGTTAAATTTTTTGTCACCGTCTCATTAAAAATTCAATGCTCATGTAAATTCCTTTGCTATAAATAAACATTTACTTATCTTTTTCAAAAAAAAAAAAAAAATCAATCCTTTACAGAAAAGGGCAAATTTATTTTTTATAATATCATTTTACACTGTCAACAAGGACAAAGCATATTCTACCTTTTTTAAACTGTGCTCCAAATGTTGGAACTTGTCACTAGTGTTGCATATACCATTCAAAAGAAAGTGCTCAAGTTTGATGAGATGCTTTTTATATCTGCTAGCTTTGTAGAACCAACAGATGATGAACATTGTCTTCTATTTTTTCCTTTTGAGTACATCAGTAGTTGAAATTAATATAAACAAGATTATAAGGTGTATTGTCGTTATGATCATAACATAGATCGAGGCTTTGTACGGTGGATCACAAACCAAGGGCTAGAATGAGAAAGTAATAGTTACTTCTCTAGCTGGTTTGATACATATTGTTGGATCGTTTCTTGACAACTTAAGCTTTTGAGACAATTAGTGACTTAATATTGTGTTAGAGTTGCGAGATTTTGGTATTTTTTTAGTGTACGTACATTAATAAAAATTGTTTATTTAAAAAAAAGAATGGTGTTAACAGTTATTATGATTCTAGGAGATCCTCAATTCAAGTCTTGTTATCACGTTTTTCTCCTATTTATTCTGTCTCTCTACTCCACATGCATGACATGTATGATAGGTTTGCGCATGAGGTGAATATACGTCGCTGGGTCCATTTCGTAGCAACTTAAACTTTGGGACAATGATGACTTGATAGTATTTTTCCGGATTCTCATGTTCGAGTGATGGATGGTGGACATGCCTTTGGTAATGGGAATATTATTTCTAAACAATAAAAGCCTCATGGTGAGCAGCTTCTTTGTTGGGGGTTATCAAGGGCATGATAATTAATTCCTCCTGCACTTTGTGTAAATGCATAAAATATCGTGTAGTTACATTTCTATGCACTCTTGTCATCTCCAAATGCTTGATTAGAGGGACTAAAACTACATGCCTAATATGAGTCATCCTAGTCTTGTTAATGATAATTCTGTCCTGACTTTTCATTACTCTTATCTAGTGGGGCCGCAGATCTTGAATGTTCTGTCCTGACTTTTCATTCCTCTATTCTGTTGGGGCCATAGATCTTGAATGCTCAAGACATTCCTTGTATTTTGTAAAGTCAAGTATGTGCCCGTCATAACAGATTTCCTTGGGAACTTTGTACAACCAGCATTCTTTGTCCGAAGCTACTGGCTTATGTATTTAGATAATAGCCAATCCTAATTACCATAGAAGAGATCCTAGGATGCTGTTCCACATCAAATTTCACATCATAAACTTGTAGCTGTGGAAGAGCATTGTCAACACCTTTACTTCACAGCTCTTTATGCACCTCTATAAATAAAGTCTTATTGTGGCTTGTAGGAGGAGATTGTGGGCAATGTACAACTAGAGAAGAGAAAACGGCGTGAAATGGAAAGCCGTGTCAGTAAGTATCTAAGACATCATTTATTCCTTTTTTTTTTGGCTCAAATCTTGTACATGGTCTAGGCTTTTCGTATTAACCATCCTGTTGGTAATCTTCTAGATCAAAGAAAGATAAAATTGAAATCGATGGAACGGGAGGATGACCTGGACACTGTCATTGCAAAGCTAGTTGATCTTGCTGAAAAATTAAATATTGAACGGTTCAAGTGTGCAATTGAAGTTAAGGTAAACATTTGCACTTTCAGTTTTGGCATTCCTTTTCTATTTCCTCATTTTATTTATGCTATTAATGCTGTTTGGTGTAGTTTTGGCTATTTTTATTTCACAATTTGATAATTGGCATTGGATATTTGTTATTTTTAGCAATGCATTAATTCACAGCATTTTTTCTGAGTTTTTATTTTTAACTCATTACTTTTTTCTTTTCCTTACAGAATTTAATCATTGATGCTGTTGCTCACAGAAGAAGTTTTGCTGAAAAAAGCATGGCTTCCATTGAACTTGAAGCAAAGGTGGTCAATTAACTTTATGTTATATTGATGCAGGTCCATAACATTTTTGTCAAGCTTTATGACTTTTTTCCTTTATGTATCACCGTCGACCATACCCAGAATGATTATAAATATAAAGTCAGCTTATTACACAGGTTACAAATTGTTATATCAATCATTTTGGGTACTGGTAGGATTCTCTTTCTGATACGGTTTCTTAAAAACAAGCGGTGGTGGGTGGCTTTTTTTCCTTGAGTTTATACACAGTGTGGGTGATTTGTTTTCCTCGAGTTTGTACTTAACTAATGGTGCATTGCTTGTTTACCTTTTCTTTATTAAACTCTGAATAAATGATCATATTTTGATGCTAGAAGTCCCAACATATTTGTGTTGGTAAATTGTAAACACTTCTTGGGACTCTTAATGTTCAGTAGGGTGGCATTGGCAGATTATTTTTTGACAAAGATGGTGATTGCCCTTTTTTATTTCATATTTTGGTGCTTCAACTGACTGTCACATTGTTATGAGTGTTCCATTTCACTTACATTTTTGGAAAAGAAACTAAATATCCAACTGTGGAGATGTTGGAAGGTTTGAGAGTCTCAATATATGCTGGTTTCTCTATTTTCACATGTGCTAAAACTTGACCAATTTCTACAATATGGTTGTTGACCAGAGTGTCTTATTTTGGTAGTGAATCCAAAACCCCCTCCCCAACCACCCTGGGGCGCGCGGGGGTTTGCCTAATCAATGAAGGATATTTTAGCTATTCTATTTCTACGTCTTTCATTAGTTTAAGCTGCTCATGTCTAACATTTCTTATTATTTATATGGCATTAATTGTTGGTGTTAGTGTAGGATTATCACTATTCTCCGGGGAAGATGTTGGTGGTACATGTGGGACATCCCAGAAATTTGAACATAAATTTCGAAAGGATTTCTCTGAATCTGATCACTGGCAGCCTCACAAAATTCCCCTCCCCCACACCCAAAAAAAAAAAAAAAAAAAGTCATGATGTTATTGCCTGTGCTATGCTGTACATTGAAACCAGCGAAGTTTCCTGTTGTTTTATATTCCGGAAGGTTGAAAATGTGAACTGGAACTTCTGTAGCTGATACAGAAGTGAAATGCATGGAGTTCAGATATGACAGTTCTGATTCATAATTCTCTCTGATATATGAGTTATGTTACTTTCTTTAGTACATGCACTGTTTTATGAGAATTCAAATATAGTTCATAGATCTCCAATAGTTAATTGTTTGCCACATAGAACTTCAGTTGCTTTGAGAAAAGAATTCAGATTGCTGAACTATCATTTTTTCCGCACTGTTTTTTGATAAGTTAAATTTCATATTCTTCTCGAGGCTCATATGGACCACATGAATCCTTCTAGTTTCTGTGCGGGGTGTCATGCATATTCCTTTTTGATCCTTTGTTTGCTTGATGTTTTGTACTATTATTAGAACTATGTACGCACATGCATATATTATAGGCATCGGTAAGTGTAATATCAAATCCCATTTTGTGGCTCAGATTCGAGAAATGGAAGTAAACATCAAGCAGCAAGAGAAGTTTGCCCTGCAGGCATCTTTGCATTTGGAATATTGTAAGTTAGTACATGTGAAATATAATTTCAGTTCTTCCATTTTGGAATGTTTTCAATTTTCTGTGTAGAGTCTCATATTTCACCTTGCTTTCTGTTCTCCCTCCCACGTTGTAATAAGCCATGTTGCATTGTTTAAAAAAAAAAAGAAAAAGCAGATAGCTAATAGGAGAATTCAAGGAAAGGTGAGGAATCATATAATGGAAATACTGTGACAAAAATCGTTGGCCTTATCAGTTGCCAGTTGTGGTTACATCCTGTTGGGCCAATCTCATGAGGTGACAGCTGGTTCCGCCTTGAAAGGAGCTTGTGATGAAGGCAAGGTGAAGAGTGCCTGGCCCCCTGGGTTATTCGAGCTGCAGATTCCTCCAAGGTTGTTGAGGGATCTTTCTCCTGCAACTCCATAGGCGCCTCTCCTTTGTGTGCCACTTGTCTCGCTATCCCCTAAGAAACCCATGGAAAATGATAAGTGCAAGCTCTAGTAACTCTACCAAAGACCTCGCTCGGGACCGCCCAAGACGCTAGAATAAGGGAACACTCTCGATATGGGAGGTGGATACATGTCCTATACTCCCTACCCCTGTCATTCGAGGTGGACATTGGAGAAAATAGGAAGAGTCCATCTGACTGACTGTTAGGATGCTAGTGGTGAAGTCAGTAGTGACTGAATTTCCCTTTAGGAATGCTGATCTTCATGGTTGAAGCTAACAATGCTGATAATAGAGAAATGTGGAGACACTGCACTTAGATAAGATTGCATTTTTGTTCTTTAAATATCATGGAGGTTGGGGTTGGAAGGAGTGGGAATAGAGCACAAAATTGGGGAGAGGTTCGGAACCCAATGAAACTTAGGATACGCTTTGATGTCTTTGGTGGAAGTTTTGCAGTGAGCATTCTTGTGTCTCAAGGGTGATTCAGTGGAGAGGATAATACAAGAATGATCTATGTAAAGAGATGAGAGGGTCACCTTGTAGGTCCCAATGTTTAGAATATGTTTCTATTAAAACTAGCTGAAACTTAGAATATACATTAGCCTGCTTCCGATCCAAATTCTGGGAAGGAAACAAAGTAAGATGGGACCTACATTGATTGTTGGTTAAGGCCTTACCTAGGTATAGAATTTGGGTGCTGTCTGATTTCTCAGGTTTGCTACAGAAGCCTGTTCATTAGAGTCCCTGAACAGAATTGTACATCACCCTATATTCCTATTATCCTTCTTGTTCTGGTTATTTATCGCACACTATTGGACTTTAATATCTTTGCATTCCAAATATTGATATGATCAGTTTGTGCTTTAATTCACTTGGACGTTATCTTTGTTTATGTTCTTTACTGGGGAATACCATGTTGCTAATTTAATGCATTGCAAATGACTTTCAATTTGTTTGATAAGGTAAGAAGGAGGTGGAGGATTGTCGACAACATTTGTCAGCTGCAAAGAGGCATGCAGAATCGGTTGCCATAATCACTGCAGAACTTGAACAGGCATTTCTTGAGGTTTGGTTTTTAAGTTTTGACTGTGTGCGCGCAATTCTGCTTGTGCTTAAAAACACTACGATGATCAATGTATGCATGTATCTATTGCATGCATCTGTTACTAGGATGGTAACCATTTTGACCTCAATTTATCTAGAGAACATATAGTGGAATGCACACTCATGAAATGACCAAGCTTCAAATTTAGCTCTGTCAATTAAAATACCGAGGCAACTAAAGTGTACTTGACTATGATCCAGATAATGCATGCTATTGTGCGCATGTAGGGATGTAAACAGATAAGGTACTCGTCCAATTACCATTACCAAATCTATATATTTTTTGCTTACCACTATTTTCTCAAACCCATTTATTTTTTTAGTTAGAACTTAAACCTGTCCAGTCCCAAACTCGCCAAACCTGATTAAACATAATTGGATAGAGTATGTGGAACTTGATTTGACAAACCTGTTAAATACTCGATTTGAAATAAAAAAGAAAAAAATTAGTGACAAAAATATTAAATTTATCAGATTGAATAAACCCATTGGTTAGCCTCTAGGTTTAACACGTGGCTTTGTCTATTAGGTTCATTACTCACATACATTTTTTTGCCAACTCCATCAACAAATAGAATGTATAGACAATAGTGAAGAGAAACAATTACGAAGACACATGTTTACGCCAAGAGTAAATAATGAAATATTTCAACATCTGACTTTATACAGGTCACAGTAACGAATCAATGATAAATTCAATGACAAGATTTTAGAAGAAAAAATAAGAAAATTATGGAAGGGGGAGGAAGTTTTACTACCAAATTCACAAATTACTGATCAAAACAACATTAATTATGAATATAGTTGATCTAAATTAATTTAGGTTGAAGAAAACCAAGCATACACAAATATCGTTATTACTGCAGCCGAGATGAAAAGCTTCTTCCATAGAGCACATAGAGAGCCAAGGAAAGTAGAGGTTGATATTCTTTGTGGCTAGCAACGACAATAATGGGATCAAAATATCACTTGGAGCAAAAGTAATGCAAAATTCCATAAATAACTCTAGGCTCAAGCATTCAAGCAATTTTTTTAGGGATAAAATTGTAATGATATAAATATATATTATATCATATTATATTAAATGGGTACTTAGCGGGTACTCTATAAGTATAAATGAGTATTGAATACTGGGTATTGGGTGTCCTATAGGCAAAGCTCAAACCTATCCTAAACCTGCATAGGTATTAAATTTTAATTCCAAACTTGTCCTAATTCGATTAGGGTATTTCCTAATGGGCTTTTAACAAGTTTGGTCAGTCAGATAACCTTTTATACCTATCCTATTGACATCCCTATGCACATGCTTATCCTCCACAACTCAATTCTTCATGAGAGGGATGGTTTTGGTGCCCTCCAAGTCTTGTTACTTAGCTTAAGCATCAAGCGATTGCAATGCTGATACACCACCGAGATAGCAACTCCTGTGCAGAGTCCTATTTGCGTAGTGCAAGGAAGTCTAGTGACATATTAGCCAGCAACATGCATCAACCAACCTTGCTTAGCATCCAAAGGCCAAGCATATACATGTTTGTTATGGAATGCAATGTGCAGGCATGCTGCCAACTTTTGCATTTTTGTAGGCAAAGACAAGCTCAGGTGCGACTAGCATTCAACATTACATGTAAGGCACGATGCATAACAAATGATGCAACTTATGAGGTGGTGCATCCATTCGTCGAGTATCCGGTAGTAGGCACAGTAGGAGTGATTAAAAACTACAAGAATTGCCACATAGTGCAAGCAAGCATGACCATCATCCCTTTGGGGTATCTAGAAGCAAGCATGTGCCTTCGCATTATAGCTCTCATCTTTGTTGCTATAGTCGAAGGTGATATTGACTGCATAAGACACATCAACTCACGCATGGATAGTCTATCTGGTCCCAAGCATATGTATTTCACATAGTATAGTTACGAGGTCGAACACACACACTTCATAACGCCTGCTTGTAGGTTCACCTTGATTTAGCCTTATATGGTCAACATCACCTTTGACTATATCAACAAAGATGGGAGCTACAATGCGACCTTCAAGTCAACCCAAATGCGAGAACTTAGTCCATGCTCCCTAGTGAGCGGGTTCAAGGGGGCTGCAGTGGAAAGATGAACGGCTGAGATTTCTTTATCCTTTAATTATATGTGATCTTTGACATTCCGTATTAATTGTGTTCTAATCAGATTTTTTAAACTTTTATTTTTATTTTGAAAATAAATTTAATTAAAATAAATTGATTTCTTTATCCTTTAATTACATGTGATCTTTGACATTCCGTATTAATTGTGTTCTAATCAGATTTTTTAAACTTTTATTTTTATTTTGAAAATAAATTTAATTAAAATAAATTAGAACCATTGGATTAAATACAAAGAAATCTCAGCCGTTCATCTTTTCACTGCAACCCCTACAGTGGATTTTTCACTGCAGTCCTCATTGAATCCCTAGTGAGCACTAGGGGGAGATTAAGACGGGAGTGGCTGCTGTAATGGTGGCGATGGTGTGGTTTCAGGTGTGTAATGAACATAGCGAAACAGTAAATGGAAAAATGATTTTTGTCATTTGCACGTCTCTAACAATGCACCGAGACACATTGTCTTTGATCAAAATAGAATATGTTAAGAGTATTAAGATAACTTTTAGTAGGTTTTGTTAGATTTGCTAATGTGCTTTAATATGTGTACTGCCTTTAATACTATTTTTGGGTTGTATTGAAGAGTTTTACATATTTTCTTTATAAATTTTTTAGTATACTCAAAGATAATATGACTCATAATTATTTTACTACTCTATAATATAACTCATAATTATATTATTTTGCTACTATACTTTTTAAATTATAAATAATATAACTACAATTAAATAATCACTAACCTAAGTCGGGCCTTGGATTTGCTCCTGTATAGTCATCAATTTGAGTCTCATTGAGGCCACTAGAGGCTTAGTTGATAACTTCAGAGCCCAGGATTAGTTGAGGTGCCCCAACCTATGTGCCAACCCAAGCTTGTTTGCAATATGAGCCATGAGGAAGGCTTATAGCAAATGATGGAGCTCTTAACACTGAACTGAGGTTACCCCAAGCGTGTTCCAGGTCGAGTCGAGATGTCTTCACATTCTTTCAACTTGAAGGACATTTCCCTTTGGTTTCAATCCTAGCTCTGGAGGACATAATAGAATTACATGTTTAGCTTGTGTCAAATCGCAAAGCAGTCCTAGAGGGCCTCAGCTGTATGAGACAAGTTGCAAAGGGTGTTTGTGTCCCTCACACTCCTTCAACTGGAAGGACATTTCCCTTTGGTCTCCAATCCTAGCTCTGGAGGAACAAATAATAGAATTACATGTTTAGCTTGTGTCAACTCGCAAGGCAGTCCCAGAGACCCTCAACTGTATGAGATAAGCTGCAGAGGTGTTTGTTTGATCCTTGTGTCACCTCATAAGGCTGGACTGGTGAATCCGTCACTATGGAGATAACACGTGGGAGGTTGATGTGGCATGCCAGTTAAGCTAGAGAGCTGTAGATATCTACACATTCAAGGGCATTAGAACAAACAGCAGCAAACTGTCTTTCATTGCAATGTTCTTTGGTGAGGAATTTGATATCTGCTAGATCATGCCAGGAGTAACTAGTAAGTTGCTTGGCAGTTGGAAGCGAGCTTGTGCTTCTATGAGTCATTTTTTGCTTGGAAAGCCTTGCCTTTGTGCTTTATTTGGAGTATTGGATGTTTATTACTATATATATCTATAATCTTTTGTTTTTAATTTACAAAAAAATTGATTTTACCTGGATAAAGTTGAAAAATTCATTATCTAACCTGTCTAGTTTATTTTGCAACCCTTTAATATGCCTTCCCCATCTGCCTGCAGATGCCTGCTACTATTGAGGAACTGGAGGCTGCTATTCAAGACACTACTTCTCAAGCTAATTCTATTCTTTTTCTAAACCACAATATTCTAGAAGAATATGAAAGCCGCCAGAAAAAAGTAGATCCTGCTTTTTGTTATTTTCTTCTGCTTATTCACATAATGTTTGATTTATTATTCGTTTGTTCCTAGATAGAAGAGCTTTCGAAGAAACAGGAACTTGATGAGAAGGAATGCAGTAGGCAATCTGCTGAAATAAATGGTTTGAAGGTGAGGGGATTTGAGTGGCTTTCTTACGCTAGTTTGATGTGTAACTGCTATTGATGCTTCTGACTGTCTTGTGAATTTCATGTGAATCACCTTCTTGCAAGAAGGCAGGCAAACAATAGTGACTACAATATGTTTTCTTTAATGTATGTGTCCGGCCAGTTAGACCATGCCAAATATATCTTATTTTAGCATTTCTGTAGGAAAGTTGGCTTCCAACATTGAGAAACCTTGTTGCTCAGATAAATGAGACATTCAGTCACAATTTCCAAGAGATGGCCGTTGCGGGAGAAGCTTCATTGGGTATGTATGATGGT
The DNA here is from genome assembly GCA_019916065.1 of Vitellaria paradoxa. Lineage (NCBI taxonomy): Eukaryota > Viridiplantae > Streptophyta > Magnoliopsida > Ericales > Sapotaceae > Vitellaria > Vitellaria paradoxa. The sequence continues at coordinate 62,580,520 of CM034234.1, read as the reverse complement.
GTCTTTGGAAAAATTTTCAGCTTTGTGGTTCCATCATTTGCTGTGTTGATTTGGTGTCCCTCTTCAGATGAGCATGACATGGACTTCGATAAATATGGGATACTTATAAAAGTAAAGTTTAGGTAACTTCAGTTTTGTAACCTTCTTTCAATTTCCACTGGAGCGAATTTGTCTATTGTTTTGGTGTTTGAGGAATGTTTTTAATAGACATGTGTTTTTCAAGGTTCATCTGAGTAGTTATTTTTATTTATACTTTTTTGGATCTATCTAACTTTAGATGAGATATTGAAGAGGGAAAGACGAGAGGACAAAACCAATTCGATGCAAACATTCTTACCTCAGTTCTGCTTGCAGGAAATTGGTGATGTAGCATGCATCTTACCAATGAAACCAGAATCTTTTCTAGGAATTATTTCAGTTGAAAATTAAAGAAAATAAGATGTGTGTGTGTGTGTTTTTTCATTTATTACTTGATTGCCATATAGTGTTGCACTGCCCCATACAGATGCATGATTGATGATATGTAGAAATGAAAGTCACCTGTCTTCTTAAGGCTGAACATCAAGCGAAAGAACGTCACATAAACAATGAAACTGAATGCTTTTATTTCTCATTTTGTTGTTAAGTTTCTCCACCGAATTCAGATTTTGCCATCATGGATTGTGAATTTCCTACCCTGCTGGGTAAAATTATAGCCGTACTTATTCATCTGTGTTTTCTTATGAATTTGGATTTGGAAAGGCATGCAATAGGCGAGCTCTTAGGGTAGGGAACAAGATGGTGCTCCTTTTATAGATTACTTGTTTACAATAGCGTGAATTCTGAACTGTTTATCCTTAATTGAGTTAATTCTATATCTCATTATTATTATGGAAGTCAATATGATGGGATTTTGATGCCTAGATGACAGAGAAATGCTTCCCATTGTTATCTCATACACATGTTAATTTTTTGGGTAAATCACATTGACCTCCCTTGAGGAAGGTCTAGATATGAGCAATGCAGTGACAGTGACTCCACTTTACAACCAAAATGGTTTCCGGGCTTCTACATTATGAATGCCCCCTTCAGGTCATTGCTTGATTTCCTAGATTCACTCTTAGTCCTCACATTACCTCAAAATAGAGGAGCACACATTTAAGATATCCAAGCTCATGCATATTTGTTGTCTCTTAAAAATAATAGTGCCACCAAAATTGCCCTTACGGAAGGCAATTCTGTAGTAAGATCTCTACCAATTGAAGTAGTGTTCACCAGTTTGAACTACCTTGGCATTACCTGACTCCTGGTTTGTGTAGGGTTGGTTAGGAGCTCTGGTGGATTAGTCCCACCAAAATTGAGGACACCCCAGTATAAGTAGTGTCATCAAAATAAATCAGAGGAAATTTTTACACTGTCATCCTCCTTAGCCACCTCAAAACCATCCTAGAAACATCCCAAAATGTCTCTATCCATCATTCTGTGGAAAACCTCCATTGGCAAGATAGCAAGCAGGTTACCATAGATCTCCGTAAGGTAACCCTTTGCGAGACCTTAAAAAAGGACCCATTGTAGGGATACTTACAAAGTTTGAGCGCTTAGGAATTGAAATATACCACGAAATTCATCCTTTTCAAAATTTGAAGCAAAAAATTCCAGTTCACACAATCATAGGCCTTCTTGAATTAAGCTTACAAATTTGGCATGTTGACGAAACCATTAAATTATTATTCTACTAGTGTTTGGTCTCTTGGAAAATGGAAACATTTTGTCTGTTTTAAGGAAAAGAGATGAAGCTTTGTTCCTTGATATAAAAAAAGTGAGTCTCTTTTTATCATCATTTTGAGGATGTTTGATTGAACTTATAATAAAAAATGACAACCATTTTGATGCATAAACTTTTTGTCCATTAAATACATCAAACCAATATTAATAAATGAGGCCTACAATATAAATAATTTTTCTTTTGTGGCATTGCAAAAGTACGTTGATTGGTTTTTGACATGATATGTTGGACATGTAATGGTGCTTGTGATATTGGATGGCTTGTTTTTGTTATTGTGGCAAGCTAAGAAGCACAAACACCAACACGTGACATGTAAATTTTTGAAAATGCAGAACACGACACTGTAGGGACATGCAAAGAAGCATATTTTTATATATATTTGTCACATATATAAATAATTTATTCAAAGATAAAATATGCCAAAAAAAAAAAAAAAACACTAATTAGAATTAAAAATCAAAACCATGTAGTCTATACCTTAAATGCAGTATTATCCATCACACAACAATTATGTTCTATTAAAATAAAAAAGTAAATCAACAGGTCACTTCATTTTACAAAAATGTAGTTCTATTATAAAATAAATCATAATATGAGAAGGTGAATACAATTTATTAACCATCTCTAATACAAATCTAAAAAGAAAAGGTAAACCATGTGAGGATGCTTAAGGAAGAAATAAGAAAAATTCATGATAAACATTTTGTGCTATCATTGAAATGTTGAAATGTGATGGAGGAAAATTAAGGAATAGACAAATCCCCCACCCCAACCCAAAAGAAAAAAAAAAAAAAAGGTGGCTCCCCCGAGTGTTTGAAACAAAAAAAAAAAAAAAAGGTTACAAAAATAGGGGCATACTAAACCATGTGTACATTGCGTGGCGGAGAGTGTTCGACACTTGTATGCTAGCTTCCAGAGATTCTCCGCACTTCCTAGGTGGCAACTAAAATGGCAACTGTGATGGGTATGGCTAAGAGCAGTGGTTTTGTGCTATTAGCGCTGGTATTATTAGGAGCTGTTGGGGATTAGTCCCGCAAATGATGGGGATACCCCTAGTATTAAGAAATAAATTATTTTGGGCTGCAAATGGAGGTGGTGGCCTGTGGCAGAGGCAGGGCATTGTTTGAATTTTTGTGAACCTTTTTCCCTGCTGAACTCCTTTGCTTTGAGTTGGCTGTATGCTCTGTGCATTGTTGGTCATTATCAGCATGATTCTTGATTGGGAAATTGCATTTTAGACTTGATAGATTTATTGAGCAAGTTTAATTGTTTATACAGATTATAAATTCTTATTCTTTTTCCATGATGTATATTTCCATTACTGTCAGACTATTCCAATGAGATCTACCAACTTGGTTATGATTTTATCTGGTTTTGCACTGATTGCAGACAAGCAGGACAACTTCAAGTACTCAGTGCTCACCATCAATCCGGAGGGGTACTATATTAAACTGAAAATTTTCTTTATTCACCATCTTGCATGTTGACTGCTAATTCTTATCGTACTTTGAAATTTCAAATTCTAGGAGCGCTCAGTTTCAACCATTCTTTACCTTGTCTCTCTACAAGACCTAACAAACTGCCCATTCAGGGTGGTGGATGAGATAAATCAAGGTTGGTTAGCATTACAATTATTGTCACTGCTCCTTGTAATATTGTATTGATTGAACGTAAGCTTTTTTTTTTTTTTTTTTGTGGTTAGGAATGGACCCAATAAATGAAAGAAAGATGTTTCAACAATTAGTCAGAACTGCCAGCCAACCCAATACGCCACAGTAAGAATGACAGTTTGGCAAATTTCCTGTATCTAGTTACTTTCTGACATTTATTCATCATTTTTGGCAAATTCCTGTATCTAGTTACTTTTTGACGTTTATTCATCATTCTGTGGCTGGACGTTCAGAGTCCCCTTCCTGCAATAATCCGTGCATGCTTCGTAATGAGTCTTGAGGTTCATTTATTCTATTATTTCCTCGTAGCTGCCAGGCAATTTTATGCTCTGTGCTGTCAACTTCTAACTGTCACCAAATGAAAGAATGACATTCTAATAATTTTACTTGAAACAAAATAAATTTCAGGAGTCTCCAAGCATTTTATTAAGAAGCTGCTTCATCTTTAATTGGGACAAATAAACTACATTGTCATATTCTAATTGCAACTTTCCCAAGTATGGGTTTCAGTTGCATGATTTACCAATTCAAAATGTATAGTTTGGTTCTAAGAGAAGCATAGAAGTATGGATGTATTGATGAGAGGTATGTGTAGGAGGCATGTGGGGAGATAAAGACCCGCCACTATGATGGCAAGTGTAAAATGATGAAATCATATCTACTACAAATTTACACTGGTTCTTCATCACTAAGTTAACCCCAGGGATCAAAATTTTTCCGTGTGTTATATTGGTCAGCGAAGAAACAGAGCTGTTGTGGACATGTGAACAGAGCTGTTGTGAAAATGTTTTGGGAACAAAGGGAAGTGGCAATTTTGAATCTAAAAGAAAAAAAAAATGTCTATATCTCTATACATAGCTAAGCTAAGTACCCATCCAGTTCAAAGTTAGAAGTCCTTTTTCATTAGTGGCACTAGTGTCAAAGCTATATGCAAGTATTAGTGTGGAGCAATTCATGTAATTAATGTCAAATAAATTAATTATATCAAACGACAACGTATATGTCTCTAAATAAAAGGTCTTGGGAGTTGAGACATGCAGAGGTCCTTTCATTATACGTTAGAAGTGTATTTGTGGATGGACGGCCATGAATTGGACAGTTCTAGTCATCTAGGATCATTCCCTATGATGGAGGATCACTGGAGGATTGTGGGGTAAGAGCTAGCATAGTGTAGAGCAAGGAGAGAGAATATTAGATTAGAGCTTGTTTGTGGAGCATAAAAGAATGTCTAATCTTATTTTCATGCATGGAGTTGCTAATTTTATGGAGCAGTCCATGGAGGCTGGTTTACCATATTTGCCCAAGGCGCGCGGTTTGAAGGACAAGTGGCATGCTGAGTATGGTCTAACCAGTAGTGGCTATATTCAGACCAAGTGGTGATAGAACCATCTTCTACGTTGCCAAGTGCTGCAGTGATTGTCACGGTCAGTATAGTTGATCGTGAGTAAATGTTATCTTGTTGAGGATTTTCATCTTTCCTGGACTGACTGGATTCAGGTCCCTCCAGGGAGGATGGAATGAGCTGGCTTGAAAAGCTTGTCATTCTAGCAGTAATCTGCAAGACCGTACTGATCCTGTGCATAGAAGAAGTGCCATGGGATTCCTCTGGGTGCCCGTGACAAAATTTGATTTGAATTATCCGGAGGATGCCCATAGGCGTGAGATGTACCCCCTTTTTTTTGGGGGGGGGGGGTTGGTGGTCTCCTGGACCTTGCTTCTAGATTAGGGTGGGGACTATGGAGAAATGTAAAATATCTGCTGTTCATGCAGCATGGCATTCCTTAAGGGAGACGTGCTCCTCAGGAACATTGCATGGGGAGGGTGCACTTGTGAGGGAGATGTGTGATCGAGGATGCCATTGTTGAGAGTCTGCTCGTCTCTGGAGGAGGGTGATTCATTTGCGGATAAGGGGATTTGTCTGAGTGCATACCTTGGCAAGAGCCTATTCTGGATAGCCCACGTAGATATAGCAATTATGATTTGAGTACTACGTATGGTGTTTGATTGTACACTTGGTGAGGTCTTATTGAATCACGTGTCCTGGTAGTAGTAAAGCACTTGACAAATTCGCCATAATATCATGCCGAAGGTGGCTTAAGACATGGTCTATGCAGCTAGTCTTTAGTTGTGAAGAAAGAGGTCATGAAAAAGGTTTGTGCAGAAATAAAGAAGGAATAGTATTAAGTTTAAATAGAAAAAGTTAATAGTAATAAATAAGGGGTTTGCACAATAGGCTTTAGGGGGAAAAGTCAATACTTGTGTGGTGAGAAGACCAACTTCCAATCGGCTGGCCTAGTGCAGAGGGCTTCCACGTAGGTGTTTCTTCTGGGTTTGACTCACACCTCTTCCCCCATGTTTCAGTCTCCAATTTACCAAGAAAAAAAGAGAGAGATTATTTCCAAGCCTTAGATTGGGATAAGTGGTTCGAGCTTATCCTTTTTATTTTTCATTTTTGTATCTCTCTTCTCCTTTTTGCTTTAGCATATTGTGAGCAGAATATCATATTTTTTATTTTCCTAGGTCTTTTTTATTTTTCTTTTCTTTTCTTGTGCCATTCCTTTGTCTCAAATATATTTTAGTACTTATGTAGAACTATCATTTTTCCAGTTGTGTTTCATTGTTTTAGTCCATCTCATTGTTTCAGTATAACAACCTGTTAAGTTAATACCGACCTAACTTCTCTCTGAAATGCAAAACATGCTTAATAGGGTGATTTGAAGTTATTCTTCATTGTATTGCCATAAAATTTGAGAATATTTCTCAAATAGAATTTTGTTTGTTTGTTTGTTTGCTTTATTTTTTAATGTTCCATGCTTTAGGTCTCATTCAATATGGTTTCAATGAACCCCCCCCCCCCAACGTAACACAAAAAAAATCACTAACAATAACCAGAAAAACATACAATTTTTTGGGAAATACTTAACATAAATCAAGATGATGAACTGGACTTATTTCTGGTTCACATTGCCAAGGAATGTTTTCTTATACACCTGGAGTCTGGACTACTTAGCTGATGAACAATGAGTCAAATATAGCATAAATTTGTGTACCTTGTGGAAGGACTGAGCGTTTAAACATTCTTTCCTCTTGAACAAAATATACAAATAAAGACAATAGTGCTCTTTAATACCGAAATGTTAATTACCAAAAAAAAAAAAAAATACCGAAATGTTAAAAATGACTCGTAAGCTCTTGTTTCTGGCACAATTATGCAGGTGTTTCTTACTTACACCAAAGCTATTACCCAATCTGGAATATAGCGAGGCATGCAGCATTCTGACTATAATGAATGGTCCTTGGATCGAGCAGCCCTCAAAAGGTTGAAAATTATTCTGAAGACCAAAATAGTCATTTTATGTTTTCCCCACTTGTTGCCACTATTTTACTAGCTTTTCTGTTTGTGATATGCAGCATGGAGTAGCGGAGACTGCTGGGGATCTGTTATGGGGTTATTAGGTGCAAGCAGTTGCTAAAGACTGCTCATCTAATTGCTAGTGAAGGATGGAGTATTTGGGAGACTCTTGTTTATGAGATTCACCGGCGATATTCTGAGGCAATCTATCAAAAGTCAGCACTGTTTTTGTTCTGCTTTTGTGAATGGACTCGTTACTGCCAGATGGTTTTTAAGTTATCCCTTTTATATCCGTGTTTTTTTTTCCCAGTATTGTGTATATCATAATAATATATTTAAGGGACAATTTTTTTTTTAAATAGTAATTTCTGTGAGGTGAAAGAAAATAGTGACCACCTCGGTCTTCCACAATTATTTTTGAATCTCTTTTGGTGATTCATTGGCAGCTTGTACATTGGACTTTAAATCTAGGGTTTTGCATCGTACCCCATCCACTGGCATGATATCATCATATTACTGGAGGGTCAAAGACGAAATGCCCCTTTTTCATGTATTTTTTTACTTCAAAAATTGAGGGGCATAAATATAATTTTGTTTCTACTTCCATTCATCATGTCTTCCTCCCAGTCTTCCTCTGCCCTTCTCCCCAAGCAGCAGTTGTTTCTAATCTTTTACCCCTTCCTCTGTTTTCTTTCTACTTCTCTCTCTACATTTTCCACTGTATTTTCCATTTCTTTTTATGTTCCCTGTAAATTGCCATCATGAAGAAGCCAAATAAGAGAGTCGAGGCTTGTTTTCCAATTCCAGGAATTGGGTTGGTTTCCTTGTGAAACTTTGAGGACGAGTAATTATTTCCATTTTTCTTGAACATATGTGCTCTCTCAATACATATTTAACGTATAAGACAAAAAATAAGTCAATTTATATGGATATAAATTCTGAGGAATGAGTTAATTCCATATAAAAATAAATGAACATAATTTATGTTTTTAATTTTAATTAAACTAGGATTAAGAATTTGTTGAGTTGAGAATTGATAGGGGGAATACATGATAATTTTATTCTGAAGGCAAAGAGAGGCAAAGTTTATTTTTATTTATTTATTTATTTATTATTATTATTATTATTATTATTATTTTGGGTGAAGAAGTAAGAGGAGATACAAGCTATATGAATTGAGAGGGAAGTTGGCTTGGAGAACCCATCCTACGCTCTGTCAAGCTTAAAATAAGGAAATAGAGGGAATATGGACAAGTTTGGTCATGAAGTTTTAGATAGAGTTTGGAAAGTAAAAAAGTTAGTTTTTTTTTTTTTTTTTTATTAATTGTTTGGGAAAGAAAAAAAGTTAGTAATTTAATTTGTTGTTACTTTGACATTTTTGCCCTTGGTAGGGTTCAGAAAGCAAAAAAGTTTTTTTTTTTTTTTTTTTGATTGTTTGGGAAAGAAAAAGTTAGCAATTTAATTTTTTGTTAATTTGATATTTTTGTCTTTTATGATTTAAAAGAAATTCAAAATATAAAAGACTAAATTTAGTTATTTTGGAAAAAAAAAAAGCAAAGTAATTAAAAATTAACTAGTAACTAGCAGCTGTCAAACTTAACTAGAATTGTTATACGGCCACCCATGACTGTACAGTTAGAAGAGAGACAAAAGGCTTAAGCAATTTTGTGTGTGTGTGTGTGTGGAAGGAAACGACCAATTGAAATCAAGAGAAAATAAACGTGTATGGGTTTGACTTTTACCCTCCCAGTTTATATTAATTTACCTATGGTAAATAGCTTCAGTAAAGACTAACGATAATGGAGGGATAGAATAGAAGCATCGTCATTGGAGACCATTAGCTTCTTGATATTAGGAATTCCTCGTCATCTATTTGGAGTTTGTTGGAGAGAAGCAGGTTCATTGTTCAGCCAATGCTTTATTTAGAGGACCCCAAAAATGCTAATTTTCAGTAAATATATAGTGCGTATTTGAAATGTCAAATTTTTAACTCAAAATAAAAAAAAAAAAACCAAATTAAAAAAAAAATTAGAGAAGAAAACTGGAGATTTTTTTTAAAAAATTAAAATTTTTTTTATCAAATTTGACACTCCAAACACATATTTAATATTACAATAACAATCCTATTGCATTCATGCGTAAATGTATAAAAACATTCATGTGTAAATTTATTTTTATACAGATTGATAATATTAAATACGATGCAAGGATAACTAAAATTATTGAGAGAGCGTAAATATGACACGAATGCACTAATCTAAAATTGACATGTTTGATTTTTGATTTTCAAATAAAATAATTATTAACGTGATTATTAAATTTTAAGAAGTTAGAGCATAAATACAAACGAACATGGTAGAAATCCAAACACAGCAATGATTTGCTCATCTAGTAACTAAAACAACAAATTTCGTAACGTTAACTAAGATTTTGTTAAACTGGAATAGAAGAAGGAAGCTAATTCAAAGCTCTCGTATCCTCACTATGGATTTGAAATCGATTCTCTGTCACATCTCAGCTTCTGTCCTACCCCCACGGGCACAGGAAAGAAGCTAATTTTCGTAGGAGATACAAATTTACAAGTGTGTTTATATTCCTCAAACAGTTGATGGAAGCTTGTAATCAAGCATTTCCCTTGTATTTAACCTAATAGAGGGCCCCATTGATGAGCATATGTGTGCACTTTTCCAGTATACTCCTTTTGCACCAGATGGCTTATTTGCTTCCACCGATTTCTGCCATATTAGAGACAGATACAATGAAATTAAATTACAGATTTGAGTAGATGAATTGAGAGAGAGAGAGAGAGAGTGAGAGATCATACCACTGCAGCAAGCAAATTCACGAGAAGATCTTCCTCGGAAAAATCAGCTTTTCCAAAGGGTAAGTGAACGATCCCAGTTTTATCTGCTCTGTATTCAACTTTGCCCTTCTTGAATTCTTCTATAGCCTGAGACAAAGGGCAACTTTGAATTCATTTAGGTTGCATTTGTACTTATATATTTAAAATCAAGGAATTTGGCACTAATTATTTAAAAAGAAATGTTCAAATTTAACCCCCCCTTTCTCAAGTTTAGATATGAATTTCATTATGGATTTTAATAATTTAACATTAATAATTATAACAGATTTTAAATCATTACAAAAAAATAATTACTTGAAATCCTTCGTAATAGTGACTCCACCATTTTAAGTGGTGGCACCATTACTTTAGTAGTAATTATTAAAATATTTTCTTTTTTTTGTATCATTAAATAAATTAACTTTTTGCTTATATTTTAATATAATTTAATTTCAAATTTATTAATTTAAAACCTCTAATTATCCAAAAGAAGCCTTGATTTTAACCAAATTTTAAGGCTGCAAGCCAGCAGAGAACTGCCTTGTTGACGGCCCCCATATGGGGAAGGCTTCTTTTTCAATTTTTTATTTTTTATTTTTTGTGATAAGTAGTTTGTATTAGTCAGTCCCAAGGGGCACAAACATTGCTTTCAGTATGTGGAGCGTGCACCCAACAGTTGTTTACACAGTACTAAATAGTTTAAATATCAAAATAGAAAAGGGGAAAAAAATAGTAGTTAAAAATAGAATAAAAGTGGCAGTATGGGTTCTATCTTCCAGTCACCCAACTAAAACAAGTATTTAGTCATTTTGTGTCATGTGTGCATATATTTGTTTCATCCCTTCACAATTCACTCTTCCTCATGGTCGCACTCCTGATTATAGGTATAAAGCTGAAAGGCACTAGAGAGGCTACAAGGCAAGGTGAACGAGAACTTCAACATAATATCTTACCTCAGAAGTGTGGCATCAGGAAATACATCCACTAGAAAGTAAATATAAATGCATATACCAAGTCTAACGCATATAAAAATGAATTTTTAGATCATACCTGAGGTAAATTAGTTGTAACAGTACCAGCTTTTGGATTTGGCATGAGTCCCCGAGGACCCAAAATCTTTCCTAGCTGGGCAACCTGATGGAAGAGGGATATATCGACGTAAATGAACTCTGGCATAGATATTCCAAACATAAAAACACATTAATCCATGCATGCATATTTTACACCAACATACAGAACTGATGGGGAATGAGTACTATTTTTTAGGCAACATCAAAACCATTCAGCTTTTGACCAACCTACTTTTTTCACCCTTTTCAAATATGGAGTTGATTTTAGGTAAGAAACAAGAGAAAATATCTCAAAGGCAAAGTCAGATGTTTGCGTTTCAAGTCAGCTTATCCACATTTCTTTCCCTTTTTAACTGTTTAACAAGTGTGGGTGCTCACTGCTCACACACTACATCTCTTTGTTCTTGTTCTAGATAAGGATTTCATCACAATGAACTGGATGAGCAAGGAACATGAGGTGATCACAAGTCTAGTATTAACTAACATTCAGTGCAATAACATGAATTGAACCGTCTGCTGTGAAGAAGACTGATCAGGCTCCGTAGAACCATGAATCTAGGAGGAATAGAAAAGGATCAAAGTAAACAGATGAGTCCAAGATGTTAACAACGTTTTGCAATTCGTTGTGTGCGCCTGTGTTTGAGTGATAGATAGGTAGGGTGAGAGAGAGAGAGAGAGAGAGAGAGAGAGAGAGGAGGGTCTCAATAAAGAAATTCCAAATTATTTTACAGAAATCATTGCCGCAATGATCACTACCAGGTAGAAAAACATCTTGATGGAAAAATATGAATTTATATATATTTTTTGGTTTGTTTCTTTTACTTTTCTTGTTTCTTTCCGTTTGTTTCAAAGAGAAATATAAACCTTTTCCTTCTTGATGGAAATAAGTGATACCTAATAATAGTTTACTAAGAATCAAAATAAAAAGAACATCACTAACAATAAAGATGGGAATTTTGTAGTCTATATAATGTCTTTGCTTGGACATGTTATACCAGGTTTATGATTTTCTTTAGGAACTTTCCCTAAATAATCTGTCTGCACAGGAGAAGAAAGAGTCTATTGACATTCACATATAGAGAATTAAACACAAATACAGTCTATTTAATGATTAATCAAACAAAGCAGACCTTGGGCATCATATCTGGAGTAGCAATTAATTTATCAAATTCCATGAATCCACCCTTTATCTGGCCTATCAAGTCCTCTCCACCAACCAGATCAGCTCCTGCATTTGTTGCTTCATCAAACTTTTCACCTGAATATATTCACCAACACCTAGTGAGCCAAGAAGATAATAATCCACCAGATTTTAAGGCTATATGAAAAAGAAAGAATATGAATTCCAACATCCTCTCAAATACATGAGATCATGGTACTCCACTTGTATGCAGCATACCACCTATGTAGAAGCTATGGTCTGTGGATCTGCATATTGATGAGTAGAAGACATACGACAAAAACTGTGCCAGTATTGGAGCATAGCAAGGAAATAAACCCAGAAGTGTTTGTAACTAATAAAATGGTCACATATAATTAGGAAAGGGACATAAATAAAATCTAAAAATAACAGAACAATTGGCTTAACTATAACTGGTTCACAAAAGTGTCATCAGTTTCTGCTTTATGAAATAAAAGAAAACGTTCCGTTCTCTTCTTTCTTATAAGCAAAAGAATAGGCAGATCAGGTATAGAGAGAACCAAAACAAAATCTACACGAATCCAAATAAAAAAAAAAAAAGAAGATGTAATTTAAAGCTAGATTCATTTGCCCCGAAAATTTAATAAAAGGATCCGACAAAGTTGGATGCACTTTGTTAAACCAAAAGGTAATGAACCAAATATGCCCAAACTTAATCTTATGAATCAACGCCTAATTACTCTCAATAGTTTCTTGTTTCTCTTCCTCCATGAGCTCAACATATGACAAGAAGGGGCTAAACCTTACAACCTCATTCTGCCTTGACAACCACTTTGCAAGCACTCAATCAGCTCACAGATCACCCCAACTAATAGATAAGAATGAACACCTGAGAATTTGAGTCCTGATGAGCCAACTACCACAAATATTATTTTTGAGAAAAATTTTCACATGTCAAATTTTGAATTATGGGGAACATATAAAGCTAATGATTTTAGTTAGACCTGAAATTTTCCACGAAGGTCTACCTTATCATTAGTGACCTATAGGAATGAAGGATTTGAGAAATTAAGCCCCATTAAATTGTTTATACCTAAATTTTGTTTTTGAGAAAATTTTCAATATTTGAAATTTTGAATTCAGGGGACATATAGAGAAAATAATCTCAAATAGCCGTGAAATTTGACACGCACGATCACCTTACCATTTGTGACCTGTAAGAATGAACGACACGAGGTTTTAAGTTCTAATAATCCGGTTATGCCTAAATTCAGTTTTTTTTTTTTTTTCCTCGATATGTGAAATTTGGAGTTCAAGGAACATATGGAGCGAGTGATCTTAGTTAGATGTGAAAGGTAGTCTAATAATTTGTGATTTGTGGTAATGAATGACTTAAGAATTTGAGTTCCAGTGAGCTGATTATGCTTACATCTGGTTTTTTGAAAAAAAAAAAAAAAGAAAAAATTCAAAGTCAAAATTTGAATTTGGTGCACACATGGAGTGAATGATCTTAGTTAACCATGAAATTTGGTATGCAGGATCACGTTATCATTTATGACCTGTGGGAACGATTCGAATGACTTGAGAATCTAAGTTCCCATAAGCAGATTATTCCTATAGCTAGTTTTTGAAAAAAAATATATATATATATTGGTATGTAAAATTTGGAGTTCGGCGCAGAAATGAAGCGAACAATCTCAATTTGTCGTAAAATTTAGCAAGCATTGTCATCAAATCATTTCTGAATGATCTCAGTTAGCCGTGAAATTTAGCAGGCTTGATCATCAAATCATTTGTGACTAGAAGGAATGAACAACTTGATAATTTTGAGTTCCTAGTAAGCTAGTTATGCCTAAAGCTAGGGTTAAAAAAAAAAAGGAAAAATAAAAATTCGACATGTCAAATTTTGAGTTACAGAGAACAAGCTTAGTTAATTGTGAAATTTGGCACGCAGGATTGCTTTATCATTTATGACTCGTATGAATGAATGACTGAAGAATTTGAGCCATGGTAAGTCGGCTATACTTGAATCTAGTTTTTAAGAAAATTTTTGATATATAAAATTTTGAATTGGGGCACATATGAAGTGAACAATCTTATTTAGCCATGAAATTTGGTATGCAGGGTCATCTAATCATTTGTCAATTGTAAGAATGAACGACTTGAGGATTTGAGCCCCAGTGAGCTGATTATGACTAAAATTATATATATATATATATATTGTTGTATCCTGCCCATTTTCGTATCCTTACTTTTTTAAAAATCGTAGTATCCATGTTTGGACCCGTATCGTGTCCGTATCTCGTTTGATATCCAATCTTCTTAGGTGCTATTTTACTTTGCTATATACATCCTATGTACATGGGTTGCACCCATTTGGTGCATTTTCCTGATAAAACTTTAATTAAAGAGGGGGAAAAAAAAAGGAAAAGTAACTACCTTGAGTAAGAACAGCCACTCTAACGGTTTGTCCAGTTCCCTTGGGCAAATTCACCTATCAAGAAAGAATTAGAGCAATTGGAGAAATTAATCACGAATCAAAAGTCCTATGAGGCTTCTAACATATTTCTCTTACAATTCAATCACTACTGGGAAAACTCACCGTTGCCCTCAGCTGTTGGTCGTTGTATTTTGGGTCAATGTTGAGACGGAAATGAGCTTCAGCTGTTTCAACAAACTTTGTACTCGCCGTTTGCTTGAGCAATGAAATTGCTGTTTTTAAATCATACTCCTTTTTGTTCTCCCTCAATTTTTGAATTTCCAAGAATCTCTTAGACCGACTCTAAAATCCCAACAATGGGAGGACAATAAGGGGAAAACATGAGAACAGGAACTAAAGTTTAAACTGAAGTCAAAATGTGAACAATAGCAGACAACCTAAACAATCAAATAATATCAGATTGGATGTCTGCTAACTCCAGTCCTGCAACAATTTTGTTATCTACAACAATTTAAAACATGAGGACTCACAACTATTCTATATACTTTGATAACTTAGGGGAAATTACAGAATTATTCAAAACTTTTGAGAACAGATTACACTCTTAAGTATGAACTGTGATATATAAAGGCATTTACAAATAATTATGAAATATGATAAGCTATAAACCCTATACACTACACACATCCAGTGGGAAATTAAACAATTACCAATCAAATGAGAAAACAATTATCACAATCTGTCCAAACTCAAAGTAGAATATCAATGAAATCAAAGTTCTACAATGATAATTAAGAAATGGGATTAAACATACTCTGTCTCTCTTCAGAAGCAAAGCAGCTTTGCCTTTCTTAGGCTTTGTTGGAGGTGCAGCAGCAACTTCTTCCTCCTGTTGTTCCTCAACTTCTTCTGCCACGCCAGCTTCAGCAGCCAAAGCCGCCGCGACAACTGCGTAAGACCTGAAAAACGGTGGAGAAATATCGATCCAATTGGTTGGTTTTCTCTGTCTACAAAGTAACACCCGTGTGTAGAGAGAGAATTTGTTGGGGCAGCTAAAGAAGCGTTGGTTGGGACCGAAAGAGATGAGGGAGGGATGATTGAGGTCTTGGGGAAGAACAGAGCAGAAGGCGTACGATAGCGTGATAGTAGTGGGAGTCGCAGAGGAGGCCATTTTTTTGTGTGGCGCTCTGGTTATCGAAACTTCGAAACCTCACTCTTTTCGTCCATCCGTATGGAAGATGATAAGACTCGTATGCGTTTGGGGCATTAATTTCTGTTAAAAATTTTTAAAAATAATTATTTTTTATTCCATTATACAAATTTTAATCATATAACTAATTTTATTCCACCTTATTTTATTTCATTTTTATCACTGCAAATATCCTATAATTAGTGTATTTGAAGTTATACAAAATTATATAAAATTGTAAAAGTTAATGTTTCGTATTTTGTACAGTAAGTGAAAAATTTAAATTTATTTTCTCGTAATTTATGTTTGTGGAGTTTTATTTTAACTCCAAACGGTCCTAATGTATCTCTTAATTTTTTAGATTTTAGACGGTTAAGGTATGTTTGGAGTGATAAAAAAATAGATAAAATGAGATAAGTCATGGGTTTGTAATTAGTATAATGAAATAAAAAATGAATAATTTTATAGACTTAAATTTTTTACACAATAAAAAAGTAAGACTAAAATAAATAATATTTATTGACAAAATCTAACTTTTATTTGGATAATTAAGTGTCTAAAAATTACACAAATTATTAATTTTATTTTTCCTTCACTTTTTGTTTCCTTCCATAGATTCATGTTTCAAACATAACACTAAGAAATTTGAATTGCCAATGTTGAGATGACTTAGGTAAGTTTGGTATGTTAGTCTTGACAATTTTTTCAAATAATAACATCTTTCTAATATTAATGTTTATCTATCACAAAAAAATCCATACTAAATCAGGTAATTTTAATTTCAGCATGAAAAATATTAAGATATAGTAATTATTCTAAAGCTCTAATAAAATTTTCAATCTCTCTTATAGGATACCTTTCCTTTGACCCTCGAGCATCTCAAATTTGGCAATAGATCAAAGGTAAAAAAAGATTCCAATACTTTGGTGGGGATAATTGTAAGAGCGTCCGCGGGTACTTGGCTTCGTAGAAGATCTTAACCTTTTTCATTGACGACTCTAAAATGCAAGCCAAACGTTGAGCTCTCTTCGTATTTTTGTATTGCTTGTAACCGTCCAAGTAATTTTCCAGCTTAAAACTGGAGTCCCTTGCAACCTCTTGAGCCAAATCACATATGAGGTCATGCATCACAAATTGGAGCTCTAACCACTGCTTGGTGGTCGAAAGAATGACAATTTAGTGTAGTAGTTAGCTTTCACATCTCGATTCATCCCAAATATGATCTATATATATATTTTAAATGAATTTAAATAGATTGTATTTTTTTGACCTAATTCGTTTTAACTCGGTCTAAAATCGACCTATTTGTTACTTTTAAAATTTAATATGAACACGATTAAATTGGTTATGTGCCTAAATTTGAATTAAAAAAATTCAATAAAAAATAACACATTGGATTTAATTATGAATCATATTATAATTTTTATTTCTTATGTATTAACATCATTGTATAGAAGTGCACTTTAGACTGTGTTTGTGAGAAGTATTAGGATGAAGAGAGTTAGGAGGAATTAGATTACAGGATGGCAATGTCTATTTGGGAGATAAAAACGAGAATTGGATAAATAGTCACTATTTTTGATCAAGTTGACTTTAGTCCTGTATTTGGTTTGCAGTATTACAACTTCGGATTGGTTTTTATATCCCTCAAACTAGGGATAAGTAATACCATGGGAGACATGGTATTATTGGTATTATTTATCCTCCATCTCTGGATTTGTTTCTCGCCAAAATCTAAATGTCCAAAATTATTTCGTGTCATATCTCATATTAAATTACATTTTTTATCTCACTTTATATCCCATTAACCAAACACCAAAAAAATAATCCCACATAAAAAATTAATCACATGTCATATCCAATCCCATATATTATCAAATGGTATTACTTATACCCCATCATCTAATCTCTCAAAACAAACATAGTCGATACGTATAATTTTCTTATTTCTAAGAAGTACTTGCAATTTTATTTAAAAAATAAGGACATTATACATAGTTACATTACTCATTTAACTCTTTTATCAAATAACTTTGATTATCACAATAACTACAATTTTATAGTCTGTTTAAATAGAGTGAAATAGAAAGAAAAGAAGAGAAAAGAAATAAAGAATAAGAAAAAATAAATTACAAATATATCTTAGAATTAAATAAATTTATTACACTCTAATTTCTCAAAAGATTTAATAATAAAATAATTTTTTCTTTTATTTCTTCTCAACTCACAAATAAAGAGAAAGACAATTATTATTCTTTCTCTATTAATCTTAAAAACAAGTAAAAAAAATATAATCATTTCATTTCTTTTCTTTTTTCTCCTAACTAATTTTTTTTCCAGAGTTTTTTACTGCACTAAAAATAATAATAAAAAATTTTATCAAATTGCAGTGGAGTGAAAAATATTTACTAGTTTAGGGGCAAAGTCATAAGTATTATTTACGACTTCATTAATTATCTAAAAGTCGTTAGTGGCACTTAGGACTTCAAAAATTTTAACATTAATTCTTTAGAAGTTAAAAAAATTTCAATGTTAATTCATTAGAAGTCGTAAGTGTTACTTGCATCTTTAACATTTAATTTCGTATAACTCGTGAGTGATACGTACTGCGACTTTTTCGTAACTTGCAAAGCAGGTGCAATTAATTTAGGCGTAAGTAAATTTATTGAGAATTGGACAGTCCATTAATATATAAATAAAATATATTACATTGAGTATACAAATATAATAAATTATTTTTAATTGAAATTAAATATTATAATAAAATTTTTATATTAAAATATTATGTAATTAATATTTCATATTAAAAATTATTAGTTAAACATCACTCATATGCCATAATATATTAGCAAATATTATTAGTTATTCGAAGAATTATATTAAATTAAAATAAATTTATAATTTAATTAATATAATTAATAATATTATAATATTAATAGATTATATAATTTATATTAATCATATTAAATAATATTAATTAAGCATTTTATATTAAAAATTATTAATTAAGTATAATTGCTACACCACAACTCATTAACAAAAATATTAATACTATATAATTTATATTAATTATATTAAAAATGTTAATTATTGTATACGTATTAACAATTAAAAAATATATATATATATATATTTAGTTGAAAGCACTGCACGTAGCGTGCATGAAGTACACCCCGGGGGATCTGAAGACTGAACAAATCCGAACCCCCCCCCCCCCCCCAACCCAGTTCTATTGGGACCGAACTAATCCGACCCAATGAAAACAATGCCAGTTTAGGCTTCAGGTAATTTGTACTGCTCGGTCACCTATTAGTAAAATAATTGTATGTAGTCAATGCTATCTCATGTCATCTTATTAGTAAAAATTCAACTATTTACAATTCAAACACTCTTTAGTAATGTTCGAATTTCACTTGAATTTCGCGACTCATTGGCTGACATTGTAATATTTTAAACTTTGAATACTAAAATAAATTAAAACTTACGAATGAAGTGTTTGCTCAAACACTACTAACACAAATAAGCCTCATACAAACATTAGATCTCGATGAATGCCATCACTGGCGAGCTGCCCAACAGGGACCCAGCCATGATAGACAATGGGTGGAGTATGACTGAGAAGTATTGGCCTTTAGAGTCTTCGGTTTTATTTACTTATTTTGTGCGTTTTGGTTTGTGTTCTCCCAAAACTCAACCTGGTTTATTGTGTGAAAATAATTTTATGTAGAGTGCAACTGTGTCAGCACCTGGTGCAGCCCATTTCTGCACTAAAAATTAGTTGCACCGTGTGCAAAAATAAGTTACATATGGTGTAAAATGAGTTGCTCATGGCGTAAAGTTAGACTTCAACGACATCAATTATATCCTCAAATCTTATTTGCCCCTTCACCCACCGTCGTGGGCATGTTTGCTGAGAAAAAAGTCCAGTCATTAGAGAAATATTAAATTGAGAACATCTTTGCATTTTAGATGAAGCAACAAACTTTGCACAAATGCAGACGGACAGCTAGATTTTTTTTTTTTTGTTAATCAGATTGTTTTGTGATAGATTGGCGTAAAATAAGAATCATAAGAATTTATTAAGGGTCCTCTGGAGTTTTTCTAATTTGAAAAGTCAAAGTTACTGGTTTTAGAATAGGGTAGAAAAAGCCTCTTGGAAAAATTTTATCTAGAACAAAAAACATCCAAGTAGTTTTGTTTAAATGATTTGAAAATGTTCGAATAATATGAGAGAAATCGAGTGTTGGTTTCTGCATGTCTGTTAAATGTTTGAACTGCTAATTAAAAACGTTCAAGTTTTGTCCAGAATTGTAGGATTCCAAATTTCTAGTAATTTGAAATTTATAGCAAATCAAACACTTATCCAAATCAGACTATTCAAAAACCAGAGTGCATCTAAGTTTATGCAGTTTCATACATGTGAAATGCGGTAGAAAACGCTATAGATTATTGGAACCCAAAATGTCTACTACGTGTTCTGTAATTTCCAAACCAATTCTCAGTTAAGCCAATCCAACCTAACCTTAATATGCAACAATACAAGGAAGATGGTGAGGATTGGCACGGGACAGCCAAAGTGTTTCTCTTCTTTACTTATTTCCTTCCTCCTTTGTTGTAGCCGGACACTCCTTTCTATCGCTTCTTCTCTTTCTCTGTTCTTTCTTTTCCTTTGTTTTCTTTGATCTCTTCCTATAATCAGCCATTTGAGGCGAGTCAGTGGATGTCAAGTTATCAAGAGGGAAGAGCAGGTGCATTAGAATATAGGATGCTTTTAGCCATGCATGAAGCAAAATAAAAACTATGAAATTAATGTGAAGAATAGATGTACAGCCAAACATGGCCTTAACTGAAAATTAATTCTACGAATGATCTAAATTAGGATTATTTCAAACAAATTATACTGAACATACAATTATGAAAGAGGACAAGACAAATAGAATACCAGCGCTTCACAAGCTGTCCCAAGCATTTGTTATTAATTTTTGTCCCTTCGAGTGAAGAAAGAAGGGACACTGAGTTTTTTCTGCTGACACAATTTCCATTGATCAACCTCCAAACTGACCCGTGTGCTACTCTGTCAATCGCCAAGCCTCGGTGTCTCTTCTCATCAATAGGAGATTTACAGGGAGCCCGTGTGCTACTCTGTCAATCGCCAAGCCTCGGTGTCTCTTCTCATCAATAGGAGATTTACAGGGAGCTACGATGGCTGCAAGCACAAGGAAGCAAAGTAATTATTGTCTGCTGTATAAATGTATTCTCTAAAAAGATATAATAATAATAATAACAACAACAACAACCATAGAGAGAGATGTTAAAACCATGGAGGGTAAAATGATGGGGACCTATTTTTCTAACAATTTAAAAAGGGCAGTATGACTTGCAAATAAATTAGTAAAATGACACTGCAGATAAAGACTCAAAACAAGGTAATCTATAAATCCTAGGAAAATTTATCATGTCTGGAAATGAAATGTTTCTTCCACATCGACGTGCATTTTATGGTCGTTTCTCTACATGTGAAGTCTGCAAAAACACACACTACTATCAGAATAAAACTCTTTTCAACAAATAGTAGCTGAAAATGGAAGCAAAGAGAGGGATAATTTACTCAACCAGTTCAGGAAGCTCCTTCTCCACGGCAATATCGTAGGAAGCCTATGGCAATCCAAAACTTGGAGAATTATTGTCAATTACATAATTTCTGAGCATCTTGAGTTTGTCAAGCCCCCATTTGGATACGGAGGGAAGTTTGTTGCAATTCGAAATCTGAAGTGATTTTAAACTGGTCGGCAATCCCAATCCTGGAAAACTATCAAGGAGAAGGCAATCATCTATAGTTAACTCTTCCAGAGATGTAAGGAGGTGCATCCGACTTGGTAGGGACTTGAGGTTCTTGCATTCCAAAATTGAGAGTGATGTCAATTTGGACGGTAGTCCTCTCTGTGGAAAAGATTCGAACTTAGGACAGTTGCTTATCGACAGTTTGTTGAGATGGATGAAATTGTGGAGGTTATGAGGGAAGGACACAAACTCGCTACAATTCTGAAGCTCGAACTCTTTTAGCTTTGAAAAGAATGTGGAGATGGAACGGGAGGAAGTCGAGGTGGAGGCAGACAGGGAACTTGGATTACTAGTTTCTGGAAATGAAGTGAAAGGACACCCATGAATGTGTAGGCACTCAAGTGAGGGGCTTTTCTGCAACAACTCGTCTGGTAGAGTCGCCAGACTCGAACAGTCTAAGATTTTGAGTTTCTTCAGATTAGTAGGTAATTCACCTACTGGAAAAGATATGAGAGAAGAGCAATTGTTGATCTCCAAGAATTCAAGAGATGCATTCTCGCTATGCATCAGCCCTTGAGGTAGAGACTGCAATGCTTCACAATCTTTGATCTCAAGACGTCTGAGCCTTGGCAGGGAACCATTCAGTGAAAAGGACTGAAGTCTTGAACACCCCATGATCCTTAATTCTGCAAGAGACGTGAGGTCCTGCAGTCCACACAGATTATCCTTCAAATTATCACAGCTTCTTATTGTAGGAATAAAAATAGGGCTAAACGTGTTTTGATAAAGAACAGAGAATAAATCTTGTAGCAAGGAAGAACAAATGAATGCAACGAGAGCTGATCTTTTATTGCTTAACTAGAAAATGCAAAGTTTATTCAACCTCTCTATATTACTAACAATAACTCAAAGCTGATTATATAAGCTAAGTAGTAACTAACTTTCCTAAAAAAAACGAAAACATATCAGCATCTCCTAAAATCCTGGAGCAGCTCCTACAATCTTGAAATCTCCTCAAAAACTGCAACAGCTCCTCAACTAGCCGTTTGAAGTTTGAATCATTCTTTCAACACCCCCTCTTGATTCAAACTCGCACATTCCAAGCTTCACCTTTAGATAGTTGAACTGGGAGTAAGGTAAAGCCTTTGTAAATATGTCTGCCACCTGCTCTTCAGAAATGCAAAACTTGAGACAAATCTCACCCTTGGCCACCAACTCCCTGATAAAATGGTGTTTAATTTCTATGTGCTTTGCTCGACCATGAAATACTGGATTTTTGGTCATTGCAATGGCAGAACTACTGTCACTTAGAATTTCTGTAGCCCCCTCTTGCTTCATTCCCAGATCTGTCAATAGCTTCCTAATCCAAACAGCTTCACATGCAGCTGTCCCACCTGCTACATATTCTGCTTCACATGAAGACAATGCAACTGTGGGCTGCTTCTTAGATCTCCAAGTCACCATTCCAGTCCCAAGTGTAAAGCAAAAACCTGTGGTGCTCTTCCTATCCACTGCGGAGCCAGCCCAATCACTGTCTGAGTACCCAATTAGCTTGAAGAACTGTGACTGACCATACCAGATTCCCAAATTTAAAGTTCCTGCAATGTATCTTAGCACTCTTTTTGCTGCTCCATAGTGATGCTTAGTAGGTCTATGCATGAATCGTGATACTAAACCTACTGCAAACATAATATCTGGCCTTGTGTGTGTCAAATAGAACAAACCTCCAACTAAACTTCTGAACCTCTGTCCATCAGCAGCTTCTGTTCCATCATCTTCTTCCAGCTTTTCATTTGCATTCATTGGAGTATCTGCCACTTTACAATTGCTCAGTCTATATTTCTTCAATAGATCAGCTGCATACTTTCTTTGAGTTATGAAAATACCATCTTTGCACTGCTTGACCTCCATGCCTAAATAGTAGTGAAGCCTGCCTAAATCTGTCATCTCAAATTTCTCCATAATCTGTTTTTTAAATTCTGCAACTAAAGAGCTGTTAGTACCAACATAAATCATATCATCCACATAAAGACATACCAGCAGAAAGTCTCCTTCTCCATAGTTCTTGATGTATACTGTTGGTTCATTCTCACTTCTCTTGAATCCAAAATTCAGAAAATAAGTGTCTATCTTCAAGTACCAGGCTCTAGGTGCTTGTTTCAGTCCATACAAAGCTTTCTTAAGTTTGTAAACTTTATTTGGACTTATCGGATTTATAAAACCTTCTGGTTGAGCTACATACACCTCTTCACCCAAGTCTCCATTTAAAAATGCAGACTTTACATCAAACTGGTAAACGCATAACTTCAAATGAGCTGCAATTGCAAGCATTATTCGAATTGTTTCAAATCTTGCAACAGGAGAAAAAGTCTCCTCAAAATCTATTCCCTGCTTCTGAGCATAGCCTTTCACAACCAACCTGGCTTTATACTTCTGTAGTGTCCCATCTGAGTTATACTTGGTCTTGTACACCCACTTTAAACCAATTGCTTTCTTGTTTGTTGGCAAGTTAACTAGCTCCCACGTCTCATTTTTCTCTATTGCAGACATTTCTTCCTCCATTGCAAGTCTCCACTCCTGTTTATCTGCAGCCTCTTCATAATTGGAAGGATCAGACACAAAGAGTGCAAAAGTGCATTCATAAATTTCTCTAAGTGATCTGAACTTCCTAGGAGGTGTTTCTTCATCATCCTCATCATCTGTACCAGCAGTAGATGGAGAAGCATTGTTGGGTGAATTTGATCTACTACTTTGCTGAATTGAATTAGAGCTACTTGACTTTGCTGATGATGCTCCACTTGAGCTTTGCACCTCAACTTCTTCTCTCCTATTGGTCTCATCTTGTTCTGTCAACTGAATTGCATATTGTTTTCCTGTATCTTGCCACTGCCATTTCTCTTCTTCATTGAACATGACATTTCTGCTTACCACAATCTTCCCATTTGCTGGATTGTACACCCTATAAGCCTTAGATTGTGAACAATACCCAATAAAAATACACTTCACTGATTTTCCATCAAGTTTATGCCTGTCCTGTGCATTAACCATAACATATGCAATACACCCAAATACTTTCAGATGATTAACAGAAGGTTTGTTACCTGTCCAAGCTTCAAAAGGAGTTCTGTTTTGCACAGCTTTAGTGGGTGAGAGATTTAGCAAGTATGCTGCAGTGGTTATTGCTTCAGCCCAGAAAGAATCAGGCAATCCCTTTGACTTGAGCATGCTTCTGGCCATTTCCACAATAGTCCTGTTCTTCCTTTCTACTGTACCATTCTGCTCAGGAGTGTATGGAGCAGTAAGCTCTCTGTGAATCCCAAGTTTTTCACAAAACTTGATAAACTCAGTGGATATGAATTCTCCTCCCCTATCTGTTCGAAGTACCTTCACAGACATTCCACTTTGCTTTTCTACTAAGGCTTTGAACTTGACAAAGTGCTCAAATGCCTCTGACTTCGATTTCAAAAAATAAACCCAATTCATTCTACTATAATCATCAACAAATAGTAGAAAATACTTACTGCCTCCTAATGAAGCTGTTCTCATGGGTCCACATAAATCAGCATGTACCAATTCAAGAGGTTCAGAGGCTCTCCATGACTGTCCAACAGGGAATGGTCTTCTGCTATGCTTGCCATAAATACACCCTTCACAAACTGCACCAGTTATCTCAATCTGCGGCAAACCATTCACCATATTCTTCTGATTCAGCAGTTGTAACCCATTCATGTTTAAGTGGCCATACCTAAGATGCCATAACTGAGAGGCACTCTTAGATACAACAACAAGGGCTTGATCCTCAAGTTTATTGATCACAAGAGGAAACATATGATTGTCTGCCATTTTGACTTTACCCAACACATGATTTGTGGACTTTTCTGTGATTGTGCACCAATTTTCATCAAACAGAACAGAAAAACCACTTACCATGAGCTGACCCACACTCAACAAGTTGTGTGCTAACTCTGGTGCATATAAAACTTTAGAAATAAGCTTCTTTTTACCAGAAACAGTTTTTACCTCTACTGTACCCTTGCCTTCCACTTGTATCTGCTTGTTGTTTCCCAATCTGATTACCTTCTTTTGTGACTCATCAAGATCTTTGAACATTCCTTTTTCTCCTGTCATGTGATTGGAACATCCACTGTCTATAAACCAAACAGCTCTTTCATCTTTGTCGTCTTCCGTTGTGGCCATAAATAGATAGCTCTCCTCTTCTGTTGCTGCTTCTGTCTCTTCTGCAAATTCCACCTGGCTTGCCTTGCAATCTTTTGCTAAATGTCCAGGTCTCCCACATGTATAACACTTCCTTTGCTCTACCCAGCCTCTGCCTCTGCCTCTTCCTCTATAGTCTCCACGTGCCCTTCCTCTGCTACTTCTTTCTCCTTGATTGAATTCTCTGGTATGGAAGGCCTTTTCTTCATTCTTCTCCAGAATTTTGTTGAGTCTTACTTCATGAGCTTGCAAAGACCCCATCAATTCATCAAAAGATAAAACAGAAATATCTTTTGATTCCTCAATTGCAACAACCACATGATCAAATTTTGAATTTAAACTTCTGAGAACCTTGGCGACAACAACTTCATCAGAAATAAGTTCTCCATATGACCTCATGTGATTTACTACTGTTTGTGTTCTAGAAAGGAAGTCCTGAACTGACTCATTATCTTTCATGATCAAAGTTTTAAACTCTCTTCTCAAGAACTGAAGTTTGACAGAGATTACCTTAGGATTCCCTTGAAATTCATTCTGTAGTATGTTCCAGGCCTCCTTTGCAGACTCGGCAGCTGATATCCTGGAGAAGATTGTCTCATGTAACCCCTGCTGGATAAAGAAAAGAGCTTTGGCATCTTTCTTTCTGTTCTCCTTTAGCCTAATGTCATCATCAACTGCATTGTAGCCCTCCTCAACAATATCCCACAACTCTTGTGACTTGAAGAGTGTCTTCATCTTTATCTTCCAGAACTCAAAATTCTCTCCCTTGAACACTGGAATCATTGATTGCTGTGATATGGAAGTTAAAGATGCCATAGTTTTCACGTCACGTGACTCAACCTGGCTCTGATACCAGAATGTAGGAATAAAAATAGGGCTAAACGTGTTTTGATAAAGAACAGAGAATAAATCTTGTAGCAAGGAAGAACAAATGAATGCAACGAGAGCTGATCTTTTATTGCTTAACTAGAAAATGCAAAGTTTATTCAACCTCTCTATATTACTAACAATAACTCAAAGCTGATTATATAAGCTAAGTAGTAACTAACTTTCCTAAAAAAAACGAAAACATATCAGCATCTCCTAAAATCCTGGAGCAGCTCCTACAATCTTGAAATCTCCTCAAAAACTGCAACAGCTCCTCAACTAGCCGTTTGAAGTTTGAATCATTCTTTCAACACTTATCTCCAGATGTTCAATCGTGCGGGGTAAGCCATTCTCCTGTTCAGCCAACGTGGAAAGTAAGGGACAGTTCGAAATTGCAATTCGTCTTAGGGAAGTATGGCATGATAGACTGACCTGGTTGGACAAAGGTGTGATCTCGTGACAACCAATAACCTCCAAAGCTCTAAGTGCATTTAAGCTTCCCAATAACCCTTCAGGAAGGCAGTTGAGGTTCAAAAAGCTGCGAATTTGCAACTCCTCAACTGACGTGAGGCCAACAACACTTCCCAGTATTGCATCATGACATTCTTCCAATACTATTTTTTGAAGCATTGGAAGTCTGGGAAGCACATGCAGTTCCTTACATTTGTGTATCTCAATCGCTGTCAAGGAAGGAAGGTTGGGTAACTCCCCTGAAAGTACACGACAGTTGTGGAGATATAGCTCACGGATGCAAGGGAATCCATTGCCTTCTCCAGCTCCAATAGAAGACCATTCCTTCCAGGCAAGCATGCTGTGGAACTTCAGGGTCTGTAATGACTGAAAAGGCACCTCAAAACAATAGCCATCCGTATAGAATTCATGGCCCACGCTCTCTACTCCGTCCATTCCTTCAATAGTGAGATCCTTGAGTGAAGATAGCTGCCCAAGTGGTGGTAAGGCTGTGCATTTTTTGCAGTTAGTGAGAACAACGGACACAATATTATCATACATAGGATCTCCCAGCCAGCTTGACAATTTTGCACCCCCATAATCGCTGATGGAGAGAGATTTTATGTTTACATGAGGTTCTAGCATGTCAAGAACATTCATCCCCAAGGTGTCTGGTTGCAAACCACCAGCACTGCTATCCCAAGCTAATGTTATCTCGTTGAGGTATTGCTTATGCTTCAAATCTGCGGACTTCGCCTCCTCAGGACTTCTCACATTTTGCAAACCTATAATGGATAGTTCCCCTTGTAAATTGTCTAAATCCCTCAACTCTTGGATTCCTGAACAACCACTCTCACCGATAATAAAGCAAGGCAGCGTTTGAAGATTCTTCAATCTACCCATCTGCAGTGGCAGCATTTTTAAGCCAGTTTCTCTTATATTAAAATGTCGCAGACTAGATAAATTTCTCAAATCTGCAGGCAACTCATTGAGAAATATACAGCCATATAGTATCAGTGTCTGCAAATGGTACAAGGTAGCAGTTGAAGCAGGTAGCTTTTCTATTGCGGTATGGGACAGATCAAGATACCCCAAATGTTTTAACTTGCCAATAGAACTTGGTAGCTCAGCTATCGTATAATGACTCAGAGATAGGACCCTCAAACTCTCGCATTTTGGCAGCAGATCGTCTGCGACTCCATTGGTTAGATGACAGTTTCCAAATCCTCCATCTAGAGGTAAGAACGTGCGCAATTTGCTCAAGTTAAGGGCCTCAAATTTAATTGAAATATCCCTTCTCCTGCGGATGAACGAAAAATGGCGAGCATTACTGCAAATCATGTAATGGGAGCAATCCTTATCTTCCAACCTAAAACAACTTTCCCCTGCTACAAATTGAGCTAAATCATTGATCAGATCGTGCATTAGAAAACGAGATTTAATACTGTTGCCACTTGAACACTGGAAGAGAGATCTAGAAAGCAGCTCACGGAAATACGTCCTTCCCAAATCTTCCATTTGTTTATTTCCTCCCGCTGGTTGCTGTACAAAACCTTGTGCGATCCATAAGTTGACTAGCTCTTCCTCTTCAAATTCATGACCCTTGGGAAAGATAGAACAATATGCAAAGCACAGCTTCAGATGAGAAGGGAGATGATGGTAACTCAAACTCAGTGCTGGGAGAATGCCTCGACTCTGTTCTGGCGAATCCCATATCTTGCTGTTTATTACATCCTGCCACTCATCAATATCCAGCCGAGAGCGCAACAGTCCCCCGAGTGCTTTCACAGCCAAAGGCAATCCTTTGCATTTGCTCACGATCTTCTTACCGATCTTCTCAAATTTGTTACGCAATCCGGAGGTGACATTTGCAAAATCAGCATGTTTGGCAAATAATGACCAACAATCATTTAGTTCCTTCAAATGACAAATAGGAATATCAGTCGTGATGCGTACAGTTTGGGCAACTTTTTCATTTCGTGTTGTTACTATGATCTTTGTTAAGAATAAAAGAAGAAGGAAAGAACTATGTATTAATATTTATTTCTGTGTGTGTGAATACAAGACTATAAGGTCCTTTATATAAGAGGACAATAATCCTAATCCTGATAGGAGATAGTAATCCTAATTATGATTGGATATATAAAATAAGGAATGGAATAATAATCATAATTATGACATAAGGAAAGACATAAAATAAGGAAAGGCATAAAATAAAGGAAACTAATTATATACGATTATACATTACTAAATCTAACACCCCCCTCAAATTCAAGGTGGCAACGCAGGAAGCAGCTTGAGTTTGGAGATTAACTCGAAAAACGACCAGGAGGATGAGCCTTCGTGAAAAGATCGGCAGTTTGATTTGCTGAGGATACAGAAATGAGACGAACAATACCACTTCTGACATGTTGACGAATAAAGTGACAATCTATTTCAATGTGTTTAGTGCGATCATGAAAAACATCATTGTGAGCAATCTGAATAGCACTTTGATTGTCACAATATAATATAGTGCCTGTAGAATGAGTGACACCCATATCAGTAAGGAGCCATCTAAGCCAAATGAGCTCTTGAGTGGTATCGGCGAGAGCACGGTACTCAGCTTCAGTACTAGAACGGGCAGTGAGAGTTTGTTTCTTGCTACGCTAGGCTATGAGAGAAGTCCCTAGAAAGAAACAGAACCCTGTCGTAGAACGACGATCAGTAGGATCACCAGCCCAGTCGGCATCAGAAAAAGCATGTAATTCAAGTGAGGACTGGGCTGAGTAATGAAGACCATGAAACATAGTGCTTTTGATATATCGGAGAATGCGCAGCAAAGCAGTAAAATGATGAGAACGTGGAGCAGCTATGAATTGACTAACAATGTGAACAGCATAAGCAATGTCAGGGCGAGTGACAGTAAGATAAACAAGACTACCAACAAGTTGACGATACAAAGTCGCATTAGATAATGGTGCACCATCAAGAGGGGTAAGACGGAGCTGTGGATCAATCGGAGTAGTAGCAGTCTTGCAGTCAGAAATACCAGCTCGTGTTAAGAGATCAGAAGCATACTTAGCTTGAGAGAGAAAGTAACCAGAAGAATCTCGGGAGATCTCCAAGCCCAGAAAGTAATTGAGAAACCCCAAATCCTTCATCTCAAACTGTCGACTAAGAAATTGTTTGAGATGAGAAATGCCAACACTGTCATCTCCAGTAATAATCATATCGTCCACATAAATGAGAAGAAGAACAGATCCAGTTGTAGTGGTGCGGATAAACAAAGCAGAGTCATATGAACTGGGGATAAATCCAAGCTCACGAATAGTAGAGCTAAACTTCGCAAACCAGGCACGAGGAGCCTGTTTCAGCCCATATAGTGCTCGACGAAGCTTGCAAACATGAGAAGACGGAACAGAGGAGCCCGGAGGAGGTTGCATATAGACTTCCTCAGTAAGATCGCCATTTAGAAAGGCATTCTTAACATCCATCTGATAAAGATCCCAATTACGAGCAGCAGAAATAGCAAGTAAACTGCGAACGGAAGTAAGCCTAGCAACAGGAGCAAAAGTTTCTTCATAGTCAATACCATATTCCTGAGTAAAACCTCGAGCAACAAGACGAGCTTTGTGTCGCTCAATAGAACCATCTGAATGGGTTTTGATTTTATAGATCCATTTGCAACTGATAGCAGTTTCCCAGGAGGAAGGGGAACCACATCCCAAGTATGAGTTTTCTCAAGAGCCTGTAACTCATCATCCATAGCTTGCTGCCATAAAGGGTTAGTACAAGCCTCACGGTAGGAAGAAGGTTCGTGAGTAGAAAATGCAGCAGAACCAACAATATAATCACGAAGACGAACAGAAGGTTGTGTTACTCGTTTAGGACGTTCTGAAGGAGGAGATTCGTCAACAAGGGATGGAGGAGAAGACTCATCAGGAGTGGTCACAGGTCCAGTAGAAGACCCAGGTGTCTCGGGATGAACCGTAAGCAGTGGTGTCTGAGAGACTTGTGGATTATCTGCATCAAATATGTCAGAATGCAAATCTTTGGAAATATCAGTAAAGAGAGGATTATGGGAAGAGGTAGAAAGATGAAATGGAGAAAGAGTAGAAAACATCTTGTATTCCCAAAAGACAACATGTCGAGAGACACGAAGACATCGAGAAATAGGATCCCAACACCGATACCCCTTATGTTCAATACCATAACCCAAGAAACAACAAAGACGAGAGCGTGGTTCAAGTTTAGTTCTTTCATGGGGTTGAAGGAGAACAAAACAAGCAGACCCAAATACTCTAAAATGAGAATAATCAGGAGGGGAGCCATACAAGCGTTCAAAAGGGGTAGAATTATCAAGGACAGAAGTGGGAACACGATTAATGGTGTAGGCAGCAGTAAGAGCAGCTTCCCCCCAAAATTTTTCTGGACAGGAGGAAGAAATAAGAAGGGCACGGATCGTGTCAAGAAGATGACGATGTTTGCGTTCTGCCCGACCATTTTGCTGAGAAGTACCAGGACAAGAAAGATGAGACTGTGTCCCCTGAGAGCGTAGAAAAGATAAAACCTCAGAGTCAAGATATTCCATAGCATTATCAGTTCGAAAAACCTTGATTGTACGAGAAAATTGAGTTTTCACCATTGCTGAGAAATCAGAGTATACTTGTTTAAGTTCAGAACGTTTAGTTAAAAGATACAACCAAGTATAGCGAGTATAATCATCTACAAAAATAACAAAATAACGAGAGCCCCCCATAGTGGGAGTGGGTGAAGGTCCCCAGATATCCGAGTGAACGAGATCAAATGGTGCAAGAGAAACAGAATTACTTTTATTAAAAGGTAAAGCGGGTTGTTTAGCAGTTTGACATGATAAACAATCAACTTTCTCAGAAACCACATGACCCAATTGACCACTAGAAACTAAAGTTTTCAAACGACTAAAAGACACATGACCCAAACGACAATGCCAAAGATTAAAAATAAAAGATGTGGAAGCGAAAGCAGCAGTGGAAGCAGCAGAGGATGGTGGAAGTTGGAGGTGAACAATCTCAAACAGACGTCCATGCTTACGGCCTATCCCAATAACCTGTTTCGTCTGTGGGTCCTGCACCAAACAACCAGAAGCAGAAAAAGTAACAATCAGACCAAGTTCACATAATTGACCAACAGACACAAGATTTAAAGCAAGGGTAGGAATGTGGTAAACATTAGAAAGAGAAATAGATGAAGTAGAAATATGACCAGTGTGGGTAACAGACATATGAGTACCATCAGCAGTATGAATAGTGGGAATAGAGGATGATGAAGCAATAGACGAAAAAATTGTAGAATTAGAAGTCATATGATTGCAACATCCTGAGTCAAAATACCAAGAGGAAGTACCTGGCATGACGGAGAGGGCAGTAGAAGGAGATGTACCAGTTTTGGCAAGTACTTGCTGAATGATAGACTCCACATCAGTCATAGAAAAGGATGGGCCAGAAGAGGAGGATCTATCTGAAGTAACAGCAGCAGTGGTATGAGAACCATGAGATTTAGCAGAGGACTTAGAGGATCCCTTTTTGGAATGAGCTCCAGAGGAGGAAGTCTTGGGACAGTCACGCTGAAAATGACCAGGAGCTGTTTTGTGGCAAGTCAAACACTCACGGACGGGACAATGTTCAAATGAATGATTGTGTGGTAGACCCCTTTTTAGACAGTAGATGCAGGAGTGAGGAGTCAATGGGCCAGAAGATCGACCGTGAGACATGGCAAGAGCAGCATCTGGAACTGGAGATGGTGGTATAGCAAGAACTGAATCCAACGCCTTAGTTTTGAGACCTAGACGAGTTTCTTCGGACAAGAGTTCTGAAATAGCTTGTTCAAGAGTGGGTAGAGGCATGCGATAGAGCAATGAGGCACGAACCGACTCAAAAGTGTCATGGAGAGCCATAAGAAATAGCAAAAGTCGCTGATGATTGCGGTGGATAGTGTACAATTGAGCATCCTCAGAGTGTTTCCAGGTAGGTTCGCATAAAGCGAGCTGATCCCAAACAGAAGACATTTGAGAGAGAAAATCATTGATGGATTGCCCAGGCTCTTGACGCATACGATGAAGAGTCTGAAGTAACTGATACTGGTGAGCATGACCAGTGGTCTGATAGCGATCCTTTAAGAAATCCCAAATAGCCTTAGCAGGAGAGGGATACTGATCATCATCCTGGAATCGGCCAAATTGAAGACTGATGGAAGGAATAGTAGTGGCACGAAACCAGGTGACAATTTGATAATTCTTGCTTTCCCAATCATCAAGACGATCCTCAAAAGCATATTGATCCTCATCGTCTTTTTGGATGGGTTTTTTCTGAGAGCCAGAGATAATACGCCATAAACGACGTCCTTTGATAAAGCCAGAGAGAGCTTGTACCCACAAAACATAATTAGTCTCATCCAAAATGACAGAGAGGGACGTAATGTTGTCAGAGCGATCCACAGAAAAAGCTTTCATAGTACCCAATAAAGATAAACAATAAATCCGAGTAGAATAGAGATCACCAGTGCGTTCGGAATGTCGAAAAAGGTAAGAAACCGGTTTGAACCGGTTGAAAATCTGCTAAAAATGGCTGAACCGGCCCAAAAGAAGCACTGAACCGGTCTGGGCGGACCGGTCTGACCGTTGGAGCAGCTAGGGCTACGTGGCAGATCGCAGTTCGCTGGCGTGAGCGCGATCCAGTGTGGCAGGTGCACCAACGAATGGTCTGCATGGCACACCGTGATTCGTCGAGATGACGTCAGCGAGGCGAATGTGAAGACTAGCGGCACGTGAATTCGCGTGAAGTCACGAGCAATTTTCAGGCGGCGCGTGGAAGCAGATCTCCGGTTCTGGTTGGTGGTGTTGGGTTCGTCTATGAGAGACGAATCCGATGATGTATGTAGATGTTGGAATATTCACCAGAAGAGTAATACAGAAGCGAAAAATCAAGGCTTCTTTAACTCTGCTGATGATATATACCAACGCAAGATCTCGCCGGAAAATAATGGCCGACGAAGAAGAGAGAAAAAAAAAATTAGAGCCTCTGCTCTGATACCATGTTAAGAATAAAAGAAGAAGGAAAGAACTATGTATTAATATTTATTTCTGTGTGTAAGAATACAAGACTACAAGGTCCTTTATATAAGAGGACAATAATCCTAATCCTGATAGGAGATAGTAATCCTAATTATGATTGGATATACAAAATAAGGAATGGAATAATAATCATAATTATGATATAAGAAAAGACATAAAATAAGAAAATGCATAAAATAAGGGAAACTAATTATATACGATTATACATTACTAAATCTAACAATCTTACTCCCTTTTGCTCCACCTCGCAATGGACGCAGCAGGACCTCCCACTGGTCGTAATCCTCAGTCCATACATCATCAAGAACAAGCAAATATTTTTTACCACTCAATATATTTCTCAGACGACATTGAAGTGGTTCCAGATTCGTATAATCACAAAATTTTCCCAAATATTCGAGAATACCCCTTGTTATCTTCGCCAAATCAAAATCATCCGACACAAAAGCCCATGCTCGAACTTTGAAATGAGATCTTACCCTTTTGTCATTATACAACACCTGAGCAACGGTGGTCTTGCCAACACCACCTAGACCAACTATAGGAATTACAGCTACTGGTGCGTCATCATCATCATCATCAACTATAGGAATTTCAGCTTCTGGTTCATCAACATCATCAACTGGAGGACTTACAGCTACTGACTCATCACCATCACCCACAAGCAGTTCCCGGATGTTCTTCACATCGTTTTCTCTTCCCAAAATGCAATCTTCGACCAAGGAAGTGGTGATTGACCCTGAGGATCTCACTTTGAGGACTTCTTCTCTCACTGCCAACCCAAGCTTGGCTCTTTGTTCAGCAATGCCTTCCAATCTCTCAGTGAAACTGGTTACCCTGGCAACTATGGATGCGTCAAACACGAATTTATTGGCAGTAGAAAACAAAGCAGCGAAGACGTTTGATCCGGTCTCAGATCCTGCTTCAGCTTGGCAGCGCAAGGTTTCATATTCCACATCCTCCAGGAGGTTTTCAGCATCACCCACCAAGTCATGGAGATCATCGAGCCACATCCTCACTGCCGCGTCTTTGACTTGCTTCTCCACAGCATCCTCGAGCACCGCCTTGATTTTTGAGGCTGTTGATGCCAACTTCATTAATGGTTCCTTGATTTCCCACCATCCGAAAATGTAGTAATTAAGCAGCTCCCGGGAAGCCAACTTCTGAAACACCACTTGAAGGAAAGCTGAAAGAAATGCGCCCTCCACATCCAGAGTCATGGTTGCGAGACGTGCACAAGTAGAGGAGAAGACGATCGATTGGATTGTTTGTTGATTTAGTTGAGGTTGCGTTTAACCAATTACTCCGATCGCCAAATTATTCTCAGTTGCCTGCCGTCAGTTGAGTCAACCTTGGTCATTTTAGTGATTTTTTTTTTCCCCTAAACATTTTAAAAAGTTTTTATCAGAATAGGTTAAAGAAAAAACAAAATAACTTACCACCCCAAAGCAACTTTAGCAATCAAAAATTACTAATTAAAATTTTTTATATATATTTAGTAAAAAATTAATAATGTTTAACAACTTTTAACAATTGATCACTGTTTAATAAAA
This sequence comes from Vitellaria paradoxa, assembly GCA_019916065.1. NCBI lineage: Eukaryota > Viridiplantae > Streptophyta > Magnoliopsida > Ericales > Sapotaceae > Vitellaria > Vitellaria paradoxa. The sequence goes on along the minus strand of CM034234.1, from coordinate 62,545,092 downwards.
AAATTGGCAACTTTTGTATATACAATTATTAAAAATTGTTAAAAGTAATCAAAATTTTACTAAAAAATACAAAATTTTAAAAGTTGTCTAATAACCAGCTTCTAAAAATTGCTAAAATTTTATTTTCTATGCAATCAAACAAAGCCTAAATTTATTTTACTTTTTTGCTTTTTGACACTCAGACAAATTGGTATAATTCACCCATTATTACAATGATTGTGTTTGAACTACAAATTTGTTGAGAAAAAAAAAAGATGGGGAAATGAAATTAAAATTATTTTTATTATTTATTGTGGTGAAAAAATAAAAGAAAGAAGACATGAAAATTTAGAAAATGAAAAACCAAATACATTAAAAATAAACATATGTAGAAATGCTTTATATCTCTCCATATATTTTAACCCAACGAAGTAATAACTGATAACGTATACTTTTAATTCTATATATATATATATATATTTAATTTTCTATTTCCTTCCATGACTTTTGACTTTGTGATGTAACACGCCATTCATCCGCAATGATTTCAATGATTTCTTAAATACTCAGAGCGAATTAGTTTGTGAATATTTTCATTAATTTTTAACACTCTAAAATTAACAATAAGATAAATTCTAAATTAATACTAAAAATATTTAAATTAATGATTATGAAAGAGTAAATTCAAATTTTAACTAATTGATGTATCACTCAAAATTCCATTTATCTTTGACCAAGTGGTGATGGTGACTAGCATTATGTTTTAATGCCGGGAACTCACTTTTTAGGCATGTGCTTTTAAAGAATTTAAATCACTCGTCCATGAATGTGTTTCATGTTTAGTCCCTTTATTTTTTTTTATAAACATATAATTACAAAAATATGAGACATTATCTATTTTTATTAAAAATCGCTGCCAGAAAATTGAGAATTAGTGGCAGTAATGTATTGACATGCATTTTGTGAAAAAATAACTAAATTATCTAGATTAATTGAATTTTTTAGAAAGTGTTATTAAACCAAAGGTAAATTGTAATGGTTTAATGAAACTTTATTATTCATTCAACCATTGTGGCATTTTAAAAATAAATTACAATAGTTTAAGGGCATTTATTAAAAAATGTCACTATTTCTCTAATAGTTGTGACATCGTTTCAAAAATGTCATGGAATAAGAAATAAATTAAAATTTTTAATGATATTTTATTAGGAAATGCTGTTATTAATTATTATTTATCCGTTGTAATATTTTTTAGAAAGTGTCATCAAACCACACCAAAAAAAAAAAAAAAAAAAAAGTATCATTAAACCATTTCGGTGTAGAAAAATAATTTGAAAGTAATTTTAATTTTTTTAGGTTAAATGTCATTATGGAAGGACTCAAAAAGGAAAATGTATTGGTGAAAGATTTCCTCATTGATGCATATTCATTTTACGTTAAAATATTAAAAAACAATTGATCTAAAGTAGTTGCATAGTGTGCGTTTGGCTGGTAAAAGTGTGGCAAAAAATACAGTAAAAATACAAAAATTTGATATAAAAGCGATGATTGAAAGAAAGTAAAAAAAGTTGATAAAAATTAATAAATTTTTGTTGATTTTGGCTAATCAAACACCCTCATGAGATTTATTTTATGTTAATTATCTGTACTAATATAAAAATTTCCAATATTTGAAATTTTTTTGACTACTTTACTCATTTTCAATTTAATTCAACTATATCCCTTCATTATCTATCATTATCTTTTTTTTTTTCAATTTAACTCCATTTTAATCCAACTCTATAACCCAACTCCAATAGAATTCTTCATAATATCGACTATTTTACTATTTTATTATCTTTTCAGTTTAATCTAATTCTAATCTAACTTTGTAATCCAACTCTATTAGAAAAATTCATGATAATGTATTATTTTTTTTAATTTAACCTAATTCTAATACAATTTTATAACCCAATTTCACTAGAATTATTTATAATGGTTCATGTCTTGCAGCTAAGTATACTTCATATTGCAAAAGTCAATTTCGGTGCTTGTTTCGTACATTGGAAAATTAAAATAGGTGTCCTTATCACAAAAGTTTGTTTTACCTTCTATTTGCTATCATACCATTTATTTGAGGTCTTGAATTTGGGCCTGATTAAAGGTTTTAGTTGTATTTCAAAATCCTAGCACTTCTTTTTATTGTTCGTCTCTCTCAATCAATCTATTTATCTGTTTGGATTGATATATGAATTGAACAATGGGGGTATTTCTTCAGTTTTGATTTCTAGATGAATTTATGTTGAATCGGATTGCTGGGTATTACTTACATTCATAATTTTTGGAGGTTTCTTTTATGTTAAACATATTTTGGTTATCCTATCCCACTCCCTCTCTTGCTCAATTTGCCCTTCTCTTCTGGTGGGTCTTGGACATGATATTGTGTTTTGGTTGTTTGGTGGCTAAGCAAATATTTGGCATAAACTCAAAGTACAAATTCAAGGAATATACGACATTAGTTGAAGTTAATTAAACTGTTGTAGTTTATCAGAATTTCCATGTACTTGAAAATTATATTTTCAATTTCCCTCCCCCCTTTCTCTCTCTGATTAGCTTAACCACTCATTCGCTTTTATTTATAATAAACATAGTATATAATATTATTTGTTAATTTTGTTTTGGTTATTAAGAAAGCGAATGAGTTTGCTATATTTATTTTTATTAGATGATTTTTTTTGGTAAGTGTTTTTTTTATTAGAAGACATTCCTTTATATGGAAATTATTTTTTATTTATGCATTTATCTTTTAACTTATTTTTTAATTCATTTATTAAAATATATTAGATCTGACTTTTTTAGATTTTGTTCTATTTTTTAATATGATTGTTAATTGTAGATTTTAAATTTTATTACATTTTTGGTTACTGATAAAATTATAATTCTTTTGCATATCAGATTTCAGGAAAAGTTTATTCTTTATTATATTTTTCAATTTGTTCATTCAAAAATATAAGGTAAGATTTTTTTTTTTTAGTTTTATTGTAATTCTTTAATATGATTGTTTATATAATTTTTCAACTAAAATTTATTTCCTTATTTGTGTTATGTTGAAAAGTAAAAGGAAACACGAATGAAAGTTAAGAAACTAAAATTTAATAGGATTAAAAAAATAATAAAATTAAACATTTTTTAATTTTATTATTTTTTTAATCCATTCAAATAAAAATAAAATATTTCTTTTTATTTTGTTTTAATTTGTCTAATAAAATTAATTTTGTTTTTATAATTCATCCATTCATCTATGGGGATTTAAAGCATAATCATGTTCAGAAGATAGCAGTTGTGGAGATGAGAATGGTAAGATAGATGTGCAGGATTACAAGGAGAGATAGGATAAGGAACGAGAAGATTAGGGACAAAGTAGGAATATCACCGATTGAAGATAAAATGAGAGAAAATCGATTAAGATAGTTCGGCCATGTTAGAATGTGTCCAACGGAAGCACTTGTTAGAAGGTGTGAAAGTATAGAGATTGCTAGGAGTAGGAGAGGAAGAGGAAGAGAGACCCAAGAGAAGTTGAAAAAAAACTATTAGACATGATCTTACCTACCTAGATTTAACGGAGGACATGACTCTAAACAGATTTGATTGGCGTCGTCAAATCCATATAGCCGACCCCAACTAGCGGGACAAGGCTTAGTTTGGTTGGTATTATATATAAATTTTTTATTAATTTTTTGTTTAGTAATTTTTAGGCATATAATTTAAATCTATAGAAAAAATACTTCCAAATAGAAATCCAAAAAAAAAAAAAAAAATTCATATATGTATAAAGTTTTGGGGGGGGGGACATAAAAAATTTGTTTAAAAATTATCATGTAAATAAAATGTCTAAAAATTATCAAATAAAAAGATTATATAAGACCAAAAATTTTGTTACATATCATATATCAAAAATAATAAATACATTTTTCTATTAGTTTCTCTCTCTCTCTTTCTACATTATTCCTTCTTATTAAAACTATTATAAAATAAAAAACTTAATAAAAGTGTACAGATATTCACACCCATCATATATTCACTTGTGATACAAGTATAATCGGTCTGGTAGAACCTAGCACGGTCAACAAATGAGTACAATAGCCCTCTAACGTACCGGGCTTGGTAATGACTAAACAAACTAGCACGGCACAACACGAAAGTTTCGTTTTAACGTAACCTTCTTTCATCATATTTCGTTTAAGGGTTAATGTATCAAAAAATATATACAAGTAAAAATATACATAAGACTATATATAAAAGATTATAAAAGATGTAGTTATAAAAAGAATAAAAAATAGAATTATTAAAAAAAAGTAAAAAGTAGAGAATTTTAGTTTTATAATAATAAATAAAAATAGAGGATAATTACGGTATTTAAGATGTTTTGTATTAATTATTCTCCATTAACTATAAGATTAATTTTGTAATTTTATTGAGTAAAAAAATTATAAAAAATAAAAATTTTTTTAAAGAAATACAAATATCGTTACCAAAACATGTTATACAATAATATTTGATAATTTTTTTTTTTGCACGGCTTTATTAAAACAGGAGATATTATTATATAACATGTAATGTACTTGTTGATATTACATTTATTGGTCCTTAACTAATGGAATTAATCCAACATCATAAACAAATGAAATTTCTAGGGTTTCAGTTTCTACAAAAACAAACAGAAATAAATCAAGAACCGAGGAGGAGAGAGAAGTGGACACCGTTGGAGGAGTCAGAGGAGAGGGCTTCATTCGCAGCTTGTAGGTGAGGTTTCGAGGTCGCCAGAGAGTTGGTTGGCGTTTCACTTGTCGCCGGAGCTCCTGCCCACGAACGTGAATTAGAAATCCTGATCTGAGCATGAATTTCGAAACTTTCAAATAGGACGCCTATGTTAAAAAGAAAAAAAAAAAAAAACACATCACCACCACTGCCACAACACCACCAAATTCAACCAATAACCTGAACTGGGTGGCTTATGTACCCAGAGAGAGAGAGAGACAAAAAATTAACAATGCAGGTTTTTGGATTTGATTGGATTCCATTTACAGGGAAAAGAATCGGAGGAAATGAAAGTATGAGAGAGGGCCAGGGGTATATTTGTTTTTATCGGAAAAAAATTAACCGAATTAGTTTTGCTCTTAATTTGGTTAATTTGTGTTAATAGTTTTTTAGAATAAGAGAATAAAAGTAATTTTTAAATATTAAAGAATAGTAAATGCAATTATTTGAATGTTAAATTGGTGTAATAATTTAAAAAAAAGTGTGATTTTTAAATATTAAAGAATAATAAATGTAATAATTTAAATGTTGAAGAAAAAAAGAGAAATTTATTTTTTAATAAAATAATATTTTTTATTAAAAATATAAAGTCAAAGACAAGTAGGAGAAAGCAAAAAACCCTAGGGTTAACCAAGGCTCTTAATTTTTTTTTTTTTTTTTTTTTTTGGTAGATAAGTTTACCCAAGGCTTTTAATTTACAACCTAGCATGCCGCCTTTGTTGATCTCACAGAAAGTGCTAGTAGATGGCTATGGCGAAATCAACGAATTCCCGAGGGTCATTTGAATTTTATCGGATACTGATACAAATTAATGAAAGTTCTTCGAACCTCGCAACTCTACTCGAAGAATACCGGAAGATAACAAAGGAGGGAAGTCAACACGGAGCAGCAGAAGTTCGGCTGCTGGAAGAGGCGGTTATGGCTAATAAATCCCTGAAAGTTCAGCGTTTCAAAGCTTTCTTGCCAAGATCCTACTCTGAGGTTGCGGAAGAGATGGTTAATTGGCTGACACAAGATTCATCTGACGGTCAACTCTCCTTGATTTGCTTGTTCAATTCATGGAAAGTTGCGACGCGTTGTTTGATGGACGAAGGTCACAGATCGGTGAACTCCTGCTTCGATCTCACGGTTCAGGCTCGTTCTCTCTCTCAGAACTTGGAGGTGGAGAATATTACAAGAGTAGTTCTACAATCCATCACGCACGTCACTTGCGACCTGACCGATCTAGATCGGCTTCAACAGGAGTTAACCGACCGGTTGTCGGGGAAGAAATTTTTGTTTGTTTTGCATGTTGGTTGGGGTTATAGAATCGAAAACTGGGAGAAGCTGTGTGGTCCATTCAGAGCCGGAGCACCGGAAAGTAAAATTCTATTAGGCATTGACGAACCGGAAGATTTCATTGGAACTCCCACACCAAGCATAATCAGCACATTACCACCAACAAGAGGTAACATCAAACCCAAAAGAGCCGGAGCATCGGTATATCTCGGTGAAGAAAAAGGATTGGTCTATGCAGCAGCACTAGAGATTGTCCGGATCAGATCGACACTTCTATTGATAATTTTTCAATTTCTTCTTCTAGTGCTTTTTGATTTATTTGATGTACCCAATAAAAATAAAAACTCACCCATCAAAATTCATCAATTTCTTCCAACCACATTTTCCGACGTATTATTTTTACTTATTAATTTCTTTTTTATTATTATTGTTCTTTTTTTACTACCATAAACCAATATCCCGTTGCGAGGAGTTAGGTGACTGGGTCAAATCATTAGCCTCAAAAGCGGGTTCTAGGTCAGCCGAGAAGGCCTTATTCAAATCTCCTCGCATTCCCCTGGACCATTCAATCCTTTCAGAAAGGTTTCCTCGCCCAGTCTTTTCAGAAAGCTCTTCTTGCCCAGCACTTGAATTACCTTTGTGTTTGCCGGAGCTTCATGTCTTAGCTTGGCCGCCGAAACCTTTCCCCGGTGCCTCATGGCCAACTTTCAGATATTTACAGTATATATCATCTACCGACTGTGCAGAATTTGTGTTACTGGGTTTGATTTGTATATCGAAACATTTGGTGTTCCTTGAGACAATTTCTCTCTCTCAAACTCCCATTAAAAAACAACTTGAATCTTTGTTTATTCTTCCGAATTCAAGTTCACTGATATTAACAAGCGGTGATTCTCTTGAGAGGCTTCCAGAAGATACGGAGTTGTCTGCTAGCATTACAAAAGGAGCCAGCCTGCATCATTTTGAAACAACCAAGTTAAATTCCTCACAAGTTATGATGCACAAAGAGCACAAATGTGCCACTGTATGCTTTGAGATTGACGACTTCTCTTCTTTAGCACCCTTTTTCAAAAGCAATTGGACCGCCACTGCTGAATACCTGAAAATCAGAGTTGAATCTCCGCAATACATTTTAGAGTGGATGGTGCCTGACAAAAGCGCTTCTCTTAAATACTTGGAGTCTTACCTTTGTTCTTTTCCTGATTCATCACCAAGAGGCAAGTCACCTAAAACTCATAAGAAATTGGAGATAATAAATTGGGAAAATTCTGAATCTTTACTTAAGAAGGTGATGGACAAAGAGAATGTGTTTCTGAAGAACTTGGAGATCTATGGTTGTTCTACAGTCACGTCATTTCCGATTAGCAGCAAGATACCAATCACCACTCCTAGGCAGCTCAAAATAACAGGTTTGCAGTTGCTACCTGAAGGTTTGATCCACCACAACCCCTCTCTTGAACGGTTGCATATCGAAGGTTTTCATTCACTCATTTCATTTTGGCGAGGTGATGCAAGCCCTCCTAAGTCTCCCTCCAACACAAATCTAAAGCTTACTGAGCTTGAGATTTGGGACTGCTTGAAGCTGAAGTTTTTACCTCAGGGTTTACACCAACTCAGTTTTCTCAATAAATTGTCAATTAGCAATTGTCCTCGTCTTGTTTCCTTTCCTGAAGGTGGCCTGCCAAGCAACCTGACCTCGCTTCTGATTTTTGAATGTGAGAACCTCAGGTATCTCCCTGATAAGATGCACAAGCTCACATCGCTTCATGTTTTGAGCATAAGCAGTTGTCCTAGTCTCATGTACTTTCCAGAAGGTGGTCTTCCTACAAACTTGGTATCACTAAGCATCATTGATTGTGAGAACCTTATGCCTGTATTTCGGTGGGAGCTGCATAAACTCACTAATCTTTTAAAGTTCACATTGATTGGTGGATGTTCGCATCTTGACTTGCAATAAGTTCTAAGCTCACCTGAGAGGCTGTTCCATTTTTTCATCTGTCCAAGATGTTGAGAAGTATTCTTTAGCATACCCACTTGTGCGAAGGAGAAAGAAGAATCTTTATCTATAATTGCCCTCAACTCTTTTCTGGAGATTTTTAGTTGAACTTCCAGATATGTTCTCTAACATAAAGCCAGGATTAATTCATGAATGTCCTGACGTCAATCAGGTGCGCTATCCCAAATCTGAAAGCCTATATCTTCTGGATATCCCTAAAGTTAAGAATGGTTTCGTTGTGTTTTATGTTAAATTTCAACTATTTTATGAAGTGCTCATTATTGTTATAGCTTGCACAGTTGCACTACTGCTTTTAAAGCCCAAGGATCCATTTTGTCTCTTACATTTGAATATCCTTGGAAACAGCAACTTACCAAAAAAAAAAAAAATCCTTGGAAACAGCACAATATTTCTAGATAAATATGATATTTCTGTAAACATGCCTGTGCTTTTCTTATTACCTTTACCAAAACGTTCAACTACTTGGGTTTCATCACGGTTTTCCCCCATTAACTATTTATTAAAGATGAGCCAGTGAGGCTACTGATTGAATTTAAGAGAATTTAAGAATGGCATTTTATGGCTTTTTTCCGCCCGTTTGTTAACATTTTTGTTTTTTATTTTTTTGTTTTTACTTTCAAATTTTATAAATTGACAATAGAAGCATGTTTATTAAATCTATTTACATTTTTTTTCCTAAAAGAATAAAAATTAAATCAGAAAAGCAAAAACAGAAAAAATGTGTTTTCACTTTATTTTTTTCTGTTACAAACATTTTGTCAATTCTAATATTTTATCCATTTTTGTTACATCATATTAAAATAAATTATTTTATTCAAATATTTTATTAAACTAAAATTATTTTTAATAAATAATATAATTAAATTAATATGTGGAATCTATAATTAATTTATTTCTAATAAATAATTAAATTAAATTAGTAAATTTATTTAATAAGAAATATATATTACAAATTAATTTTATAAATAATAAAATAAAATATATTAATTTAATTTAATTAATATAAATATATTTTATTAAATTATTTTTAATAAATATCATAATTAAATTAAATTAAAATAATTTATTTAATATGAATTATATTTTATTAAATTATTTTTAATAAATAACTTAATTAAATTATTTAAATTATTATGAAATATATCTTATTCAATTATTTTTAGTAAATAATATAATTAAATTATAATTAATATATTTTATATTTACTAGATTAAATGATATAATATTTATATTTTATTCAATTATTTTTAATAAATAATATAATTAATTAAATTAATATAAAATATATTTATTAAATTTAATTAATTTTTAAAAAACTAATAAAATTATATATTTTATGAAAATAAAAAATTAGTAATTATAAACAAAATTATATTTTCAAACGCAGTTTCAGTTTTTATTTCATAAAAAAAATAATAACAAAAAAAAAAAAAACAAAAAACATAAGCAAATAAATTTAAACAGAAAAATAATAGTATTACCAAATAGCCCCAAACATTTCTTTTTCATGTATTTTAGTATGGCTGCTACAATTATGGCCGGGACCTAGTGCTCAACTCGACAGCTTTGTGTAATAACAATGTGTTGTTGGCACCAAAATCCAAGTGCTTGCGGGTTCCTAATACAAGTTGCTGTTTGTGTAGATATCTTTTAATTCACATTAGAGTATAACTCACTAGTAAATAACAGCAATATTACAATTGCACGTAGTTGAAAGCACTGGCATGTAGGGTGTGGTGCACAAAATACTCGAGAGATCTGAAGACCAAACTAATCCGGCCCATCTCAGTTCTATTGGAGTTTTGATTTCTGAATTTTGAACATGATCCGTTTACCCTTCTCCATGGCACTGATTCTAGGGGTGGAAATATTCAAGCTGATTTTGTGGTAAGTAATGTGGCACATATCATTAATGTGCAGCCTCATATTACTTTTCTTGCAGATGGAGCTTGGTACAGGGGAGGAAAAGCTGCAGCCATGGTCAAGGCTGCTGTAGATGTTCAGGTTACCGGAGTCCATCGAGGTTGTTCTTTACTCGCAGTCTCCTCTTGCTACGCAGAGGCCGGAGCATGTCCTCTCTTGTTATCATTGGCCAGTTTCCTCAAATGTGACTTTGAGAAGACATATAAGTACTAGAATGATATGGCAAGTTTTTTTTCTTTTTTCTTTTTCCTTTTTTTTTGGTCCATCTCAATTGTTAAGCGAATTTAATGTAGGAGATTTTCCACTTGTTAAGTTCCCTTATCGTTTCAACTCTGTCCATTTCAAAGTTATCATCCTTGCTTTCAATAGTGTTTATCATATCCATTTCAGTTCATTTTCAGTGAGTTCCATTTCCATTCGTTTGGATTACTTATCAAAACATGGCCATTTCAGTTATTTTCACAATATGGGGCTTGTTTGGAGTAAGAAAAAGTGAGATAAATTGTAATTTGAGAAGAGTTCGTAATGCGTGCAGTGAGAGAAAAAAGTTAACAGAAATTTATAGAATTTTTAGGAGCTTTTCAGTAAACCAAACGACCCCATGATAATGCAAGGATGAACCAATTTCCCTTAAATAAAAAAAAATTACGAGTAACTAGTTTTTGCATGGTAATTGATTTCACATACAACATGATAGAAGTAAAATAAAATAAGACTAGGATTGTGCTACGTATATGCATATGTAATTTTTTAAGTTTATAATATTTGCTAATTGAAACCTCAATAGTTATAAGATTTGGTCGCCCAAAAAATTGAGTAATTGTTTTAATAGATACCTAACATGATAGATAGTTAAAAGGCAAAAGAATTTTTTATTTTATTTTATTTTTTTTTTAAACACGATGAGAAAAGCACCAGGTCATATTTTACGAAAAAATAGGAACCTAAAATGCAGTTTTTATATTGGAAGTGGCTTTCATGACCCTATTAAAGAAAGGAGAACAGGCAAGTAGTGGGTTTAATAATTTTAATCGATATTAAAAAAGAAAATATTAAACGTACTTTATTTCAAAATTTTTACACTCCAAAAGGAAAAAAAAAAATTAAGCATGAAAAGTTAAAAAAAGAACGTATATAATATTTTTTTATTTTACAAAATTCAAGTGGTTTATCATCCGAATGTTCTTATCCCCATATATTATATGTAATATTTTTTATTTTACAAAATTCAGTGGTTGCCCGAATACCCTTATCCTCATATATTATATGTAATCCGATTCTTGAAAAAAGAAATAAAAAAATACATTAAAAAATTATTTATTTAGAAATGCCTTCATGTCCTTATATTTTCTCACACAACCAAATAAAAATGTATATTTTAAATTTTATAATTTTTTTTTCTTCTTCTGTTTTCTTTTGATAAAATTCAAGATCTAACACGTTATTCATAATTAAATTAATGGTAACTGATATATTTTTAAGTCACGTTTTTTTTTGAGAATTTAAATCATATGTCTCTTCTTGCGTCCTAGTTTATACCCATTCTATTTTTTATTACTTTAATAGTTACAAAAACATGAAAAGATATTATTTTATAAATATGAATCCTCATTGATGCCATATACGAATATATGAACTAATATTATTTAGAAAGCGAATAAAGGGACAAAAAGGGAAAAAAAGTTTTTGGTGCTCTTTGGGAAAAACTGCGTGGTGTTGAGGTGGAAGAAATCAAACCTTGAGCCCTTCACCTGCGTGGTTAAGTTTTCACTGCATATTCTCCAAACTCATCGTAAGTTAGTTATCCTGTTTGGGCGAAAAATATATTGCACCCCAATGCAGGCCAGGCCAACCATAAACAAGGAGTCAAACCAAGTGAGATATGAAACGAACCAAGACTGAATTCATCACGGAATTAATTGGTAAATGGCAACCCATAAAAAATAACTTATAATTAGCGATGAACTTCCATTACTTTTATAGCAACATTTGTATGCAACTACCAAAAAAAAAAAAAAAAAACATTTGTATGCTGTACAGAGAGTTAAGAATACAAGGGGTTCCTTCACTCTGGTTCCTGCTTTTGACATTCTAAAACCACACCCAAATGAACAATGGGATTCTTTCTATAAACAAGGACTCCTCATTGGGATGTAACACTCTTTCAAAGGTTGCAAGCTAGTCAACATCATAGCCTCAAAGGACGGTCGGGCGTTGACTGCACTCAAAAGGGGAAAATTTGAAGTTAATAATGAAAAATGTAGGGACACAAGCCTGGACACAAGTTAGTAGGAACAATCAATTGATCACAAAACAATTAGTATCTCAACGGGGAGAACAATTAGCTCTTATTTTAAGAGCTGATAAAAGAGATTGCTGCACTGTGAAAAAAACCAACATGAAGAATCGTACATAAGAATTATAAACTTTTTCCTAAATACACCCTACAAGATTGCCACTACAAGGATCAAAACATTCCCCGAGAGAGAGAGAACAACATTAAATGCATTATTGTGAACCTGTTCCGACAATTTCATTGCTACTCAGAAAAATAACCTGCATTACATTCAACGAATGGCACCCAAGAGAAAGAGCTTAGAAGAATATTCAGAGTTTCAAGATGCTGAATATAATAATGATCTGCACGCGAGTTGGAGGACGCTGCAGAACCGCATGATTGATCCATCTGCGCTATTTGGGCAGCAGAATTTCTAGCTCAATCTGTAAATTCTCCCAACCCAATTTTCTTGTATTTCATACATGACATATTCCCATGCTAAGGATGTCTAGCCAGATATGAAAGACGTGGTTTCTAAGAGCATTTAGAAAGAATTAACATATTGGCATACAGGTCACTCCCTAAAGAGTGAAATCCATTCCTTTAACCCGGCCGGTTCAGCGGCACAATGAAACTAAGCCGGCATATTATGCAATGCATCTAAACAAATATTTTGTGCACAGATAAGTTTCTAGCTAAAGTTCGTACATATTGCACATCATAAAACTAAGCCTGACATTACTGTTTCTATGTTAATAGAAGATTGAAAAATTCAAGTGCAACAAAACTAGCCTGAAACAAGCATCACTGGTGGCAAAACCAAAATTTGGAAGATTTTCATCAACCAGAGCTAGAGGACCATGTTTCATTTCACCAGCAAGTATTCCTTCACTCTGCATAAGTGTCACTTTCTTCACTTCCAAGGCGCCCTCAAGAGCTGTTGCATAGTTGTTTCCTCTCCCAAACATCGGCAGCGACTGCTCAGCAATCAAGAGTTTTGCAAAATCCTTCATTTCCGGGTCAAGCTTCAGCACCTCACTGACTCGGCCTCTCTTCTTCTTTTTAATGAAAGGAGGGTGGCACCTCCTATGTTTTTATTGATAACCCTCACTTATGGCGGACAAATACCATGGTTACATTGCCTCTCTTCTTTCTGACTGGATATTGCATCACCGCCAATTGCATGTGCTGCTGACGTTAATATATACTTACCAGCAAGTACTTCCAGTATGGGTCTCGAAACTAAAGCAGCATTATAACTTGTGCCACAGCCAATGAAAACAATTCTCCTGCTTCTCCTTAGAGTTTTCAGGTGATCCTTCAATCCGCCATTGCATATCTCTTCACTAAACTCCTGCAATAATTAACAATTACAATTTAGAACATCAAGGTATCATAAACAACTACAATAATAATCACAAACAGTGAATTGTCAACTAGTCAGCTAGGGGTGGAGGCACACACACTCTTTGTGAAGGTTTTTTTCCTGTCACCTCTTCCTATTCTCTTCTATCTTACACGGATGGTTGTTTGGTATATTTTGCTTATTAAAAAACAAAAAGGAAGAACAGTTAAAAGAGAAGTAGTTGAGGCAGAGTGGGAATATATATCTAATAAAAAAAATTATTACTTGGGAAGTTAAAATAGTAAAAGTTCAAAGGGATAATTCAGTCAAAAATAACTGTGACTCAGCTTCACTAAAGGGAGACAGCAATTCGGTGTTCTCCCTCTAACTATAATATATACTTTGACAAAAGTATTAAGCAACAATAAACTCTAAAGCAGGTATATATAATCTTTTAATCAAATAATAACCAATAAGATCCAACTGAATAGAAAAGTAAAAGAGTTATTCAAATAATAACCAGCTAAATCCAACTGATACCCTCCCTCAAGACAAGCATTGAGCAGAAATCATTTATTAAGTTACCAATAGTCTCCAAGGCCTAAACATAAGAAATAGGCCCAAGAATATATATCAAGCTAACTTAACATCATCAATTGTGACTATGCAAGAATTGGCAAAATTTCTAGCGACCAACACAAAAACCACAAGCAACGCATAATTCATGATCGTGGCCATGTTGTAGATGCTGATGAAGAAATAAACAGTGGCAATCAATAGCTCAACCATTCCCAAAACAACATTAGATTTACATCCCCACATATGTTGTTTAATACATTAAATTTACCTTACAAAATCCGACTTTTAAGGCAGATAAATTATGATTGATGCTATTGACTTAATTTTTACAAAAGCCAAGAAGTTTTAGCAAATCAAAATTCAGAAAAGGCCGTGTTGTTGTGGCTTGTATTTTTTATTTTTGGGTCCGGAATTAAAATTTGATCCGAAAGTCTCACGGTGCGACTCGTTTAGATACTTTTTGGAAGTCTGTGGTGGTTGCGTATTGGCCCGTGCCCAAAGCCCACCATTGACCTTGGGGGGGGGGGGGGTGCGGGGGGCGTAGCCCCCGTGGTATGGACCTATTTAAATATTAGGGTTTTGGGATTTTCTTTTTAGTGTGATCAAGAGGAAAGCCGGCCGGCGTTGTAACTTCTTTCTTTTCATCATAGTGAAATTTCTCCTGTGTCTCGTCCGTGGACGTAGACTTTACAGTCAAACTACGTAAATCTTGTTGTCTATTTTTCTTCTTTTTTCTATACTTTAGTTTGTGCATTATGTGATCCAAAATTGTGTGCACAGTTTCAACAACAGGTCCCAATATGCCAAAACTAAAGCAAATGAATGAAAAAATAGATAATATTTTTTTTTAGAGGAAAAAGCATGAGGAGTGATTCTATTAAGCTTCTAATTGAAATATTAATACTTCTATGAGCTTTATTTTTGCAAATGAACATGTTGTTTAAACGTAACTTACTTTGATACCAGGCAGCAACGTTTGCATGCAATCAAATCATTTAGACAATGTTGGCTTTTGAAAATGAGAGCATAGCCCACTTGAGATGCCTCATAACTATAACTACAACTTGACTGAAGGAGCCGTCTGATTACCTGCAAAACATGGAGTTGCATTATTTTGAAATCTTGTATATTACAAAGAGGCAGGAAACAATTTATTTATGCTTCATCAGGTAAAAAAAAAAAAAGAAGGATATCAATAATTCAAGACAAGTTCATCAAGCCAGCCTTGTGTTATCTAAAAATGTTGCTCCATCAACATAAAGTGCTTCAAAAGCCACTATGAGAAAAATTTAAGTAACAGTGTTTATGACAGATCACAAATCTGCAGTTTATTCAGTCTGGAAAAAATTTGAGCTCAACTAAATCTTTGCCCTTTACATTTGACCTAATGAATTTTTTATTGTTTATGTTACTCCCCTCATTTGACTGTTCTCCTTTTCATTTGTCTCTCCACATTTGGAGGAAGTTACATTGGAGGAAGGTGTAACAGTTTGATATATGTTTAGCTTATTCCTCAATGACTTAAGCTTTTGGAGCAAGTGTCTGGCTAGCAGTAGGTAAAAAAATCAAAGAAAGTGAGAATGGCAGGATGAATATATACACTTTCTGCCTCCAGATCAAGAGACAACTGGGTTATAGGATATCTTCTAAATTTTTGATAAACCCATATTGAATAGTTAACACTTGGACAAAGGCATGTGATATGTGTCCGATATATTTAGTTGGACATACAATCCACAATTATGAATAAACAATCAAGTACATTTTTATATTTCCACTTGAACAGAAAACAGCTTTCTCATCAAAATGAAAAGCGGTTAACCTAAGATAATTATTTTAGCAATATAAAGTCCATCCGTAATCTTGTCAATTTGAACATGACAAAACATGAATTTGATATTTTGATACACCCACCAGAAACTTGTGCCCAAATCTGTGTACATAGAGGGACAAGGAATGATGACAAACACCTTGGTGTAAGAGTGGAGAGCCTAAAAAAAATTATCTAGAAATGCCTCAATTTCCTTGTAGTCTCTAACACATCCAAATAGGTATTTTGATTTCTTCTTCTTTTTCTTTTTCTTCTTCTTCTTTTTTTTTGTTTTTTCACAAATCTGTCCCATTTTTTTGTCCCTTAATTTTTTTCATCACTTGAACAGTTACAAATACGAGAGAAATTATTATTATTTTTTTTTTGATGACATTTTTTATTATTTATTACGAATTCTCATTTATGTCAGAAATGAATATGTGAACTAATATCATTTAGAAGGCAAATAAAGGGACATAAAGGGGATGAAATGTTTTGATTTTCTTTTGGAAGAAGTGCATGGTGTTGAAGTGTTGGAAATCAAACCTTGTGCCACTTACCACATGGTTGAGTTCCACTGCATATTCTCCAGGCTAGGCTGATTGTACTGTAAGTTAGTAGTCCTGTTCATTCTACCCCAGTGCCAACCATAAAGAACAAGTCAAACCAGGTGAAACTAAGACAAAATTCTTCACAGAAGTGGTAACTGAAAACCTTTTATAAATGAACTTATAATTAGTGAAGAACTTAACATTACTTTTAGCAATATTTGTATGTACAGAGAGCCAAGAAGACAAGGAGTTCGCTCTGGGATTCCCCTTTTTGACACTCTAAACCAAACCCAAATGAGCATGGTATCCTTTCTATAGACAAGGACTCCATTGGGTTGTAATGATCTTTGCAAGATTATGAGGCTGGTTAATATTATAGCCCGGCAAAATGATCAGATGACAGGCCAACAACTGCAATCAAAGGGGGAAAAAAAAATTAAAGTTAGTAATGAAAAATGTGAGCACACAAACCTGGACATAAGTTTGTCAGAACAATCAAAGATCATAAAACAATTCTCGTCTCAATATGGTTAACATGTTTGGAAAATAAAGGCACATATTATCGCCTATACAAAAATATAATTTGAGGAAAATGAAGGCACTTATTATCAGCTATTCAAAAAAAAGTAATAATAATAATAATAATAAGGCCATTCAACTAAAAATGCAATCATTCTCTCCAAGTGCTAAGATAGATTAGTTTAGTTTCAACATAACTACACCCCCGACCCAACCAAAAAAAGAAAAAAATCAACTAACGATAGTTGACAAAAAAGAATAAGATCTGGAAAAAGGGATTGCTTAACATGAGAATCATAAAAAAAAAATATAACCTTCTTCATAAATAGACCTTGCAAGGTTGCCAATATGAGGATCAAAACAGTCTCCAAGAAAGAAAGAACAACACTAAGTGCATTATTGTGAAGGTGTTCCAAAAATTTCATTGCCGCTCAGAAAAATTGCCACCATTACTTTCAATGAACTACACCAATAGAAACAATTTAAAAATATATGCACGGTTTCAGGATGTTGATACAATAGTGTTCTGCATGTAATGTAGCTCAAACTAAAAAATTCTCACTTAAAGCAAAAAAATCAATGCTTAGCAATACAATTATTTCACATGAAAATTGCAGCATGAACTAAATCAGCCCTTGCATTGTATATGTTGACTATTTCACACTCACTGTCAGGTTGTTAACATGAACCGTACCTAAATTATTCAAATTTCAAAAGCCTACGCAACCGAAATTAACCCAAAGTTAAGCATGACTTTAGCATGTCTAGATGGAAAACATGATGACAACGACCATGATAACGAGTTACCTTAATCATTTGAGAATTGTTAATTGGAACTCCATCAAGGGCCCAAGGCATTATCAATTTAAATTGAAATTACAAAAATCCTAAATATTTTCAGTTGACAATTATGGTAGTCTTCAACAAGTTTTAATGCCCCGCGGTACAGAAATTTTTTGTGAATATTCTGTGCAACTCTTCCATAGGAAAGAAAAAAGGTTTCACCTCAGAACAATCGGCAATAAATATGTGGTGAACAAAACTGTCTATACGAGCAACTAAATACTGTACTAAGTTTTTTCTACGGGGGTGTTTAGATCCTGAAAAAAATATTAAAAAATATGCCACGTATCACTTTTACACACACTTTTATTTATTTATTTTTTTTGTGGCAAACCAAACACCACAAATAAATTGAAGAAAATAATTAAAATTGTTTCTAAGAAAAATGGAATCATAGAATGGCAAACAAGGTTACAACAATTTTGTTCGCATAAACTAACAGGTATGAAAATTAATAATCCTATCCAATTTTTGATGCATATATGATACAAGTAGGGTAAACCTGATAAATTATGGTGCATGCAAAAGTTAATTAGATATATAGGCGGCCTGCCCTAGTAAAAATAAAAAGTGAAAAACAAAGGTAAGAAGGGATTAAAATAAGAACCTATTCAAAATTTCATAATAATAGAATGTATTGATAAAGGAGAGAGTTTGATGGTTTTGGGTTATATGAGTAAGGTAGATACCCCTTTTTTTTTAACAGTTATTATAATAAAAAAATAAAATTATCATTCAATTAAAAATATTTGTCAAAATACCATTAATAAAAATGCAAGTCCACTTTTATTGTCAAAATACCCTTAATAAAAATGCAAGCCCACTTTCATACTGCCTTTTCCTGTGTATTTTGTTTTGCCAAAAAAATACTTTTGCATTTTATCTATATCTTATCTGAAAATGCATTTTGATATATTTCTCTTTATCTGAATTGCATTTTCAGTTCTTTTCTCTTTCTCATGCATATCTATTAGTTTTATATATTATCCAATGAATGAATGTGTGACCTCTTATCCTTATCTCAATAAAAATAGATTTTCTTATATTCCTATTAAGTTTTATCCTCATCTGAATAATAGATTCTTAAGATTTTTAGTACATCTCTTTAATTTCCAAGTTGATATAATAAAAATTTTTTAACAAAAAACTAAGGATGAGAAGGAACGAAAACAAATGATAAGAAAGAAAAATGAAGAAATAATGAATAATAGATATACATATATATGCATATGATGAAATATAAATTTTATTAAATAAGAATAAGAAGTAAAAAAAAAAAAGAATAAGAAAGAAAGAAGAAAATTAATGAATAATAGATATATACATAGATAAGAAGGAAATAAGAAAAAGATAGGAAGGGAGGAAGATGAATGATAGATATACACATAGAAGTTTAAATTATATCAAAATACATTTATTAAGATATTACACTAAAAACATAATATCAAAATATGTAAATAAATAAGGATAAAACGCAATACCATTTTTTAAAGAATTATATCAAGATACATTTACAAGAATATTACACTAAAATCACAATATCAAAATTTGTAGATAGATAAGGATAAAAAACAATATTAATATAAAGAAGAAAATGCATTTTGAAAATGTATTATGAAACTGCGGTTTCAATATTTTAAAAAATATTTTTAACTGTATAAGTTTTTCTATATTTTTTTATTAAAACAGCGGTTGGACAAAAAAAATCCCCTTAGATACCTTACCTGTAGCCAGATTGAGTGTTTATTTTGTCACGGGAATTTTGAAAAATGAATTAACAAGGACGCCAATTCAGCACATTCTTCGTCCCCCGATATGCCGCCTCCTCCCCATGTAGCGAATTCAGGAATGTGCGCAATGAGGGGCCAATATTGGCCTTTCCCCCTTTCACACCTCTTACTTAAGATTGGACAGTCAACTATATGGAGACACAAAAGCAAGGGAGGTAACCCTTGTTTTGGTAAGGAGGCGAGCCTTGGGCAATGGTGTAATTTAAGCGTTTCAAGAGAAGCGAGGTTTTGAAATCCATTGGAAGACAACTTCTCCAGATTCGAGAAATTGTAGACATCCAGGGAGATGAGAGAGGTGGGCAGCAACATCCCATCTAATGGAAAGCTGTTGGACTCCTCCAGATTGCTCATCTTGAGATGTTTAAGAGACAAGAGTCTGTGCAAATCCCACTCTGATGGGGGCGCACCGATCCTGCTATCGTCAATGTCAAGCCTGGTGAGATTGGTGAGGAAATTTATTTTGTCTAGAAATCCAGAGCAACTAACAGTGCGCAGATCTTCAAGGGAAGTCAGGATATTCCTCTGTAAAAAGTGCATCGGCAGGACCTTTAGTTTTTCACATCCGTATACCGACAAATATCTCAGATCAGTTGAGGTGTGGTGGATCCATCCTTCCGGAACTGACTCCAGATTCTCACATCTTTCAATCAACAATTTCCCGAGATTCCTAAGATTATTATTACGCAGGACATCAGGGAAGTACTTGAGGTTCTTACAAGAATGGATCTAAACACTCTCAAGAGATGGGCAGTTAATTTTCATCCCTTCCTCTCCTAGCAGTGCCTCCAGCTTTCCACATCTTGAAATCTCAAGGAGCTTGAGCGTGGGCGGTAGCCCACCTCTATTAATCAAGTACCTGAGCGATGGACAAAATAAAACATACAATTCTTGGAGATTAATATTATGCAAATCATTCTCTCTTACCCACCTAAACACAAATTCCAGAGACATGCAATTACAAATGTGTAGTTTTCTCAGAGAGGTGTCCAGCAACCCCTGCGGCAATTTCTCCAGCTTTTTACAGGCCGTTATATCTAGATACTCAAGCCTTGGTGTGCAGCAAACCAGCCCTTGCGCTTCTTCTTCCTCATATAAGGAAACAAACTAGGGACAGCGTTTAATCACCAATGTTTTTAAGGCATGTAGTCTCACTTCATTCTTCCACAGTGTTGTAAGTTCTTTACACTCATCAATCTTCAATTCTTTCAGCCCCATCAGCCCTTGAGTCAACCATTTCCGTAGGAAGGTTAGTTTCTGAATGTTTTTAAGGCTCAAGCAGGTTACTGAATTCATATACTTAAGCATTGCATTTCTCAACATCCCCTCATCAATTATGCTTGGCTTACACACTGAGTCAGGGATCTGAAAGTCTTTCAATTCCACAGAGGTAAGGGAGCTAGATTCGGCCATGTTCATCACGCCGAGCACCATAGGGAGGCTTGGAGGTTGAACGAGGTAGCTGGAAATAGTTCCAACCAGCAACTGGGGACAATTCTCGATCTTAAGAGCTTTCAGACGAGGAAGATTACTGGGCAATGTTCCTGAAAGTTTGCAACATTCTTCCATGGAGAGCTTACACAAACTCATGAAGGCTTGAACTTCTGTATCCATGGCAAAGGTAAACCATTCCTCCCATTCTGGCATATTCACAAAGCTTAGAGTCTCTAGTAATGGAAAAGGCTTGTTGCAATCTTCCCCGTAGAATTCACGACCCATGTGCTTTACCGCATTCATTCCTTGAATATTAAGCATTTTAAGTGAGGGTAGTTTTCCAAGTGGTGGTAAGGATGAACAATTTTTACAATCCTTCAAACTTATGTCCACCATCTTGGAGAACAAAGGATCTCCTATCCAATCTGGAAATCTTGAACCATGGAACCCTTTGATGATAAGCCTTTTTAGGTTCCTATGAGGTTGTAGTAAGCGAAGCACTTCCATGTCAATCATGTCATCTCGTGAAGCATCCCTGTTAACAGCTTCCTTTGCGTTTGAGTTGTCATTCCATTCCATTAGTAAAACATCTAAGCCTTTCTTATCATTTAAACAAGCCCATCTTGCATCCTGAGGATCCACCACGTGCTCTAACCCTTTTATGCAGAGCTCTCCTTCAAGATGAATCAAGTTCCCCAACTCTCTTATCCTAGACAACCTTTTATGATAATAAAATTTGATAATGTCTGTAGATTTGTCAACTTGTGTATTCCCAACGGCATTTCTTTTAAGTTGTTTGAACCACCAATATTAAGATGGCGTAGGTTATTTAGGTTTCCTATATCAGTAGGCAACTTCTCCAAATAAAAACATCCTTCTAATATCAGTGATTGTAGATTGTAGAGAGCCCCTATTGATTCAGGTAACATTCTAATTGTGGAATGAGAAAAGTCAATATATCATAGATGTTTTAAAGCTCCAATAAAATTTCAATTTCACATAAGTAATATCTTCTCAAATTCAGCACCCTTAAGCATCTCAGTCTTGGCAACAGATCAAGGGGAACTTTGCTTGTTAGAGAACACCACCAATTCTCCCCTGGGGGAAATGCTAAGAAAGTCCGTAAGTGCTCAGTTTCGTAGAAGATCTCAAACTTCTTCATCCCATCATGCTTGCCCTGCATGTGAGATGAATGTCTAGCTTTTTTTCATATTATCATATTGCTTGTGATCCTTCAAGTAATCCTCCAATCTAAAACATGTCTATCTGGCTACTACTTGAGCAAAATCATTGATGAGGTCATGCATCATAAAATTTGAGCTTTTACTCTTGCTTGATGGTTGGAAAAATGACCTCGACAATAATTCACAAAAGTACTCACCTCTGACATCTTCCATTTGTTGTTCTCCTTTTGTTTGTTGAATGAAACCTTCGGCCATCCACAACAGGACAAGCTTTTGTTCCTCAAATTCATAATCCTTTGGCAGTATAGAGCAATATGTAAAGCATCGCTTCAAATGTGATAGGAGATGATGGTAGCCTATGAAGCACGGATACTTCAAATTAGGTGCCGTACTCGTATCGGATACTCCGGGGATACGGATACGGCAGGATACGTATCAGATACGCCACGTGGCGTATCTAATTTTTTTATTTTAAAATTTTGGATAGGATACGGTTAGGATACGCACAGGATACGTCAAGGATACTTCCAGGATACGGCGGGGGTCCAAACATAATATTTTAAAACTTTTTTGGGGTAAAATTGATATGATAAAATTTTAGTAGGGGTCAAACCGTAATTAACTAAAATATAGTTTAATACTTATTCTTCTCTTACGTATACCTGAGACGCACGAAAGATAAAAAAACCCTAGACCTTGACGACGGCACACGTTTGCTCGACACCAACAGTCCCGACGATCTCGCCGGTTGTGGCGCCCCCTCCGGCAACCTCAGGCGACCTGTAAGGTAAGTTTTTTTTTTTTCTATTTTATTTTTCTTTTTCATTGCAGTCTCTACGCTGCTCTCTCTATCTCTCAAGCTGTGCTCTCTCTTTTCTCTCTCGCGCTGCTCTCTCTCTCTCGCTACTCCCTCCCTCACTTGTTTTTCTATCTCACGATGTTCTATCTCTCGCTGTCGCCTCTTGCTGTTTTTTTTTTTAAATTGCCAGCTGTATTTCATTTTTTTTTAATTTCTGACTGTATTTCGCTGCTTTCGCTGCTTAATTTCTGGCTATATTTCATTTTTTTTTAATTTCTGGTTGTATTTCACTACTTTCGCTGCTTAATTTCCTGCTTATTTCGCTGCTTTCATTTGTTTGTGCACAGCTTTCTTTTCATTTTTTATTCTAAATTTGTGTTGTATTGATATTAGAATAGCCGTATAATTGAAAATATATGAATTTTAAAATTTGGAGATTATAGTTTTAAAACACAAATTGAAAATAGATTGAAAATTTAATCTAACTTTTTTTATTAGGCTTTAAATTTTTTTGCTCTCTAATTCTATTTTTTTTTTTAATCACAGCCACTGTTTTGAAAACATGTCCACTTCAATTGCTAGTGTCACTCCTGTTTCTGATTGTGATGAGAATAAGCCACTTTGGAAATATGTAATGAAGATGGAAAAAAGTGGCAACGGAGGAGGAGGCAATTCTCAATTTCAGTGTAATTTTTGCTGTGTAGTATACAAGGGTTCATACACTAGGGTGAGGGCACATTTGTTGAAAATCAAGAACGTTGGAATTGCAGTGTGTTCCAAAGTTACTAGCAAGGAAATTTCTGAATTTCAAAAACTGGAAGAAGAGGTAGAGTTGAGGCAAAAAAGCACACAACCAAAGAAGGTGCCTTTGCCTCCTGGCCCTCCTTCGTCATTTGGTGGCATATCTTTTACTCAAGCACAATAAGAAATTGAATCAAAAAAAGAAAAACAAGCTCTAGCGGGAGTGCAAGTGACAATCGCCTTTTGAAGGCTTTTAATATGGGGGCTCGAGATCATCTCCACAGTGACATTGCTAGGATGTTCTTCTCGTCAGGTTTGCCATTTCATTTGGCTAGAAACCCGTATTATGTGAGTTCTTACTCTTTTGCGGCAAATAACAACATATCTGGATACCTACTGCCAGGATACAATTTGTTGAGAACTACATTGCTTCAAAAAGAAAGGGCAAATATAGATGGGTTATTAGAACCTATTAGAGGCACATGGAGTGAGAAAGGGGTGAGCATTGTTAATGATGGTTGGAGTGACTCTCAAAGAAGGCCCTTAATTAATTTTATGGCGGTGACAGAAGGTGGGCCTATGTTTCTTAAAGCGGTTGATTGCACGGGGGAAACCAAAGACAAGTATTTTATTGCAAATTTGATGAAAGAAGTAATCATAGAGGTTGGACCCCAAAATGTAGTCCAAGTGATAACAGACAATGCTCCAAATTGTAAGGCAGCAGGACAGTTAATTGAGTCACAATTTCCTCACACTGTATGGACACCTTGTGTTGTGCATACTCTTAATCTTGCATTGAAAAACATCTGTGCCACAAAAAATGTTGAGAATAATGCTTTCACTTTTGAAGAATGTTCATGGATTAGTGATGTTATTGGAGATGTTATGGTGATAAAGAATTTTATCACTAATCATAGTATGAGGTTGGCAATATACCGATCAATGGTTTTATGAGGATCCAAAACGAGTTCCTCCACATAGGGATGAGGAGGTAACACTTGGATGAAACAAATGCTTAAAAAAGTACTTTGATGATCTAGAGAAGCGCAATAAGGCCATGTTGGAGTGTGCCAAGTTTTCGGCTAAAACGGGTCCATTTTTCGATTTTGATTCCATTCAAGCTAGATAGAATTATGATCCTCATAGTTGGTGGACTATGCATGGCACATTTGCTCCACATCTTCAATCTGTGGCTTTAAAGCTACTTGCACAACCTGCATCCTCATCATGTTGTGAGAGAAATTGGAGCACATACTCCTTTATTCATTCGGTGAGAAGAAACAAAATGACACCTCAACATGCAGAGGATTTGGTTTTCATTCATAGCAATCTTCGTCTTTTGTTAAGGAAAAGCGCACAATACTATCAAGGAGAAACCAAGATGTGGGACATAGCAGGAGACAAATTTGAATCCCTAGATGAAATTGGAATTCTTGAGGTTGCCAACCTCTCACTTGATGAGCCTGAATTGGAATCTATCTTGTTTACAGATGATGGAGATAGAGATGGAGGAGTCAATGAAGAAGGGACTGATGAGTTGATTGAAGTTGGATCCAACTAAAATTTAGGAAATGAAAAAACTATTTTATTTTGGGATGTATGAAATTGTATTTGATACTTTTTTTTTATATTTGTGTTTTGTGTATGAATGATATTGGTAGTTTTGAATATGAATGATATTAATTTATGGATTGAATGATATTTTCCATGCTATATGATTGTAATTTATATAATGTTTAGTAGTATACAGATGTTATCTTCAAAAATATTTTAAATAAATATATATTTTATTTTATTTTTTTGCCGTATCCCTGCCGTACCCGTATTCTCATTTTTTGAAAATTATCGTATCCCGTACCCGTACCTACTCCCGTATCCATATCTGTGCTTCATAGATGGTAGCTTAAACTCAAAGCTGGGAGGATGTCATTTTCCTCATGTGGTAAATCCCATATCTTACTATTCAACACATGTTCCCATTCATTATCACTTTCTTTGTATCGTAAAAGGCCACTGAGCGTCCTAGCAGCTAAAGGCAAGCCTCCACATTTTTTCACAATTTTCCAACCAATGGATACCATATTTGGAATCTCATTAATGGTTTTATTCCCAAAGGCGTGATGTGCAAACACAGACCAACAATCATCAAGTGATAGAGGTTGTAGGTCACAGCAAGGAACAGTTCCCATCATCAATCTAATATTTTGTTTCGTGTTATTATAATCACTTTGCTTCCTAGGGCTCCATAATTAAAAGGGCATTTCAAAATGTTCCACTCATTGTATTTCTTATCCCATACATCATCTAAAACAATCAAAAACTTCTTCCCAGCCAAATTTTGTTTCAGTTGAACTTGAACTTTATCCAACTCTTTAAATTCACGAAATTGAGAAGTGACAGACTCAAGAATTGCTTTTATTATTCTTATTAGAAGATATTAGTATTATTAGAGAATATTCGTGTTATTGTGTTTTCCTTTCTTGTGTTGACAACCGTAATTGGCTCTATTTCCTTTTTCCCTAAAACTTATTTCCTTTTATGATTGTAACTTTCAATTACAAATAAGAATGCTTGGAGATGGGAGATATATACTGCTCAATTCTTGTTTTGATATCTTAACATGGTATCAAAGTAGGAAAAATAATTAACAAAAAAAAAAAAGCAGAGATACAGAGAGAGAAAGAGAGAGAGAGAGGCAGATCCGACTTTTGCTTACCGTCGGCGATCTCTCCGGCAACCAACATCCTCAGCCGACAGTCCCTGGAAGCTCGCCAGCGACCAGCGACCAAACTCTAGGAGGCACGCTGCCGGACGAAGCCGCGGTTGTCCTCATGCGCCACCTTTGTTAGTACGTCAACCCTCATATGCCAAAGAATCTTCGCCGCGTGTAGGCGCGTGACCCACCGGCTGATTGCCGGCTTCTTCAACGGTGGTCGCATGGCCTGAGTGACTTCTCCCTTGCTTGCTCGCTTGGTATTGACTTCATCTGATGGCTCTGTTTCCTTCGCTGTGTTGTTGTTCTTCGCTGTGTTACTGACTACTCTGCTATGTTGCTTCCTTTGTTGGTTCCCTTTAATTGGAGATGTTGATTGCTTGTCCCTATTGATTGGTTTGTTCCTTTGCTGGTTTAGTTTGTTCCCTTGCTGGTTTGGTTTGATCCCTTACTAGTTTCATCTATTTGTTAATCGTGTGTCTTTGCCAGTTTCCATTAATTGGTGGGTGTTGATTCTTGGTTCTAATCATTTTTTTTAAAGACCCTGGTACTATTATGGCAAAATCAAAAGACCAAACCTTCAATCAAACTGTTTTTCTCAAGGCTGATGACGTTCCTCGCTCTATTACACCCAAGAAATTAAATGGGGACAATTATTTAGGTTAGGCATATGCAGTTAAAACCTTTCTCTGAGGCAAGAACAAACTAAATACATTACTGATGAAGCACCTACCTCAACTGACCCTACATACAATGTTTGGATGAGTGAAGATGCAATCGTAATGGCCCTTCTGTGGCATAGTTTAGAGGACTCTGTCGCTACCACAGTTGAATTTTGTGATTCCTCTAAACGGATATGGGAGTGTCTTGCTGAATCCTATTCTCAAAAGAGCAATATTTCTCGGGTTTATGAGTTATACGAGCAGATGTTTTCAACCAAATAAGGTGATAGATCTTTATCTGAATATTATAGTCATTTAAAAAGTTTATAGGAATAATTGTTACAATATTGTCCCTTTAGTACAGACTTACTACAGCAGAAGAAAATTGGGAAGAGTTTATGATAGCTAATTTTTTATCTGGCCTAAATCTTGCCTTTCGAGGATTCAAGGATCAAATTTTAGCAAGTGAGACATTGCCCACTGCAGCTAGTGCTTGCTCCCGTATCCAACAATCCTTATTGGGTAATCGTTCCTCCACCTCTAATAATACAACTTTACCTATAGATTCTTCTACTCTGGTCAGCCAGCACAGTCATGGGGGGTCTTCTCGTGGCTCCCATGGTGGACGGAACCCACGTGGTGGTTCTAGAGGTGGAGGACGATCGTCTGGCAATAAAAATAAACGCAAGTGTACTTTTTGTGGAAGAACAAATCATACAGAACCTTATTGTTGGAAGAAGTATGGGAAACTAGAATAGGCATATTATGTTAATGATCATGGTTCTACACAGCCATCAGTGCCTCCAACTAGTACTTCCACGTCTGATTCACAGGAGATTACACTCTGAGTTCATCTCAACTCCAAGAGCTTATCCAGTCGTTACGTGTTTCTACCCCCCTATACTTCCACTGTCACTATGGCAAACTCAGGTAACCCTGCTCTTGTGACCTCTACCTCTCCATCCTGGATTATTGATTCAGGAGCCAATTCACATATGTTTGGTAATTCTTCTTTATTCTCTAATTTTCGTTCTCTTAATCATAATGTAGTGTTAACCGATGAATCATCTCGTCCTGTGTCCGGTAAAGGGACTCTGCATCCCTCTTCATCACTTCATTTAGAGTCGAGTCTTTATGTTTCTCAATTTCCTTTTAATTTACTCTCTGTAAGTCAATTGACTAGATTATTAAATTGTTCAATTAGTTGGAGAATACGACTATACTGGGTAAAGTACATTAATTAGGACAATTAATTTAACATGTTTTACATATTTCTAAATAAAAATAATAAAAGAAAGAAAAAAAAAATCTTATGCCGGGTTGGCAAAGAATTGATAATATTTCATTGGTGTGTTGTTTGCAAGTTCATTACGAACTACAGTTCAGTGCAAGTTTTCATTGTTTACATACTATTGCCTCCGTATTACGATAACTTATACTACATTTATACATAGCCAGTCTCATTCTGCTTTTACATGAGTTTGATAAAAAGCGATGCATATATCTTGTTTAACAAATTGCCTACTTGACTTGTCCGTATGTAAAGTTGATCTAATGGGCTTTTGAGTAGCATTTCCAGGTTTGCAGCCAAACACCCAAAAAAGTTAACGAATTTTAATTTCTTTGGTTGAAAAATTCTAGAATAAAAATAATTTTAGGGTAAAATGTTGTGGATCTTAGGGATGTAGTAGGAACGAGAATTTGCGGAGGAAAAGGGTAACAGTGTGAAATGAAATAAAAAAATGTTAAATTCATTTTATTTTCTGGTATATTTAAGAAAGTGAGATGAAAATAAATAAATATTTGTCAAAAAATTTTAGTTTTTTTATTTAATTAATCATAAAAAATGAGAATGCATATGTGATTCCATTGCCCTTTCGCTTTTCTTTTCACTCTAAAAATTCTTGTTCCAAACACACGTTAAATGTCAATGGAAAAAACATTGGTCCAAAATTAAAACTAAAAACTAGTGAAAAATAAGAAGCCACTTCACCATATGTTGCAATTACTTAGGGAAGCCGGCATATTATGCAATGCATTTAAACAAATATATTGTACACAGATAAGTTTCTAGCTAAAGATCGTACATATTGCACATCATAGGACTAAGCCTAACACTACTGTTTCTATGTAAATAAAAGATTGAAAAATTCAAATACAACAAAACTAGCCTGAAACAAGCATCATGGGCGGCAATAACAAGAATTGGAAGATTTTCATCAACCAGAGCCAGAGGACCATGTTTCATTTTTTTTTCCCCCAGTTTCACCAGCAAGTGTTCCTTCACTGTGCGAAAAGTGTCATTTTCTTCACTTTCAAGGCCCCCCTCAAGAGCTGTTGAATAGTTGTTTTCCTCTCCCCAAACCCAGCAACGACTGCTCAGCAATCAAGAGTTTTGCAAAATCCTTCATTTCTTGGTCAAGCTTCAGCACCTCTCTCACTCAGCCTCACTCCTTCTTTTAATGAACAGAGGGCAGCACCTCCCATGTTTTTATTGATAACCCTCGCTTATGGTGGACGAGTTTTACATGGTCTCTCTTTTTGCTGACTGGATATTGCATCACCTCCAATTGCAAGTGCCTACATTAATATATACTTACCAGCAAGTACTTCCAGTATGGGTCTTGAAGCTAAGCAGCATTATAACTTGTGCCACAACCAATGCAAACAATTCCCATGCTTCTCCTTAAGGTTTCAGGTGATCCTTCAATCAACCATTGCATATCTCTTCACTAAACTCCTGCAATAATCAACAATTACAATTTAGAACATCAAGGTATCATAAACAGTTACAGTTATAATCACAAACAATGAAATGTCAAATGGTCAGCTAGGGGTGGAGCGCACACAGTGTGTGAATTTCTCTTCCTCTCCCCTCTCTTCCTATTCTCTTGTGTCTCGCATGGTTGGTTATTTGGTATATTTTGCATATTAAAAAAGAAAAAAAACAAAAACAATTAAAGAGAAGTAGTTGAGGAAAAGTGGGAGCATATACCTAAGAACAAAAAACAAAATAAAGAGCGTGAAGTTAAAAAGTAGGAGTCCAGAGGGATAATTCAGTCACTAAAGGGAGACAGCAACTCGTGTTCTCCCTCTATCTATAACACAAAAGCTTCGACAAAAGTACTAAGAAGCAATAAAGTCTAAAGCAGGTACACTGCACATATCTTTTATTCAAATAATAAACAATAGGATCCAAATGAATAGAAAAGTTAAAAGTTACTCAAATAATAAGCAGCTAAATCCAACTGATACACTCCCTCCAAGACAAGCATTGAGCAGAAATCATTTATTAAATCATCGTCTCCAAAGCCTAAACTTTTAGGAAATGGGCCCAATAATATGTATCAAGCCCACTTAACATCATCAATCGTGGCTATGCGAGAATTGGCAAAATCTCTAGCGACCAACACAAAAACTAATAGCAACATATAATTCATGATCATGGTTATGTTGTGGATATTGAAGACAAATAAATAGCGGTAATCAATAGCTCAACCATTCCCAAAACAACATTAGATTTACTTTCCCATAGATGTCGTTTAATACATTAGATTTACCTTACAAAATCCCACTTTTAAGGCGGAAAAATTATGATTGATACTGTTGACTTAATTTTTACAAAAGCCAAGAATTATTAGTAAATCAAAATTCAAAAAGCCCCAACATGCCAAAACTAAAGCAAATAAATAAAAAAATAGAAAATATATATACATTTAATTAAAAATAAAAGGATAAGGATGTTCTATTAAGCTTTTAATTGAAATATCAGTACTTTTTATGAGCTTGATTTTTGCAAAAGGACATGTTGTTTAAACGTAACTTACTTTCATACCAAGCAGCAATGGACTCCCACGTTTGCAAGCAATCAAATCATTTGGATAATGGTGGCTTTGAAAATGAGAGCAAAGGCCCACTTGAGATGCCTCATAACTTAAGTACAACTTGATTGAAGGACCAATCTGATCACCTGCAAAACATAGGGTGCATTATTTTGAAATCTTGTATATTACAAAGAAGCAGGAAACAATTTGTTTATGCTCCATCAGGAGAAAGGAAAAAAAAAGGGATATCAAAAATTCAAGCTAGTGTTATCCAAAAATGAGCAACAATCAACATAAAGTGCTTGAACAACCACTATGAGAAAAATATAAGTAGCACTGCTTATGACATGTCACTAATCTGTAGTTTATTCAGTCTAGAAAAAAATTGAGCTCAACTAAATGTTTACCCATTACATTTGATCCAATGGATTTTGTATTTTTTATGTTACTCCCCTCTTCGACTGTTCTCTTATTGATTTGTCCCTCCCGCGTTTGGAGGAAGTCACATTGGAGGGAGGTGTAACAATTTGATATATAATGTTTAGCTATTCCTCAATGACTTAAGTTTTTGGAGCAAGTGTCTTGCTATCAGTAGTATAAAATCAAAGCGAGAATGACAGGATGAATATATACACTCTCTGCCTCTAAATCAGGAGACTACTATGTTATATGACCTCTTCTAAATTTTTGATAAACCCATGTTGAATAGTTACCATTTGGAGAAAGGCATGTTATACATGTCTGATATATTTAGTTGGACATGCAATCCACAGAATGAATAAACAATCAAGTACACTATAAGATACCCTTTTTATATTTCCACTTAAATAGAAAGCAGCAAACTGCAAGCAACTACACATCAAAATGAAAAGCAGTGAACC
This sequence comes from Vitellaria paradoxa, assembly GCA_019916065.1. Lineage (NCBI taxonomy): Eukaryota > Viridiplantae > Streptophyta > Magnoliopsida > Ericales > Sapotaceae > Vitellaria > Vitellaria paradoxa. The sequence continues at coordinate 62,513,148 of CM034234.1, read as the reverse complement.
TAAGATAATTGTTTTAGCAATATGAATCATCCATAATCTTGTTAATTTGAACACGACAAAAAGCGAATTTGATATTTTGTTACACCTACCAGAAACTTATGCCCAAAATCTGTGTACATAGAGAGACAAGGAATGGCAAACACCTTAGAAAGAGCCTATTTTTTTTGTTGGGGGGGGGGGGGGGCTGATATGCCTTAATTTCCTTGTATTTTCTAACACAACCAAATAATAACATGTATGCTGTACCAGATGCATAATTAAGGACAGCACTACCTAAACTTCTCTGTCTCAACATATTAGTCTCTGATCACAAAACATCACCGGGCCTTAGTAACCAATGTTTTCAAATACACAATTGTAAATTTTCTTACATCATATAAAGCATGAACCATTTATTTCATTGGAAAGTCATAAAAATTTCAAAGAGATGATACCATTCTAGAAATAAAAATATGGAACCTAGAAGTAAAAAGAAGATAACCATGATGACGATGAGTCGATGACAATTACCTCAACTATTTACGAATTGTTAATTGGAACCCCATCAAGGCAATATCAATTTGAATTAAAGTTACAAAAATCCTAAATATTTTTAGATGACAAATATGGTAGTCTTCAACTAGCTTTAATACGGAGTGGGAAAAAAAAAAAAAAGGTAGGTGGTTTAGCAAAAATTATTTTGTGAATATTTTACGTAACCTGTCCCAGGAAAGAAAAAAGGTTTCATCTCAAAAACAATCACAACAAATATGTGGTAAGCAAAAAATTCTACATAAGTAACCAATACTGAACTAGGTTTTTTTTATTTTTTTATTTTTTTCTTCGATTTTTTTAACTAACGGAAGGAATTGTTAAAATGTTTTTAAGAGAAATTAGATCATAGAATGACAGACAATGGTTACAGCAATTTTACTTGCATAAACTACAGGTATGAAAATAACACATCCTATCCAATATTTGATACATGTATAATACAGATAAGAGTAAAACTTAAATAAATTATGGTGCATGAAAAAGGTAGATCTGCAGCTTATGCCAGTAAAATAAAAGTTTATACCAAAGAAAGCAAGGGGTTAAGAAAAGACCCCAGTCAAAATTTCATAATAATAAAAAGTATTAATAAAAGAGGAGTTTGATGGTGATGGGGTTTTTGGTTATGTGAGAGAGGTAGATACCTTACCTGTAACCAGACTGGGTGTTCATGTTGCCACGGGAATTTCAAACAAATATAATCCACGGACGCCACTTCAACGTATGCTTCTTCACGATATGTTGACTTCTGGAATGTGTGCAATGAGATCTTGGCCTTTCCCCCTTTCACACCACTTTCTTAATATTGGACAATCAGATATGCAGAGATTCAAAAGCGAGGGAGGCAACTCTGGTAGGGAGGCGAGTCTAGGGCAATTGTATAAATCAAGCGATTCAAGAGAAGCCAGGTTTTGAAATCCACTGGAAGAAAACTGCTCTAGATTTTGGAAATTGTAGATATCCAGTGAGATGAGAGAGGTAGGCAGCAACATCCCATCAAATGGAAAGCTGTTGGACCCCCAAACCATTAATAGTGAGATGTCTAAGGGAGGAGAATCTGTGCAAACCCAACTCTGATGGGGGCTTATGGAACTTGCCATTGTGGATGATTAGGCTGGTGAGATTGGTGAGAAAATTCACTTTGTCTAGAAATCCAGAGCAACTAACAGTGCACAGATCTTCAAGAGAAGCCAGAATATTCTTCTGTAGAAAGAATGGTGGTAAGACCTCTAGTTTTTCACAGTCAAGAATCGTCAGATATCTCAGATTAGTTGAGGTGGGGTGGATCCATCCTTCCGGAACTGACTCTAGATTCTCACAATTCATTATCCCCAATCGACTGAGATTCTTTAGATTATTATTATGCTGGACATCGGGCAAATACTTGAGGTTCTTACAAGACCAGATCTGAACACTCTCAAGAGATGGGCAGTTAATTTTCATCCCCTCCTCTACTAGCAGTGCTTCTAGATTTTCACATTCTGAAATACCAAGGTGCTTGAGCGTGGGCGGTAGCCCACCTTTATCAATCAAGTACCTAAGCGATGGACAACATAAAACAAACAATTCCTGGAGATTAATATTATCAATATCATTCTTTCTTACCCACCCAAATACAAATTCCAGAGACTTGCACCAACTAATGCTAAGCCTTCTCAGAGAAGTGCCAGCAGCCCCTGTGGCAATTTTACCAGCTTGTCACAGTTATTTATAGTTAGATACTCAAGCCTTGGTGTGCAGCAAACCAGCCCTTGTGCTTCTTCTTCTTCTTCATATAAGGAAACAAACTGGGGGCATCCTTTAATCACCAATTTTTGTAAGGCATGTAATCTCATCTCATTATTCCACAATGTTGTAAGTTCTTTACACCCAACAATCTCCAATTCTTTCAGCCCCATCAGCCCTTGAGTCAACCATTTTGGTAGAAAGACCAGTTTCTGAATGTTTTCAAGGCTCAAGCGGGTTACTGAATTCATATGCTTAAGCATTGCATTTCTCAACATCCCCTCATCAGCTATGCTCGGATTACACAGTGAGTCAGGGATGTGAAAGTCTTTCAATTTCACATGGGTAAGGGAGTTGGACTGGGCCATGTTCATTACGTCAAAAAGCATAGGGAGGCTTGGAGGTTGAACGAGGCAACTAGAAATAACTCCAACCAGCAACTGGGGACAATTATCAATCTCGAGAGTTTTAAGACAAGGAAGATTACTAGGTAATGCTCCTGTGAGTTTGCAACATTCTTTCATGGAGAGCTTACACAAACTCGTGAAGGCTTGAATTCTGTATCCATGGCAAAGGTAAACCATTCCTCCCATTCTGGCATATTCACAAAGCTTAAGTCTCTAGCAATGGAAAAGGATTCTTGCAATCTTCCTCATAGAATTCGCGACCCACATGCTTTACTACATTATTCCTTGAATATTAAGCATTTTAAGTGAGGGTAGTTTTCCAAGTGGTGGTAATGATGTACAATTTTTACAATCCTCTAACTTATGTCCACCATTTTGGAGAACGAAGAATCTCCTATCCAATCTGGAAACTTTGAACCATGGAAGCTTCTTATGATAAGCCCTTTCAAGTTCCTATGAGGTTGTAGCGTGTGAAGCACTTCTGTTTCAACCCTTACATTTCGTGAATCATCCAACTGAACAAATTCCTTTGCATATGAGTTGTCACTCCATTCCATTAGTAAAACATCTAAGCCCTTCTTGTGATTTAAACAAGCTCCCTTTGCATCCTGAGGATCCACCACATGCTTTAACCCTTTTATGCAGAGCTCTCCTTAAGATGATTCAAGTTCCCCAACTCTCTTATCCTACACCCATTGCCTTTACTTATAATAAATTTTGACAATGTCTGTAGATTTGTCAACTTGCCTATTCCCAATGGCATTTCTTCTAAGGAGTCTGAATTACCAATATTAAGATGACGTAGGTTGATTAGGTTTCCCATGTCAGTAGGCAACTTCTCCAAACTTTGACATCCTTCTAACATCAATGTTTGTAGATTGTAGAGAGCTCCTATTGATTCAGGTAACACTTTAATTGCAGAATAAGAAAGGTCAAGATATCTTAGATGTTTCAAAACTCCAATAGAAATTTCAATCTCATGGATGTAATAAAATCTCAATTTCAACACCTTCAAGCATCTCAACCTTGGCAACAGATCAAGAGGAACTTTGCTTGTTAGATGACACCTCGAATCCTCCCCTGAGGAAAATGGTAAGAAGGTCCGTAAGTGCTCAGCTTCATGAAGGTCTCAAACTTCTTCATCCCATCATGAGAGCTCTGCATGTAAGATGCATGTCTAGCTTTCTTCAGATTTTCATATTGCTTGTGATCTTGCAAGTAATCCTCCAGTCTAAAACAAGTATGGCTTGCTACTACTTGAGCAAATTCACTGATGAGGTCATGCATCACAAACTTTGAGCTCTCACTCTTGCTTGATTGTTGGAAAAATGACCTCAACAACAATTCGCGAAAGTACTCACGTCCTTCATCTTCCATTTGCCGATTTCCTTTTGTTTGTCGAATGAAGCCTTCCGCCATCCACAACAGGACAAGCTCTTGTTCCTTAAATTCATAGTCCTTTGGCAGCAGAGAGCAGTACGCAAAGCACCT